>OY754339.1:31020542-32247863 GCA_963573305.1 Pyrrhosoma nymphula
AAATTTGTTTACACTACACGGATGTTACTCCCCAGGCACTAATAACTTGTGCAATATATTCAATGTGGCTCATTTGCTTTTTATATGCCGTGGTGTGTTTATCTCTTTCTTCCTGATCCATTTTGGGATGGGGTTTTCTGCATTTAAAAAAAACCTCTTCGGGACGTTTTCGTGTCGTGGTGCAATGTAACGATAAGATGGTTTTGTGTTGTGTAATTTTCTGGTGTGTACATCCGGTGCACGATGTGTTCTTTGCTGAATGCTGGTGTGATGTTCATTATAAGTTAAAGGTACAGCGTTCGTATCACTTACCTATGGCATTATGCGATGAGTTTTGAATATGGTAGCATACGGTTCGATCAACTTTAATCATGCATTGTTGAACGACTTAAAAATAAAGAGAGCTTTTCTTTTGAGGTGTAGATATTAACATCTATAGGAGCAAATCGGCGCACTCCAGTGGCTTCGAACGACGATGAATTGAAAAATATGCGCTGGCGAAACTGTTGGTAACCCACCGGTTGTTAGTATTCTCTAGGTACACGTTGGTCAGGGTCGATTGCTCTTTAAATATTTAAAGAATCTTTCAAGCTACATACTTCATTTTTATGTGGAACAAACTAATGATACTAAAAATGTGAAATCGGTAATGTTTTTAAATAAATATTGTCAGAATTCATATCCGAAAATTAAAATTGTAAATAGTTGATAGATCACACAAACATTTGTAAAAATATCATAATTAGATTGTTAAAGCTAATATAAAATTTTTGTGTCATTTAGGATATTTTAATGCTAAACTAAGTTAGCTTAAAAAATATGTAATTCTTATATTTTGTATGCGGCTGATTTTGATATGAAGTATTTATGTATGTCTCTGTATTTATGCTGGTTGGACAATTTTTATGACCGATTTATATTTCCTGTAGTTGCATTGTGATACTAATTGTTATATTGCTCTCTGCATGAATTTATCATGTTTTTGTTTATGAATTTAAAAATGTCATGTAGCATGTCAAATAGAAGCCAAGTTCATGGGACAAGAAATATTTTTTCTGATTCTAATTTTAAAAGGTCCGCGTAGTAATTGAAAAGTTTACATTTTCCATGATTGACGCCTTTACTGTAAATCAGGAGAAAAACAATTGTCTAAGTTCTTTTCTTCTCGAACACACTCCAGCGCACGATGCAACACAGCTGCCGATCTGTTGTGATGTACGCTGCCCAATAACCAGGGTCTGAAATAAATGGAAAGAACATGCGCTGTTGTCTTCACAAAGTGAGTCGCGCTTTCCATAGCGAATGGAAAGCTTTCAAAGTCGATTATCTATGGATTTCTTTTTAAGTCGCTCAGCTTCCTCAGTAAGTTGCATCCTTTTGTCTGGAGTTACACTTCTATTTTTATTGGCTTTAAAACCTTATTGTATTATGCCTTTACATCGATCTTTCACAATAGTTGTTTTCATACTTTGACGCCGCGATTGGTTTTCGTCAAATCATTCTGTTGATTTAAATCATGTACTTCCTTGGCCTGGACATGTTCAGAGCTGACGTTACTGAATACTTTCATGCAGACATGCATTTACATCAAATTTCTCTTTTAATTGTTCACATACTTCTTCCGTCTGTACCATCAGCATTTTATTTTGACAAATAACCTTGTTTACCCTTTGTTGGGAGCTGACCCTCATCAGCTATTTTGGTTTTTCTTGGATAATTATTTGGGGAATAATAGAATCACCAGAAAAGAGAAATGGCCTGCTGGAAAACTTGGGGATTTCTTACCTTGTGAAGACATCAGTCATTATTTGTTACGTCATTTGAGTTCACGTTATTGGTCAAAGCATTCGTTACCTTTTGAAGGATTTCCTAGAAATATCTAGAGCTAACATTTTTGAAGGAAAATACGTCAACAAAGTACTCTGTAGTGATAACGATAAAAGTGGCGTCTCACTAGCAACGAGTTTTAAAGCTTCTATTTTCCGATGAACCTAGATTTAAACGGTGGTTTCATTTACTGCCACGTCTCATTTTTTTCTTACCGTTAAGCTCACATCAAATCGTAGCTTAAAAAATTACTATTGATGACCGAGGCTTAGCGGATTTATGAAATTTTCACCGTTCTGGAAATTAAATAACTCTTAATTTGTTAATAGATAATCTTGACCACTTGATTATTATGATTGAATGTATTTTCTGGGGCTTTGGTCTATTTTTGATTTCGCCTATTTATATGTATATGCTACATAAGGGCTAAAAATACAATATATAAGTCCTACATGAAAAATAGTGCTTGAGTATGTAGAAATATTGTTAACAGCTATTCAGTATATACCTTAAGGTGACATTTAAAGAGGAGAGTAAAAGGTTTATCCCGGAGTGTTTCCAATACATTCCAATGTTCTTCTCAGAAACCAAGTTTTAACATAAAAATATTTAAACGTGCAAATAATTTTTTATTGATAGCAAAGTATTTAATTAATAATCTTAAGCAAAAAAATATAAAGTAAATATTAAAAATAATAAAAAACAGCTTTTTTTGATGCTTTTGATCTTTGAACTTTGTAGACCATAGCTCCAGAAAATACATTCAACCATAACTCTTAATATGCGTATAAATGTGGGAGGAATTAGAAGTAAACTGAGTCGTTTCTTTTTCGTATAGAAAACGACGCACCATCCTTGAAATTGAATTGTGCTAAATTAATCTTTTATGTGGAATTATACAAAGTCATTTCATTTCCAGAATGTTTAACCTTAAAAGGATGTCGAGAAGGTGGGAGAGAAGGTATTTCCCCGTGTTATTTTGATGCATTGAATCCATTTTTAAGTGAGAAGGTCCACAGCACAGCAGGGAAAAATGGGCCACCAAATCGAATATTTTTTCTGTAGGCGCGAAGTTTTCAGTGCACGTGAGTGTATCGTAAATTCACAAATCGGATGCCTGGTGAATGGGTATGTACATACGTGGAGCATTTCTTCTCGGCGGCGTACAATGCTAGTAATCCCCTTAATCTTTTTTCAGCAACCCTCTCCCGTGAAGTAGCCTGCCTCCTTTCAAGTCCATATGCGTGCTTCCGCCCCAGACTTCAAATTTATTGCATTTTGTTCTTTTTCGCTGTCGCTGACCTGGTTTCATGAATGTGAGACGGTCATATACGACTTCGTGCACGGCTATTTCCTGACGCGAGTCCTATGCTTTAAATATTCTCTCGGAAAGGTGGTTTTCCTCACCTTGACCAACATTCACATTTTCACTTTTGTATCATACCTCCGTGAAGGGGGGGTTTCCGAATGCCTGGGATTCAAGCCTTTAAGCCATCTTCATCGGATAAACCCGTGCCCTAAATTTTGCAAGCCTGGCATCCTGGTATTGGGTAACCGGTCTTGTTGGACAATTCCTTTTCTTACACGATTCTCTAGGCTCCTCAAGTTTGCTAATAGTGTTCCCAAGTTAAAAGGAGCGGCTGAGAAGAACCCTGTCACTGCTGACCTCATATCCATTTACGCGTGGGCTCACGGTGCAAATGACTGTTCATTCTTGTCTGTTTGATTTTAGGAGTTTGATTTTGGTGACCAGCAGTCGTTGATGAAATATCAGTTTGGATTCGGGTAGGTTGGATTTAGTGGGATATAACCAACATTTTTGTTCGTAATATTTCAGTTTTTATTGTTAACGTGTAGAGTGTGATGGCGTGTGTATGGATGTGACGAATTTTGTGATATTATGTGTTATAGAAAGTTGCACAAACATGTTAGAGCGACGAAAAAATATGAACGTTTTAATTAGTTTATTAAATAGCAGTTTTGATTGATGAAGCATCTAATACTTATATTGGACGTAAACATAGGTGCTCCTTGGGGATTTTCATCGGTTCACTTAATTCTTATTACAAATTTGTATGTAAAATAAGGCAAGGCTTGGGAAAGTGTCATCGGTTGACTTGATTCTTATAACAAATTTGTGGAATCAAGTTTGTGGCTTATAGAAATATTCGAAAATTTGCCTATTTACTGTGGCGCTGTAATCGTGTACATATATTCATAGTTATGAGTTTGATTGTACGGAAAAGTTTCGTTTATTTCATTGATTTCTTTCTTCTCTTGACCTTGAAATGTAAAGTTGAAACAGGTAAATTTCTCGAAGAAATTACGCAAAATCGTAACGAAATTAGCTAAGCTAAAATAGCGATTGTAAAATCTATTGAATCCTCATGTCTCAATCAAGACCTGTCGTGAGAGAGCGTGGGATATATGGGAGCGAGCTAGCTGGGGATTAGGATTTGAAAAGGTTATTTAGAAAATGCGGTGAATAGGTTAAAGGTCGTTAGTTTTTTCAGTTGCCGAGCATAATTAAAATTCCAATAGCATACTGGATTCTTGCGGTTTATGTTTGATTTTTGAATGAAGTCCAGGAGGTCTACTGGATAGTTAAAATGCATTGTGATGAATACATGCTTTGTAATGCTGGTAGGCTTTTTAAAGAAGTTACTCTTACAAGTAGCTCCAGCACATAAAATGGGTTAGTTTTTTCAAAACTATAAAATTTCGAGTTCTCACATAATCACATAACGATGTTGCTATTACTGCCGCGACTCATTAGTTTTCGCCCCTGAATTGATTTAGTATTCAACTCATCGGAAAAATTATAAAACGGGCAGTGCGTAAGCTATTTGATTCTGTCCTTTTAGTCTTTACGCTGTTTCACGATACCTCGTCTAAAATGGTCGTATTATTCTTCAGTGTTTTTTTCTATCCACTTAGTGCACTCATTCCTTCTCTCTCTCCACAGCTGCGACTCATAATCTATCAGTCTACGCTGAGTTATGATGGACTGTATGATGATAGCATGGCAATGTTTAGCTAATGGGGGGAGAGTGATGAGATAGCCGAGGGTTCCCATAATGTTGCACTAAAATCTGTGATATCAAAAAATTTAAACTCAGCTTTGATTCATTGTTTAAAAGTGACTTGCTGAAATTAAGAAATCCGAAATTTAACTATTAATAATGTTGCACTTCTCGTTAAATACTGATATGGATACAGGTTGACGATATATTAACTTTAAAAAGAAATATTAATCTCAAACATATTGAATTGGGAATATAATCGTCATCCATATTGAAATGTTGAGAAATTTTTCTTAGGTGTTTGATAACAAAACTTTATTAGAACTTAGTAAGAGAAATTTGAAAAATGGTCGTACTGTGATTTAAGCTTTTACTGTGACATATTTTCGCGAGTATGCCTATTCCTAAATGGACGGATAATATGAGAAATGAAGAATTAAAAAGAATAGTAAAAGAGGTAAGGACCATGTGGAACGCTACACAGAAAATAACCAGATGGATTGGGCACACTCCGAAGCACAATAGATTTGCGAGGAATACAATTGAAGGAAAAAAATGGGAAAAGACCCAAGAGGAAGGCCAAGAGGCTACTTTGACCAAAAAAAGAGGAAAGTACTTAAGAAGAACTACCGGGGGAACTAGCATAAGATAGGGAAGGATGGAGGGCTGCAGTGAACCATTCTTAGGATTGAACGACCAATGAACTGAATGAAATGTCTTTTCCATATAAATGACGAGTATAATTTGTTTCAGAAATTGGTGCTGGAAATGGGATTAATTTGTCTATCCATTTTTTCCAAAGAGAGAAAGCAAGACTTGAGGAATTGACGAGGGACTTATTTTTATCACTAACTGGACCATCCCGGATAAAAGGGCATATGTGGAAATCCTTGGACGGAAGGGAAACTCATCAAGGTTCCCTGAAGGACCCAAGGGGTAGGGAGTGCAGAGTCTTGGTGTAGGTCAGCGCCGTGCAAATGACGCGTGCAACTCTCCGTAGCAAGCAAGATGAGGAGAGCGTGTGCCGCCACTTTGGCGAAGAGAAATCAATTCAACCCGCGGTGACTTCCCTGAAGGCGACGGCCTGATGTGGCGTGAAACTCGGTGAAACCCTTATCGATCTCCCGAATGACACCTCGCGCTCCCATTGATCTGCTCCGGGTTTGAGTTGAGCGATCCTCGTCGATGTGACCGATTACCAATGACATGTTTCTTGTCTCGATCTGTTTGTGTGTTCTTCATTTTTTCACGGTCTTTCAGTGGGACTCACTTGAAAATGAACTCTGTGTTCTTCTCATTACATACTTTTCCATGGTTGAAAAAGAAACTATTTTGAATTATTTTAAAATTTAGGCTGTTGTAATAAGCGTCATTAAACGCAAAAACTTAGTTGTATATGACTGAAGCAAAATTTAAAAAAGCATCAGTTAGCTAAGAATACGTATTTGAGTTTTTAACTTGACTAGTCTCTTCTCATCGTACGCAAAAGTTTTTTTACGATTTAAGATAGATAATTCTGGTGAGTAATTGATTTATTCTTCTTATGTGTGTCAGAACTTCCTTAGTATTGAAATCAAATATCTCCGGAGCGCACAGCTGTACCGTATTTCATGGGAAACGGCTTCTGTTTTTTGTCAAAAATTAGTGCGATGAGTAGCTGATATGTTTGTATCATTAGAAATAGGAGGTATTTTTCTTTGTAGTGAGACCAAATTCGTTGAATGTTATGTGAAAAAATATCTCCCTCATATTATCATGATACAGCCTCATTTTAGCTTTCCAGGCTCTACCTTGAACTAGGAGAGTTTATACCACAGTGTATTGCATTTGTAGTTCTCTCCATGAGGCCCTCGGGTAGGGATCGCGATTCCTTTGAAAAATTTCCCTCACTGGCTGCAATGGAATGCGGGTTCGCAGGGTGGGAAGCTCTAGCCACCTCACTTATCCAATCTCCCTCTTACATAGACCCTTTACCATTTTTACCATCAATAACTGGATTCAAGGGGCGGATGGGAGGGTAAATTCAATGAGAAATTAAATGAAAGATATTATTTAAAAATATTAAGGTCGCACTCAATATTTTGAGTGTTTGGCACCCATCGGAGGAAGAGTTGATTGAAATAATTGGTGAAGTTCTACGAAGATCCGCTGGATTTGTTGAAAAAAGTAGTGGGAAAAATCATAGTGTTATTGGATCAGCGAGGATGGGAGTTCCTCCTGATACCAGGAAAGGAAGCGAAGTGAAATATCGCAGAAATGCTAGGAGCACCCGGGTTGAATTCCGACTGACGACAGGACGAGAATCCCTCACTATATCGGTAGACTCGGGCACTTGGATAAAACAAGGGTGTTGCATTACAAGCCTAATAAGTTTTTGAATGATTATTTTTCTCTCGTAAATTGTGTGAATGCAATTTGTGACCGAAACAGCAAAAATAACAGCAGAACACATTTAAAGACAACAGCATACATAGGACACCAAGGAGGTTAGAAAAGAAATGGAGGCGACATACCACTTGGTTCTTGAAGCCATTGCAGTCGGCACAGATCAGACCTTCCTCTGGCTTACGTATCCGGCGGTCGCGTTCGATTTTCGTCAAATCTCAGTTAAAAACCACAGACAAGGCGATGTTTTGTGACTGGTTTGGCAACACCTACTCGGCACAAAATCCTTCCCAAGCACCCCTATTCTCGCTTCACTTTCATCCATGAGCGTTCACGGTCATGCCTCCTCCATTTCATTTTAACATCCTTGTTACGACCCTCCGCGGTTGGGGAAATTTTAGGCAGGGCTGTCTATGAACCTACCATTCATTTTTTTGGTTGTCCATGACGACATCGAATCTGCTTCACTCACATAAAAGTTGCTTATATCTATCGTCAAATTTGCAAAAATATAACCTATAAAATTACAACTGTCACTGGTAGAACAGACTTGATAATTGGGCTCAATGATTTTTGAATTATTGTTAATACCTCACCCCGTTTGATTTGGTTTCCCGCTTAAATTTTCTACCGTAATTAGTCTGCATTGGTTTCTTGACGTGTGTATTGCACAAAAGCATTTCTGATGAGGTAGTATTGTCCTAGTTAAACCGTTTAGCCTTGCATTGCACTCCAGACAACTCAGTTCCTCGCTTAGCGGCCAGAGTAGCGTTCGAGGCTCGTCCACGAACTGGAACGACTATTGGGAACATGCATTAAATATACTTCTCATTTTCAAATGTTGCACACGATAGCAATATCAACAATAAAACCCAAATGTGCATGTGTCAACCGCAGGCATTAATAATTACTTTTGAAAAGTGTATGAGATTCTTAAAAAGTCATGCGATCCTAAACGGAATCTCAATTGTCTGACGTTACCGGAGGGTAGCCTTTCTCTCTTCTACGTGTATTTCAACGGGAAGAATATAATCAGTCTACTTCACTGTCTACCATTAAGGGAATAGAAACGTTTGATTTCGGCTTATTTGTTTATCCAGCTGAACTTCTCGTGGAAATACGTCGTATTACTGGTTGCGATAACGTTCCGTGACGTTATTCTCCGGGGTTTCCGATGACGCAGTGTTTTGAAGCCACCAAGCGTGCAAAGTTTTTGGCTAGAAAAAATTTTCATAAAACGATAAAATATTGGTCCTGTGTGTTTTAGGATATGAACTTAGCAAACAAAGAGCTTTTTTAAATTATGCATGTTCTTCATTGCATGCCCGATGTGGAATCACCCCATGCCCGATGTGGAATCACCCCATGCCGCACGCCATGGTTCTTCATAGATATAGGTGTAGATGTAAAAAGACTGGCGTCCTAACACCCTATGCCACTCACCCTTGTCGCGGCTCATGGCTTACAGCATAGATATAGATCCTTAACGTGGAGAGCCCGACCCTATTGACCGAGCGGCATCTCATCGAAATCTGAGTGTGGCGGGATCGGGTGCGGTATAAGGGTCGACCGACTCCTTATAAAGGATCGTGCCCCTGTCGGGTGGGAGCCTCGTCGCCCAGTCTCCCGTCGTTCTCCTCTCCGGTCGTTCCAGCTTCATTTCAATTGAGGCGAGTAATTGACGCACGCCAAAGGATCGATGGAGGAGGTCATCCGCGAGATGATGCTCCGAGATGAGGCGGGCGAACGAGCGAACGGCGGGGAAGTTCATATGCAAGGCGTCTCCGTCTCTCCCTTCCTCTCGAGTTCGCTCCGCCCTCGTCTCACTCCCCACCGTTGCGAGTTCTCTCGGCTCTAAAGCATCACTCTCATTCTCGTCGAGGCCCCACTCCTTTTTGAGAAATTTCATCCTTCTTTCGTGCTCGGGTGCTCTTGATAGCAGGGCTACCGGAAAATGGTCAGGCTTGTCGTGAGATTAATAAAGAGCGTGCGAGATCGTGTGTCTGAATTCCATCTTTACGCCGTTTTGTCCTTCCGAGGATATGTGCTCGGGCATTGAAGAAGGAGATTGATCAAACTAAAGGTATTTTATTCATAATTTAATAAAATAACTAGTTATCTACAGCTTAAAGTACGGGGTATTTTATTTAACTATGGATGCTATTCAGGCCTTCTACGAAGTGAAGCCAACAAATGTCAAGTTTTGAAGGCATTGATTTTCGTGAGGTAGGTCAAGTGAACATTCTTAAGTTATAACTATAGGCCTTCGGTGATGATGCGTATCTAAAAACCGTATCTCATTTCCTATTAATGGGTAAGGTTGACAGAATATGGCCATGTTAATAAATGCTTTCGCCCAAAGCGTGCAACAAACATATGGTAGACATCATTGATGCTTACTGAATGTCTTTTCATCCGTCAGTTGCGTGTCCCTTCCAAATGTGTGTGCCGTGGCATTGTAGATGAGGGCTGATCAAGGTGGATATTGCTGATATTAGGTATCAATTTTCAGGGCTGGCTAATTGCTAAATATTTCTTTTCTTTTTTCTACCAGCTCTCTTTCTGAGAAATTTCATTCTGATTTCGCGCTGAAGTGCTCTTGATGGCAAGGGCTACTAGAAAATTGTCCGGACAGGCGTTTATAAGATGATAAGCGTTTGATTGCGTCTTTGTACCATTTACTATGGACGGTTGCGTAAACATTTAGGTCTGGAATCGTATCTATATCGTGTGTATTTTGAATAAGCCAATTGTTCTAATTTTTCATCGACTAGAAGTTGATGGACGTGACGATTCTTAACAATTTCGGTTTTAAGGGTTGATGACTTGATGGAAGGGATATGGCTGATGCCATATTTCCGTAATGGAAATGGACACCATTCTAACTTTTCTGCTAATAACTGACGGTCCGACACGTGTTTATTATTTTTTATGGTATCACTCCCACTTAACTAGCTTACCTTACCTTATGTCTTAGCTTTATTTGTAATCAGACTATCTGCTTCTCGTATGTGTATTGCTTTACACAGAATCGCAGTGATAATTTTTTTTATATTACATTCTCTCTCCGTACATTTGATTCGATTCGTGTTCAAATGTATTTTGTGTGGAAATAATAGCAATAATCAACAATATGAAGCACATAATTCTTAATGTTAGTAAAAATACTTAGTTGATATTTTAGAAAGCTGGATCTATTTTTTACATTTGCCCAGAGCTTTCATATTCTTCTTTTTTTAGCACGTGGTTTGCGTGTAGGGAAAGTCAATCAAGGAGCATTTAATCAATTTTTAAGCAATTCGATTCGGGCTTAAATTGGTGGAATCCTTCCATCGTAAAGGATATAAAACGGTCCATAATAATAATGAAGCACTGTATGATGTGTTTAAGTTTATTAGCCAACCTTTTTTTGGGCAGTATCACCGTCATTTTTAAGAGAAAGTGGCTTCTAAAAAATTACATTATGTATATGACATGGTCGGTTGATTACTTGTATTTGCGGATTAATGCTGTTATATGATTTGAATTTATTTTCCATCTATTTTTTCTAGAATATCGTCTTCTGTTGTTCTGTGGTGGTGGGGTAATGATTCTTCTGCGGCACAAATCGGTTGTGGTTGTTTTTCCAGTAATTGGTGGCCCGGGAGCTGATTTCGTAACGTGGGCACCTCTAGAAAGAGGGAGAGGTCAAATGAGGGACAATTAAGGGAGGAGAAACGCGGCTCCGAAATCAACGTAATTCCGGATAAGTCCCTTCCGAATTAAGGGAGTGAATCTACTCCTCTCTCAGTCAGGGAAAGTGGGCGTCCATCAGAATCCTCTTACGACGGGGGAAGGGCTAAATTAAGCCCCGGACTGTTGTGGGGTTAGTGCTCTAATTGCTTCGTAACCTCATCCTTGTTTTGACACAGCAAGGCGTCATAATGAATAACTTCCATTCTTCGCGAGTAATTAAGTCATTAGGTTCGATAGTATTCAAAAATATCTACTCCGAATGTATTATTAAAGTTCTCATAATACAGCAACTTTGGAGTTGGATGGTCCTGCGGGACTTTGCTATTTATCGATTGCGAAATGGGATATTCATGAAATATCGCCTTGCTATGTGGGACGGGAATATGCAGCATATCATGTCATTTGCAAAAAAATAACACAAATTATATGATATGTAGTAACGCGCAATGGTGCAACTCGTCACTAAAGTGGGAAAATTCGCTATGAATAAATCGTTTCATTTTTCTTGTATGTTCGATAGCGTGCGTTATGCCATATCTTTGGATGTGCGATATCCAATGTGTACAGGATAAGCAATGCAATGAGTACAATGTTGTCTAAACCTGGATTGTTTTGTGTTTAGTGTCCTGATTGCTTCGTTACCTCATCCTTGTTTGCAAGACATCTGGAATCATCATGAATTTCCTTCATTCTTTCCGAGTAGTTAAATCATGCCTGTAGATGACCTTATATAAACTGCAGTTCGAATACAGCTCCTTGAAAGTTCCTGCGACGGGTGTTCAGAATAGTGACAGGTCTATGCGATATTGTTGTCAGTGATATCGTTCCTGGCTTTGCAGCATATGATAATCATAGTGGAAATTGCACAAATGATAAGCTACGCAGTAACTCGGGCACAAGATCAAAAACCTAAGAGTAAAGAAAAGCATTAAAAATAATTTGTTCTGGGATTCGTACCCGGATCTTTCAATCGCTTAAGTGGCTAACCAACCAGCTTGCTACTCATAAATGTTCCTTTCCTTTTTTTTTTAGCTAAGCTATTAATTTTAAGTTTTGAAAAGGTTATTTTTAGCTTACCTATGTGAATGTTTTTATATTTAATTTAATAATTTTATGTTCTTTCTATTTCAGGTAAGTCTCTGGAATTATGGCAGCTCCCGTTGCTTATTTTGGAATTTGAGTGAGTACAAGACTAATAGAAATTTATTGATTTTATCTTCCTTTTAGCGAATATGCATGGAACCGACGAAATAATTTTTGTTTTCAGAGTAGTTTGTTAGTTAAATGCTGTTTACATCGGAAACAAACTGTGGTTCCGATGGAATTGCACATTACATTGACGTTGCATGACCTTACTGATCGGTAATAAGATGAGCAATTTTCCGCAAAAACCTTTAATTACGACCCGGGTTTCGATGTTCTACATAATCACCATCGGGTGCACTATATCCTATGTACTACATCATCAGGACCGGGTGATAATGTAGTACATAGAAAACCGGGTATTAGTTGCTCTTTTTTGTGGAATATTTCGCATCTTTTTATCCATCCATATGGTTATAATTTCCCGCAATATCGTCTGAATCATTTGAAATTGTATGACCTAATTCAGTAAGTGAATCTCCTTCGTCACCTTCGTGTGATTGAGATCGTATTGCATTGAGATGTTGAAGTATATGTGTTCACATGCGGTACGCGATGCGTCGCTTGTTTCGCGTCGCGTTATTAACTCATGAAAGCCTAGCGGTACCTTTCGGTACTAGCTGTAAGTATTTCGAATTCTCGCGACTACTCACTCACGAGTATCAGGTTGAAAATTTTACTTTTTATGTCGTCAAAGTATCAGTAGTTGCATGTTTGAAATTTCAGCAAAGCACTGGTTGTGTATTGCCGAAATTTAAAACGTGCACCTACAGATATTGCTTTGAGGGTGACAGTTTATCTATTTTGAATGATCATTGAATCCGGAGGACGTGATCGGGTTGGTGTGGTGGCTCGAGTATTGGTTTTCCATCTTGGAGCCGGTTTCGAATCATGCCGGCGGCAGAGATCTTTCAGTGGAATCCCGATACCTACATGGGTGCCATATGGAGAGCATTCAAGTACATACTCCGTCCGTTGGATGGATTGTTAAACTGCGGTCCTCTTGGCTCTTTTCGCAAGGAGATGGCTAACGCCGACACGGAGTTTCTCTCCACCCTTCCTTCAATCCCTAAATAATCCTCTCCACATAAATCGTTCCACCTGTCAATGGTGCCGTAAGTAAACACATTTGTTGCTTGCCTCCCCGAATCACCCAACTATTGACTCCAGCGTAACTAGATGCGGGGTTTTATAGGTATCGCAACACGATTAATAAGTTCGAAAGGGTATCGGAAAACCCTGCATGGGAAGTTTCACGCATTGCATTCCCTCCTTAACGAAGAGGAAGAGCCTCTGAAAATGTGGCAAGTTCTCTGTTTATAAATCCCCTGCCTTGCATTCATGGTGATGTCACACATGCAGGTTAGACATGAGATGCAGGGATATATGGCGCCGCCGCAGACATACTCCTCCCTTTACCTGTTCTTCTTATTTGGTGCCGCTTTAATGTGCAAGTACTCAAACGAGTCCTTGTGTGCCCAACCGCGCTGCTTCTGTTTGGGCCTTGCCAAAGTATTCCCGTCACGAGGACGCCAGGGGATGAATTAATCGTCTACTTATTTACTGTTTCTTGGCGAAACCAGGGAAGTTTAGGAGAATATCATACTTCATCCGTGCCCGATCACCTATATTTTTAAATCTTATATTATAAATTGAACTGTTATCTTTTGGAATATGTAAACATTTGATTATTAAGGGTATATTTTGGAGAGTTTTGTGTCTTAAGATGCCTAATTTATTGCTCATTGGGGGAACTGGTGTTATCCTCTTTCTTATTATTTTCTGAAGTGAATGCCCGGCTACTGGCGTTCAAAACCTAACATATTTCATTATATAAACTTACATAGCCCTATCTCCTAATGTAATATCGTACAATGATTCACATTTGCCGTTAGCTTATGTTTGTGCCTTTTTCACTCTGCTAAAATGTTCATTTAATGCTAGAATATAGAGAGTTTCCACTTATTGCGCTGTGTGATTCATGGGGGCTATTTTGTATCGTGCTTTGCATTTTGACATTTTTAGTGCAAATTATTTGTATAATATTTTGTAATTTGCTCAACATGATTTTTTGTCTGTATAAAAATATTAAATTAATAAGCATTGTGCGTACAACATCAAATAATATATTATTTAAAAAAAGCTTTGTGGTTAGTTATTCTAGTGAAATGTTTAGATAAACGAAGTTACGGTTCTTAAAGCAACCCTCGACTTCATAGTGTGGGAGACATGGCAAGTCTCATTGGCATGTCAGCAGTCTTATTGATTATCAACATTAATGAATGTTATGTGCACTATACTAAATGTAATTTGACCAAATCTTACGAAAGCACCTCCCATCATATCAAAGTCGAACTTGCCGTATTGAAGTATTTGAACGTATATTGAAGTATTTGAACCAAACAAAGGATGGCGGCTTGCATAAACAAAAAATGACGGATAAATTGCAACGAGAAAAAAAATTCACCCGGACCGGGAATCGAACCACGGATCGTGCAGGAACTTTTCTCGGGTTTCCCACCAGGTTAATGGCTCCATGTTCGCCAACGTTTCGATGTCCGAAACTGTCTCGACACGCATTTCAACTTGAACCACGGACCTTCTACATGCTGGCTCAATGCGTGGACCACCACGCTACCCAGGTTTTCGTAGGCGCTTCAAGTCAAAGGTTTGTGGATTTTTTTCTCGTGGCAATTTCTATGTATTTCATCGCCGTATTTCGGCAGGGATGAACTTCTCGATAATAAAAGCGTGTTGCCGAATCAGTTAAAGAGTAATCGATTGCCTCTTTATACCATTAATAAGGAGAAAAAAAGCAGTTGTTGGCTTAAACAATTTGAGATAATTTATCAATATTAGTGAAAATGTTTCTATTATATTTCGCCATTGTTTTCCCCTTTTAATTAGGCTACTTGATGTGATTTGCATGTTCCTAAAACCAAGTAAAACAAGATCACCTTCCTAAATTATTTGAAAGTTAAGATAAAAAGATTACTCTGTGTGAACATAGTGTATATACACATAGTTTCTTTTGAGTTTCAATACATTCAGATTTATGTTAATGAATATACGGCGGCAAAACATTATTGGTCTTTCATAATGTATTTTTCATATTCAGGTTAAAGTATCGAACAAAACCTTATCCGCTTGTCAGTATCGCTTCGGTTTTGGTGTTATAAAATTATTCCCGTCACGAGGACGACTTTTGATCAATCTTTGGAGTCTTCGTTACTTATTTGTGCCGGTACAAGGGAAGTTAATCGGCTCTGTGGGTAGCGGAAATGCGGTTTCCTCAATTAAGGATTTTTATTTTCGGTTGGTTGGGTTAGCCCGTCCCGTTGTATTTTTAAAAGTCTGCAGAGTGTGATCACATATCACTTGCACTGTGATTTTTGGTGTGACATGCTTCGCTGGCTTGGGGTGAGCGAGTAACTCGTTGTGATTCCAGTCGATGCCCTCTCGTACCGCTGTTGTGTATTTTGCGGGCGATGCCATTTTCGGCATTGAACGAAAAATGTCGGCTGCACAACCATCGGTGGGGTGACTAACACAGAGTCGGTGGGGTGGGTAGGGTTCGGTGTCTGGGTTTATGGTCCCCTTTGTGCCACGATACCACGCACGTGTGTATCTATGAAGAACTGTGCGTAGTGATTTATTATCGCTGCAATGCATTTGAAGCAAAATGAAGAATTATGAAGGAATAATGCGGTTTCTTGAAAAGATAATTGAGAGTAGAGTTGCGGCTGCCAACAAATATTCGGAATGATTACTGCTGATAATGTTTGTAACCAACTTAGGTCCTGTAAAATATCTTTGTTAATTTTTTACAGCATGATACTCAATATGGATACGCTCATCTAACGCTGACTTGCCTCACTGACCGATAGTCTGATGTACTTCACTTTCCCTAACTGTCAGTTAACCACCTTTACGTATACGTTATCAAAGGTTCAAGTTTACCATGCATTTGTGGGAGAAGGCGCCAAGAATTATGTACACGGTCTGGTGAAATTTCTTTTATTGTCTCCGATACAGTTCTCTTTACGGTTCGTACAGGTCTCTGGCTATAGAACTGCGGGAGAAGGCTTATATACACTTTGTCTAAGGTTCCACAAACCTCTCCCGACTTCTCTCGAAGATTCTGCGAGGATCCGGGCGAACAAGGTCGTCGCAGTTGAATGGCGCCACATACACTTCGTCGAGGGTTCCACAAGCCTCTCCTGTCCTCTCGAAGGTTCGGCGAGGATCTGGGCGGATAAGGTCGTCGCAGCCAGACCGGGCGCTAGTTGAATGGAGCTACACATTATAAAACTGGCATTTGTACTACCAGCCGACATTTTGGATTTCACATCTCAGATGAAAAGTTCCGAGGGCCGTTACGTCTCAGGTTTAAAAAATCTATTTATTTAATAAATTAAACTACCGGTTAAGGTAGGTTTTAATGGAAGTCATTGCAAGTAAAAACCTCTTGATTTTTACATGTGCTGGTCCCTATACACGTATATTTCTTTCTTCACCTCCGCGTTCGTTCTACCCTTTTTCATCCATCCATAAAACCTACTTTCTTTTTTCCCCTTCCACGCTTGCCCTACATCCTCGAATCCATCACGACCTTAAGCAACCCTAACTATTATACTAACCAACGCCTGGTCGTCCGCGAATCAAACGGGCTTTATCATTTGACCTCCCTCTTTGATTCCCACATCTAGCTCTTCCCATGCCCCTATTACCATTTCTACGGCATAATTGTTTAAGACCAAAAGCGTCAGCCTACCTAGTACAAATATTTTAGATGGAATACGTCGTATTAAAGTTATCCTCAGAAGCAGTCATGAGTTATAATAAAAATGCACGGTAATAAAAAGGTTAAATTATGTTAACTAGATGTGATGGTTGTCATTTCATCACTTAGGATGGCTGTTTCAGGAATTAAATGATGTGAGCTTTTTTTTCTTTTTATTATGAGTACTTTAGAGAATATCCTATCACTTCATGGCAGAACCACTATCAACAGGTATCAGATTTCCTTCCTCTCCGAAAAAATGTGAATCGAAATGTCGTTATTTATACGGCTCTGTAGATATTAGTAATCTAAATTGGAGGAATTTTTAAGGCTGTCGCCTTTAATCACTCTATAATTTTTTTTATAGATGGTAGTTGGTCAAAATTATTAAATGGCCCTCGTGCCCTTGAAAATCAAAAAAAAAAGCCGTCGTTTGTCGGCAAGTTTCACTTGGGCAGGACTATCGAACCACACGACACCAGTGCCTTGGGTGTTGACCTACTAGACGCTACCTTTGTGGTAATAAAAGGGGATTATCTGCAAAGGTCATTCATCCATATTTTTAAATGTTTTAAGAGCAATTGGTTTGGTTATATGTGATTGCGAGCTGTACAGTTCAATGAATCGGTAGCGTGGGTTATAGCGTGGGTATAGCGTGGGCTATACTGGCCTCATTGATCTTGATAAGGTGTTTCGTCGGTGCTATAATGGTGTCGTAGGTGAAAGTATAACACCCGCAGGGCCGCGTTGTGCCGAGCTAAGTACGCTGACCTGGCGTAATAACTACAGCCGGAGAGGAGGTGACCCAAAGTCTCCGACTGGGCTCGGCACGCCCAGCATCTCGTGTCCGCGACCTCCGCCTTGAATATAATGCGGCGGTATTCGAGTGTTTATGACAACAATCCTGGCACGCGAGGATGAAACCCTTGGTCTCGGACTTAAGACCGACGGAGCGTAGGAAGGCAAACGTCAGCTCTTTCGATACCCCGTGCTTCTCAATGTTTCGATGAAAACATACATGCATGGGCTTATCGGTATGCGCCTTGAGTAAGGCCTTCTGCTCGGCTTTTTTATTTCGATCTTTAGGACGTCTGCCTTCAATGACAAAATGGTCGTGTCATCGTCGCTCCCGTCGGATGACGGGACGAAGTCGAGACCGGTTTCGTCCGCTGCGCTCTTTGCCGCCTGGAAGAGAAATGGCCCTGCTCCCGCACTCTCATGGTCTCTCACGAGATTGAGCAGGGGGTCCCCGCTTTTTAATGCTCGGCATGCTGTACCCAGGACAACTCTGTTGTGGAGAAACTCCAGACTCGATAATTCTCTACCACCTACATTGCGAGGGAGATAATCTGGCGACGGAAGATTTAGGATGAAGACTTCGAATGATGGTCATCATCTTCCTCGTTCCTCTATCGAGGTTCTGCAACTCGTTGACGTTCCACTTCATGCATCCGAAGGTATACAGCAGTGTGGGAACCGCGAACATGTTCGTGGCAAGAACATTGTTCGTACCAGACAGCTCATAACTCCAGATGTTTCTTAGAGTCTGTCTGTACTTGGCGGTGAGTCTTTCCTTCACTGCTGCAACCTCCTTCATTCGGCGCTGGGGGACGCCGAGGTATTCATAGCAGTCATCGTCCTCGAGGTGACGAATGGCGCTCCCGTCCACGACTTGCTCGTCTTCCATATTATCCGAAAATCTTCCTCTCGTCAGGTGGATGGATGCACTCTTGTCCAATCCGAACTCCATCCCTATAGCCTCATTGTATTCCAGTAAAATGTCCCTGGCAGTGCGAAGGTCTTTCGCATTAGAAGCATAAAGCATCAGGTCATAAATAAAACAAATGGGTGTACTTATGCTTCCTCTCACCTGGAACACCGCACATATGTCCTCTACCACGTCGCAGTCTAGAAGGACAGGGGATGGAAATGCAGAACAGTAAGGGGCTCAAGCTGTCGCCTTGAAAAACGCCATGGTGGTACGTTACCAACTCTGTGGAAACTGACCACTTGCTTGAAGTCAGAACGAAGTGCGTTTTCCAGAGTGGCAACAGGCATTGGATGCGGGACGCGACCTCTGGGTGGACTTTAATCGACTTCAGCATGGCGATGATTAACTCATGCGTCCCTCAGTCACCCAGGCCACTGGTAGGTTTCGCTTATGCCGGATGGCATCCTGGCATATGAACCTATCAATGAGCAGGTTGTCCTTGCATCCCGCGATTCCTCGCTTCGAGCCCCCCTTCTCGAACACCTCCTCCCACATAGGCTGGACGTGGTGGAGGATAAGGTCGCTGAAGATCGAGGTGAACGCCTTGTATACAATGTTGAGGCAGGTTACAGGGTGGTAGTACTGGGGCCCCCATCCGAGATGGGCCAGCTTTTCTAGTTTGTGCATTTGGAACCAGTTTTATTGCGTGTAGGGTGGTTAGCCCCGCACGCAGACGTCCACCATTAGCCGGCAAAAGCCGTCACCAGCTACGCCACGGGGAGGCTGGTGGTCCAGCTTTCGTACCCCTTTTATATTATTATTATTGTATGGAATAGCAAAGTATTTTATTTCCCACTCATCGTGAAGGATTTCCACAAAGTAACGCCGTCCACCATTGCTTGCGTTTCGTAAAGGTATGCATTGCATGGAATTTTGTTTCAGGCTCCCGGCCTTATGGTTTGTCTCTTCAGCATCCTCGTAGTGAGCAAAATCGAAAATGGGGTGAGTCAGGCCCATAGTTTTTCTTTAGCCGCAGCTTTCGAATGAGAATTTCTCGGCCCACTGGCCGAACGTGAGCAAGCCCGGCCCGGCTCGTGCCGCCCACTAGCCTGTGTAATCTTGGAAGTGACAGGTTTAATCTTAACATCACTCCTCGGGCGATTCGTCGTTAGGATACAGAAAGCGTAAGTTTTGGTTTTAGTGAGTTTATCTATGTCCTCATGTGGTTCTTGAGATTTCATGTTGTTCGGAGGATAGCTGAGAGAGTGTTTTTCTTAATTTTAAGCGAGTACGAGTACACATTCTAGTATTATCTTGAAGACTTCCGCTTATGTATCTCAAGCTTGAGGATATTATCGCGAGTTTATTGCTCTATCGAGTGTTTGCTTACTTTTATACAATTCACATCATGCGAGTTTTATTCGTACGAGGATGTAATTTTATTCCCGAACTACGTCTCTAAAACTGACCGTTACGCTAAATTAAAAGTTACTCTGTCGAAGTAATGGGCGCAAAAAGGAATTCTCCCAATTCAACATTAGCGAATGCAATGAAAATAGAGCGAGAGGCTTATCCGTGTTAGCATCTCTCTTTGCGTCTTTTCTGTCTTCTTACTGTCTTCCATAATCTTCAGGGCTGATTTCCTTACATCCCCTGCCCCACGCGCTAAAGGCGGATCGCGGAGTAGTATGTTACCTATATGTAATTCTAATTGGCTAATTTCCGTGGTTTTGAACTTTGATTAAGGTGTTTGCTCTGAAATCGAAGTATTTATATTTGACTTCTTTTTTGGTTTCTTGGGAAAGATGAAGGCTTATTGGTTTCTTTCTCGGTGAGATTAGGAAGAGGCAAAGTAGGTGGTTGGAGGAGGTAATGAGGGGTGAATGGTTGCTTAAGGCTGTGATAGAGGGATCGTGGGTTAGCGCGGAAGGGGAAAAAAGGGAATAGGTTTTGAGTACGGAATG
The DNA here is from genome assembly GCA_963573305.1 of Pyrrhosoma nymphula. Lineage (NCBI taxonomy): Eukaryota > Metazoa > Arthropoda > Insecta > Odonata > Coenagrionidae > Pyrrhosoma > Pyrrhosoma nymphula. The sequence goes on from OY754339.1 coordinate 31,041,114, forward strand.
AAGTGTGGGACGTAAGCTTACATGGAGAAAGAAATACTATTGGTAGATAGGGCCCTGCACTTGTAAAAACCTTATTTTTACTCTCTTCCATTTTTAACTACCTTAACCAGTATATTAGGTACCTAATAATGAAAATTAATTTTCCTGCTTTAGCTGAAATCATGAATTACACTCCACGTTCCGTGTCATCTCATCTCTCTGTGTTATAGACCGCCCATGGTAGCGTGATGAGTACTTTCCAGGTAACGTATAAGAATAGAAGCCTATATGCACATATGATTGTTCTTTCGTGCTAAGATAATTTCAGTTAACCACAGTACCTAATTGTGTAAGGTTTTTAACTTTGTTATCGAAGCACCACTAAAACTGAATCAGAAAATTTAACTGGTATGGGTTTCATGTTATCGTTATAGCCCGTCGATCATTTTCTCTGAGCGTTTGTGTTTAGGGCGTGGCTCTTTTCTGTCCATCGCCTACGCCCCTCTCCCTTAACTTTTCATTTTTTCGTCCGAGATAAGGTCTTCTCAGGAAATAGGCGGATTAATGAGTTGGGAAGCCATTTTGGTAGAATTTAATCAAATGCCCAAAGTCCTTGACCTTAATTTTACCTGCAGTGCACCAATTCCATGAGTTTCATCATATCAGATTATTTGGTCGTCGAGTTCGTTTTCCACTTTCTGAATTCCTTGTGAAAACATTTATGCTAGCTTTTGAAATCATCAGTACCTGTTCGCCATATGCAAAACTGAAGCAATCCACACTATCGATTCTGCTTACATAATTCTGCTTCTTACATAAATTCCACATATCGATTCTGCTTCTGCTTACATCTGTACACACAATTACATAATCTTTCATTGTGATTCGGGGACAGTTAGGCCGATGTCATGAAAAAGTTAATTTTAGGTGGTGACTGCATGTTAGGTACGAGAATTAATGTGAAATGATGTCTCTGGAAGTAAATTATGTGGGTATTAGTAATCAGTAATTTAAAAGAAAATGTGGAGTTTGAACGTTGTTCTAAGATCATAAAATACATGTTTCTTTTCTGGGGTACCGTTACAGGTAATAAATACGAAGATAAATGTATGGCATTGAATAAGTCTCTGAATAACTTCAGTGTGCCTTTAAAGTATGTGAACTAAATGCTGGTAGATAGTAAAATTTCATTTAGTTTTTATCTCCGTTTCCTTTCATTCTTTGAAAACAAGAGTGATTTTTTGTGTCTAACCCAATGGTAATCATTGCTTTGGGTGGATAAAAGTTTGTTCGATACGAAGTGATAAAAATGGACTAGTAAAGAGAGACCAAGAAGAAAAGGAACTGAAGGGGTCCTTCTAGGGTTAGAAAAATGCTCATTGGTTATCATTATGAAAAGCGATTGGTTACGATTTACGTCGAGTCCTATTCACTAGCGTCATTTCGTATACAATGAATAAGTCCCCGATTTTTGATGAGGTTTTCTTCACTCCTACCAGCTTCTGACCTGTTGACAGGCAACAGGTCAGAGAGAAAGAGGGATAATCTCTTCTTCGCGTTCAATAAATGTTATATCTGTCGTCACTGAAGTGTAAAGAAACTTTTATTTCCTCAATATACGGCGTGTGTTACTTGGGCGGAAGACAATTCTTTCTTCTCAATGTTTCCAATTTCATCGGTCTATTATTTGCTCGCAGGGAGGTTCCTTTAGCCCTGGAGATTACTGAAGGAACAGTTGATCCAAACAGGATACAATTTATGATAAAAATATTTTTGGCGTGTCTTAGTGGAACCGCTTCATGTTAAATAACTAATAATGACTTTGTGAGTCCTCATAAAATGTTTCAACATAGGTTTCGCTGCAGCACAAATAGTCGAAATATATGTGTTGACTCTGTTATAGCTTGCCCTAATGATGTAGTACTACAGAAAAGCGGTCGGTGGAGCGTGCGAGGTTCGAATTTGAACTGGGACGAGTATTGGCATGGCGGAACTTGGTGACTCTCGAGACCTGAGAGTCAGAAGTCAGTGAGGGTGAGTCTAGGGTTAATGAGCTGGCTTAGGTATTGAAGGATACCTTCTTGGATCTCTTGAGTGACCCTCGGTCCATTTGTCCCACCTCTCTTACGTGCTTTCCTCTCACTGACTCTTCATGATTTTCACAAGCGAGTGCCACCAAGTTTTGCTACATGTATATGCCTGGTGTGGAATCACTCCGTGCCACATACCGTACTGTCGGATATATAAGACAAATATTTTTTTGAATTTAGATAATTTTTGGTATGGTTATAATAAAAAATTTCCAGGTTTGTGGTTTCTTCTCTAGAATCGGCTCATTTGAAATAAAAGATGGAAATGTATTTGTTTGTTGTAATGAAATGTTTATATTTATACGCACGTATGTTGGTAGTGTAATGCTCAAGTTACTAATTTTTTCAATCACCTAAAGAAACGTTTTTATCCTTCTAAAGTAACTTTTTCTCAGCCCAGGATAAACCTACAACAGGAAGGAAAAGGATAAATTACTTTGCACTACTCCACTGGAGAACTATGATTTATTGAGTCGACATATTTCACTGCACTGCAGCATCATCAGGACATGTGCAGTGAAACATGTGGAGTCAATAAATCATATTTCTCCAGTGGAATAGTGCAAAGTAATTTATCCTTTTCCTACAATGGAATTCCACAAAGTATCGGCCGCCACCAATAACTTCATCACGTACAACAGGAAACTTGGCCTTGTTTAGAAGCTCTTGTTTAGAAGGTTATCAGAAATCACAACCACTGCAAGCGTAGTATGATACCGATTTTGTAAAGAGGCAAAAGAAAAAAAGCATTTCATTACCATAAAACTTTTCCAGCTGTAAACTTTTCAAGTGAGCAGTTCCTAGAGAAGCCAGGCACCTAGACGTTATTTATTATTGTCACGCAAAAAATTATTACTGATCTCAAAAAATGTTTTTCACATTACCTTACGCAGAATCAAACAAGAAAAATAATGGTGTTACTCGTTTTGCATGAGTATCATCTATGAACTAAATTAAACTAAAATCGAGTATCCATAATAAAAAAACCGACATTTGTGGCGGCTTTCCCGCTATTTCGTAGATTTAAGTATGAAGTAGGACATTTGTTTTGTTTATCGTTGCAACCTTCTCAGCGAGGAATGAAACGCAGCCCAAGCCTGGCTGTAGGAAATTGATTTTTTCCCAATACTTCGCGGAATATCGAAGGCGAACCAATGCGGTGGCACGCGTTTTTTCGTGTCTTCTTTACGAGGAGAGGAGTGCGAGTAAAGAGGGCTATATAGGGGGGATGGGGAGATGGAGCTAATCGGACGAAGCCTCACTAGAGCTCTCGGCGGGCGCGCGCGCCGCGAGTATTTCAAGGGATTGGGGGCGTAGAAACCATGCGAGTGCATCTTCCGCGTGCTGAGCGAGTTTCAGATGTGTTCATGTGTGTGGGTGTCTGTGTTCTAGTGGAGGTCGTCCGTGGCGCGGAACCGAAGTGGAGTCGGGAATGAGAGGGGAAGAGTTGTGTGGGAGGGACAGGATTGGCTGTGAAGGAGATGGCCTCGTCGGAAGAAAGGAAGACACAATGAGCATAACTTCGTACTTCGAGCGTGCATACACTGCTGTCCGTTTCAAAATTCCGTCTCCCCGGGTGGAAGCGTATTGAATTTAGAAACAGGAAAATATATTTCTGCCACTTGCGCGTAGGATTGATACTTATTGTTAGCTGCGTTGATTGATAGCAAGCACTGTTGTTTAATACGTACTGCTTTTTTTTAGAATTACATTATGTTAAGAAAAAAAAGGCCCATTTTTCGAGCTCCTGAACGAATGCAGCGTGTTTGGTGCCTCATCATAAGGAAACTAGGAAAGTGGGAAAAATTTCCTGCGTCCACTTCGTAGCTAAACCCATTGCAAGTAGGTGCTCATGTGAAATTACGCACCATAGACTTTAATCGTTTAGTTATTATTATTAAACAATTTATGAAACTGAATTATCTCTTGAACCGTGCCTCCGCGAAAATCGTCGATTGCACCATTTTTTTGGCCTTTGTTTCAACATTATTAATAAGCTTTGGTCATAAGACTAGGATGACCTGGTCGAGCAGTAGGTAATGTACCATTTAGTAGGGCAGCGGTTGGCATTATCCTACGCGTGCCGCATTTGATGTATGCAGTTTAAATACAAGAAGTTTGTGTAAGGAAGCAAACATCTCAGTGTACAAAAGTGTACCTACTATTCCCCACTTTGTTTTATGGCAGAATGAGCCGAAGTGTAGGCTAAATGCAGTGGGTGTGAGATACCTGATATGTGTTTGCAGTAAAAGTAAGAGCTATAAGTTAAGGAATGAGTGAGTGATGAAAGAATGTGGAATGATGTTTGTATTTTACGAAAAGAGCAATCTTCGTTGATTTGGCCATGTTGAGAAAATGGTTGGGAGTCGAATAACTAAACAGATATATGACAGTGGAGTAAATGGTGTGAGAAGAAGGGGTGGACTAAGAGAGTCACGAGTGTATGTGGTGGAAGAGACTCTCTAAGCGGTGGAATATAAATGAGTTTTAAGAATAGCATCGGTGTAAGAGAATAGAAAAAAGTGTGCAAGGATAGGGAGTTATGAAGGAAACTATTAAAATATAACCAGTTTTCTGGGCCAAACAGTGATAACCAAGTTCTTTCACTTTGCTTGCTCGAAAGAGAATGGCGTGATGGGTATGTATGTATGCATGCATGTATGTATGTATGTAAATACAGGGCTCATGCAACCTGCTAAAACGCAATTCTTTCTGTTGTCTATTTGTTCTTTTATTGGGAGTTTGAGTGGGATCTACAATATTTAGTGGAGTATACAATGTCAGAGGAAGGGGTATACCGGGGAAGTCATGGGTGAATGCGGAGGAAGAGACTCTCTAAGGCGAGGTATATTAGGAGTCTTAAAAATAGGAGATGCAATGCATTAATGTGGGAGAAGCAAAGTTTGCTAGGACAGGGAAGTATGGAGGAAATTGATGTAATGGAAGCCAGTTTTCTAGGTCTAACGCCGAGAAATAAACTCTTGACAATGCCCCACCCCGAAAGGGAACAGCGTAATAGGTATGCATGCAAAATGCAAGCAGGGCGCGTGCCACTCTATAGTAAGGGCGAAGAATATCGGAATTTTTAATTAAATCGTCGTTTTATTTCGTCTTCGGCGTGCCTCCGACCTCCAAGCCACCGATAACCGTTTCGCATGCTTCCTGGTGGCACGCGTGCCATAGGTTGCCGATCGCTGCTCTAGAGAGCGCGCGCGTGCTATCCGTGCAATGCGTTCCCTTTGAGGCCAAGGGAAGCCGATCGTTGTGACGTCAGAAACGGTCGGATTTGCGGCGTTTGCGTGGTGGAGCTCGGTTGTCCCGTGGAATACACGACAGAAACCACTCTCAGGGTGAAGGAATATTGGAGGTGAAGCTTTTTAAAATACCGATTTACTATGCAGCATTTAATTGCTTGTAGAAAAGCAAGAAAGGGTGTTTGTCGTTTCACCGGCACGTACTAATGAGACTCACGTAAGAAGATTTAGAGACCTTCCTTAGGACACCCGTACTTTTTGCATTAAAATCCCGCGGATACAACACATTTTAGCCATAGAGATAACCCTTAAGAATAGGTTAGTATTTTGTTCTAATCGTGAATTCGAACTGTCAAAACTTACACGAAGCGAACTCAATAACTTTAAATATTAAAAGCAAGCCTTCCGGCCCATATCGGCTGTCTTCCCGTGTTTGACGACACGCGCCTGTGTTACCTGTGCTGACAAATTTCTTCGCTAAGGACGTCTCTTGCGTTACATTAAACCAAACTCATTTCCTGAACATCGAACCTCTTTGTTTGCTTGTTAGTTATTTACGGTGGCAACTTTAACAGTATATCTTTATCGTCATAAAGGATAGGTGAGTAGATTGGCGAGAGAAGAATTTCACGATTAATGGTTGAAAGTGGGAGAGAAACCCGGCGTCCCCTATCAAACGTTTTTGTTTACTGCCAAAATAGGTTTGTCATCAGAAAAGCGTAGCACTTTGTTTCTTCTTAGACGCGTATTCCTATTTTTAGTTTTTCTTTTAAGGCCGTTTTATACGAGGCACTTTATTTTTCTATTTGATGTACAGAAAAAAACAGCCAGAACGCGCCCACGAAATTAGTGCAGGGGCCATTTTCCCATATGTCGTTTATGCAATTCACATCCATACATAACTCAGATTGTGCAATTAAGTGCCTCCTATAAAACGGCCTTTATGTCATTCATCGACTTTTCTAACTCAAACCCTTAAGTCTACTTGGTTGCATAACGAAAGGATTTTCAAGCGAATCGGTTGAGTTTTGCTATTGTGTCGCTCATTCAGTTGTCATTTATTATGTTCGATTTCCCGCGCCGTTACCTGACAAAGTTTTCAGCTGAGGATGTAATAATAATAGAAGAAAATATTGGGACTTTATGTACCATTTCATATTGAGCATAAGCTCACAACTTACGGACGCAACATAACTTTAGCTCAGTCTGTAATCGCCTGTTTATTCTTGCCAATTAGTGAGAATACTTATCTTATTTCATATGCTGAACAAACGTTTTTTCCCCAAATGTTCACTGTACAAGAATGGTGAAAATATTTATAAGTGTGATCCAATGTTTTTGCCCAGCTCCATCCTTCCTAAACTTGGGGAACTTCACTTATATTATGGATAGCATTCCTTTATTTTTTGTACATCAGTATATTGGTAATGGCGAAATTTCATCAATTTGGTTAAAAAAATAACTCCATTTATATATACTTAAAAAATAAAACAATCCTTAGTTTGTCCGCGTAAATATTTATGGGCGAAATGAAGTATTGTTTTATTTTTTAAATATGAAGCATTTCAAAAAAGTTGAATTTGATACAATTAACTACACATATCTATTTCTGTATGATATCTGTGTAGTCACCCTAAGCTATGTCCAAGGGTTTTTTTTAGTGCGAGTGGACTCACAATTTCTATCTGTAAACATGAAGAGCAGTATTAGCGGTAGTTGGCTCATTTTACAGTTTGTACAGCTTCGGCAAGAAAAGAATACTACGCTCAGTGATAGACATTAAAATCATTTATCTTTCAGGGTGCTTTTATTTTTTATTTCATGAAAGATGGTTGGTTGCTCTTGAACTTATTGCTTCTGAACTTCAAGGTAGGAAGCAGGTGCAATATAGTAACAGAATAACCTGATCAAAGGAGATTTTTAATAAGAAAAGTAGTCTTCCCACAACTGGGGCTTCATAAGCATAGAAATACGGAAGCAATTCATAGGAACGTATTCATCAACGGAATTGAATCTTTGATTACAAGAGCTGCATAACATTGACTATGGAAAAAAATGAATATAGGGTTTTATAGATGATTGAAGGTCAAATGGACGGGAGAATCGCCAATGAAGAAGTCCTAAGAGAAGTTGGAGAGGAAGTGTTTGATGAAAACTGTATAGAATATGAAGGGGCAAACGTATTGGACGTAATTTGTGACGCAATTGGCTCTTGAAAAGAGTAAAGGAATGAAAATAGAATGGGAAGAATTACCGAGGAAGAATAAGGATAGAATACATTGGAAAATTATGAGGGAAGTTGGCATGAATAATTTTGTAGGGATAAAACGGTTAGCTGAGAGGAGAGTGGAGTTAAGTTGCAGAAAAACCAAACCTCCAGTAGGATTGAATACTGCTGCTGGAATTCAAGGGAATACTTTTTCCTAACAGGCAGTGGGAAGGGACACGAGTATATATTACGACCTCCTTGGAAGGGATGAATCTAGCAAGGCCAAAAGGGACTGTGAAGTGAGCTGGCGAAGGGTGGGGATGTGCAGGCGGGTGCGAATAACTTAGGGTAGAAGGAGATGTCGGAGGGGTAAAGGGATACATATACCACCCGGGAGGGAAGCAATGGATTGCCAGCGGGACGCGACATCGTTCCTTTGTTGTTCATTTTACCCCCTACTAGGTCGGGCTAAATTTTGCGCTACTTATTCACTTAGGGACTATTATTAGAGCGCCTGAGTCTGTATACAGATTCGGCATTCCGTTTGAATTCTATTCGTGCTCGTGAACCCCGTGATTCCGAGCCCGGAATGTTCATAGAGTTCCCATCTTTGTTCCTATTTCGATTGTCCTATTCCTTCCCACTTATTCCTAGCTCATGAAATGGTTTGCGTTGATGCATTTGACCCTGGAAGGGTAGTGGTGAGCCATTGAAACAATTGTGATTGTTTATTTTCCCATTCTAAGCCTTTAAATTTTCCAAGTCAGCGAACGAGAAAAGGCAACGCTGTTATCGTTCCTCTCTGGCCTTTGAACTACGTAATGATGGGTGTGAAGTAAGTTTAAAATTGGCTCTTTGGGTATGCTTATCTCCGTTATGGCTTGAGGAAGAGATGCTAAAGCATTTTTTCTGTCCATGACTGTCATATGGTATTGAAAGATGCTTTCATTATTTGTTTACAAGAGGAAATAGGTCGTCTTTATGAGTAAGCCTTTTAAATTGGCGTGGTTGTAGGTTTTTGCGGGTTTTCATAGTTATTTTTATTTGCGAAGTTAAGCAACAGATACAGCAGGATCAGGGACACAATTTTCATTACACTTACCGTAATGTCGATAGATTCGTTTTAATTCAGCAACTTGTCTGAGTCATTGAATTATGAAAGGCTAAATAAACATACCGCTATGTTGCCATTTGTTGCGTTAATTTTTCTGCAAACTGAGCTACGTAGCGGTCGTTTAAGAACTGCAAAATGTTAACAATTTCATTTGTTGTACAAGGTCTCTTAATTTTATTTCATAATAAAAACTTTCCCAAAGTTGTAAAAGGTTGCTGTCTTTCCAAAGCCAAATACGAAATTTTGTGGGTAATATATTATATTATTTTAATCCTATTTTCTTTCATAAAGCGTTTATATGATAATGTATTTAATTAGAATACTTACAAATAAATTCATTTTTGGAATATTTACGTCGTTTTTCTGCATTTATAATTAGAAGAAGTATTGTCGGGATGTAATTGCGCTGACGTTTTGAACTTTCATTGATGAGATATTATCTGGGTATGTTTTGTCGTAACTTTAAATTAGCGAATAAATTCGACAGTGTCGGGCGATATATGGTGGAACAGCATTTTTAAATAAAAACTACAGTAATTGTACTGTCCACTTAAATTTAATGTGAAATACACAACACGTGTTTCAACGCTCCTTAGGGCGTCATCATCAGGTCTGCCTCCCAGGTCAGAGGCAGACCTGATGATGACGCCCTAAGGAGCGTTGAAACACGTGTTGTGTATTTCACATTAAATTTAAGTGAACATTACAACTACTGCAGCTTTTATTTTTAAATTAGCGGTAAATTTGAATTTTATGAAACATTTTTTTATTGTATTTCTCCTGTTTTTGTAGATTATGATGGAGGGGAGATTGGGTAATAAGAGCAATATGTCGATTTTCTTGTGGTTAAAGCTGATAGAATGGTCAAAAGAAGCTTTGAAAATTGAGGAAAGCTGACAAAATCTCTTGCCGCTGTATGATCTCAGTGTGTGGACTATTCTTCGTCAATCTTTTACCTCGAGTATGGTTGGTTGTTACTAAATTAAAATTTTGGCTTTTTATATTTCAGGAAGTGAAGGTATAATCAACGTGAAACTTTGCGCGTGATGACATCAATATATGAAATATGGATATAAAATTTGATCTTCCTAGTGCTTTCCATTAGTTAAAAAATTGAGTCAATATTTGACAATTTTTGTAAAAACGCGAAAAATAGGTTTTTATTTGCAAAATAAAAAAAATTCACCCACTTGTACAAAAAAAGACCCTCTGGAGTTTCTTATGGATCATTTTCATTAGAAAGATAATGGTTTCAACCCTCAAAAAAGTATATCTAGTTCTTCATCGCGGGCATATAAGGTCCTAAAAATAGGGACAACTTTGAGGATAGTGATGGGCCATTTCGGAACGATTCGTTCCTTTGGAACGAATCCATTGATAGAACGAGAAGGAACGAATCCGGTTGTGGAAATATTCTCGTTCCGAAGGACCGAAAGGAACGAATGGACAAAGGATTCGAAGGGCCGAAAGGGATCAAATAAATGAAAGGATTCATAGGAACGTAGGGAATCAATTGAATGAAGGGAATGCTATGTGAACAAAAATAATCAAAGGAAAGAGAGGACTCAAACAATTCGCAGAGATGACAGGCCAGAAACTTTGAAGACGAGGATGGAATGACGTATGTTAATATGTTATACATCCAACGGCAAAATATTATAAAATAAACGTTGGCTTACAGAATTAATATATATCGGAGGTCCTCAAACACAAGATTTAGTGAAGAATTTCGATTTTTTGCTGTTTTTTTAATATAGCTCCTAAACTAGGGTTCTGTTCTGAAAAATATTTTTCCCAGGCATTTAGATCTCATCGTTACCTACCATGATGCCAAAGTCGAATTTTTGTGAAACTGTCAAATGTTTCTTTCCTTCACGCCTCTACTGGTGGGTATACGACCTTGAAACGTGACAGGCGCATGCACCTGGACATGCTTTTCACCAATAATAAGAAAAAACAAAGATTATTTATCGTTAAAGAGAATATAAAATTAAAGATGGCGGCTTTTTTGGCATTTCTAAAACGAGACTTTCTGTTCTTGCTTCATATCTTTTGAACGGTAAGTCGGATCTGGAATCTGACGATATATTATATTGGAAGATTAAATATTCTGCAAGATTTGACCAACCCTGTTATTCTGTGTTGCTTAATTTTCCCACCAGAGGTCCTCAAACACGAAATTGAGTAAACCATTTCCCAGTTTTCCACTGTACCTTCCAAACTTGAAGTCGGATCTCAAATTTGTTGACTTTTTTTAGATGTCATCGAGGTTCACAACTGTACGCCATTAATTTTTCTCTAACACTAATAGTTGCCTGGTAACATGGCACCAAATTCGGAATTTTTGTGAAACTTGCTATTTTTCGACTGTAGCTTCTAAACTAGAAGTCGGATCTCGAATCTGTTGGGCTGTTTTTATTAGATATCATTCAGGCTTACAATTTTATTCTATTCGTTGTTTTCCATTCCTTTTAGTTCTCTGGTAACATGGTGTCCAAGTCGGCTTTTCGTGAAACTCGTTGTTTTTCGACTTAAGATTCTAATCTAGAAGTCGAATCTGTTGGGCGGTTTTTTTTTTTAGATCTCATGCAGGACTACGATTCTCTGCTATCCGTTTTTTCATCCCTCTTAGTTCTCTGGGAACATGGTGCCGAAGTGGGCTAATACATGAAACTCTCTAATGTTTCTTTCCCTCACGCCCTCACCAGTGTAGGTATGACCTTGAAAGTTGGCAGGGATATGCGCCTTGACATGATCTTTAAGGATAATTAGCAAAAACACGGATTCCCTCGCAGCTCTATGGCAATGGCAACATTCGAAAATATCACTTTGGCACCATGTTAACATGGTGCCAAAGTGACAAAGTGGTTAAGAGTATGATCTCGAATCTGTTGGGCGGTTTTTTTTAGATCTCATCAAGTCCTAACATATGTCAATCCTTTCTCTCTAACACTTAGAGTTTGCTGGATACATGGCGCGAAAGTCGGATTTTCCGGATTTTCGACTGTGGTTTCTAAACTAGAATTTGGATCACGAATCTGTTGGGCGGTTTTTTCTTTATCTCATTCAGGCCTACAGTTTTCTGCTATTTGTTTTCTTCATTTCTCGTAGTTCTCTGGCAACATGATGCCAAAGTCGGCTTTTCGTGAATCTTTCGAATGTATCCTTCCCTCACGCCTTCACCAGTGTAGATATTACCTCGAAACTCGACAGGCGCATGCGCCATAGAATGAAATTTTCGGATAAGTAGCATAAACTTCCTCCATGGCTGTCAGCACGGCTTTCGGAAAGTTAGATCATGTGAGTGATCTGAGTGATCGTAAGCAAAAAGTAGTTCTTGACGGAATTAGCTCTGATGTAGTTAAAGTAGCATCAGGTATCCCACAAGGAAGCGTAATTCCTTTTGTTCATTATATACATAAATGACCTATGCTCTCGAATTAGCAGTAAAATACGTTTATTTGCTGACGACGCTGTCATCTATTGGGAAATTAGTGATCACTCTGACTTTGAAATTCTATCATCGGATTTAAACAACGTTCATGTGTGGAGCCAAGAGTGGGGACTCGAACTTAATATGAGCAAATGCACGGCGGTACATTTCTTGCGGAGGTCGTCCAACTATCCCCATGTATATGCTGTGGATGGTGTTAACATAAAGGCGACAGATGAAGTGAAGTATCTGGGAGTTACGATAACCTCGAACCTATCGTGGGGAACACATATAAAAAATATTTGTGGCAGAGCTCTGAAGAAGCTAGGATTCGTCAAGCGTACTGTGGGAAGATTTTCAGATGAAAAAGAAAAAGAGAGGTGCTATTTCCCACTCGTCCGGCCACACCTTGAATGTGCAGCGAGCATATGGGATCCGGTGCAGAAAGACTTAATCCGGGAACTAAATAAAATACAAAGGAAAGCTGCGCGATTCGTCAAAAACTGCTACGGGCGTACAGAGAGCGTTACACAGATGTTAAACGAATTAGGCTAGGAGCCACTAGAGACTCGGAGGCTGCGCGCTAGGCTTAGATTACTTGAGCAATTGAGAATAGATATCTTTAAGAGCGACACGGAAAACATCATATTAGAACCCCACTATATTTCCGGGTCCGACAGAAGCGATAAATTAAGAGAGATATTTTGCCGTACGGATCGGTATGGGAATTCGTTTTTCCCCCGAAAAATAAGGGACTTTAATAAATGCCAGGCGTAATTTCATCAGAGCGTTTCCCTTTTATATGTAAACGGCTGGTGTCCTAACACCCCCCGCCACACGCCTATTGAGGCGGCTTGCGGGGTAGTATGTAGATGTAATCCCATACTCCCGCGTAGTTCTCCGGCAACATGGTGCCAAAGTGAAAATCTCGCATGTTTCTTTCTCTCACGCCTCCACCGACTAAGACGTTGGGGACGCAGCCCCCTAGCGATCAAAGAAAGTCTCTCTATAACTATCCAACACACGGGTATGTTTCTTACATTTCTGAAATGCGAATTCCTTGCACTTTCACTGGGTTGCATTGTCATTTTCACCACTAACGGGAGTTTTTCACAAAAAAGATATTAGCTGGAGTGATGGAAAGCCTGATTTACCTTCATTATCTTCGGTAGGTAGCGTGCTTCTAGCCCATAATGGGATACTTTGTGGGCCATGGTCGCCGTGGTTAAATAAGTATCACCTCTGTATTTCTTTTGAAAGTGTCATATTCGTATATAATTTAAATGATTTAAAGCAGCGAGTCATTGACGAGAGCAAATAGTACGAATCATATTGAATCATATCATTGACATGTACCCTAATTTCCGAATTTCCAGGCGCTACTTGAAAAGAAACGAGAGGAACGAATCTTTAAACTCGTTCCTTTTAGTGAACGAGAACGAAAGGAATGAGTCAGAGAAAGGAACGAAACTGCCCATCACTCTTTGAGGATGGCATTTGTAAACATTTTTAATGTTTGTTCTTTCATCGAATTGTATGACACCCTTTTCACGGTCTGATTTTAAGCATATTAAATTTTCACCCCTGAAGTAAGTATAGTGTGTATGGGCCTTTGGTCCTCCACGGTAATTTTTCACATTTATTTCTTCTTCCATAATTGTTTTTAAGAGGCTGTTATGTCTTAGAATGTGTCCGATAAGTTTGTGTGTATGATTTTTTTTTTCATTTTTATCTTTTTCGAAAACATCGCATTTCCATTGGTTCCAATCGTATTTATTTCTCCTTTGTTATCGTCCAAGGTTCGCTGCTAAATGCCATCCCCCAAATATATACTTTAATGATGTGCTTCCTTACTTCCAAGCTTGTGTTATTTACTTTCAGTAAACTCTTCTATTGATAGAATGATTTCTTAGCTTGAGATCTCAGCTCAGCTTTGTATATCTTTCTTTCTTATTTCGTCAGTGGTGATCCCTCTTACCAAATAACAACATTTTTGCATTTGGTCCTGTTTTTGCTGTCCTAAGTTTCATGGTCAGAAGTCTGAGTTGTCTTCCTTTTTTTTCATTAACATATTTTTTAGTATTAATCTCTAAGTTGTATTTCAATGGGAACTGTCTCCGTCCATTTGATCTTCTTCATTCTTTAGTGCTACAGCATGCAATAAGAAAGAAAATCTCCGTTTTTCGAGTTATACATGGCTGCGGCTTTGTTTCACCAAAATTAGGATAGTTGTATCCGATCCGAGTGGTTGCTGAAAATATCAAAGTCTGAAGCATCGAATCCCAATAACGCATGTGATTGCCCAAGGGGAATAATTTGCCGTTTTCAGTTTTTTTCGTTCCCGGGACCGAGTCAAAGAAATACTGCTTCATATTTTTTTCTCATTGGTATTAGAATTTTGTCGGTTATCTCGGAGTTTTTCCTCAATCGGTCGTTTTCCACACACAGAACTTTTGCTGAGCAAACATTCGTGCCCGCAAGATATTCCAGAAGTTTGTATTGCACGTATCTTTCGATAAAAAAAGTAAACGGGAAAGTATCGAAAAGCCGAGATGGAGGTTTATAGGGAACAGAGCCCGAGGAAGGAAACGTTCCCGGTGTATCTGTGAGTCTTGAGGTCAAGAGGGATTTGGCGGATAACGTTGGACACCGATGAGTGGGGAACAAGGTAGAAAAACAGAAAACAGTTCTTGTATTTCATTAATTCGTACTTCATATTTGTTGTGCAACATTCATTCTTTATTTTATACATTCATGTACTCCTTATCGTTTTGGCAAGTTTGAATACCCTTTTTCCATCGCCAAAATCGAAAATGCGACTAAATCCCCACCTTAGTCATTATTGAGATCGATTTCTTCGTTCGAAATCGTCGTTAAATGTATTGGTAGTGTAAAAAGTATATTTTAACCACCGTATTTAGGGAATTATAAGAAATGCTAATATACTCTGAAAAGGTGACTACCAGTTAAAAGTCTGGAGACTTAAAAATGTATGTAGATAATTTGCTTGAGCGGTATTACATATTTAGAAAGTTCTTCCATTGTATTTGTTGGTGCTCCACAGTTTTTATAAAAAAATCTTCATCTCTATGCTTCTTCGCTGGCAAATTAGAATACTTCTGTGCCATCACGAACTTTGTTTTAGAAAAAAACCAAGTTGAAATACACCCACCTTGTTTGGGAACATTGATGAAATGATCGTCGTTAGATATGTAAGAATCGCTTCGTACGATGTCTGTCGAGGTCGTAGTACATCATTGGATTTATACTTATTACAACTTTTAACAATCGTCTTCAACAAATTGTTGTGTCATGGCGCAACAGAGTTTGTTCATGCAGCTTGGACAACACGGCATAATTAAGAGTGTAACAAGAAAGTGAGAGTAACAATTTTAACAGTACTATATTTTTATTGAAATGCGAGACATTACACAGATCAAATAACAAAACACTCGCCAGCGAAGAGCTTGTGGGAGGGAGGCGGTGACTCCTACATATGAACAGGCTGAGGACCCATGATCCCTCAATCGCATCACGTGTACCTTCATTAACCTCTTCCAACTGCCAAATCCGTCCTTCTAATCTCCTCCTCAATTTTCCTCTCCTCACCCGTCATATCAAGGACTTCGTCGTTTATCTTCCTTTCCGTCTACCGCACTTCATTTTCCTCTGCACCCACATTAATAACGCCTGCAGCCTATATCCTTTCTCCTCTTTTTTTTCAGACTCTAGGTTTCTGCACCATGCAACGCTGCACTCCATATTAGACTCTTCTCCAGTCTTTTTTTAAAACTTTTTACTCGAGATTCTTGTCATTAATTCTTTCCTATGTGAGAACGCCGCGTTTCCTAACGCTACTCCTTTATTTTTAAATACATTTACTTCTCTGCTCCTCTTAGTGATGTTCTATGAAAGTTGCTTCGTTTTGCTTTGTTTAGGACGTGTTATACATCTCTTCATCGCTTTAAATAAGACCGAATGAGTGTTTCGAGAAGTTGGGGAAGTGTCGCTTAACGGTCTGAAGAGGGCGCGAGGGAGAGGCGTTTAAGGAGGTTCCGCCGCGACTGTGTGAGTTAAAACAAATACTAAATTCCACATTTTTGATATTTTGTCAAAAAAATCCTGCTTTCACTGATGAAATGCGTTACCTATAGAAACCCAAAAGTAAGGTACAAAATATGCAGATTATTCCACGAATGTATTTTAAATGAGCACTTTTTTCCAGCCATAGGAGCCGACTTCAGCGCCATTTCCTACAAATTACCGCATTTTGACTTCAATTACGGCATTAATTCCCTAATAACTAAAAAAAAATAAGGCGGTAAGATGCCTGTATTTTATTTTTATTCAATTTCTCTGAATTATTTCCTTCTGAGAGACAGTTTTCCACAAAATGGCATTTGTATTTTATGGAAAAATACGATTTTTCCCCGTGTTTCTCTCATTCCCCCATTGGACACCATGTAATTTCAAGTTGAATTATAGAATAAAATAGCGTGGAAAGGTAATATTTTGTTGTTCATATCAGATAGAGGACAACTTTTTCTACAAGTAGACAGAGTATGAATAAAATTACATTTAAGTCATTTTACGGTGGAACCACCTTAAGGGAATGGCGCACCTATTGAGGGGAAGTGAAAGAAGACTCGGCGAGAGCGTGGCTGGAGGAGGTACTTACGTAGTCGCAAGGGAACCTCCATGGATCAAAACAAGTAATGCAACGTTTTTATTTATGGCGTAAAAAAGATAATGCTTTCAATGTCTACCTGCCTGATATATATTTTTAATTAAATGTTTGGTACTAAATATGATGATTATTCGGCAAATATATTTTTAAATGATAACCGTTCCCTTACGACTATGTAATTCATAACAAATAAGAAATCCCGCTATATCGTTTGCGTCGTTAGAATAAATTCTGCCGTCGTTGATGAAATGGCTTAGGTATTGGAAATAAAAATTAAAAAAGTGAAAATGGAGATAAGTTGTCGGCGGATAGATAAAGAAATACGTCACCAGCACAAAGAGCTAACTGCAGTGTCTGTTTGTGCACCATGTCTATTAAATTATGCCGTTAAATTCCAGGAAATGCTACTTTTTCGTCACTCAAACCTGAGATGGATTGGTGCCTTCATTCTAACTAATATATTATTTCTTGAAAAATTCGTTTTTACATTAGATTTAGGCAATGATGTCAACAACTTACGGAAAAAGAAATATTTTCCTTTTGTTTCACCCAATCTCCATCTTGAAGCATATTTTATTTCTTCTGGAAGTATAGTTTAAAAAGGTGGAATTTTGTTGATGCAGCCGTGGTACGTATTTGCATTAGTAGCAAGAATATCAGAAGAACAGTATTTAAACCTTTTTTCGGTGGAGCGTCTTCAAAGTACCCGGGCAGAAATCGAGCAAAACATTTAAACACTACAATCAAATACTATATTTCCTACATTTTTTCTAAGGCGATATGTTTTCAAGTAAAATTTGGAAATGCAATTGTCTAAACATTGGGGATTTTGTTGACGTTATAAGCTGTTGAGGGCACTTTTTTCTCTTAGTAGATTGGCTATGAAAACAACGATGTTTAATTAATTTTTTAATCCGGTACCTCCTCTAAGGATATGTCGGCGACCGACGTGCTCAAAGCATTGTCGTCGACGAAGAGTACCCGCTGGAAGTCACGCTCTTTGTTCTTCTCTGACTTTGAGGTTTAATGTCTTCGTAGAGTCTCACTAAAAAAACACGTACGGTAGGATGGGCCAAAATATCAAAGTTCGAAAATTTTAGGCCTTGAAGCTTATATTTTTCTTTTTTTTTATCAAACATAACAGACGAAATTTGGAGTAAATCCAGCCATTACACCCCGTGACGCGGGGGTGCCAAATTTGAAAATCTGTAGGGAAAGGAATGGTTTTTTCTTTATAATCAGACACATATTGTAAGTATCGATATATTCTCCCTTTCAAAGGCATATCTTTTTTAATATGCATTTTAATGCGCTTAAACAGTTGTGTAATCCCTTCATCATGAACTATTTGATGTTAAAGAATTATATGCACCTGGTGACTAGGCAACACGCAGGACACGCATTTCTTGTTAGTTTGCTTACACATTAATTTCATAACTTACTCATTATCCTTCAGGTTTTCCATGTTATAAATAAAAAAATATTCAAAAATTTAATTTGACAATTTATATTATCAAAACATATTTTATTGTAAATATACTCTCCTAAATAATCATCATAATTGGTCGTTCAATCCTAAGATTGGTTGACTGCTACCCTCCATCCTTCCATATCCAATACTCGTTCCCTTACTACCTAGTAGTTCTTCTTGTGTACTTTCATCTTTATTTGGTGTATGAATTAATCCCTTGGCCTTCGTCTTGGGACTTAATTTTCTATTATATTCTTCACAAACCCGTCGTGCCTTAGGGTGTGCCCAATTCATATACAGTAAAGATTACCAAAGATAATAGGAAAAGTTAATATGGAGATTTCTTAGTAGATTATTTGCATCAGGATTCTCTTAGCTGTACCCATCAATAACCTGCGTCGCACGTAAATATGGAACCTGCTTTCTTTTTTCTGATATTTCCTACACTGCATAAGGAGGTTGGAATATGATAGAGGGGGTACTGCTGGTCTCGTGGATGGAACGGGAGCGTGGCGGGGATAGGGGTGCTTGGGATAGGAAGAACACGCCCACTTTGACCCAAGTATTGAAATCGCCGTGTGTTTTAAGGCAATTTCGGGTGAAGTATTAGCCAGAACTTCTATGACCTGATCATCATCATCGGCAGTCTTCAATCCGAAGATTAGTTTGCTGCAGCTCACCACTTCTCCTCGCCAACTGCTTCATTCCTACCTTATTATTCACTTTGAATTCCTTCATTATTTACCTGATGTATTTCATTTTTGGTCGTCCTCTAAAATTCTTCCCAATCCATTTCTCCTTCCATTATAGTTTTCAATACGCTCTTGTATAAAAAAATTGTCCAGTAAGTTTGTCCTTCTTCTAAAAATTCTTATCAAACTTCTTTTCTCTCCATCTCTTCGTAGGACTTCCTCATTAGTGATCATCTCCGTCCATTTGATCTTCATCATTAACTTCACGTTTCCATTGCATCTAATCTCATTTTAATGAACTCGATACTCTCAGGCGCTACTTTGTAAAATTCCATTTTGACAGAATCAAAACAAACTTTGTAACCCCTCCGAATTTTGTATTATGTTGCAAAACAATGATGAAAATTCCTGACTTTTAAGGTGTTTAAAAGAGGTTTTCAGCGGGATGTAGATGGACATTTTATACAGAGATTGTTTTATCAACTTCTTGCGACATCTCCGAACTGATGCTGTTATAGTATGCGATTTTGTGTTTATAATTATATTGAGAAAAGGGAAGCCCACTTCACTGTGACAAAAGTTGGCCAACCATAATGGCGGACTTTGGCACGCGAAAATCTCCTATATAGCACCTCCAGTGCATAATTCAACCTTCTT
This sequence comes from Pyrrhosoma nymphula, assembly GCA_963573305.1. Lineage (NCBI taxonomy): Eukaryota > Metazoa > Arthropoda > Insecta > Odonata > Coenagrionidae > Pyrrhosoma > Pyrrhosoma nymphula. The sequence goes on from OY754339.1 coordinate 31,060,700, forward strand.
AACACTACATCATATTGCTATTTGGCCATGGCCATTTTGTGTGCTCACTTCACGGGAATCAATAGCTCCGAGTGGAAGGAGTAGATAGAAATTAGGATACGAAGCGGGAGGATTTAGGGATGAAGGGGGAGAAATGGCGCATATTTATGGGAGAGAGAGATGAGCTAGTGACGGAGGCTTCTTGTGTTTGTTCGCCCGCAGGAGGCGAGACGAGAGAAGCTGTGGGTGATAGTGGAGAGAGTGAGAGAGAGAGAGAGGAAGAGAAAGGGATAGAGTGAGGGAGCTTGCTGGAGCGTTGCCGCCTGGAGTCGGGGGTTGGGACGTGAGGGTAGGGCCAGAGGCGGCTGGAGCGAGACGGGGGTGAAGAGATAGGTGGCTGGAGGTGATGGGAGAGAGTTTGGCACCGAGTGCTTGCGAGGAGGGTGGAAAAGGCAGGGAGTAGCACGGAGAACAGGAGAGAATGGGGTATAGAAAAGGGTATCGTGATACCATGAGGGAATGAGGGAAAGAAAATGGAGGTGAGGAATGAAGGGAATGGAGGAGTGCGTGGAATAGTGTGGGTTCAGAGCTGCGGTTCCCAACCTGGGGTGCGCGTACCCTGAAGGCGTACGCCGGTTGGCGGTAATGGGGTACGCGAACGATGTTGAATGATTGGGGATTAACGTAGAAAATTGCCTTTGGAAATAATCGGCCTGGCCTGGAAATCGAACCACTGACCTTTGGCTTGCGTGGCCGATGCGCAGACCGGTCCTGATTTCTTAGGCAATTTCGGAAGGATTAAAGAGAATGGAACGACGGTCCATAGTTCGATTCCCGGTCCAGGAAGTTTTTTCTTTGGCTAATTTTACGTTATTTCATTGCCATTTTCGGCTGAGGTGAAAAATCATCATGGATAATTAAGTTTATAATATTGGGAAAGGAGTTTATGCCTCCAATTTTTCTCTATTAGGAGTACAGTTAAGGTAAACGGTATGTTAAGGGAGGTGGGGTGTACGGAAGTGGAAAAGCTTTGAGAACCTCTGTTTAGAGTAACTACGCGAATAACGTAGGAATCCTAAAATGGAGCAAGTTGTTCATCGAGAGTGCGTGAAGTGCTGTACTCGGTCGTTCAGGTGGATCGTAAAACTGTCAAACCCTTTACGCCTTTCGTTATGTGTAGGCAAATTCCGACACCGGGTTCCCCTCCACCTTTCATCAATTCCATATTATATAAAACCGTCTTATCCACCTATCCTTCATTATGTACCTCATATTTCGGTCCTCTCTCCTAATAACCATTATTAAATGTAAGAGTTAACTGCGTTAAGGTTATTATTGCGGGACAGAGGATTATGAAGCTCACGAGATAAGATTTTGTGCAAATCCACCGTAGGCCGCGACTCTTTGACTTCTGTTATGGGTGTGGAATCTCAAGCTCAAAGTTTGATATTTGGACCGTCTTGCGGATGACCTGGCTGCTCAGTGTAAACCTTCGTCAAAAAATACCCCATTGATCGCTTTTCCACAAAAGACCAGTTTTAAGCAGTGCCACTACCTAATTTTGTAGTCCATGTCTTGGTACAGTAGCAACTGGAAACATCAATGGCACAAAGTGAAGGGTATGTATCAGTGAAATTAATTTTAGGAGAGAGGAAAGTCGAAAGAAAGGAAACTTAATTAATACCACCTCAAGGTGAGCGTTGGATAAGTCTTTTGGTGCATGCCAGTTCATCGCAGAATGCATTCAAAATGAAGTAGAGACAAAAGGAAGCTTTAAGTGATGCGCAATTATGCGGTGATATTTTCACATGGCATCTCCATGAATAATATCGGTGCGTAACTTTTTAAACATGGCTATTGGATTCTTGCCTTTTTAAAATTTATTCACATCGTCTTCAGAATGTGACTATTTAGGAGCCCATATATATTAGTTTCTTACTATTAATGGGAGTTATCAATCACACAAACCTCTCTTCATTTTCTGTTCCGTAAATATTCGTCTGTTATCGTGGAACTGCAATAAATATGTTAGCATTGCTTGCGACAAATACGTATTTTTCGTAGTAATAAAAGCTTCTAAGTGCCAGCATTCAGTCAGCCTACTCATTTGAGTTTTATTGTTGTACATATCCGGCAACACTATAATTGTTTAATCATCTCATAGAAAACTGTCACTCTCATGGTATTGTGATCTTTAAGTACTGAAAGGCGTGGCGCACATTGTGGTACATGTCGCTATTCATTTCAAAATGCTTGGAGATACTTTAATGTAGTGGATTGGAGGAAATATTTTGCGTGGAACGAGAAAAAGAATGAGGTAGATGAGCGTAAGGAAATCAAGAGCTCTTCTTTGAAAACTGTTGTGCGGAAAGATACGTGAGCAGGGCATAAAATTCAGAGGAAAGGAAGTTATCCAGGATTTTCCAAGCAGGGCAAGAACGAAGAAAAAGGAAATCATGAATTCATGAGAATTAGGAGATAGTGAAAATAAGTAAATTTAAGGAAATTTAAAGGAAGGAAGAGACAGAAAAACATGGATAATGGAGGGTTAGGGACGGAGGGGAAAACCGCTTGAAAGTAAAGTTCGACGCGGGGAAGAATAAGCAAAGGGATGGAAGAAGAGTTAAGGAAAGAACGAGAGGAAAAGTCAATTGGAATGGGAAACCTGGGGTGTGGAGGAAATAATTGGATAAGGGAGTTGGTTATTTAATTAAGTCTGCAGGAAAAGGAGTGGATATGCTTTGGAATTAAAATAGGCAGGATGGAAGATTTTTTACTTACGGTTACTTCGATGCAGTCGATCCGATACTATGATGAGCAGTTATAGATTGTGTATCAATGGTAGAGGTGGCACTAAAATAACAGCATTTTCATTGAAACTGTTTCGCAACCGAAACTGCTTCACAGCGCAACTGCTCCGTGAAGCTTCCTGTTGCGGGGAACAGCTAACGGCATAAAAACAACGGGCGAATGATCGGCGCTGTTAGCACATTGCCGGTAGTTCTGAATTCTGACACCGACACTATAGGCAACCATCGCGACGCAGTCCCACGTGCAGTGGAACTGAAACTTAATAGAAGACGAAACGGTTACCTTCAGCTATCAGTTGCAGCTGCACAGCACAGCAGCGCTACGGCTGCAGCGCGATCGCGAAACTTGCGTGATGTTTGCAGCAGTTATTTGAAGCAGTTGTCTGGCCCAAGTAGTTACAGCTGCAGCCGTTTTCCTTTGACAACACTTTACTCCTCCATTATTCAGAATTTCATCTTAGTTTCGTATTTTTCCTCAGTTTTATAAAGAATGTGCCCTACCATACCTACTTCACTGGAGTTGGCTCGAGGGGAGGAAGTAATGATGGAAAGTTCAAAGCGGTTAGCGCAACCATATGAAAACATCAAGCAGTCGCCGACTGGTGTAGCTAGCGATTATGAACCCTTGCGTTTACGAGCTTTTATGTGAGATGTGTGTGTGTGACAAGTTTGAGAAACCTGCACACATTCAAGTGGAGTAACTATCTAGATGAGTGGTTCGCGACCTGTGGTACTCGCACCCATGTGTGTCGCTGCTCGAGTAATAGCTCCCGATTCTGAGAGCCCGGGTTGGAATTCAGATCAAAGTGGGCTTGAACAGAAGGTGGCTTCGGGTCGAAGAGTACTTTGGCCTAAAGTCGCTTCCTGTTACGGGGAAGAAGCATTGACTATTCACCGACCTACGCAGCTGAACCGGAAGATGAAACGAGACAGGCTAGGCTTAGATTACTTGAGCAATTCCGATCAGGTGTGTTTCAGTACGGTATGGAGGATATTATTGAAACGCTGCGCTGTATCTCTTGGAATGATAGAAGCAACCAAACAGGAGAGATACACTGCCGGACTGATAGATACAAAAGTTCCTTATTTCCACGCGCTATTAGTGATTATAGCAAAAACGGCTTGACACTAAAATAAGACACAACGTTAACATACAATTACATAGAATACGTCCGAGCACCCCCTGCCACATGCCTCTGTGACGGCTCGCGAGGTAGTGTGTGGATGTAGAGATAAGAATGTAAATGAGTTAACGTGGAATAGGGGCGAATGTAAAGCTGCATTGAACCTAACAGAGGATTGAAAGACTGTTGACGACTCATATCTTGGTAGAGTGGAGGGAACACGCATTGATAAAAAGCGGTATTTCTGCATGAGAAATATTAAAATAGGCACGATCCAGAATGGATAATGGCGAAGAGCATTGTTGAAGCGAGAGCGATCGCGTAAAATGGGGTAAAGCGGGAGAGAGGTGGTTGGTGGGGTAAGTGGGGAGTGAGAAATGCGAATGACAAGGCTCGATAGAAAGAAGAAGGGCTGAAGATGGAAGCGGAGACGTGCGGTTCGTTGGGTAGGAGTGATGGGTGAGATGAAAAGAAAGTTGGAGGGTGTGGGAAAGAGGCTGGAAAGCTCAAGAGCTCGAAAAGTTTTGAGAGAGACGTTGAGGGCATTATTCAAGAAGCCAAACCATATATCGGAAGGCTAGACCATGCGGGAAGGATAAGGGAGATGGATTTTTGGACAGGAAGATTTCGGATGGGTTGTTTATTTTCCCTTGGACAAATAAGAATGCTATTGGAGGGAACAGGGCTTGTAATCCGTTCCCATACGTTACCGAGGAATGCCGCGGACAATTTTCTCCCACGTCATCCGTCGAGATCTTGAGGTTTTCGTTAATTTTGGATTTTTACTTAACTTTTTTCTCTCTCGTGTTAAATTGTTCACCATCATGAGGCTCGAAGCCTTTGTTGATGTATTTTACTTGAGCTAAAATTACTTTGAGTGCATACATGATTGATTCCCTTGGTGAAATTCGACACAAGTGTCGAAATTCACCAAGAAAAACATCATGTGGCTCATTCGGGATTCAAACCTAGATATCTTGACATTAGGTCAAGTTTGGGAGCGTGATGTTTCCGGAAGGGCTTTTTAATATCGGTTTCTGTTTAAAAATTTTACCCCAAGAAATAAAGTAGTGAATCAGTCGGTAACTTACTAAGCGTACATTTCGCAATCACTGCTTGACTCTTGCAGGCTGGCGTAAAAGCACTGGACAAATTGGACTAACAACATTGCTAATTCGAGCCTAGTTCAAGCAAGCGTAACTAGTGTGAACAAGCGGGAACTGGTGTTCCCATCGTGGCAGACCATTGCCGAATCAAGAAAAGAAGGGTATCACAACGTGTGGCGTAACGAACAGTCATATTTTTACAACCAATTTGCTAGTCTATACCCATTTTTTAGATTGACATTCAGCTAAGGGGTTGTTGTGTATGTCGAGGTAAAGTGTGAAAGATATAGGACCAAGATCATTCATACAAAGACGGGTTGGATAAGATTGACTACCATTAGGATGACAGGGCTGTATGGAAAGGTAGGAGGACACAAAATGAAGCTGGTAGGACTGTTAGCATGTATTGAAGTAGTTATTGTTGGAAGTGAGTATTTTGCTTGCAAATGGGTTTAGCAGTTGAAGTGTGAGATGTGGATTTGCCGTTGCCGAAGAAGCATTTTTGAAGAGATAAGTAATGAGAGACTGTTGCCTCTGAGCTGAGACGTAAATTAATTATTAATGAAAACTCCAATTATAAGTGTGAGGTTTTGTGGGTCGGATACTTGGTTATTGCGGAATGAGACTGTGTGTACACTGGAGGCTTTTGACTCGTGGTGTGAAGGAGAATGGAGAGAAAAAGTTTTGTAGAGGGGGAGAATAATCATGAGGTATTAGAGATGCACGGAATGAAAAGGAAGGAATGTAGGATATACAGATAATGTGACATAAATAATTAGAGGATGTAGTGAGAGGTGGGAGCATGTTGAGTAGGATAGTAGAGGGAGAAATCTTTGATAAGAGGATATGGATTTTAAACGACATAAAAAGAAGCTGATAACATGAGAACCTTAAGAGAGCGTTGATAGCGGGCAGGTAATGTTTAGGAAATATTAAGTTGTCCCTGAACATAGGATGTTTAGGTAGGTACAGATGGCAACCCAATGATGATTGGCTCTTCCAGCGTATGGTCCTCTTAGAGGGTCACCACGTTTACATACTTTAATGTAATAAAAGAGAAGTATAATGGTGGTGTGTATGGCATTGGGAATCAAGATTTTTTGCTTTGATGGATATCATGTAGTTGTCTCATGAAGTCCAGTCCAGCGAAAAATAATCCTTTAGCACTGCTCCGGGCGCGAGTCGTCTACAGCCTCTACAGTCAAAATTTAACGTATATGATGAAGGAGGAGAGTTATGTTGGGGCACCTGTTTCGTAAATTATATTGAGTAGTGGTTCCAATGCGAGTTGCAGTGGATCACATCATCGGGGTTTTTACGTTTTAACTGCTTCCAGGTCATTGAGGAGTTACTACGATGTTGAATTACATGACAATGGAATTATTTTCTGCATCTCCTACCTCCTATTTTTATACTGGATATGTTTTCTTTGTTTTTGCCCTGCTTGGAAAATCCTAACTTTCTTCCACTCAATCTTATGCTCTGCTTACGCTTCTTCTCATTCCTCAGTCTTCCAAGGAGAGTTCTTAATACCCATTCGCTCATCTACCTCATTCTTTCCCTCGTTCCGTGCATAATATTTTCTCCATTCTGCTTGATTGAAAGAATTATGTATACGCGCACTTTGAAACGAATAGCGACATGAATCGCGACCCTTTAGTAAAAATTGGCAGTATTCCCCATCCTTTCTGTGAAACAGTGCAGAATCTAGGTGTAATATTACACAAATATTTAACGAGGCAAGATCAAGAAAATAAAATTTCCAATGAAATTAAGGGGAAATACGTGCTTATAAAGTCTACTTATCATCATGTTATTTCGTTTGTATCCATCCGTGCACGGTGTAAACTATGGTTCTCACGACTTTCTATGTGTACTTTTAAGGTTTTCACTGATATTATTCATATTCTGAAGAATATCTTGCCGCTATTATGTCATTTCTTGAATTTATATTCAAAGTTTCGCGTCCTCTGCTGGGTGCTTTGTTAGGAATAATATGCACGTAAATATTAAGCACATTTTGAATGAAAATGTAAAAAACCTCGCATATTCGTCAGAATGTGCTATATTCTAACACAAATGCAGGGAGGAATCCATGCTCTTTCTTGAGTTTTTCTCCTAAGCCCAGTCTACTGTCGGTTGTACGCCGTAATCGCAGTGGATGAGTTAAACGTAAGTCGTTAGTTATTAGTCGAAAAGGGTTATGATGAAAATCTGCATTTAATCACTGTTATTGAATTACAACAGACAGGATATGTGCTTGAGCAGTTTTGAGGTTTACTGGTTCCCCAAGCGAAAGAATTCCCGTGCAGTGTGGAGCAACACCGAAACAGGGACCAGTGTGCGAAGGCGCCGTCCAGCTGCTATTGATTCCTGAAATGGACTTCTGTTGTGGGTAGACTAACGCCTATTATCTACCCGGGCGGAATCGAGAACGTGCGGGGTTCGCCTCCTATCGTCCAGAGAAGCCATTCGTTCTCGGGGGAAAAAGAGGATTGGGTGTGAGATAAGTGGGGAGAAAGAGTGAAGAGGGAAGAGTGGTTGGAGACCTAGAATGGGAACATCTGGACATCTAGTCAGAGTGTGGGAGAAAGAGTAGAGGATGGAGGGAAGAGGAAAAGAGAGGAGAATAAAGGGGAAAGGGAAACGCAAATAGAACGAGGCACAATGACCCGTTAACTCCTCTTCCTTTCTACGTTGGTAACTCATACTCTAGCAGAAATAAGTAGGACATTCCTTGAGAAAATATCTACCTTGGGTTTTTAATATGCCTTACATCGATCATCTCTAGGTCCAAATAGGCAACGAATCATCTATAGGTTACAAATCGGAATCTACGTCACAGTCGAACGGATTGTCCAGACCGTGCTATTATATTGCTCTCAATCGATCCTTTTCATGTGTCCCAGCTCGAATTTTCGAAGTCATATCCGCTAGCACGGAGTTGATTTTTCATGTCACAATAGAAATGCTGCGTACTAATAATGGATATAACAGGCGATTTTTAAACATAGCGACATAATTAAAAGAATAACATTATCCTCCGTATTATTCCACTCTTACGGAGTAACTTCGACCGCCTTTGACACTATGCGTGTCTTTTTTAAGAGGAGTGCAAAGAAATTTGTCGCAGTCTCTGATATTCTATTGCTTTCCTTTGGGGTGTATGGTGAGGGTTTTCTTTAAAGAAAGGCGGATGTGTTATAACAATCTCACTTTAAGGGATGAGTAAATGCTTAGGAGGCTAAGGAGAGATAGTTGAAGAAGGTCGTGGTGAGGAAAGAGTGCAGAAGTGGGAGGATCAGGTAATGGTATGGTTAAGAGGGGTGAGGTATTTAAAGGAATTTAGTTGTTTAAAAATTGGACCCTTACAGTTTGGAAAAAGGGCGTTCGACGATTTCACAGTTTTACATGAAGTCCAATTTGGTTCTCTTTTCACATACATGTGTGTTTATTGGATCAAAAGCCGCTGGATGTCTTTCGAGTATGATTAGTAGTGTGGGCTATGAAATGTAGACTAGTACTAAGTATAATTCTACTTATTATGTTACGTAATATCCCATCTTGACCGTTAATGGAACCACATAAACTTGTCATGCCGTACCAGAGCGCAGACCACTTCATTTCTCAGGCTTCCTAATTCTCATAGCAAATTTTGGAGGAATCTATGGGCTGTAGATGTTATGCACTAACGGTCCTTCAAGATCGACACTCTCAAGAGAGAGGAGATGTTCAAATAAGCCGCTGCCCTGTATGCTAAATAATCTTTAATCACTAAAAAAATGTGTGTTTTCCAAGGAAACGTTTTACATATTTCATTTCCGTATTTTCAGCTCAAGACAGCACCTTTAGTTTTCGTTACAGATAGGTAGATTTTGTTGCGCGATAAAGATAGGTAGTATCATTATTCGGTTTAGGTCAGTGACAAGTATTCTAAACTGACTGAATCAAGGGAGAAGCTGACTAAACCAAGTTGATAAGTGGTCACTTTCACGAATTAAAGATAGACCTAAACCCTGGTCTACAATTTGTATCGCAGTCGTAAGTCATGTGTCATGGCCGTATCTGTTTTTTGACTCTGACGTAAATTCATTGCACACAGTAAACCATGCACCATAACGTATTGACCAGCTGTCAGCGCTAATGAAAATCGAGACTGTTTACTACTACTAAATTCGATAGCAAAGTTCGGCAATCATGATAATGGTACATAAAGCGTAAAGAATCTGAGCAAACAGCATGAGGATGAAATCATCTTCATCCATTTAGTATGGATAAAATAAAGATTTAACTATAAATCACACTACAAACGTTGCAGAACTAGCAGTTAAAGAAGGCAATTTTTGTTCTCAGAGGGTGATTACATGAAAGGTACTGACACTAACTCAATTAATAAATACTCCAACTAGAAATATTGGAAATAGTCATACTTGTCTTGATCATATTCATCTCAGATGCCGCAACAATATTAGGTATAAGTCTAATCACGATAATAAGCGATCACGATTTAACAATTTGCGCACTTGCAATCGATATCTTCCAGAGAGTACAAAGAAGTACTCGAGAAAATAATCGGGAAATTAAAAAAATTGATCACCTTAAGCTGAAATTGTTACTGACTAGCGTAGATTGGTCATGTGTATATAACCAACGAGATGTTACATTAGCTTTTGATACTTTCCTAGAAAAGCTAAAACAAAACATAGAAAAATCTAACTTTGTGATAGCAAATACGGCCAAGTATACGCCTATTCAACCTTGGATGACTGTTGCATTATGTAAACGGCAGGTGTACAGAAACTTATTATACAAGAAATTAAAAAATAAACCACATAACAAAAAACTTCAGAAATACTTTAATTCGGTTTCCACCAAACTTAGGAATGATATGGAAGCACGAAAGAAAAGTTATTATCTAAATTTGTTCAATAAAAATAGGAATGATATAAAAAAACAGTGGTAATTGGTCCACAGTGTACTTATTGGAAATGGTGGTAAGACGATGCCTGAAAAAATAAAACTACCTGATACCCCTGATGTGTTCTTTTCAAATCCTGTAGACATTTCAAGTAAATTCAATACTTCTTTGTTGACGTTATAAAGAAGCTGAGAACTACTATGGTCTCTACAGACAGTTTAATTAACTCGCCTTATGCGCGATATTTTCCCAAAAAACAGGTTCAGCGCTCGTTTTTGTCCCTCCAGCCACTGCATATAAAGTAAATGATTTCATTAACAGTTTGAAAATAGATGAAACACCTGGCATCGATGGAGTTTAAGCCTTTACTGTGAAATGTGTTAGCGGAATAATTGCTCCTGTATTTTCTTTTGTATTTAACTTAAGTTTTGAGTCGAGAGTCTTTCCTGAAAGTTTGAAAGCTGCTGTGGTAATTCCAATGTTGGAAAAAGGCTGTGAAACTGACATAAATGATTATCGACCGATTTGACTGCTGTCGGTGTTCTCGAAGATAATCGAAAAGATTGTGAAGAAACGTTTGCTAGGTTTCTTTTCTAAAAATAGTTATTTGTCAAGTAACCAATTTGGTTTTGTGGAATGAAAGTCCACTGAAGATTCTTTGTTAAAATTTTGTACTGAGCTATTTAAGGGGCTAAATAATGGGTTGTGCGTCGCTGGTATCTTTGTGGACATTTTAAAAGCATTTGATTCCCTGGAACATCCCATTCTGTTAGGTAGGCTGAGGGATGCTTGAGTAAGAGGTGTAGCCCTAAACTGGTTTCATAGCTATTTGAGGGGTAGCACGCAGTGTGTCAGGATCAAAGGGTGCTATAGTTTATCTGAACCTATCACTTATGACGTTCCTCAGGGCTCAGTTCTTGGCCCGATTCTATTTTTAGTGTATGCCAATAATTTATGTAGTGGTATATTCAATGGGGAATTGACCTGTTTTGCTGACGACGCTGCTTTGTCCTACTCTGGGAAAGACCTACCGACAATTCAGCAACAGATGCAAAATGACCTGGAAAAACTGAAATATTGGTTTTCTTCTAATAAACCTGTCTAAAGTGAAAAAAACAAATTTATGCGTTTTAGTTTAAGAGACAGGAAATACTATATTGATTACTTGTATTTTAAGTGTGTCAGATGCCTTTCTTCCAAGAACAACCTGTGTAAAAATTGTCTCTTAAAGAGCAAGTCAGTAACATCAAGTATTTAGGTCTTGTTATTGATGTGAACTTGAGTTGGAAGCCTCATTTGCAAAAAATAACAAACTATATGAATATTGTACTAAGGAAGTTTTATCATTTAAGACAAATATGTAATCTACCTGTCCTAAAAATAGTGTATTATTCTATTGTGCATTCTAAGCTGCAGTATGGGCTTAGTTGTTGGAGTGGAACCTACATCTCAAATATGTACCCTGTTATAGTGGCACAACAAAATAATTAGATAGGTAATGGGTGAAAAACTAAATGTTTCATCCTTTCCTTTATTTAAAACATTGGGTATACTACCCCTCAGGTACTTAATTATTTTCAGAGTAATACGATTGTTTTATGTCAGAGGAGGGAATGTCACAGGTTTTGTGAATGTACCGTTTTATGGATTGAGGCCACGGAAGAGAGTTAATATTCCTAAACCTAATAATGAAGCCTTTAGGAGATTCTTTTGATATTGTGCTCCCAACATATTTAACCGCCTACCTGCTCACATTGCCTCATCTAAGTCGGTTAGAATATTTCTAAAAGAATTAAAAACATGGGTTTTCTCCATTACAAATATTGAAGATTTTTTTTAACTTTAAGAATAATCTCTGTAACTATGGAATGTATTTGATCAATTAGTATTGTTTTATAACTTCATTTCCCATTGTTTCCTGGTGTATGATTGTGTGAACACACTTTAAAATGCAATTTAATATGTAACATGCTGACTCTACTGTAAAATGAATTGTAATATTTTTATGTTGTGGCCTCGCACCAGCCAGTTATATTTGGTAAATTTAAATGATGACAACCCCAACACAGGTTTTCTTTTACCTCAGGGGTGTCTTATGTTCTACAAAGCAATTGTAATATTGTGTTTTTGTATGTATAAATGGTGGAATACATACTACTACTACTTCCTGATTTGTTTAAATTGCGCAACCATACGACGAGGATACTGCTCGATTGAGGATACTCATCGTAAGCCTTTACGAGTATGACTGACGTTTACTCAAGACATCCTGCGTTTTTTACGGAAGTCGGATTGTAGATTTGGCTTAAGACCAAAATTCTATAAGGAGCATGGGTTCCTCCCTGTTGTTATAACACGATATAGTACATTGTGGCAAACGTTGTCTAAATCGTGCACGGACGGATTCAAGCGAAATAATGCTAGCTTTCCATTCGCTCTAGTGCGCTACTCACTTTGCAAGACAAATCGCAATTGCTTTCCATTCGTTTCAGACCCTGCGCTCTAGGCACCGCAATTCAAAACAGATTGGGGCCAGAGTTGATGTGCGCTAAATAACAAGAGCTTCGATGATCGCATACGTGATCGAGGTTTTGTTTGTTGATTATCGGTAAAGGCGCCAAACTTGGATCATGAAAGGCTTTTAATTATTCTGTGGTAAAAAGCTTACGATTGAAAATAATTCTTTAGAAGGAATTGGATAACTATGCACAAAATATCCAGCCTTGGCTGTTGTGTACCTACAGAAAGCTACCTACCGGGGCAGGTTACTAAACGTTTCGCCAGTGCTCATCGTTCCATTCAACGTCGTTCGTGTGCGCTGATGTGTTTCGATCTGCGCCAACTTCATCACCTTGAATGGAAAGCTCCCAATGAAAGGGTAGCGTTTCACCTTAGTTTCACCTTAATTTCATTGGAAATTTGATTTATATATATATATATATATATATATTTTGTGGCCACGTCAGATAAATTTGGACTATTGAGCCGAGATTCCGCACTGTTTTTGGAATAGGGACGGGGAATACTCTGGATTGCAATTTGTGGACAAGGGAACGGAAGGAGGACGGTGAGGCGTTAAGGCAGGGAAAGGACGGGGAATGAGTGAAAAAGAGCAAAGGAGGGAATTGCGGGGAGGATGAAGAAAAGGGTTTTGCGCTCACTTGAATCACTTGGCGATCGAAGCGGCTTTGGGAGGCTCTGCCATGACGTCATTGGCCGCAGTTGGGAGGTAGGCTCCAGTGCTCGGAAGGGTGGGGGAGCGTGTATATGGTTGGTGGAAGGGGTATGGTGGGTAAGTTGGTATGGTGGTGGAGGGGCTGGGAGAGGGGAAGGGTTCGTGCGAAAAGGGTGTATGTTTGGGCAGGGTATACCATGCGAGGTAGGAGGCCTGTAGCCCGCGTGGGTGTTTGCTGGAGATTTGGCGAACGGGGTAAAAGTATATCGTCCTATAGATTTGTTGATGGCTAGATATTTTAAGGAGGTTCCGCCATGGAATGACGTTGATGTATTTTTTAAATTTATTTCGTGCTATAAAGAGAGGATTGTGTGGGAAGGTAGGATTCTGTTGACCTAACGTCATAGGGGGCACTTTTCTGTGAGTAGCATAAGTGGTTGTAGTTCATGTATTTTACATGCTTCAACACCTTTGGACATTTGGACAACACCTTCGCTCGTATCGCTTGCCTCTTGTAGACTGGAGCAAAAGCACCAGGAACGAATTGGACTGTCGTCTATCAAAACTGAGCTTCGGTGATCAACCGAAGCTCAGTATTTCGTCATCGTGGCTGGCCTTGTAACATAAATATTGAAAAAAAATATTTCATTTTCCCGCGCAAGATGCATGAAACTAAAATAGATGGAAGGAATAAATAATGTGACTGTTACTTACGTAAGCTATGTTTAATTGCCAAATATAAGTGAATTAAGAATTTTTCACCGTAGAATTGATACATGAATTCGAAACAAAATCCATCGAAACGTCGCCAGCAATGCAAATTTGACACGGTGGAGATCCCGAATAAATTTCACAGCCAGCAGACGCCGGGAAAGCATCAGATTTATGGGGTGTACTTTTTTAATTTTCGTGTTACTTAAAGGGAAAATGTCCTTCCTATGATTAATTTCGCCTCTGGAATCATACCTATCTACACCATTTCTCTCGCAAATCACCGTTGTAAACGCATGGATCTTGCGCCAAAATAAGTGAAAAACATTATAGAAATACTTCATCTAGACATTTAGTGAGAGTATGGTAAAATAATCGTGTTTTTAGGACATCAAACAGTAATAGTGAAATAAAGACATCTATCCATCCAGTTTTCCAAGTATTAGCGTATCACTACAATTATTAAAATGTAAAATGCTATATTTTCGTTTAAAAGACGCTGCAGTCGCCTCCTTGGACTAAAACAAATGATCACGGACTAGGAGATATTCGTCGATCAAGCGGACTCTTTAGAAACTTATACTTTAAAATTGCCAAGCCGTGCTATGTTTTGTATTAGTGAAATCATTATTATTTCCGGCATGAATAAAATTTGTAAATTCTCATCTGTTTGGACTAAAATCGTCGCTGATGGAATCTGAAGGAGATTCGCTCGTGACAGAGAGTCAAATCAAATGATGATGTATCTCACCCGTTCAGCTTTGTCATTCAACACGCACTGCTTTCTTTGAAGACACGCCGCAGTTGTTCGAAAACAAAAGAAACATATTAATTATCGTAATTGATAACATTTTTATACATTTTATATATATTTAAAAAAATATCTTATCTTAAGCAGACTCACTTGACTATTCTTATAAAATATGTTAACATATCTTATTAAATAGCAGAAATTTTCAATGATATTTTCAAATATTTCAATTTTTAAGAACATAAAATTTGTGGGTGCATTCATTCTATTATTACCATTTCACTACCTGGATTAATACCCTTCATAAATTATTTGTACGCAAAAACGACATTTCTATTATGTCGAGATATTGCTTCCAATGTTTCGGCATAATCGCTTTCAAACATGAGTACTTGAAATGTTAATAAAGTATAAATATTGTTGAAAGGCAGGATTTTTTCAGCGTTTCCTAATTTTTCATTAAGCTACGCCAGTATGATATAAATGACATAGATTTCATGTAAGGGTGGAAACTTCTGAAATGTCCATGCCTCATTCCTTTTATATCGAGGCTGCTGCATGCAGACAGTGCTGCCGTCGGGTGCTATGAATAAGCTTGGATGTACGTGGTGGATATTCGTTTCCTTAAAAATAATTAAATAAGCTAGACTCAAGCAGAGGAAGCCCTAGGATTTGGGGGAATATACCTATTGGCTCGGTTGCGGCCGCAAGCATTTAACTTGTAGCACTCTTTCCTTTGTTTTTGCAGCGGTTAACGTTGCCACCAATTTCTTCTGAGTTTTACTTACTTTAAGGACTTATATCGCAGTACTAGTCTCTCTCAATTCTTCTCTTCAACAATATATTACACACAATTCCTCAGTGTAACTCTTTTCGTGTGCTCTCGCGGTATGCAGAGCATTGAGAGGGAATTGCACCGATTTTCTAAATGGTATTTTTTGAAATCCAACTGTGTAGAAGGCACATCGTTTCTTCCGTGCTCCACATAATTAGTTTGTCTGTTATAAACGGAAAAATATTTCTGCTGAACGAGTACAAGGATAACTTTGCCATGCAAAAGCTTAGTGTCTGACTATATGTGCCCTGGTTGAAAATATTGTTGCTTGTTTGAAGACTTCACTACTTAATGAACATGCTATTTTGTAATTGGTTCATTTCTAAACAGGGGTGGCGCTGTCTACTTCCTTATTTCCAGAGTACGTATCTTTACATATTTATGGATTAGCGTCTTTCTAGATGAAATTTTGTATCGAAATACCTAGTATCATTATGATCAAAATTAGAAGGTATGCGGTAAACGATTGCAAACATAATTTTTTCAAACACAGAAGGGCCACCCTAATATGTATACTTACCAAAGACAAAACGCGTGCTAACCATGCAATTAATCGTGTTACTTTGGCGACTGAGCATGTGATATGCCTGTGAAAGATGTACGACGTTTACCATCATGAAAAGAAATTGTCGTTTTATTTTGTGGTGGTAGAGCTATTATTTAATGCTGCTTCGGTGTAAATTACATAATTTATTACAGAAAAGAAACATTCGGCACATCGTTTCACAGTCACGAATTAGTAAGACGTGCATATGGAGAGTGATACTAATTGTTTTTTCTTCTTTCCGATACCTACCTACACCTAGTTACATACAAAACCAGGGGATGCAAATCATTTGAACCGGAAAGATAACACTAACGATTGGGCTTTTCAGGCTATATCGGCTCTCTTTCAGTGACGGACGTCACGCGCCTCGGAATTTCTGTGGAGAGAGAACTTTCTCCTCTGAATGCGTGCTGAGCTTTACATGATCCAAGTTTGTGGCCTGTAGTTGCTTAAAACCTCTGAAGACCAAATAACATCTCAGACAGTGCATGAAGTGTACATATACTTGCGGTGGGTGAAGTTCTTATATTTAGCAACATGGTTTATGATCATTAGTTCGGTTGAAGTTTCTTCGACTTGCGTTAGTGATATGTCCCAAACTATTAAAATCCGTATTTAAATAATTTTTCCGAATTTGGATTACAGTTTATTTAAAGAACCTGGATTATTTACTTATGGGTGAAGGATTGGTGTTCAGAATAGATTGTTGGCTTCCCATCTCAACATCCCGGGTTTGAATGCCGGCAGCAGTTAAAGAGTTTTCTTTCAATGCATCCCCGTTCACCAATTGGGGAGATATATGAAGAGAACGTAATGGTTTTGTACTTCGTCCGTCGGATAGGACGTTAAACTGTTGACGATTTGGAGCCTTTTGTTAAGAGTAGTCAAAGCTGGGTTTCTCCCCACCCTGTCCGAATGATCCATCCATCATTGATCTACCCACCTATATTAAATGGAGTAAAAGTCCTCAGCAGTCGGTCGCCTTTTCAAATAACCAGCCTTAGTTTCTTAGGAGATTAATTGATCTGTGGGCCCAAAATTGGAAAATCGATTTAAACGTACCTCTTTAATGACATGAGAGTGATTGGCTGGGGAATCCTTTCAAATATTGGAATGACTGGAATTCCACTTCCTGCATTCCGTTTGATAATTTGATGACATGGATGGCTTTCCAATTGTATTTGCTAGTCCGCCCGATTTGTCTATTGAATCTGGGGAAAAAACGTTTGATCGTATCCGCTAAGAGATTTCCCCAGTTTAAAAACCGACGTTTATGTGATTTGAATTTCAATCCCCGTGTGAACAGAGATAACATCGGATATTCAATGTAATATCGTTTTCAAGTGTGCGCATTCCCTTCTTGTCAGGGAAATGAATGGATGTTTCATGCCTTTATTAATGAAGCGCGAATTCCAAATTATGCGCAATTTGCGCGGAAAAATCGTTAGTTCGCTGTTGATGAGGTTGGGTTACCCTCAGGCCATATAGGGCTTCACCAACTGGTTGCCTGTCATGTTTTTGACTTGCCAGTCCGTTAATGGATTTTATCTTCGATACCTGATCGTTCTAGTTGCCTTGCTATCGGACTGAGCACTAGCTTTTGCGTTTGTAACGAGCTTTTTCAACCTGCGATGTACTTACTATTTTGCAACCCCTGTGTGAATTGCTCATCTGCCTCCTCACATCTGTTCGAAGCGAGCCTAGCTCCTTCCTTGAAGGTAGGCTTGCCTGATTGTCCTGCACGCTGTACTAAGTTTGCAATGCACACAAGGATGTTTGGCCTCGAATCCCATTCCCCTTCTCATTGTAAGACCTCGGCCGGTGTGGCTTCGTAAACGGGGTGATGGAGGCAGTAGTAGTTTGTTGAATTATGAATATACATTGAACTCTAACGCATTGGTCATTTCGCAACATTAAACTGGCTATATTGAAATCTTCATTGCATTAAAGCCCTTATGATAAGCTTATAATTAGAGATTAAAAAATAACGAAATGTGTAAATTCTGAAAAATAGATTTGCTTCCTCTAAAAACATCGGGAACACATCGTCAATTTTCCGAGCCTTATCCCCTGAAATGTCGTGCATGACGTGTTTCATTCATAGACCTGAGTATCTGACACATTTGGTAAAGAGATGTCTAATAGGTAAACGGAATGACTTTGCTATTAGGCATGTCGTAAGGTTCATGTACTTGCGGTGACAGGTGGAGGTGCAGTAACTTCTACTTAACTGTGCTGTATGTTTAAGGTATTTTTGGCGAACAGTGACAGTAATGATGCAAAAAAACTAGGTATTTGAGTATTTTGATAATAATTGATCATTAAAGGAATCGTAATAATGAAACTACTGCCATAGATATGTTTTTTCATGGAGTAGGTATAGTAGCGTGCTCTGTGGATTTATCTGGAATGGAATAGGGGTATGTGGAGAGGAGGGAAGGAAAATAGAGTTGAAAATTGATATCTTCCAGTTTTCTGACACTGAGTGTGTATTGGGTATTTAACTTCTATTGGTTATTATTGCTTGCGTCTTTCGAGTTCAGCGTTGTGTGTTCTCTACGTTTGCGTCGTGGTATTTGTAAGTTCGGTGGATAATTTAGGTTTGATTGAGCGTGAGGAAAAGAAATTACCTGGTGCTATTCCACTTAAGTACTTCAATCCCGATTGATTTCATCGTATGTGCGTCATTGTCAAGGTAACGATGACAATGCTACGTTTATAATGACGCATATACGATGAAATGGGTGTGGAATGAAGAATTTAAGTGGAACAGTACCAATTGATTTCTTTTCACCATGATGAACGTAGTAAAGTTTCACGAAGTGTCGGCTGCCTCCATCAGTTTATATTTGGTTGAAAATGGAGAGGATGAGTGAAATATCCTTTAATAGAAGGTATATCATACTTTGAATGTACTTCTCGTATTCCAGGATTAGGGCCGAACACGCCTGAAAAGTTCAACTTTTTATCGATTTCTGAATTTTTAGGTTGAAGGGATTAATTCGAATTCTCCTTCTTAAATCTCAATTTATCTGGAAAATTTAAATATTTGTATGTGATTTAAAATTCCATTATTGCATATAACCCGTAGTCTGATACTATTCCCATTAGTTGTAGTATTATTACTGGTTTCTTTAACCTATGTCATCATCTTAATGTTCGTGCAAATTTTATCTAAGCGAGTGTACTGGTTCAGTCTTATTCCTGTGTACGTTCGCGCGGGCTCACAGGGTCGTGTGGTGTAGCATTGAGTGCAGTGCTCTGGAACGTCCCGATATCCCATCCCTTGTGGTTGGTATTTTTGCTAAGGATTTCTTCTCCTGATGTTCGCGCGGACGTTATGTGGGGAACACTTAATATTCGGTTCACTGCTTTTGAGCAGAGCGCTTTTTGCATTGTGACTCGTGACATTTTACTTTATGACATCGGAATATATATCTTCTCGTCTGGCAAATGACCTCGTTTACTCTATGCCAATCACCATTTTATTTATGAAGTCGCTGGAGAGACCCATCAAATGAATTTCGGTAGCATTTGCTTTCTTCTTCAAGCATCCACTCGCTAAACAAAAAAATTATGTATCCAAAAGTTAACGCCAACTCAATCGAGTTACCATTGATCAGTACAGCTCTCGCGAAAGCTAATGGCGTTCGGATGTTTAGAAAAAGACGTCGCGGAGGGGTAAATTTTGGTGGAAGGGGTAGGCAAAAATGACGTAGGGGAAAGCGAAGACATGACATTTGTGCCATGCATGAGTTCATTTAAAAAAATGGAATTTGTATGACGCGGACAACACAGACGCCGCGCTTCCGAACGCCTTAAGCTTTCGCGAGAGCTGTACCGATTATTTTCATTAATCAAATTATCAGTACATAAAAGCTTTCTGGGTCAATTTTAAGGTAGGATTCGTTAAACCTTCTTTCGTCTTGCAAAAGGAAAGAAAATCTAAAAAAACCAAGTTGTCTGCAGTCGGTGGCATTTATATAATATTGCTTCGCTCTGTGAGAGTGAAAATTGAAGTGTTTTCAATGCTTTCATCTAGAAAGATTAAAATTTTTATTAATGCGGACGTAGTGACTGAGCACATAAGAAATGAGTTGCTGTATAAATTAAAACACTGGTTGCCTTCATTCCGAATTATTTTGTTCAAATAATCCTTACTGTCATAATTTATTTGCTTCAATAATTTCCACTTATTAGTATTTCTTAGGGAGCTTAAAAATGCTCTTCTCTGGGCCTCTTGTATTTTCTTCTGTATCTTTTCATGATAAATACTTAATAATTTCATCTGAAGACAGCTTTTTAATGGTGGGTTTTACGACTGTGTGGAATGTTTATGTAATCATCCTTATATTAGTCATAAAAAATAGGTATTAGTGGAAAGCTTTTTGTTTTCAACTCAGCCGTTCACAGCTCAGTACGATGATTCTTCTCTTTTATAAATTCTTGATTTTGAATGCTGTAATGGGCACGTACTTTTTCGGGCAACGACCTGCCGCGGTGGAGACATCGGTTCCCGCTCATTCACAGAAGTAAAGTGTCGTTGGGGTCGACTCGAAATCGGAGGATTGATCCTGAATTTCGCCCGAGATGTTTCCCCGTCTACAAGTGGCAGATAGTGAAGGCAAAATGACCTCGGCCGTCGAAGAACATTAACATGCAGATGCCCAGGCTCTAGTGTAGCTCAGGGTGCGTGATTGCCCTAAGAATTCCTAGACCGCGTCTCACACAGCCTCTAGCGTTTGAACATATCCATTATTACGAGCTTATTTTTCTCGTCCACGGGCAACAACGGCTGTTGCCTAAGACCTTGAGCAAAGCTTCATTTTTGTAGTGAAGCCATCACCTCTACCCAAATAAAAGAGCTGTTTGGTTCAGAAATGTTTCACGGGTATTCCTCCGGTTAATAGGCTTCATATCTGCCGACGTTTCGAAGAACTTCTTACTCCTCATCATCAGGGCTTCTGAATGCCGCTTGAGTCAAATTTGGCCGTTATTTATCCCCGGTGGAATACCCGTGAAAATATCAAGACTCACCGGGAAAATCTTTATCATTTAGCTATTTGGTTATTAGCGTAGGACATTTAAGGTAAGGAAAAATTTTATTGTCATGTTTTTATAAGGTCTCTTAGAGCATAAATGAAAAAAATAATGCCATGAAAATAGTAAAACTTTAGAAATAATAACTGCATTGGTAAAAATAAAACCGAAGAAAAATGCGACAACACTAGTTAAATTATGGAATAATACACAATTAATGCAATAATTCATGATTAATTACAATTAACAGTGCAATATACAAAAATAAAATGAATTGAAAACATACAAATACAAACATTTCGTGTACTCATGCACACCTTCCTTTCTTGGCTCCAAAGGTCGTGAAAACCAGGGTCGAGAGAACGTTGAAATCACCACTGATAATTATATTATTTTCGTTATTTTGACTTGTGAGACGTTTCACCTGTCTATCCAACTCTAGAACTGAATTTAAGTCTGCATCGGGTGGTTTATAACATGAGCAAATAAAAATTCTTTTTGCTGAGCATTTAATGGAACACCACACACTTTCTAAATCATTATCTGGAAATATTTCGACTCTGATGACGAACTCATCTTTGACTGCGATAAATACTCCTCCTCCTGTTCTCGTTGTTTGGTCTTTTCTGTATATTGCATATGACTTTGGGAAGACCTCGGTATCCGCAATTGCATTTAATAACCAACTTTTCTGTTCCTAATACTACATCAGCGCCCGTGCTCCCAATGAGATGGTGAAAATCAGCGACTTTGTTTTTTATACTACGGTAATTAACAACCACAATGGAAATGGAATCCCTGGGGTACGACTTTCAAGTCATTAGTGCTTAGGGCCATGCCAGATTTCCCACTAATATCTATCCATAAATTGAGATCTATCCTCATTGATCTCGGTTTTAGGAGAAAAAGTTAGACAGGAAGCCGGTTATGATAGAGTCAGTTACGATTGCAGTAACTCGACATACTTTTCTACGATGAGTTCGATATTTATGGAGCATTGGCTACAAAATATTTTACACCGACGAAACTTGGTGCTCGCAGCACCATTCGTTGAAGTATAGTTGGGCGGAAAACATAGTTAACCAGGCGCAGAATAATTATTCCATTTACCGTGGACACATTCAGGAGGTACATGGATGGCGAGGAGGATTCAAGACCCGATCAGGATCAGGGAAACGTGTCATTATTTTGCACATCGGCTGCGAGGATACACACCATAATACACACCACACATACATTAGTAGTTTAGAGTGCGTTTTCTCCGCAGTGTTTCCTAAGCTACGGGGACACGCAGGTGGTTGGCCGTGTTTCTTCGCAGCCTGCCGAGTCGAACCTCTAGTTTAGTTTTACTCATCGTGCACGCGCTTTCTTTCGGCTCTATTCGTCATTTATCTCCTCGCGCGCTGCGTCCGCCGCTCTTCATTTGTCACGTGCCCTCGTCATGCGGTATTGTATCGATTTTGCCTGAGACCCTGCGAAGTGCGTCCGTGTGTTTCCCTACTTGCGTAATCGGCTAATGGTTTTACGAAACATGCGATGTGTGCGACTGGGTTTTCAAATATTGGCCGTTTTTGATTCTTTTCCGGCCCGAGGTTGTCATACCCGCACCCTTGACTTCCATATGTTTTTTCTTAAATATTTTTCTATAATGGTGGTTAACATGCGTATTGTGTTGAGTTTGGAATGCTTATGGGAAGACGGACCTGATTTTTGGGTTTGTTGTGAAATCGCTGAGTATTGTGTTATGGAGTGATGTGAAAGCTTTTGCGGTTAGGGATTAATTTTTTAGCATGATGAAAATCTCAATTTCGCCGTTTATCTGCAATGCGGTTACTTTCTTATTTCGCAAAATTTTCGGAATGAACCGTACTCAAGTATGGCTGGGACCATTTTTCTGATACGTGCTGGGTTTCGTTACTTCCGTTACACAACATTCACTTTTGCCTTCTCGAGTAAGATTGGGGTAATTACATTGGTAAGTTTCAATTTGGTCTGATGAGAATGATCTATGCCTTACTCAAGATATGATTTCTATAAAAAGGGCCACTGTGCCCAGAATCAGTTTGTGTCCTTATGTTATGGTATGTCGTTATGAAAACATTCACTGTGAAGAGCCTGGGGAAGAATAGGCAACGGCTGCGGCCTGAATAATTCGCTATGCGCCACGGAAAAGACTCTTTTATTAATTGCACATAAGTTGGAATTAAAATATTTCGGTAGTTTTTTCCTCAGATGTAATCTACGAATATTCGCGTTTGCTTTTTTGGATTCCAGATCTGATGTCTTCTTTGGCGTTATCTTAAAATTGGGAATCGAAAGAGAATGTAAAATGTATTAAATTAGCATCAATAAGAGCGGCATTTTCAATCCTCTTTCCCATGGTTTTCTATTGTAACATAATTGTATTAATAACCCAATTTTGGGGAATGAAAACAATGAAAAAAACTTATCCTAATAATTTTATTTCCTCTGTTTTATTCCTTGCATAAACGCTGCGTCTGTTAAACGACCTAATTGACTGCTAGGGAAAGTTTTTGATACTTATCGTAACACATGGGACGTGAGTTAGCGTACCAGCCGTTGTGGAATGCTTTCTACTAAAAGAAGTTCATTTCGTAAGCACGCATTCCAGTGGAATCGGTGGGTGGATGAGGTCATATCGACCAATCTTTTTAGCTCAGCTTATTGTGTACTATTTCACTCCTACTCCTCACAGCGCCTAATCTGCATCGCTACTATCTTGGAAACCATTTGGGCACCATATTATATCATTGCTTGTTTTAACTTGCCATAGCTTACATCGATCGAAGGAGTGGAAGTGCATGGTGGTAGTTGCATGATAATAACCATATTGTTGAAGTTTTTGTCAACTCTATACATAGTTTTTGAGAGAGTAAGCAACAATTGAATGGATGGAGATCGTGATGGAGATACAGAAAGTGATCGGATAGGTGTGGTGGCTTGAGTGCTGGCTTTCCATCCCAAGGGTCCTGGTTATCCTGGCTTATTATAAGCCAGTGTAATTTGAGTGTGAGTCGGATTATTCGATGTTTAACGACGTCGATTTGCGAGCTTTATCTTGTTTTTGTTGAGCAATTTCCTGAGTAGTATAAGAGTTTTTTGTGAACTGGAAAGGCTCAATCAAATTTTGCCGTAAAATTTTGTGATTAACTTGTGACATAATAATTTGCCTGATGCATCGTTATTTTTGTTGCTTGATGTTACATACATGTATATATACATATAGTCTTTTTGCTATGTTAACCAGACATACTGACAATTTTTTTCTTTTCTTTCAGGTGAGTATCCAATATCGTCTTTTATCTGTATTCGCTGTCCTGATGATCCGTGAAGGTAATTTTCATTAGTTTTTAAACCATCTCGTGTTTTGAACGCATTTTCCGATTCATTTTCTTTTTAATAGAAAGGTTATCTCGAGTGAAGGATATTTTTTTGTATGAATCGTTCAGTATGCTGTTTTTAGGATTATCTGTATTTACTCAGATACCCGAGAAGAGCTCAAATGGAGAAGGGGGTATGATTGATTGATACGTAGGTCACGCAATTTATGGATGTAGGCCCCCTGGTAATAAGGGTTTTGAAGCAATCATCTGTATTAATTCTGTACCATTCAATGCCCCCCTATTCAGGTGAGGTAATGGACGAAACAGTTGCAATCATCAAATCTATTTGTAAAATGTTATCACTTACTATTTTTTCTGTAACAAAACATTACTTTGAATGCAGAATTATGGGATGCATTTAGTGTATATTATCATTTAAGAGAAGTTGAACGCCTCGAGGAAACAGCTATAAGCTTTCATATGCTGGTTCGACATGCCTGTCATTGCTTAAGAGGAAGACATAGATCAGTGTCTATTGGAAGAATATTAATACAAGTACCTTCCAGTGGCGGCATGGCCAGGGCGGGAAGGCGGGGATTCCCGCCCGGGCCTTGGGCCACGCAGTAGGTTTTGGCCTTAGGTCCGAAGGGCCCGGCGGGCCGGGCCCCGAACTTTGAACAGCCAGCAGACCAAACGATTCTGAGTGAAAGTACAATTTTGTCATTCTGTACATAAATACTTATGAAATTGTAGTTTAACGCGTTTTTAACGCACACATTTTTTCAGAAGGAAGGGAGGTGGGGTCACAAAAACCGGACCCCTCCGGACGTGCTGCGGCCCGGGCCCCTGAGCACCCGCGCCGCCCCTGGCTTCCTACTCAATGACGTAATTGATTGTGTCGATTTGGTGAAATCACCTCACAATTAACAATTCAAGACTTCGTACTAAATACGTTCAATCTCTTACCACTAAAACGCTCATAAATGTCGTGAGATCAAAAAGGACCTATGGAGGTATTTCAAGTGAAGCTTCATTGAAGGAAGCAATAAAAGTGACGCCATAATAATATTTATTGGCAATAAATTAAGATGGGCTTGACCGCGCAGCCACACGGTAGATATATTGCCACCGGACGAGTAGCCATTGATGTTAATACAAAAGCCTCGAAAATAAGTGTCTGTCACCTTCTATTTGTTGTGTGGAAGGGAATATCTATTCCGAGTAAAATATATTAAAAAAAAAAAATATATATATATTTTTTTTTTGATCTGCCTGTTTGGAATATCACATCGCCATTATTTAGACCTGTTTTTGTCGTGCAAGATTGAGTCATTATCTTGATTTCGCTACTCCCGCAGTTGATTTATTAGCATGTTTCACTTTGCATTGAACTCTACTGCTTCCATTGGCTGCAAAATTATTTTAGCCGATAATATTGTGATACTTTGCGGATCTTATTAGGTTAGTGGTTTGAATATCTGCACTACATATCATCCCGCTTGCGAGTTAATATCTTTATTTTATCTGTGGTCGCTTAGAATGTAATATTGTAAATTTAAAATGCCAGCCCTTACACGTGTAATCCACATTATTCGCTTCCAAATAAAATTTCGTGGGTGTAATCAAAGGAAATCTTTTGATAAATGAGTCTTAAATTGCTTGAGCTCGTTGGTCATTAAACCTCACCCGTATAATAATGTTGTCTCAGGACATATGTGGTGGAACTTCTACACAATGAAAGAATTTTATTTTCCACTAATAGCAAAGAATTCTTTCTTTCATCGCGTCCGTATAGTGGAATTCTTCTCGGGTTACACATCGGGTAAGAGATCTTATTATGGGAGGACTAGACTCGGTAATGTTTTGCACGTGAAGTCACGCGCCCGACAAATCTTTAATTTCAATAGGAATTATTTGTGTTTTTCCGAGGTTGTAGCGTCAAAATTTGGTCTTTCTCGGGGCTTGGAGATTCCAAGGCCTTCCTGAAGAGGGCACCAGGTATCGATTCGCCACTCCCTCATCGTCTTTAGGGCTCCTGAACAAGGTGAACTTTTACTGGTATCAATAGCTCTAGGTTCATCATGACACCTGAAGACGATGAGCGAGTCACTTATTGTTAAGTCGGTGGAGATGGTTGGGCCCTACCTAGTGAGTAACCCGAGAAGAATTAATGTTCGTAATTCGCCGGGAAAGCACACAGATCTTACATAAACCCATACAGTATTTTCAAATGAGACCAGTCTTTTCATAATGGCGATTTAGCTGATTTTTCAAATGAAATCCATCATTTCATTTTGGCGATTAAGCCGATGCTTAAGCTGGGGATACCCCTATTGAAAGAAAGTGAAGTGGTCTACTCTCTTTTCAAAGGTACAGAAAAAATAACTGCGGAAGTTGATTAAATGTTGGCAGGACTTCGATTAGTAATGTTAAAAAAATGTATTGAATTTTCTAAATTATAATACCCTAACGGTGCAACGGTTTAGCATAGGACAGCGGGCGGCATTTTTTTATGCAATTCGCTCCCGTACTGGTCGCAAATGTTGGTGAACTACTGTTAAAGCTAATTTATGTCGTTATTTACAGGGTACCGTGTTCGAATGTTTTCGCGGAGCTGGGAGGACGATCTCTGCATTTTTCAGGGATTTCTTTCGCGTGCGTTGTTTTGTGGGACAGCAGTATCTTCGTACCGTGTTCTAAGTTCGCCCTAATTATTCGTAAATTAAATAATATGCAGTACATATGTATTTTTTCATAAAATCCGATGCTCTCACTCATCGAATTTTTTACTGCCCCATGTATTTCGAAAGCAGTTACCTTAGCGGAGATTTTCGTGTCTCGTTACTATTATAATATTTAGGCTGTGCACTGTTTATATTATCTGAAACATAATCCGGGAAAATCAAAACTAATGGAATCCGCTAACCTGAATACTCCAATGAAAATGCGGACTTAACTTGCGCCAATTCCGGGACCTTTTGGTTAAATGCTAATACCCCATTGGCTTATTACGGCTTTGTGGAGCAAAATTCACTCCATGGGAGTGTTTCTGAGAATTTGAGTTTTAAGTGGGACGAGATCATCACAAGATAAAACAATCTTTAATATGCGGTTGAAATATTCTATAATAGGTACGTAATTTGAACACACTAGTCGCTGTAGTTACTCCAATTAATAGTTGCTAGGCTAGGGCTGGTTTAAACTCTTATTCTTCCGTGCCTATTTCCCATGTCTTTTGGGGTCGGCCCTCCTGGTCCTTCTTCGCCACTCTATGCGTTGTTGCGTCATTTCAGGTTGTAAGTCCATTGTCTTCACATTTTTAGTAATGGTCCCGATCTAGGTCGTCGCGTCGGCGGGCGGCCTGGACCTCTTTTGGGTTGTTTCCATGTTTATAACACTCTTTGTCACATGTTCCTCGTTGATTACAATAATGATAGTTCTCGACCGAAGGACTACTTGTGGTATTTGCATGTCAAAACAGTCAGTCACAAATGTGCAAATGTCAACAATGGGATGTACGACTCTCCGATAGCTAATAATGGTCACTGCTATCATAAAATTGGTACAGGGTGAGAGGAAACTCCATAGATTATTTAATACTTGGGATCGCAGGCATTATTTACATAAATAACTTTTAAAATGTAATTCTAAAATCTTATTAAGTACAGCAGAAGACTTACATTAGCATTCACCGCTCCGCCATAATGTCATCGTAATTCTTTATATAAAATGTGTGGAATATATTGCTACGAGCATGTAAGTTACATTTTATAGCTTATAATTAAGCTGAGGACATTTAGGCACTAAAAATGAAGAAATAGGCAGCCTAAATAGGCACTAAAAATTTCAAAATAGGCACTTAAAATAGGCGCTTAAAATATTATTTAATCGAAGATATGAAAACAAAAATTAAAGAAACCGATAAATCGATGAAAGTTCAATTATTAACTTTGGCCCCAAAGAGTTGGTCGATACCAGTAGCAGCTGTCACTATTCTAGAAGCACCTCTAGTGGAATAACGGATTCATTAAGATGAAATTTGAAGGATCCAAGAAATGAGTACATGGCATCACTCATAAGTTAAAAAACTCGAAGTCACTCAATACAGAACGGCCACGACTTAACCCAAGGCTCTAGTATAGTCTCCTTACCCAAGTCTATAAATAAACAAAAACAATACGAGCTTCGGCTTGGAAACTTTAGGCTTGGGAACCTAGGATAAGCTGCATAACCTTTGGTTTTGGAACCAGACAGATACCCACACAAGGATTAGGAACCTTGTCGAAGAAACCAAATTGCAGGATTGGGATCCTCAACCAAGAAACCCACCCGTAGCTGGTATTACACAGTAATTGGGCGCGACCCCTATGGCGATAGGGTTACAGGTTCAAATGCCTGAACTGGTGTTGACAAAGTCACCATGGACCAACGCATTACACTAAAAATATCTACATAAAACAAACAGGACGACAAACAACAGAATGCATTTGGCGCCACCAAAGCAACGTTCTCAACGTTGTTCATATTTTTAGGGCCGTATGTGCACGCGATGAAAAACCAAGTCGACTTTTATAAGAGGTTTGAAACATGCTCTTTCAAATGAAAATGATTCAAAAGAGTATCCAGAAGGTCTTTCTTTTGTAAGAGCGGGCAGAAAATAACCTATTTTTGTCGTTTTTACAAATGTCATCCTCTACGTTGTCCCTATTTTTAGGGCCTTATATGCCCGCGATGAAAAACCAGATATATTTTTTTAGAGGGTTGTAATCATTCTCTTTATAATGAAAATGATCCCAAATAAATTCCAGAACGTCTTTTCTTGTAAAAGCAGGGAGAAAATACCCTATTTTTGGCGTTTTTACATAAAGTCACATTTTGACTCGATTTTTAAAATAATGGAAATCACTAGGAAGATGAAATATTATATTCATAAACCATGTATTGATATGTTATCATGCTCAAAGTTTCACGTTGATTATACCTTACTTCCTGAAATATAAAAAACCAAAATTTTAATTCTTTTTCGATCCGCAATTTTTCGGGCCAGTTTCGCCCTGAATTTTCTACAAGGAGGTCGCTTTTACAGTTATTCTTATTATGCTGTTTAATAGAGCTTAAAACTTTGTACAAGATAGCCAATTTTTGTTTCTCTTATCAAAATATCTCCTGAGATACTATGCCTCAAAGTTACCGAAATCTCATAATCATACTGAAGAAGGCTGCGGCACGGGGTCAAACAAATTACTTTTTATCAGCAAGTATACCATCGGCGAACGTTTAACTTTACAAATATTTATTGGGGATATGTGTGAATGTCCATACAAAATTTCATTGAAATCAGTGATGGTCGAGCGGGGACCACCAGACCACTTGGCATGGAATGACCCAATAGTGTACCTTTAAGTGGGTGAAAAAAACGTTCGAACTTATGTATCGGAGGCGCACATTATTCCTGTCACATACCTCACGTATTTCAAAAATTTTAACTACAGAGTATAATGCAGTATTTAGCCATGTTCCCCATAATATCAATACTGGCTGTGAAGGCAGATCAACTTCAGGCAGTATGCCTGAAGTTGATCTGCCTTTACACTCAGCAATACTGAGTGGTACCTTCAAAAACAAGATTTTGGCTATTGAAACCATCGCATGTACGCATCACGTTAAATTACCATAGTTGTTTTTCTACTCTAAATATATTAATACTTTGGTTGATTTTTCTTTATGAATGTTTAATGACATTATTTCAACCTTGATAGAATAAAAAAGGAACTGAAATAACAGACAAGCTCTGCACTAAAGAGAAGTTTGGCGACGTTGAAGATAAAATTGCTTTTTTAGGCCCTTAAATAGGCGATACCAGCAGAAAAAGGCATAAACAGATAAAATAGGCATTTTTAGGCAGTAACAAATCGCGTTAATTTTGCCATAAATGATCCTAAATGAACTTATAACTTCATAAAATTGGTTTCCTGAGTAAAAGAAAAAATAGGCATTTTAGGCAATGTCCTCAGCTTACTTATAATACATACAAGTATTATATTTATAGTTTTATCTATTTAAGAGGTAAAATAATTCATAGATTATATGAGTGAATGAATATGATGAATATTTCATCGAAGCTACAACGCCAGCTTGCTCCTCATTGGCTGCTGAACTTTCACATTACCGTTCTGAAAATTTTTCATACCGGAAGAGGCGGGCAAAGACAACATCATCACTATCACTAGTTTTCCTGAACTATTTATTGCCCGGCTCGATTCAGAATACGGACGAGCTATAATGGTGAGGTGTGGAATAGCTCGATCGCGGAATAGCGCGCTCAGATTCAGAATTGGGCTCTTAAGTGTAGAGCCTTGGTGGACCCCTACCAATACCTTTAATTCTTTGCCGTTGTCAGCAAGACTTACAACTTTGGTGTTAATGTTGTTATACGTGTCGATGTGAATGTCGATGTAGCCTTCATATACCAATTGGACGCGCAAGGCTTGCCATATTAGTTCTCTAGGGACACGGTCGAACGACTTTTCAATATCAGTGAAAACTTAATGAAGATCCTTTTCAGTCCTTTATATTTTTCCATTAGGGTTTTAACGGTATGGATTGCATCTATAGTGCCGACTCCGCTAGTGCAGCCACATTGGTTAGGGCTGAGTTGAACTGGCGCTCGTAATTCTCTCAAAAGTTTTCTCACCCGGAAATGCTGGGAGACTTAATATTTTTGCTAACGGTATGCGTAACTAAAGGATAAATTAGCGATGTGATGAGTAGGTATTAAAGATAGCGGAATTTATTTATAAGAGAAAAAGTTATTGGGGCATGAGAGATGGGTGAAAGGGAACCCGACGTCGGCATTAGCCTACTCTTAACGACCGCAGTTTCCACGTCCCATTTAACGGACGGCGTAGTGCTATTGAAATTCTCACTACAAGCCTCCACACCCAAAGACAGTTATGATTTTTTTCTGCGAAATCCCAATCCCAACCAATTCCAGGACTCGAGCAAAGCCTTCGGGATGGGAAGCTTGTACTCGAGGAATACTCCAACCTGATCCCCGTGATGATTTTCCATGACTGTTTTTCCATCATAAATAGCTGATGCTTTGATATGATAAAACGCACGAAAATGCACGATTCTCTTTAAAATGTTTAA
Organism: Pyrrhosoma nymphula; assembly: GCA_963573305.1. Classification (NCBI taxonomy): domain Eukaryota; kingdom Metazoa; phylum Arthropoda; class Insecta; order Odonata; family Coenagrionidae; genus Pyrrhosoma; species Pyrrhosoma nymphula. The sequence continues at coordinate 31,092,192 of OY754339.1, forward strand.
ACGTTTAACTGATTAAAAGGTGATCATTACTAACCGTAATGTGCTTTAATATATCATAAAAGAAACTAACTTAGACATGGTCACTGTGACTCATTGCCTGCAGTGTTTCCAAATGAAACGGGAGTTTTCATCCTTTGGGATTCCGGAGAGGATTTGCTGACAGATATTTCCTTGAATTAAACATGCCGCATGTGATAAATGCCAAGAATGCGTATATATGTCATTTTTGGAAAGTCATTGAATTTTCATCATGCCTGTGCAGCACTTTGTCCTTCAGCTAAGTTTGTTTATCAATCAATGCTACGTTCTTTCCCTTGATGTCATCAGCGACTTTCTCCTGTGGCCCCCAAACAATCATTTAGCCTGCGTAGTTCTGCGCTTTTTTGTTTTTCCCACATCGTTGACATTTAATGCACGACGCATTTCTGTCAAGTCACTCTTTCAACAAAATTTTCCGGTTTGGGTGCGTTGACGAAGCAACCTTGACCTGCCGGCTCATTTACCGTGAAGTATCTTGCCTCGGTGGAGATTGCGTTTTCATACATACCTGGCGCACAGTTGCTCCATGTTATTCTGCGAAAACGTTTTGACTTTCGACAGCTTTCGTATCTCGATGCACCGCGGAAAGACACAAGCGTCTGCAATCCTTCTTCATGATTACGAATGTCTAGATCTAGATCTACGTTTTGCCCGTAGAGCCACTGGATGGAGATGTGGCAGAGGGTGTTTGTACACCAGCCATGGAAAAGGAAGGGATTTGGAACAAGTAAATGGCAGAGGGAAGAGACAATTATTTAGGTATTTAGGTGTGTTATTTTGCTGCTTGTATCTGTTCTACAGATATAGTATGTGGGTGGAATAATATCTTCCTTATCAACCTGATACTCTTGTTATTTGAATATTCCCCTTGACCTTAGCCTTACGTGTAACTTTCTAGTTTCCAGTGATTCCCAATCGAAGTACGACTCGTCTAAATGTATTTTCTCAGTTGGTGAAGTAACGTCTCTTTCACTTTTACGTCCGAGGACCTTCCTACTATTCGCTATTAATTTATCGGCGAATGACTTTATCGTCGGCAAATAATAAATGTTGGTCGTAATTCTGGAGTTCATATCGTTGAGAGAAATGAAAAGTAACAGGGGCCGATCACGCTTCCTTTTCGGACGGCGGACGTCTTCATTATATCATTTTGGAGGTACTTCCGTCGATAAGTGTTTCTTGCTTGCTCACTCTCACTCAGTGATTCAACCTGAAGGTTGGTTTGGATAGTTGAGGGTAGAGCTCACCCCGGACTAAGCCACAGGCGTGTGAATTTCAAACATTCAGGGTAGGGGGGCCAGTTCCTTTCCCTGGGCCAACTCGCACTCAGAGGATTATCACTCAGAAATTCACTTACCCAATTCTTTATTTTGCCGTTTATTTCACCCGATTGCAGTTATTCCATACGAATGCTATAATCTCCGTACGTACCACGCGTGGATTGATCTTTGAGGGACTTACACACCATGGCTCGTTATTACATCTAGATCTACGAAGTACCGTGCAAGCCACCACTAGGGTGTGTGGCACGGGGTGATTCCACACCAGGCATGCAGCACTCGTCCCAGTGCAAATCGGGACCTCGCACATTCTCCCTGCCGACCAAAAAGCAGTCAGGAGAACAATGCGCAGTCAAACTAGAAACTGGGAGAGTGCAAGGTAAAGGAACATGCAAGCATGCAGTACACTTCTAAAAGAGACATCTAGTGTTTAATATTACTAATACTATTAATTTATGAATGCTACGAGATACTACTTCATGCAGAGAACAAAATAATGCCGGACATATCAAGCGGTGTGCAGTGTTATTAATATCTTCTCTTTAATCGACCACAAAATTATAGTAAATATATTTTTTTGGAGTGATGGCCTTTTTATTTCAAATAATCAACGCTCATATGGACTTAGCCAACGTTTTGTCGTTATTTATTGACATCTTCAGGGCTAGAAGTTTTCAAAATATTTAAAAATTAAACAAAACCAGGACATAAAAATGATAATGCGATAACAAATTAATAATTTTGACTAATTAAAAATTATTAAGTTATTGCATTATCATTTTTATGTCATGGTTTTATTTAATTGTTAAATATTTTGAAAACTTCTAGCCCTGAAGATATCAATAAATTATGACGATACGTTGATTAAGTCCATGTAAGTGTTGATTATTTAAAAGGAAAAGGCCAACACTCCAAAAAATATATTTACTAGTGTTATTAACGATGCTATGTTATGTAGCAATCTGGTATAGTGTACTGCAATTTAAGGTGGCTCTTGCCTCTAGTTAAGTCATTAAAAAGTCTCAAAATTGCAACATAGCTCCGAAGTACCTACTTAATATCTATTTTCGTGAATATTCAGTGCAATATCGGCTTTCCAAGCCAATGTATTTGTGATTAGTCCTGAAAAAGAGCTTATTACGTAAACTCTTGTTGGCCGTGCTCAACTTTCAGTAGGATAACGCTAATTTGAGTCGTCACCTGGATGAAATAGAGTCATCTATATTCTCCTTAAACTCCTTTTCTCCACTTCATATTCAATGGTCTCTGCTGCTCATTAATTTAATGCACGGGATGAACCATTCTTATTATTTAAAAAAAATTAGGCACTCATACGTTCAAATGCAAGTACAGTGCGAATTATTAAGTGCGTATGCTAAAAATTTTCTATTTTTAATTATTTCATGGTCTAATTGAAAATTCCTAACCAAAAATATCAGATGATTGCGAAAACTGCCTTGTCACATTTCACACTGTGAAATTATAACAAGATACGTTGCTTGAAAGAATTTTGTTACATATGCAACTGTTTGATGGCATACTGTGCGACAAGTAGCTGAATATATGAAACATGCTGAATACCAAGGGGACAGTGTGTCACGGCAGATTTCCTTTCGGTGGTCTCTCCGAGGATTTAAGCAACGTTTTACAGTTGTTGCATGACACATCTTTTTAGAGAAATTGTAATGGTTGTACCTTTAAAGTTTTGTGTATCCGTCCACACTTAATTTATATTCAACTGGCTCAAATTTCGCTTAGTAACCGTAGTTTTCAAGGAATGAAAAAGACCATGAGAATTGCGGTTACTCGCCGAAACTTGGGCAGGTTAAACTTAAGTGTCGATAAATGCTATTTAAAATTTTTTTTTAAATTAAACAATTCCAGAAGGAAAAATCCCAAGAGGAAGACCCTGAGATAAATACGTAGACCAAATAAAGAGAAAAGTACGTAAGATGAACTAAGAGGGAGTAAGGGAACTAGCATTAGATAAGGAGGGATGGAGGGCTGCAGTCAACCAATCTTAGGATTGAACGACCAATGAATAAATGAAACAATTCTACCAAGTTAAGCATGCAACTCTTTGGTTTATCCATGAAAATCTCTCGCCGAAATAGTTAGTGCGTGATACAGTATGACCGTTGTTGTCGAAGCACCCATAAATATAATTTTAATTCTTGTTGTTTCCTTGTTGCCGAGAATAGTGCAGGGCGGGGCCCAATGTGTCGTCAGTTGTCTTTCGGTGGTCGCGCTCTCTCTGCTACGGGGTGAGAGTGGACTTCGAAAGGGGGAGCTGGCGGTGGCGATGTAGGAGTGACACACATTTTTGCGGGGTTTCCTCGTTCGGGTGTGCCTGGATGAACGCGAGGTGTTCACCCACTTCTGTACTCCTTCCCTGTCCGTGATACGGTCTCTCCTTGTTGGCGAGGGGGGTGGTGGGGGGGGGGGGGGTGGAAGTGATCGTGGTTCGTGTAGGGGTTATCGGCCGAAGGGGAAAAGTTGTGCAGTGAGTGGGAGCAGTTAAGGGGGACTTGGGGGAGGGGCTTGACGATGGTTAGGCGACTGGATCCTTGATGGGATCGCGTGCCGAAAATTCGTTTACGAACCCGGAAAGGCTTTCTAATGCCGGGGATGGCGGCTGAACTGTTGCTGGAATTTGTGATCGAAATTCTATTACCTTATCCAAGTTCAATCTCGGGACGGAACGCGAGGGAAAATTTCCAAGATTTTTATTATTCTGCGCATCTCCAGTTTGGAGCGGTTTCCATACTTTTGACTGTGGTGTGTTTTGTCGGACACATTACTTTTTTTTTCTTTAGGCGTGTCTGCCTCGGAAGCTCTTGCCGCAGAAGTTCGTCAGGCGTCATTGTCATTTTATTAGTCCTTTGATTCAGTTATGGTCTCTAGAAGGTGTATCCTTTTCCATATTAGCATAATCTTTATGAGCCATTGGTTTGATTGATATCAATTTGTATTGTTGTTGAAATTGTTTAACGTGCTTATTTATATTAAAATATTATTATAGGTTAAAGAACGGTTATAAAAAGGCATTATTATGATATCCTTTCATAATATTTCACACCGTGCTCCTTCGGGAAATGTTGTTTGGCATTTTTTATGGGTCAGAATTTCTACGTCGATTTTATAAATTTTAAGCACCTGATCGAATATTTTTCTACCAATGCATGTTCAATTGTTCATATGTTTACACGACAATACTTTGAACTTTAATTTGGATTATTGATTAAAATAGTCAATGTGTTCGTGTGCATGCTTAATTTTGAGATTTGCATCCTTCATTTTACGAGTCTCTGTTCGCGAAATGTTATTCATTGCATGGTCAATTTAATTTTATGACCATAAAAATAAAATTAGTCCTACATTTAGCACGAAATGGCTGTTGCAAAAAGAGGAAGTTTTTGGATTATCTTAAAAAAATAAAGTTTTTCACTTTTGTGTTATGTTGCTGGGTGAAAGTGCCATGTTTTGTTTAAAACTAAAATTGTTTTTTTTTTGTTTTAGCTCACGTGCCAAAGTTGAAAGGGTGTCAAATACAGGTTTCCCTTTTTGACACCCTATTACATCTCCATGTATTTATATAATATGTTATCGTATGGTAAAAATACTACTGTAGAAATAAATTTCAATTAATTTCATTTCATATTATTTTGACCCCGTGCTATATCTCTAGATTTCATAAAGTGACAAAATAAGACTGATACACTGCCGAAATGATAAGAAAATGATTTGGAAGTGATGAAAGAATTCCACCTTTCCATGCACCATTAGTAATAATTTATAAAAACTGCGTGATTCTAACGTGCTGCTGACGTACGGTTGAAATACAATCAGACTCTGTCCTCTTCCCCCTCTTTTACCTATTCCCTCCCCTTTCATGGCTCGTGTTCTAACTCCCCTTGCCACAAGTATCCTGCCCTTGCCACAAGTGCCCTGCGTTGGCTCGCAGGGTGGTATTTAGATGTAGACAAAAATCATTTAGAAATACTGTCTTCTTTTCTTGAAAGTGTGACAGTTCTACGGACTTGAGCCTGACACCTTTGAATTAGTTATTTGTCTTTTCTATTTGACATAGAAAAGAGACAAAATTAGTGAGATTCATCGTCAATCAGAAAGGTTTGACAGTTTGTTCTTCCCGTAAACCGTTTTCGACCACAATTAGAGCAGATCGAGGAACTCATTCCGCCAAAACTTCCAAACCTTTTCTCCCCTTAACATATTTTTTCCTGCAACTTCACATTTTTGTCTTGTGTCCTAACACTTCCACCCTCTCGCCCTTCCAAAGGCTCGTGGGATAGTGCGTAAGTAGATGTAAATCCCTTCCTCCCGCCATTTGCACGTATGCGTGTCCCAGTCATTCCCCATCCGTTATTTATGCATTTTATGTTTCACCCTATTTCGAAGTTTGTCCGCTAACATGCAGCGATTCCTTCCAGCGCTAAGGAGGGCCCTTAAAGTTTTTTAATTAGAGCTGCGGGCTTAGCGTTTGAGTGAGTTGCATGGAGCTCAAAACTCATCGGATCATAAAGCTCACCTCGGTCCAATATACGGCTTACTTGAGGAGTTAGCCCTGTGTAAAAACTTCGTGGAATCTGCGCTGGTAAAAAAAATGGTTCCGGATTCTCGTAGAGATTCACCATAAAAATATTCCTAGCGTTTCATTATTACGTTATAATAGCTGCTTCACGCTGCATTGAACCTCCCGAGTCGCATATCCTTTCAGAGAAAACCTCCTAAGGAACACGGGATGACATTTTCTTCTGCGGCATTGGGTTTTACCTGTCGGAGAATATTACCATTAGTGGAAATGGGGATGGCGACGCCTTCTTCTGATCGTTAATAACGGTGGCAGAATTAGTGGGATATTTTCTTGGCTATTCACTTTAGCGTAACGAGAAAAGCCGCTTAATGTCAGGCCCGTTGTCCAAGACAATATAAACGTAAATCCCAACCAAACGCTCAAAAGCCTTTATGTGGCGTCGAATGGTGTGAGACAATATTCGGTCCAGTTGCCTCATTGTCACCTTCCAAGTTAGTCTTTCGAATTCCAATGGCAATTTTCACTTTCTCTTCCTGTAATCTGATTAAATATTTTCGTCCTCTTTTTCATTTCATCGGGTTTTATTTTTGAAGCTTCAATCTACTTACCTTAAATTTTGGGATATATTCAATGGGTAATTTTTTTCTAAGGTGTAATTTCTATGCTTTTTCCCAGATACATGTTTGAAACCAACCTACTGGCATGCTTATGACTGGCACAGTCATTGTGTAATTTTCACTGATCACTTTAAAGACTATAACACAATAATTGGTGCTAATCTACTTCGTGGCGCTGTTCACGAAAACAAAATATACAAAGCGAGTCACTAATCCACACTCACAAAAATTACGTATCATCTGGGAAATAACTTTCTTATCCTTTAAGTTCTTTCCCTTCGAACCTCACTCGATTGTCCTATTTACATAACCGGAAATTTCCTGCGTTTTTTTGAATTCCCAAAATTCAGATTCCAACCCCAGAATTCCTGAATGGATCACATTTGTACGAGGTCAATATATATTTCTGGGATGATATCATTTGGAGGTTCTTTGCATCAATTTAAGGTGCTGCTCTGGTGACCACATTTCCATTTTTTAATTTCAAAATATATGAACCTTTCCTCCTGATCAGGAAGGCCTTTTAGTTCTGAACAGCACCACCGATAGTCGATTAGGCCTCATTCGAATAATGATACGGCTATGATTACGTTTCAACTTGTTTATTAGTATCATATGGTAAGGAGGGAGTAGAGGTACCTGGTAATCTCTCTTAATTTTCATTCCCGAGAGGCTAATTATCCGTCCACTTTCATTTACGAGACAAGAAATTATGCGTTTGGTGCATTAGGCACTAATAAATTGTGAATGCATCTGGTAAATTCTTCGGCTACCGTTATTAATCGCCGGGGGTTCTTGGACAAGTGTAGAAAGTAAGAATTATCAAAGCTGAATTCAGTTATTGGATGTGCAAGGATGGGAGTGTCTTCAAACAGGAAGATGAAATTCTAAATCTGATGAAATTTTTAACTTTCTTCATTATTTCGATAGATCCGACCATCCAGATTAAATAGGGAAGATATTCACTTGGATGGATAGATTAAAATAATTCTTTTACTCATGACCAAATGAAAACACTCCATCACCCGTCATCAATCCGAAGAATGATTTGTTACAGTTCTCCACACTACCTTTTCTTTTCGGCTAACGTCTTAAACTTCTTCATAAGTCTTCATTTTAGACGTCCCTCGCAATTTTCATTTCGTCATATATTCCATCCTACCTCAGTTATTTTTCCCATTCATTCTCTTTCTATTTTTGTTTTTAAGAGGCTGCTGTGTCCCAGAGCAATACGTTTGTCTCTTCTTCTCCTTAGTGTGTTCATTGTTCTGTTTTTTCTCCAATTTTTTGATTGACTTATTTATTTGTGATTCTCACTATTCATTTGATCTCTTCATTACAACGCATTTCAATCACTTCTGATTTCTCCGCTTGGTTGATGTAATTGATTAGCTCTTGGTGGAGCTGGTTCAATTGTGATCCAAATATAGAATTTATGTTGTTTACTTTAGATATAGAATTTTATTTAATCTCCTCAAATTTTCTTATGCTTGCAACGAACTTCTCTTGGAGTCAACTCTTCAGGAGTTGGAGACCCTAGCTACATGTTACAATCCGAGATAGGAAGCACAAATCACCTTAAACTTACATGCATACCCTTCGCGAAATTATTTTTCGGAGTAGGCGAAGTCAAAGAATTTAGTTATTGCTGTTAGGCTGAGGAAACTCTCTCTCTCTCTTTAAATTATTTCCTCCGTAATGCCCTACCGTTGCGTACCTCTTCCTCTTCTCTTATATCACGCATTGACTCATACACACTCATATTCTTAAGACTCCTTATATTCTTCCTCTTTAGTCTCTCTTCCACCACATTCACCCATAACGTTAGGGGTCTCCCCCCTCTTGTTACACCATTCACTCTACTATCATTAATCTGTTTCATTATGTGACTCTCATCCATTGTCTCGGTTTGGCCAAACCAACGAAGCACACATCTTTCTTGTATGCCCATCAATGGAGCATCCAAACCACATTCTTTCATGGCCCACTCATTCCAACACTATCCCCATTCCCACTGGATTTAGTCTACTCTTATGATTATCCTTACATACCCAGGTCGCTCCCACATTATAAAGTCGGGAGGAGAACACTTTTGTATGTACATTGCGTTTTTTTCCTTAGGAAAAAACTCAAATAATTCATTAAATATGTTTGAAGTATTGTTTTATTTCACTGATCACATAAGTGTATGGCGTCCTGAAGTTCCCTGCCGCTCCTCCCCCCTGATGGCGAATCGCGGGGTGCAGCGTGGATACGGATTAAAGTAGGCGACATCCGTCGGTCCATGAACGCACCGCATGATACTCACATAACTCTTCTCTACCCTTTTGAGGTCTCCGATACTCGATTGAGTCAGTCGTGTCCGCACCAAACCAGTCGTTACGTTCCGGGGAAAACAGTCGGGAGGGTCTTGTGTCATGTAGTGCGACCTTCATGGGAAGCGGCTAACGCGCATCTAACGCCTCTCCCGTTCATTCCTCCCTTTAAAAGCTTTCATCCCCCCTCCTATCTCGCTCTATTTCCCATCCTCCCATACCCTCCTCATTCCATCTCTCCTCTCTCCGTCACTCTATATTTAGCTCCCACACTGAATGTGAAATGAGTGACTACTCATCGTCTCGTATCCATATTCCCGTTCTCTATCATTTTCCCCAGATCCCTCAATCTCTCCCACCATCCATTGGCAAGCAGCCGGATATCGGCTCTTAACCTAGGACTTTCAGCTCTTTATGACGACTCCTCGCCCGGCCTCTTGTTTACGCGTTCGATATTTGCCGGCGAATAATATCTCATGTCTCCTCGTCCTCTCTTTCTCTTTCGTCTACATTTACATGGTTGTAAGCAATTGTTGTAAGCATGAGTGAGTCCTCAAGAGTCAAGAATCAAAATTGCCACTCTTCTTGAAGGTATAGTTTCATGAGTTCTAGGGATTTGTTTGTTTAGCTCACAGTACTTATATTTGGTGCTCCTGCGAGCCACCTAGAAGGTGTGTGTGTTTTTATGGGGGGTGGGGCTGAATATTCGCTGTAATTGCTTCACTCTTAATGTTCATAAATGTTTGAGGATAAAAGTGATAATTAATTATGCTAATGTGGGAGAGTAGGAGGCTGGAACTGGTAATGTGAGTCAAGGGAAGCTGAAGGCCCCAACCGACTGGAATTCTGCAGCTAGACTTCTGCAGCTGGAATTCTGCAATGTTAAAGATAAAAATAGTGTTATAGAGTTCTATGGTCATTTGAAAGATTAAGGTAATCATTTAAACCTACCTAAATTGGTAGGGCACCTCGTTATAAAACAACAAATGATGCATCGACGGATTTGTACTACTGATCTAAGATCGAGATTATTACAACAACATCAGAACAATGTTTCCCAGCAAGAGTACAGATATAATATAAATACTTAACTGTTCTCTTAGACACTCAGTTTGCTAACAGGAGTGGGCCAGTTTAATTCTACTTTGCACATCTTTGCCGAGGTGATTAATGACATCATTAATGGAGCTATGGACCTGTAGCTTTAAAATATTAGTGCATGCTACGTTTTTTTATCTGAACCTACTTTAACCGGTATATTACCGGTTATGATTATTGTGGGCTCTTAAACGAGGACTAATTCAGAGTTTGTGGCTTTGGGATTATTTCCAATAATACATGTACTGTTGGTATTATATGCTATTCAATTTTTTCAAAACTACTTGCGCTAATGAATTATTCCAATGTGTGCATGTGTTAGGATATGAGAATTTTGAAAGTATAGCGAGCAGGCCAGACGTTCTTTGAGTAATAGCATTCATATAGATAAACGCTTAATAAAGTGAATTTACTAACCAGGCTACCAGTGGAACTACCAATTAAGTATATGGCATTTTAAAATATGCCATTTTAAACCGACCGTAATATTTCAGAATCGCTAAATATTTTTGGATTCATCAGAAAATAGAGCGGCTTTAAGTTTTCTCTGAAGATTGTCTGCATTGAGGAATTAACTTACTAGGTCCCCATTAGCTTGATTAGTTATTTCCCGTTTGATATCGGCTCTTTAACCGAAGACTCCTTCAGCTCTGTGACGACTGCTTTCGCTATAGCTTCTTGTGTACGCGTTCGATATTTGGCGGCGAATTACATCCCGTCCCTCCTGAAAGTCCCTTCTTTCTCCCTCCACTCGGCTCAGTATCCGCGGTGAACCCGGAGCGCTGCGATGCATAGTCGCCACCCAGCGGTGGGGAGTGAATGTGTGGGAGAGATAGGTTTTAATATCCGCGAGGAATATTCATCGCTCGTGAGTTTATCGGGTGTGTCAACATTTGCCTTCGCGAGGTCCGCCCTCCCGGCCCGAAGTGTTCGTTGCGTTTCATTGGCATTCCGTGCGCTCGCCGCGGGGAGCCACTGTCGCAGACAAATGAAATCGAACGGTCCGCAGTCGTTCCGAGCACGTGGATTTTTTTAAATACTGCGCGGTGAGTGCTTGTTTTGTGGATATTTTTTCTTCTGGAGATCACCATTTATCGCAAAATGGAGACGTGATTTATGCTAGGTTTATCACAGATTGGAAATACGGTATTTAAAAAAAATGCATATTTAGCTCCTGTGGGCGACTCATATCCCTAGCATGGGAGGCTGTGCGTAATAAATACGTGAAGACGAAGTTTACGAAATGCCCGCGGAACAATTATCAATTGATTGATTTTTAAAATCCACATTTCATTTCTTCATAGACAGCCAAAATTCACCCTATGCTAGACGAGAGAAACATTTGAATTTAATTTTTCTTTACTACCATTTACTTCTATTTTCTATAACACGAGTGGCCAGAGTGTGACACATTTTTGGACACTAAGCATGAAAAGGGGGAGAAAATGTTAAGGAATTGGGAGGGAAATAATGCAAAAAGTGAATGTTTACGTAAATGTGTGTCAGTGATACTATATGTCACCCCTTTATATCTGCTGTAGGCCATGGTAAAATGTTAAGCTGTTTAATCTCTAGTATAGTAATATGCTCTTTACGAGGGGGATGGTGTTGAAATTCAGTCGAAAAACTTAATACGACTGCGAGTGAGGTGCTTGTTATTAGTAGCAGCTGCTTTATTTCGATTCATTACGCTTTAATGGCTGTATAACAGTTATGAGAGTACTAACACAGTGCAGTGAAACTTCCCCGAACGCGGATTCCCGCAACGCAGATTCTAATTTACTCTGTTTATAAATCGGTACCAAGCTTCACAGAACGCGGTATGAAGCTTCCGTTTTTTTCGGTTTCCGTTGGAGGACATTTTTTCCATTTTTTTCCTGGTAAGATCGAAACCTAATAAAAATTAAACACCGATCTTAACAATTGATTTTATTTCACCACGGAGATTTAAGTTTTCTACTTCACGCGATAATTGAACCTCTAGCATGACCATTAGTGGTTTTTATGCTCTACTTATCCCGATGAAATTTCCTTTTCGATGCAGAAAGAAGAAAACTTCGTCGCAATCAATCAGTATTTCGGAGCGATATTTTACCATTTTCATCAGTCTAAACTATTTTATCGCAACCACTAGTGCTACGCTGATTGTTTCGCGGAACAATGAATACAAGATGTGGTGTACCTATCTGGTTGGTTATACATAGTTACGTACATACTAAGTGCATTTCCGCGCTAAGATACCTTCGTCACGACGTAAAGAAAATAGCAGTGGAGGCATCCTAAGGTGGGTCTATCATTGGCCAGATGATGTACGGTCAGCATCTGCCGGAATACTTCCTCTTTTGACCAGCTAATATTCGAGAAACGCAAATTAAGCACAATATTTTCCAAGATTCCCCCTTCTCCATACCTTCACTACTATTCCAAGAAGGGATTCCGTTCTTCTACACGTCTTCCTACAGGAAGGGACTGATTGGCGAGTTCTACGCTGTAAGGTCAATCTTAGGAGATATGTTTGTTATGACATGGTGTTATTCGGGGAAACACAAAGTAAGCAGAATCCTCCCCAGGGTACCCCTAGTCGTTTTCCTCTGTTTCTTGTCCCATGATGAGGTGGAATATGCTGAAGGGAATCACTTATTCAGCGGCAGTGACTCGTAGTGCATCGTGTATCACTGGTGGTTTGCACGTGTGTAATGAATTGTGTGCTTTTCTCCTCGTTCATCTATCGAAATGGGACCAAAAAGACCAGGCGAAAGTGCTGCTGATAATCCTGGGAAGAAAAGTAGGCAGGCGTTACTTTTGCAGGATAAACTTATAACATTGAATAAACTTCGAGAAGGGCCTTCAGCCGCATCATTAACACGACAGTATGGTGTCAACGAATCGATTATAAGGGCCATAAATAAGACTGAAGAAAAAATTCGTTACAGTGTTATTTACCACGTTATCGTCCACGAGTACCTCCTATGTCAACAGGCGAAACACACGAATAGAGAAAATTGGAAAAACATTTGAACATTTGGATAGAAGACTATGCGCAAAAACATGCTCCTTTGGATGGACCTGTCATTAGAAGCGAAGCACTTCAGATAGCTTTCAGATTTATAACCACTTGAAATAGCATTATGGAGATAAAAAACAAGGATTTTCTTTTCAAGCCAGCCGAGGGTGGTTTGATAAATTTAGGAAACGCTTTCAGCTCCATAATGTATAAAGATTGCTGAAGAAGTCGTATCTGCTGATCACGAAGTGGCCTCTAAATTTCCAGCTTTGTTTGCGGAACTTATCGGAAGATGTGATTATCGGCCTGAGCAAGCCTTTAATTCGGACGAAACTAGTTTATTTTGGAAAAAAATGCCAAGGCGAACATGGATTGCCAAAGACGAGCGGTCGGAACCTGGATTTAAAGCAGTTAAGGACAGAAATACTCTTCTCTTTTCCACCAACGCGGAAGAAGACTTTAATAGTAAACCAATGCTGGTGTATAGAGCAGAAAATCCAGGGGTACTGAAGGACAAGACCAAGAAGTCATTGCCTGTATTTTGGAGAAGCAACAGTAAGGCCTGGGTCACGGAAAGAGTGTTGGAGGATTAGTTTGAGCATTCCTTCGTTCGCTAATCGAAACATAACTAAAAGGAAAACATCTGGCATTTAAAGTGCTCCTGCTGCTGGATAACGCGCCAGGCCATCAACAATTACTTACTGAGCGTCGCAGTGGCATTGAGGTGGAGTTTTTGTCACCCAATACCACTTCCCTTTTGCAGCCCTTAGTTCAAGAGGTGTACTTTCCAGTCCTCGTCCTAGGGGGGTGTCATTGTAGCACTTAAATTGTACTACACCCGCAGAAGTTTTGCCAACATCCTTTCCACGTATTGCTAGGAAAATCGGGGGCGAGAGATTTCAGGATTTAGAAGAAAAAGCGGTAGAAAAATTAATGGACTCATGAAGAGGAACTGACAGCTGATGACTTGGATTTAATGGCGTAGTCTTTGAGTGAAGATATAAATGAAGATAGTGATCCGGAAGATTCGGAGCCTGAAAAACCCAAGCTAACAGTTACACTTCTGGAGAATTTTTTGAAGCAGGCAGAAAATTTGAAGAAAGTACCCTTAGAGTTTGATCCTTCGAGTAAAAGAAGCCTGACGTCTCGATAAAGCTGTCTTGTCATATGTAGAACTTCTCAGGGAGTTGAAAAAGCCGATGCAGCAACCGATCACGAACTTCTTCCGGCTAGCTTTCACCCCCAGTCAAGATCCGAGCTCGTCGAAATCCTTATACCAGGATTAGACCATTTAATTCAGTGAAGTTTCGTATTTTTAGCTTCATTAGAAGTCGATAGATTATAAATAAAATAAAGGTCGAAAAAATCACTGAAAATAATTGCACGTATGTACCCTTTCAGATTGCAAACCTACGACCGGTACCTACCAATCTAACGGTGTACGGGTGGAAATAGCTAAGGATCTGATCGTTGGATATCTATGTCATCAGTGAAAATCGACACGATTTCTAGGGAATTCTTACTTTATTTTTTGTACTATTAATTTTGTACTTCTGAGAAGAGAATTCAAGTCCTCAGTGAATGTTTATTAGTAATATTCAAAATGCCAAAAAATGTATTCAATATACATAAACGCGAACTCTTAAAGTTAAGATTCTGTTTCATAGATGTTTTTGTACCAGGAGACACCAATATAATTGTTTAAACGATGTGAATTATTGTTTCTTTGATAAATAAAGCATAAATACACGTAAAAGTTATGGAAAAAAGGTCTTAAATGAGTATTTCTTTCCACCTTGGAACGGAACCCCCTTATTTCCATAAGGTCAATGCTTCCCCTAACGCGGATTCGCGAAAAGCGGCATAGTCGCGGAACGTAACCCCCGCGTTCGAGGAAGTTTCACTGTATTATATATGGCCATTCAACACTGGAGTGAAATTTACGTAGATTTTTCAACTGTTTTAGTGTCTGCTTACCTCTTCATGTGGTTCATTCGGTATTTTGTGTTTTATTTTTACTTTGGTATCTTATGTATTCGTCTCATGAATCTTATCTGCGTTCATATCTCACAATCAGATATGCATTGAATGATTGTCCCTTCTGCAGGTTTTCTAGCGAGTGAGAACCGTTGCAATATACGGGATTTTATCGGCGGGAAATTTTTGGGATATTGGTAGTCACCATTCGCGAGACATCCTATGTATTTTTGACATCCTATTTGTTTGATTTTCGTTTGATTCATCTATAAATTTCGCGTTTATGAAATTATTGGTCGTAGATTGTAGGGCACGAAGGCTTGCGGTTTCGCAAATCCTTGAGGCATTTGGAATGCCTCCAGTTAGTGCTTGGTCAATTATTTTTGTAATTGCCTGAACTGAGATAGTCTTGTTAAACTACCAATCTACTTTTATCTAAAGTGGCCATCTAAAAACCTACGAATCTGAGGGTGGAATACCCAATGACAATGTTGGTTTTCTACGACTTTCTGTTTGATTGGCCTCACAAGTGCCCCGAGAGTGAAGCTTTTTGTTATCGTCCGGGGTGGCCCTTCTGGATACTGTTGTTAAATTTAATGTTAAGCTCTGTGTGCTTCAAAAATGCGCTGAAAAAAGCTGCTGCCTCTCTCTGGCATATCCCGCGCCGAAGTAGTGATATTAGCCCTGCCTACTCCATTCGAAATCAATCATCTAATTGATTGCTGATCCGTCAGTCCTTATTTAAATGACTCGGCGTTATGAACCTGTTGAAGTTTTTGAATTAATGAAAGGCGAAATTTTATAATAATTTATGCGGAAAAATAA
Source organism: Pyrrhosoma nymphula (assembly GCA_963573305.1). NCBI lineage: Eukaryota > Metazoa > Arthropoda > Insecta > Odonata > Coenagrionidae > Pyrrhosoma > Pyrrhosoma nymphula. The sequence goes on from OY754339.1 coordinate 31,107,902, forward strand.
ATTAAGACGTCCAATATTCCCAATAAATTATCTGGGCGCTGTCATATTATTTTGTGAGTCAGTAATCGATAGCGCTTCCCCGAAAATTTTTGAAATAAATAAATATCTCAGAAAAAATGTGTTTGCCGTAACGATAAACTGTCTCTGAAAAAGATTGCATTCAGAAAACGATTATATTTGCTCGAAAAGTTTATCCCTGGGGGCTGATTCACGCGGAGACCATTGTTGCGTTTCCCAGCTTGCGTTTTCAAGGTCGAATAATTTATTTTTGATTCTTCTCCAAAAACCTGTTCCCCGGTTCGTTTTATGATTACATGTTGCCAACTTACGGAATGACATGCTTTTTTACGTGGCTCTTAGGAAAATGCGTGGCCCTTACTGAGCTAAAAATGTTGATTTCCTTCCGGTAGGTTATAAACCTGCTTTATAAAAGTGTAACAATGTTATTCATTTCACACTCTGGTCAAGGAAAATTACGTGAGCTTTTAGCGCAAGTAAGACCTAAGCTCGTAATATTTTCCACCAAATTGTACAGTCTTTATGCTTATAATCAGTAGGGACAATCTGTGCGTACCAATTTTCTTTCAACCAAATAATTCCTCCATGTTATCCATTATCCTATCCTGTAAAACATTCGGTAGGTACTTTAATCTTTTTAAGGAGGCTCTATCACAAAGTGAAATTAGCACCATTTTTCACATGTATTTTCCACAAAAACATTTTCTCTGTCTGATTACGTCATATAAACAACTCAATCTCGTCTTACATTTTTTTCGAAAATGTAACCTGATATAACTTTGGTTAAGAGGTGGAAATGAGTAAATAAAAATGAATCTTTTTTCCGTATAAAAACATGCTTGATTAAAAAAACTGATGTTAACAGCGAATTTTTCTGAACGCTCCGGTAACGGACGTGTATTAGAGGGTGCGGGCTTAGTTGGTTTGACCATGTTGACAGACTGGATGAGAGTAGAATGGATTTAATATAGAGGAGCGTATGAGAGGAGGGCGTGGACCGAGAGAGTCATTGGTGAATGTGGAGGATAAGAGAGACGCCTTGAGACGAGGGGTGTTAGGAGTATTAAGAATAGTTAGTTAATTAATAGTAAACGTGTATGAAGAAATACATGAATATTGTATAAGCGAAGAAGGTTAGCAAGGATTGGGCCGTATGGAGGAAATTGATAATATCTAAGCTAGTTTTCTAGATCTTTCACCGAGAAACATGATAATTCATGCATTAGAAGGTTAAGCGCTTTTTACGATGCCTACCTCGAAAGAGAACAGCGTGATGGGTATGTATATATGTTGTGTAACGTTTCAGTACCAGTAATAATACCTCTTTTCTTCTCGTCTTGGCTTTTTGCGCGTCTACAGGAAAGAAAGTAACGAGCCGTTTAAGCATTATTTAATAATACTTCTTAAAAATATTTTTACTTCATTTATAATTTCAACAGCGATGTAAAAAGTCTTGATATGGTTACAATCGAGGACGAGTTTTTGAAAAAATGCTGAAATATGTGATATTAATAACTGCGTTTACAACAATTAAGCCTTTTCATCTTGTCATAATTGCAAAATTACACGAGTAGGCCGTTCGAGTAAAGGTTTACTGTGATCTTACTACTATTATAAGTGTTCACATTTATTTAATTAGCGTATATAAAGTACTTCATTAGTATAGCAGTAGCTGAAAAGGCATACAAGAATAGTGCAGTATAGTAGAAATCATTATATTGGAGCAAATTTTACACATCTAACATCAGAAATTAAGCTTTTTTGCCTATGCCTACCCCGAGGGTGAACGGCGAGATGGTTATATATCCCTGTACGTAATTAAATGGCAATAAAATAAAATTACCAAACCATCTTAGTTTTTGAATTACAATCAAATTACTGCAGTTTTTGTAAATTTAAAAGAGTTGGCTCAATAGAAACGGCCCTGCAATTGGCCTCTCGGGCTGCAAAAAAAATATTAACTAAAATGTGTTCGTCAACCAATTTTAGTCCTCAAAACATTTTTAGTTGGTCGTAGAACGTTATTACTTAAAGTAGTATCTTTTAAACAAATTGAATGGAAAGAGGCATTTTTTATTTTTTTAGTTTCTCGTTAATATTTGCACAAAATAATGATATTACATTATTTCCAAATTGTAGGAACCATAAACGCGAAGGTTGTCGACTGAGTCAACAATGTGCATCGTAAATCTTATGCTGCGAAACTTGGCAATCGGTCTTTGTTGAAGGAATATCAAGAATGTTTTCGCACCAGTTGAATCGGCTGATAAATTTTGTTGCCATACGTAGTGAGTTCCTTGATTTTGTCTGAAGTTCTTCACTTTAGTGACTCCTTGCGTTACATTATTTGCTTTGCTAATGTGCCTAAGGATGTTCTCAATCAGCTCACTTCTTTGTTAGTGTCTGCCACACACTCTTCGGGGGACGAAATTATTATGTTTTTCAATCTTTCCGTGTAATATTCATCATTATCAGAAAGCAACACTTGCTCTGCCATTTCTTTTTTGGACTATGCACCTACTCCTCTATTATAGTTCTGGTAAAGTGTGCTCCATTTTTAGATAAATATCAGCCGTTATGATAAATTACCGATTGTGTGCAATGGGACGTCAGTGGTTGTTTATTAACACTGAAAGTCTTGGAAATGACTTTGAAAGACTGGCGGCGATCGAACAAAATATTGTGTCCCAAGCATCCTTTTTACTCCGAAAATGTGAAAAATTTCCGAACTGGGGCTTCCGAAACGGGGCTTCTGCCATCCGAAAGAGGAAAGTTGAAAGAGTAAAATTAGCGGCTTTCTATGAGCTGATATGTCACCATACAGAAGAGGCTGGTCGTCAGATGTGCGGGTATAGAGCAACGCGTCGCCGCTAGCGTAAAATTTATGTAGCTCGACCTAAAATCGTGCGATGAATTCGCGAATGGGTTCATTTGGAAGCTTGTTAATTGCTCCTAGGGATTAAACCACGAAATAAACTAGATTCATAAATGTTAAATAAATTGAGAGATTTGAGTTCTTAGATATTGAAAATGTATTGAATTTCAGGGATAGTATCAGTATAATACTCTAAAATAAGAAAGTAAGGGTCTACAGAAAAAAATATGCAGAATGAAAGAGCTTTGAATTCTTAATGCAGGAAGCCCAGAATGTCATCCACGGAACGTTGTAGAACATTTCAGGAGCAACAGAAACTCAAAGTGACTACCGTGTCAGCGCGTACAGTAAGTACCATAAGTATTTATTCATTTACTAATCAGGAGGAGACATAAGAGAATCGCACAGGTGAAAGAAGCGTTCTGCAATAGGAGGGAGCTGATGACGTGGACCTGTTGTTAGGATGTAAAGAAGAGGCTTGTGAAGAATTTATTATGGAGTTTCGGATTCTTGGTGAAGAAACCTGGAGTCTGATAAAGGAGGAGAATAGGCTGTGGGTATTGGAGATGTGGGTGTGGGGAAGGCTGGAGAAGGTGCTGAGGACGAAACAGGAAACTAACGAGGATGTGCTTGGTATGGTGGGTGAGGAGAAGCTTCTGGTTGAGATGATGAGGCAAAGTAGGTGGTTTGAGCAGGTAACGAAAGACGAAGGGTTGCTGAAACATGTGATTGATGGGAGAATGCTGCTTGAAAGCGGGGAGAGAAGAGAAAAGAGTGATATAGATAAAATGAGAGGATGAAGGACGTATACCTAGCTGAAAAACTAAATATTCTAGGGAGATAGGGTCATGCGCATGTAAAATCTTAGAGGATTTGTGCTCATATTTGGACCTACTTAAGCCGGTAGATTACCCTAATAACGAAAGTGACTCGTGCGCATCCCCGGCTCACAAGGAGACGTGTCAAGCAATTTACACTTAAGGCATTATCGTGAAAACTTCCTTGAATTTATTTTTATACTTACTTGATAAGATTTGATTTCCTCTCTCTAATCAGAGCTGCCACTCCTGCGAGCGGATTTGTTGATGATTTTTTTGAACAGCCTGTATATTTTTTACTGTCGGTGTTGTTATATAAATGTGTTCCTTTACTGACGTAGAATTACTGAAACAGTGAGATAGTTTGTAGTTTGTTTGTAGGACAGAAGCCCGGGCACTTAGACATTCATGGTCCTTGAGCGTCACGGTGTAGGTATGTATAGTCACCCATCCAACTACCGTCCGGGCCCAACATTGCTTAACGTCGGTGATCTTACGGGAACCGGTGTGTCAATGTGGCTGGGCCCTTGCCCTTTGATGAAACAGTTACGCAAGAAAGATGTCTATGTAGTTGTGTGTTACGTTAAAGGAGTGGTTGTTTCGGATCGCCTACTATCAGTCAGTGAATTTGAATGCTGCAGCGGACTGCAAAGGATGTTTTGAGAGAATCGCTTTCGTCTATTTATATCATAGTAGTTGAGATTTGTGATTCAACTTGGTCTTTTGGAATTTTCAGGGTTTAAACGATTATTTATATAGGATAAAAGGAATTCTTAACTAGACCTCCATTTAAGTTGGAATAACGGAACATGTACTTATTTCTCCTGAATACCTTGTATTTCCGGTGGTTATTTTTTAAATTGTATGTGATGTTTCGGAATTTAGTAGTTTGCTTTTGTGAGTTCATGGCTATGATTCTCTGATGTTGCTGCTACAATAAAGTTCGGGCATAGTGACCCGCCAATCACTGAAGAAAAGTTGTACGCTGAAGGAATTATGCATGTTCTTAGTTTAAAAGAGAAATCGTAACTTATGCGACCTACTTCTCACTATTAGACATTGGAATACATTCAGTTTCATTATCAGTTCCTCTTCGATTCATTGTGTCAATCGTACGTTAAGAAAATCATACTCCAGCCAGCATGATAATGTTACCCTGCCTACGTCATGCTCGTGCGGTTTAAACCGGGTTGCTAGGTAGCCATCTCTGTGATTTTAACGACACAGTGCATTTTTTATCATCATTACTCGGAAGAATTTCTAGATTCCTGTGCGTCGTTTTTGATGTTCTTACTCGACCTTATCTCTCATCATTATCGGCTTTACGTATTTTTCTGATAACTCGCGTGATTCAGACGAACTCGTGGCTGGTTTTTTTGTGGGACACAATTCCAGCTGCGTCCGCGCGAAAACTTTCTTTTGAAGGTCTCCGTGAGGACCGCATGGAAGCGATAATTGGGAGATGGACGTGATAGGTTGGTTGGTCCAGCGGTGGCGGCAGTCCCACGGTCTCCTGGCTCTAATGAGTTCTCAAGGTCGGTTTGTAGAAAAAATTAAAACCACATTAACGCTAGCGTCAACGTAAACTCGGTTCATATTGTGCATAATAACGTTACGTATGAACGTAACTAAAGATGGTTGAACTTGAGTATGTTGATCGATTGGCGTTTACAATTACAGGAGCTCGTGGATAACGTCTGTGACGCAACAGGGGAAGAGGATTTGAGGGTCAATGCGTCGAAGACCAAAGTATTTATTTTTGACAGGGATGGTGGGAAGAAATACTATAATGGGGTTTAATGGTGCAATAATTGTGCAAGTGGACGATTTTGCGTGCATAGGCTGAATGTTTGCGAAAGAAGGAAGGATAGATGAGGAGATTATTAGGCGTGCGAATGCCGTAAGGAAAGTTGTAGAGGTAGTATGTGTAGCATATCTAGGAATTAGTGTTTATGCAGTGAAGCGAAAATCGCAGTATACAAATGTGTTCACTTCCCGACTTAATTATTAGGCAGCAACACCTCTGTGTGCCGTGATAAGCTTAGGAGTATGCCATGTGCTCTAGGTATGGGGTACCTGGTGTTTGCGGCAAAAGTAGGAGGGATGGGGTTAGGAATGAGTGGGTGATAAAAGAATGTGGGTTGGATTCTCCGGTAATGGACATATATGAAAGGAGTGCACCTCGTTATTTTGGCCATGTTAGTAGACTGGTTGGCAGTGGAATAAGGAAACATTTTTTATAGAACGTGAATGGACAGAGGGAATACACTGAGAAAGTCTGGTTGAATGTGGCGGAAGAGACCTTTTAGGCGAGGAATGTAATGAGCCTATAAGAACAAGAGAGCGAGTTTGAAGCACTGCATGAATGTAGCAGTATTTAAAAGGATATCCAAGGATAGGACATTATGGAAGAAATTATTAAAATAGAGCCAGTTTCCTAGGCCTTACAACAATAACTATGTTTTTTACTTTGGCAACCCCGAATGACATGATGGGTGTATGTATTGATATGCCAATGTTCTGGCTGGCTGTCGTTCTTCTTTTAAGCTAAATCGTTAAGTTTGGCATCCAGAAGAGTCCTTCATTGGTAAACGTGCGCCATCAGTGACGAGGAACTGGAATGTAAAAGTAAATGTTTTTGTTTTAAGATGGAGTCGCTTCTCATATATCTCATGAGCAACGACATTTACGCAACAAAGAGGTTCGCAAATTAGGAAATTCCTGAATTAGAGACTATTCATGGCGTGGAATTGGCAACTTCCTTGGACGTTGGGGACGTAAAGATCCTTATGGTCATCTTAAGGAGTATTCCCATTTGTTGTTTACAGACACTGGTGACTACAGTCTTAGCTTTTACTTCCTATGTGAATATTTCCAGTGCCTTTCCAGCTGTGGCAGCGTTCAGTGAACAAGATACGTAAAACGTCGTCAACTTTCGGAAAAATATTAGCCATGAAATTCGTTGGAAATTGCGTTAGCTTTAAGTCAACCTCATTTCTCATAAATTAACCTACCATCTCATTTATTTCTCTACCAGTAATTACCATTATTATTTGGTAATCTACTGTTTAGACCAGTGTGATGGATTTTTCCCACTCTTCTGTCACCCTAGCTAACTATTTCCTTATTTTTCAGTCAGCATTCAACCTACCAGTCTTCATTGCATCTAAACCCTTGTCCATCTCTCTCTTTAACCCGATCTTCCTGCATTTTCTTTTCCGAAACGGTATTCAGGGGCATGATCACGGTTCTCTATCACGTCTGCGCTCGCGTTGTCATTATTTTTCAATTTCTCCAATGAGGGCGAACAAGTGATCGTAATTCTTCAAATTTTGCCTGGTGCATTAAATCACAAGTTTTAATTTATTGAGTGCCTTCTTAGGATAGTAACTGTAAACATTGCTCTTCTAGAGCGGTTTGCTTTATGAATAATTAACGCTCAAGGAGGAGCCGTGACCCCGGGATCGTTTTCCCATTTATTACATGCTCATTCCACCTACACAGCCTGTTATCGATTTTCTCAAGCATATTTCTTCTTTCCTTCCCTTCAACATACTAGAGCTTCTTCGTATGCCTTCCTTTCGGTCCCGCCTACTGACTCCGTTCTCTGCACCCACATCTCGAACAGCTCCATTTTTTATCCTCCACCCTTCTCAGGGTACAAGTTTCTGTACAGTAAAGCGCCTCGCTCTGTAATTTTCTCCTCATAAACTTCACTTAAACGTATTTAACTAGTGTTCTTGTCATAAACTCTTTCCACTTACGAACGCCCCTTTTTCTTAGGCAATTCTTACTTCGGAACGCTTTCAATTTAGTTTAAAATGCTACCTTAATTAGGGATTACTTGTGTCTGGGGTTGCATCATTAGGCAGCATTGCTAGATCAGCCGCCAAACACTGCTATTCAACAAGTCACAGCAATCGAGCATTTCCATTAGTTGATATAGTTGCCGCAAGATATTTCTGTGGATGTACATTAGTGACGACTGGCAGATTTTTAGGAGTATTAAACGTTCAGAGGTGGAAATATTAGGAGAATACTGTGGGCCCATGCCATTAGCTGTAATATACCCTATAACAAGTATAAATGAAGTATTGTGTAAAATATGGTTGTGTATTTTATTTCCCCCAGGAAAAATATGAAAGAATTTAAAGTGCTTACCACTGATATAAAATCTATTTGTATGAATTTTTCGTACTAGCATATCGGAAAGCAAAATATCATTATCGGGATGGATTGGGAGAATCAGCCAGCCCCAGCGAGAGCTATCGATGATTCTCCGTCTACCCGGGAATTCCTTCCGGCCGCCCGAGATTCACCATTCCGTAATTGCGTTGATACTCTTTATGGTCTCACTAATGGGCTTTGATTGGGCCATCACCTCTTGTCTGCTATCTCTTCCTTTTATTTTATTTGAGGGATGTCATCCCATAAAAGTGCTCCAACGCGCCAACCTTCATCTGGTGATAATCTCTCTCCGTGGAGGTGCCTTTCTCAGCGACCTCTTTGTGACTTTAAGGACATCTTAAAGGTTTATTTTTTTTGATGAGCGGTAAATACCACTCCTCTTGTATTGTTATTCCCTTCAATGAATGGTTATAGCTAGGACCCCGAAACGGTGGCTTTTTGCCGGTATCTCCCGTCTTTCTTCTTATGAAAGAAGCTTAGAATGAGGAACACGCGTCTCTTTCTTTTACCTTATGGTTTAAAAAGTTTTTGTGTCCCGCGTGAAAATTTCCTGATGTACCGTCTTTACGAAAAAACCTTGAACAATGACACATCGGCTCTATGATAACGGGCATTGTTTTGTGAGATGATTTAAAAAAAATATATGCAATGGAACTAAACCAGGAAATGGTGTTGAAAATTACTTATAATCGAAATATTAGTTAATTAACGAATTATTAGTTAAGATAAAATAGATTCACTATCAAACACAAGTCTTTTTCTTTAATCTAATGCTTAAAAAATTGTCGCATATGGAAATTCCTAGGTTAACCTTCTCTACGGAAAAACCTTATACTATGACGCATTGGGTCTATGATAACGGGTATAGTCTCGTAAGATAATTTTTTAATGATTGAGGTGGAAGTAAACCATAAAATGGTGGCACCTAACTTTTTTTTAAAGATGAGTAAGATACATTACCGAATATGAGAAACATAATTACTTAGTTATTTCGGCGAATATTTTAATGGCGACCAGTATTAAACATTTTATTATAGTACTCTTCGCCATGGGAAATAATCCGTAGGAAACTATGGATAGTTATTAATAAAGGATTTGCGATATACATTTATAAATTCTTTATTATGCCCACTTAATAATGACAAATACTCCTTATTTACGGTTAATAAGGTGCTTTGGGGATTTGTTGATTAGGACTAAGCCCTGAAATCATTGTGTCGTTTTAAAATCGCTGGAAATACGTATTCTTCAGCATTCCCATTCAGGTAACTTTTGACAATGGCTAGTCTCCAGTATACAGTACAGTATGGAAACATGTTTTACTTTCATTAAAAATCATTGGATCTGATTTTTCCTTTTGACTAATACTAATTCATGCTTTGAAACATAATTTTAGTCTTCAGGTGTATGGGTTTTAAAACCATTATTGTTCAATTCCCTAGCTTCGAATGCTAAGTCGTTCTTTGCTCTAAGGATGCTGTTCATGGTCAATGTGATCGTTAGCTGATTAGTGTTGCAGTGGAGGAAATTAGTGTTACATACAGATGATGAGTCAAGCCTTGGAATACTTCGTAGATGAGGCCCTTTTTCATTCTAGCTCCAATAAGTTCCATTGGGAGTTCTCAAGCTTTAGTCAATAGTCATCCTACTGGCCCTGAAAATGTTGGAAATTTTAAAATTTCGTGTGCCAATATCTCTCGTCTATCTTATCTCTAATTGGGTCTTTAATCTAGCGGAACCATTTTGTTGATTTTACAGTAGACCTATAACTTTTTTCGTCTCTGTTGTGATCGTGGGCATTGGCAATTAGATTGAAGGGATGGATTAGAGATAATCTCTTCGATTCTAATCGTCACAAGTGAAAAGTTGAACATTGGTGTTATGGTCAACCTGCGGCTTATCAAAGTGGCTAAGTTTTTGCTGAAGAATCAAGAGTTAATCCATAAGAAATAGAAATTCGATCTATTTATATTGGCACAATTCGTGCTAATTCCTAGCCGGTATCTCGCTTACATTGAACGAGATTCCATCAAAATTATCTTTTTTATGCATGTGGATTGAAAACATTTTGGTAAAGTCAAAATGAACTTGCACATTTTCATATTGAGCTTTGTATGCAGTTGTAGCGATTTATTGAGCTGGAGACATCTAGCAAAGCTGAAATTTAACTTTATTCATGCAAGTGCCCTAAGATTCATAGTTGCATTATAGCAGAAAGAACTTATAGGAGACTAATATCATGTACTACATAGTGTTGTCATGGCAGCAGGAAGTTTCTCCGTTGGTATACTAATGCACTTCTTTTCCATTTTATTTACGCCTCATTGATGTACGTTTTCGTCGACTTGAAATGTTTAATTTTTGAGTATTTCGTTGGCATTTATGTTGTGAATTCAAGTTTATCTATTTTTACCTATTTGGTTGGATATAATATGTCCGTTAAATTGATGTTCCACGCCGCTCATGGCATTTCCAGAATTCGATAACAAATAGTTTCCATAAATGGCTATACTATTTATTTTAGTTATTTGGAGTTCGTTCTTATAAGTTACTTTTAAATATAGCGCATACCAAACATTTAAACATCATTACAATATCTTCTGTTATTTTGTGTGTTAGTAGGTACACTTAAGGCCTATTTTTGGGTGCCTTTGAGGTGAGATTCTTGCCTTCCAAGTGAATGGATGTCAGAACAAACACCACTTGTCATGCGAGGGTCCTCTCAGTTTTTTTAAGTTAATTTTGTCATCTCACTATAGCTTTTGTTAGCTGGTTTCAGAAGATGCTCATAGTCGTGAAAAATTGTTCCAGAAAATCAAATCCTGTGTTCCAAAACTTAACGATTTGGTGGAATAATAGTTTGAATAACAATAGTGGTCTTAGGGATATCCGGTTGTGCTATCTTTAAAAAATTAACGCTCTCGTATGATTATCTTCTTTGGTGTAGTAGTTAGTGGATGATGTAGTTTTCTGCTCTCGACGAAGGGCCGACTGGCCACAAAATACTGAGCGATCCGGATTATGTATTATGGCCCACGACTGTGGCCACATCTACAATCCCTATTGGTCCATAGGGTAATAATGGTAAGAGATTATGTGGGAGTCGCCAGAAGCAATCGACCTTTGCGGGGGCATTTATTTAATCGCAGCCGCAGCCTTTCAGTGTCCATCAACTTTAGTTGTTTAGTCCGGTAATTTTATTAACGACCTCTTAATGTTTTCAGTAGCATAAATAAAACCGAAAGGTCTTTTTGAACATTCGGGTGAATATCCATAAAAGGGCTATTGCTCACCCATTCCGAATGTCCTATTTTTCATCTTGTATTCCAGAAGAGGGGTTTTCTAATAAATGTTAACTCATTCGTTTTCTCAGCGGTTTTGGCAAATTTTCATGCTACCGAAATGGCATGTCACACTGATAAATAAGTTTAAATTTTTGGTTGGTTTTCATGCCCCATTTAATTCTTGATTCTCTCTTCGATATTCTAATTTAATTCCATTGAAATAGTATTCATTTTGGCTTTGTGGGTTGGTTGATCCAATAAAAGTGAAAATGAAGATACGAAATTTTATGTATAATTTCTAGCACTGAAGAGTTAGGGGAAGTGGAAAGCTAGTGAAATGACTTCCATCTTCATTTATTTTTCTTGATAAAGCGTCTGATATAGAGTAATTAAATGTCTATGTTATTGTAAATAGTATCAGTTTGTTTTGATTATTTAGATAAAGCAAGGTTATACAGACCTATACTTGATAAATGTACTACAGCCAGAACTCATAAAAGTAATAAGTATATGGATCGATTTTTGGCGAAGCAGCTGCAACTTTTCCGAGAAAAATCAGTAGAAAGCAATACGGAGCATAAATAGAGCTTCAATTAGCGAGTATTTCACTGCAAAATAATGTACACTACTTAGCGGTAACACGAGTAGTAATACTAATTGTGGGAGGTGACCGACATAAGCGTTAATTGTGCCTATGAGGGCATGTGTCAAGATTGATAAGTGATAACCATTCCTTCATTTGTTGTTGATTTCAGGAGGATTATATAACCAAGAATGTGTCCATCACGATGTTACAAGACGAGTAAATATGATGCAAGAGGCCATCACGTTTGTTGTCTCTTTTGATTCGCTGAGCCTTCATGTGACACCTTTTTTCTCAACTCTCCCCAGGAATTGTCCTTTTTGTCATCAATTTTATCTATCAATTTTTTCCTTAATATGAATTATTACTCTTTATTGCCGTATTTCTATGACTTTCTGAAGTATTTTTTGTCCACAGAAGTAAATATTGTTTTACAGGAGTCTAGTTTGCCTGAGAATGTGCCCTCTGCGTTTGTCTACACTATTAAGGCCGTTTTACTTGACACTTATTTCAGGGCTGATAATAAAACTCAATGTAGAATGCTCAGAATTGCATACCCTTTTTACGATCCATCTCTCCGTTTCTATTTATGACCTACGCATAAGCTATTACTTCCTTACATTCTTCTTTCATACGTAGTCAAACCATTTCGTATCGCGCAAAAACTCCCTAGTTTCAAACTCTTTGGTCAACTTTTAGGTAACTTAAATGTGCTCCTGGACTAGGAGAACATTTTACAAACCCTGAAAAACTCAAAACACACTATCAAACCGTGTTGTGGTGAAAGCTATGCTTAGTTGATTCTACTTTCGCGATTGGTATGTTTTGCCTGTAACGCTCAACTCTCCTGTAATTGGTATTTTGATATGAGACTCGGATGTAAAATGGCTTTTATTCGCTGGGATTTCATTTAGTATCTTACCTCCCCAGTTTCTTGCAGTACCTACTTCTTTATTGTCAACGCCCTCCGTCAATGTAATCTTCATCACTAATATATAGCCACACTTACCCTTGGCCTCTTAATTTTCTTCGTTTTGCAGCTTTTGTCGAGCAAGATACATTGTCATATAAGTGCGCGGTCTATACCTACATGTGTTTATATGAAGTGCTCCCTTACTTCCTTGGTTTTGTTTCTTGTTAAATCTTTCCACTCTTGTATTATTTAGTATATTTTTCGCCATTGGAATTTCTCTTAGTCCTTTTGATCATAATCATTCTTCCATACCACCACATTTCCATTGCTTCCAATGTTATATTTTCTGCTGTTGTCACCGTCCACACTTCAAAGCCTCATGTACAATGACAATAAAATATCAATTAAAGTCGGCATGACTCTTCTTATTGGGCAATTTCATTGAAAGTTGATTAAGGCCAATGAAATTTTCGGAAAAGTTTAAAAAGGTGGAAGTTTCATTGAAAGCATTTCACGGTTTCGACATTGTCTCCCACCTATTTCTCGTGGGCGGGCGCACTTGCATCCTAAAAAGCGCGAAGTCGAAAATCTCCGTCGACGTTAATCGAAATTTTTCCCTCCTGGTGCTGACGTCATTGTGCGGTAGAAGGGAAACGAGGCTTCAGGCTGGGAAATCGATCAGAAGAGGCTGAGAAATTAAGTCTGCCAGCGGCCCAATCCTCACGGGTCGGTCCACATTCAGCATTTTGTGTTTCATGATTTGATTGGACTTAGCACATCACCTACCTTAATTTATTCCGTTCTCAGGTCTTTTCTCATTTTTACTTTGGTGGCATAGGTTTGGTCGATTATTTGGGGAGGCGACCGAACACTTACGTCATTTATCCAATTGATGACTGGTGGGTTGGTTGGTTAGGGAGAGATACGTTGCAAATAAGTGAAGCGTGGAGAGAAACCCGGCGTTGCATTAGCCTGCTCTCAACGGTGCCAAGGGGACCACAGTTTAACGTCCCATCCGTATTACACTTGAATTGCTCTCCACAAAGCACTTCAAGTGTAATACTCCAAAAGATAGCGGAGGGGGTCGTGAGTTCCAATAAACAATCTCCGCAAGTACTGGTATTCGATCCCGGGCCACTCAATAGTTGGTTGGTTATTTGGGGAAGCGACTGAAAAATGAGGTCTTTGCGCCATTTAGGACAGGTTGGTCTGATTCTGAGGGAAGGGTTATTGGGGAATGGAATAATGGTGGAGAAAACCCGGCGTCGGGGTTACCAGTTGAGCGATGGCCTCTCACGATGGAAACACCGGTTCCTGATCAGTCACCGAAGTTAAGCATCGTTGGGCTGGCTCTGCTCGAATTTGGAGTTGCGATCCTCCTATTCGTCCAAGTGCTGTTGCTTCTGTGTGCAAGTGGCAGACAGTGTGTGCCAAATGACAATATTGGTCTAAACACGTTAAACTAAATTACTACTGCTTAGCCTTCTCTTAACGAAAAGTGTCTAGGGGACTACAGGTTAACATCCCATCTGGCGGACGGAGTACTGTGCTTGAAGAACTCTCCACATGGCACGCGGATCGGGATTTCACTGAAATCTCCGCTACCGCCGGGATTTGAACCCGGTCCCTCGGGATGGGAGGCTAGTACTCAAATCGTCCGATCTCCTAGGGCTGGTGTGGTGGCTTTGGGCACTGGCTTCTAATCCAGAGAGATCGTATTTTAATTCCCAAAGAATACGGCGTAGATTTTTAAGTAGACTCTTTCCCTGCTTGGATGCTGTGTGGAGAGCACTTCAAGCGTATTCCTCCATCCATTTGATAGGACGTTTAACTGTGGACCCCTTACGCCTTTCGGTAAGAGTAGGTTGCCAGGTTTTTCTCCGCCCATCTTCCATCCCCCGAGTAATCCCTCACTTACAAATCTACGTATAAGCCTTTCTTTAATGGCGCAAATGCTGCAATTAGATCCGTTGTCTGTCGACTCCACAATTAACAAACCAACTTTCCTGACAGCACGGCCCCGCACTATCCCCTCACAATCTCATTTTAGCTCCTCTTACCTTGTTTCCCTCTTTATGTCATCGAAATTTTTTAATCTCTTCCTTTTTTGCCCTTTCCCCACATTCTCCCTGCCACCACCATCTTCATTTATGTCCTTCATCCGTTTTCGCTGCTTACTCCGAATCTCCGCCTCTCACTTTTTTCCGCTCCCACCTTCTGCAACGCTTCCTTGTTTGTGCTACTTACTCTTCTGCTAACTCTTTCCATTATTTTCCAAACCACTGCTCTAAAGCATCCAGTCTACGTTGGCCTTCGTTTCGCGTGGATAAGTTTCCGAGCCGTGCAAAGCTTGAACTAAATAGAGATAGCTTTATTATTAATCGAGGGTAACATTTAAAGTAATACATATTAATAAATGCAGTTACTTTAATGGATAAAATGGTATCATGAATGCTTCATAAAATGTCTTACATGGACAATGTGAACTATACATATATAATACAATGAAATGGGGAATACTAACAGGTATGGAATGTAAACGATTAAATAATCAATAAAATTATTTTCAAGGTGAAAAACGTGGTACGAGTGCCTCAATAAATATTGACGTGGACAGTTTGAAAAATTACAGTAAACTATAGAGTATGAAGAATTACATTATGCAATTTTAACGGGGAAAACAGGTAATATTAAATACCTATTAAATATTTAAAGTATGCTCCTTACATGGATTTTACCTAACATTTTTTTGTCTTTACGTATAATCCTGTCTTCAGAATTATCGTTCCCATTTGTTACTTCATTAAGGAAAGCTGATCCGGCAGGCAGTATTCCTTAGAGAAATAACAAATCCAAGGTTTATTTTCACCATTTTTATCAAAAATTATTTTTTTTGAGATTTGGTCAAATCTACAAAAAAAATCTGATTAATAACGTTATGGTCAAGAACAACCTCAAAATGTTTTTATCAAAGCTCATGTATGTTTCCTTAATCCTTGGGGGCTGAAGTGTGAGCTGTCCCTAAGAATATTCTTTCCTTGATAGCTCTGGTAAGTGGTTAGAATGAATGGTTTTTAAGCCAAAACGTTTCTTAAACAGTTAAATAATTTTAATTATAGAATGGCGGTTGTGGCGAAGAAGGAAATCTTTAGCTTTGGCGTGCCTTGAGTAATCTTGATTATCCACTGAAGAAAATCAGATTATAACCAAAAAGCTCCTCTTTTCCTCGTGAGTGTCGAACAAATTTCTTGTCGACATTCTCTAATGATTTATTATTTTTGGCTGTATGAATTAATGAAAATCTGGTTTAAGAAATTAATAAGAGAAATCCATCAGTGCACGAAACGGGTGTCATTGTTGAACAAGACCCAATTTCTTTAAGCTTTCCCGTGTAGAGGAAATGTCTCTGAAAAGGTCTTATGATTTTCTCCATCTTGGTCTTAAGGTAAAATTTTATGGCCTTTTTTCGTGCTCATTGATCGTGAAGTTTCCTCTTGAATGGAGCAAAATCTCTTGAATTCCGTCTCTTGTAACTTACCAGTACTTCGTTTAATGTCGCGGGAGTGTTATGCTCAATGTCACCTAAAAAGGTCCCATTAACAATTGAGATTCATTTCGTAGAGTCATTAAATACATGAATTTTCAATTTTCTCGTAACCGTAATTAAAAATTATGGCTAAATGTTTTTTTTTAACCAAGTCTTTAAGGGAAAATGGTTGGTAATTAAAAATACATTCTTTTAAGTTTTTACCTATGTACTTTCGACGTAATGTCATGAAGTACTCCTAATGTCATTTGGATATAAGAAACATTAAAAAACAAAGGTTGCAGCGGGCAACCTTCTTGTCATACCTCACGACCCATGACTGCCGAATTTGATTCTCCGTCAGCCAATCTCGCCTGATACCCCTGGGCCATACTTCTAATGAATGTCATATCTCTCTAATCTACTCCTATTTTTGTAAGTAGAAACATAGAGCATAATCAGGATGTTTTCGCTTGTTTTGTAGATTTTGAAAAGGCGTTTGACAGAGTAAACTGGGAGAAACTAATGCAGATACTGGGGAAAATAGGAATAGATTGGCGTGATAGGAGACTCATCCGAAACTTATATATGGGTCAGAGGGCTCATGTAAGGGTAGCGGACGGTGAATCAGGGTGGGCAGTTATAGGTCGCGGGGTGCGGCAAGGGTGCCCGTTGTCGCCTTTACTTTTTAACATCTATGCTGAGGAAATGGTAAGAGAGGCATGGGATGAGCTAGACGTGGGAATGAAAGTAGGAGGCCAGTGGATAAAGTCGGTTAGATTCGCAGACGACCAGGCGTTGGTGAGTCGGTCATCGAAAGGACTGCAAACTTTAGTAGATGCACTGGAAAAGCAGTGTGAGAAATACGGAATGAAGATAAATAATAGGAAAACAAAAGTAATGAGATTCTGTAGGACAAAGAAAGCGAAGCTGGTGATAAGAGTAGGAAGTCACAAACTGGAGCAAGTTGAACAATTAAATTACTTGGGTAGTACGCTAGAAGAAAGAGGACATAGTAGCAAAGACATTAGGAGGAGAATAGCGCTAGCGAAGGAAGCGTTCAATAATAGAAGGGAGCTGATGACGGGGACCTTAAGTAAGGATGTAAAAAAGAGGCTAGTAAAGAGCTTGATATGGAGTGTGGCGTTGTATGGGGCGGAAACGTGGACCTTGAGAAAGGAAGACGAAAATAGGCTGAAGGCTTTTGAGATGTGGGTGTGGAGGAGGATGGAGAAGGTGCGTTGGACGGAAAGGAAGACAAATGAGGAAGTGCTTGACATGGTGGGCGAGGAGAGGAAACTTATAGATGAGATTAGGGGAAGGCAGGGTAGGTGGCTGGAAGGGGTAATGAGGGACGATGGTTTGCTGAAGGTCGTGATAGAGGGAAGGATGTTGGGTAAGCGGGGAAGGGGAAGGAAGAGAATCGGTTTTATGGACGGGATGAAGAAAGGTAGGACTTATGCTGAGATGAAGAAAGAAATACAAGAGGTAGAAAGGGCACAGCACGTGTAAGAGTTCGTTGGATATTCTCTGACTTTCATCACAACCTACCTCTAACCGGTAGATTACTGTAATGAAATGAATCTTCTTTAGTTTTCCCAATTAACTCTGTGAAATACCTTTCAGAAATAAAATACAAGAAGAAATGAATATGCCCGTTAAAATCACATACCAAGCGTTTTTTTTTCAAATGGGAGTAGTAGAAACTATATGAGTGCAAAAAATATCGGTAACTGAGCGGCATTCCCTTATGCATTCCCGACTTTCCCACCTAGCTGACTGCGCCAAATCATTCGCTTATCTCCGCAGTTAGTCGATTTATAGCGGAGATAACGCCGCTTACGGGCAGTCGAGCGTATTTAGGAGGGACCGATTCAAATGTGTCAAGTGTCTAGCTCGGGAAGATCGCCAAAACCGACGATTTTATCCATATTTCACGTTTTTTTCGGGATGCACGCTGCCTCCAGTGATTTTATCGCTATCATTTGTTTTTCGCGGGTCATTAATAAGCTAATGAAGTACGTTCATACGGCCTCAATTTCTTAATCACCATCTATTCGTAGCAAGTGCCGAAAAATATAGGCTTCAGCAAAAATAGCAGGTAATCGAATATTTAAAATGAAATTAAGGTAAATCATAAAAATAATTTTATTATTTAGAAATTTGAATGCGTATGATGCAGTGTGATTAAGCGTAATGGATGTTCATGAATAACATTTCGCATGCAGTTTAAATTTATAACTCTTCCTTTTTTATTTTGTTATTGATTTCCGGGAGGAGCGTGGTGGCCTAGTGGGTAGAGCGCTTGGCTACTGATCGAAGTGTCCCGGTTCAAATCCGGGTGAAGCCTTTGAACGCCCCCGAGCAAAAAACTTCGGAGTGCGAGGTGGCCCAGGGAAAGGAACTGGCCCCCCTACCCTGAATGTGTGAAATTCACACGCTTGTGGCTTAGTCCGGGTTGAGCTCTACCTTCAACTATCCAAACCAACCTTCGGGTTGAATCACTGAGTGAGTGATTGATTTTCCGAGAGATTGCATGGTTGGCAATTAATTATGTATGGGAATGTAAAAAAATTATCACAAAATGCGGAATTTAAGATCGGAAGTGTAAAAAAACCTAACCGAACCATAGTTTATATAGAACATTGAGAAATATTTGATCTTTCGTCTCTTGTCTAGTCAAATTTTATTCGTTAATTTTTAGGAATACGTTTAATTGTTTAGTCTTCGCTCAAAAATCACTGTGTCCATTGTGCCGTGTTAGCTCTTTTCAACTGATATCACAGAGCCTTTTAAAAGTTCGCTGATCGCATATTGGGAGTGACGCTATTGCATCGACTCAATAGGATTTCTGTATTTGCTTCCTCGACTCTGTGCTCAGCGTATTCCCTCAGTAAAGCATCGCCGTTATAAATCAGGAGTGTCAGCATCATGTTCAGCTCAAGGGCACGAACGGCTCAACGAGAATGCATTTTTTATGGTATGCACATCCATCCATGGCATTCGTATGTACGTGGCCGATCGATGGATTTTGCCGTATCGCATCGTAATTGGAGAGCTTTTCGTCCTTCTCATTTGATTGTACCATTGACTCTTTTTAAACATACCTTTGCTGGAGGAGTCATTTAAAAAGAGTCCCGTTTGGATCCATTATAATCGCTGCCTTCCATTTGAATCTGTTCTACGTTTTTTCCGAGCATTTATCAATATGAATATGCAATAACGATGTACAGCTTGTGTGTGCTTCCTTTTTTGAGGAGTGCTGTGGTGAGTACTCGATTCTATTCTTCCAAGTCCTAATGAGATCGATCTTAAAATTCTATTCGTTGACCCCACATTGTAGGGTAGAGTTGGTTATCCCCCCTCACTGCATCATGAATAATATGTTGATTTTAAACTTAACTGCTATGACTGCTAGGGCCACCTCAACTTTTATTTATTTATTGCAAACAATCCTATAAATTGTTGATTCTGGAGGGATACAGAGAGAATATTTTTCAAAATTTGAAAATTTTATTAGCCCCCCAGCAAAAGGCTGGAACTCGCCCCTAAATTATCTTGGGCGTTTAGTATAAACTGATTTATGTGATGTAACTTAATTATCGGGGGCTATAGGTATAGCGAAACTTGGTGGCACTCACCAGCGGAGCGTTTAAGGTCACTGAGGACGAATTAAGCGTTGATGAGTGGGGAAAGCTATCGAAGGACTCAGTTTGGGACTTCTAGAGAGAACCTAAGGATCTTTATCCCTCCTCTCTTTTATGATATCCTCTCCCTGACATCATTTTCTGTACGAGCGAGTGCCACCAAGTTTTGCTACACCTATACATCTTAGTTCTTCTTTCACGCGTGAAATTAGGAATGGTAATTACTCAATGGAGCCGCTATTATATTCTACTTTAGCTTCAGTTGCTTTGTTTTTTACTATCTGGAAGAAAGTGGATCGGATGGTGTTTTTTGCATTGCTGAATATTTCTCTCCATTAGCTGTAGTGGCTACACTTATATTGTTTTTCATTCTAAAATAGAGTTTGAATCACTCATTTTTTTCGTGTATTAGGCATCGGACCCGACACTTGCGGTATAACGATTGGCAAAAAGGATTACTGATAATACATAGTAAATTTAATTGCTTTCTGATATTTTTATTTTTGGTGAAGCTTGTACCAATTTGGATAGCGTTCGAGAATATCCGAATCAGAGATTCTTATAAAAATGGTTAAGATTCGCTTTCACGTGAAGCGTTATTTTCAATGTGTGGAGAGTATTGTTAAATTATAGACACCTTAACGAGTCGTTGGTATCTTGACCCTGCAGGAGGAGCTTCTAAGCCCACCTTTTATGTTTACTTAATTTTTGGTGTTGCAAAGGAAAATCCTAGTGCATTTCACATGTTTTTATCGAATTAACAGCCGATTTCATCGAATGGTGTACATCCTCAGGGGCATATACTATTGGCAACCACGACGAATAAGGCATATAAGTCTCTAATAATACCAACTTAAGAATATGCCTAATTAGTATGAAACCCTTGTGAAGAGGGGCACATCATATGATTGGGAGTACGTACAAAGAACGGCGGTCAGGTATTTATTCGGGAAAGAGGAGGACGGAGAGCGTAGCAGAAATACTGAAAATGCTGGGATGGGAATATTTACAATATAGAATAAAGAAGGCTTAGTGGATTGTTCCACATGCTAAGGGGAGAAGAAGCACTGGGAGAACTAAGAAAGGAAGTGGGAAACCCAAATTACATAGGGAGGAATAGGAGATCAACAACACAAGGTGAAGTGCCGGTCACGAAGGATAAGTGTAAAAACAATTTTATTTCTAAATAGAACAATTGAGGATTGGAACAATGTACCTTCAGAACTATTTGAGCCCTTTCCAAGAAATGTAATTTTTTTAAAAAAGGTACTAAAAGTTGAATGTTGGATGATTGGTGTTATACAGTATTTTGTTATTTGATTATGTTTTGCTCACACCAACGTTTTGACGTGGGAGTTTCACTTTTGTTGAATAGAAGTTGAAGTTGAACCTGGCATATATTTTCTTCTTAGTTAAGTAATTAATTAATATCACAAAATTAAGCCCAGAAATATGGGACTCAATTTTTTTTTATATATAATAACAATCTCTCCTCTTTGAGACGTGCCACTACCGGTATTGCTGGGGCTAATTGGGTGACACTTGGCACTTCCACCTGCAACTTAAACTTTTGTCATTGTGGTCGAGCAAAACTCCCGTGGGTATTTTTACACTTTCGTGATAAGTAGGCGAAAAGGGAATGGTAAGAATTTTGGTGGAGAGGAAGCATGAAGACAGTGCAACCGGTGTCTGCTCCAAATGAAAGACTCCAGAGGGTCCTCAGAGTGACGTCACCTAGGACGACGATGACGCTCTACACGTGACTACTCTCCTCTTGACACACGAGTGGGCGCCAGAATGCTGTTCACATAATGTGCCTACTCCGCAATTGAAGATTTGGCTCTGGAAGCCTGCGTATTAGCCGTCTCATTGATCCCATTAAAGCCTTGGAAAGCACACTTCCGCCGTCAACAGATGATGTTAACATTAGCTATAGACGCGTATACAAGCTGGAAACAGTGAGGAAATTGGGGGATCTAAGTTCTGATATTTCGTTTACCCGATCCCTTGGCGATTGTATTAATCGATTGTTTAACTCACGTGATTTTTGAGGTTTATCTTATGCCTATTTACGTATTTTGAGATATGGGTGATTTAGTCGGAAATAATAAAATTTTTAAATACATAGTTGTGAAGAATGGAAACGCCTTCTGAACTAATCAAATTTTATGCTTGGAAACTTGCAACTTCAGGCTACCTACCTAAAATTCAAAATATTTCGTGAAAGACTTCTTGGAGCTACAGGAAACTTATTGGAGCTTTGTTTTCGACTGCACGAGTAAAAATGAAATAGAATACCATGCTTTTTAGTTAACAAAGTTATGATTGAATGCCTTATCTAGCAAAAAGTAAAAGTGAGCTCTGACAAATACAAATTATTCGATGCATATATTACTTTTCCATCCAGAGCAACCGATTTCTGCGCCATTTATGTTGAATATTTCCTTCACAAATTGGTGTCATTTGTAAACAAATGGTTGATTCCTTAATTTTGCCTCTGTTTTACTTTCTGATACTATTCGCTTCAAATGGAAAGTTTTCGTGATAGTCGCATTTGGTCGAAAAAATATATCCTATTTCTTTAAAAACTAAATTTAAGGTGGTTCCAACGTAAAAAGACTTGAATCTAATTTCATCCACACACTGGCTTCTAAAAGGAAAGCTTGTTGTCTGTTTTGTGTGAATAACAGAATTTTATATTTCCACGGTACTTTTTCTGCAAACTGAACTTTTAACATGTTATTTGATGCAATTGTGGTAATAGTATTTTTCTGTAATGTGATTTTCGACGAAATCTATTATTGAGAAGCGAATTCTCCCAGGAAATGTATTGGTAACAGCAATAAGGCCCCAATCCATCTTATTTTTTTAGCGATTAGAAATTACTTGCTAATGAGTGCAGAAACTAAAGTCAAAATACGTTAATTTAACAGAAATGGCACTACAGTAGGCTCCTATGGTTGGAAGAATTGTCAATAAAATATATTCGTTGACTAATCTGTTAATTTTGTTTTTTATTTATTTTTCCAATATCTAAGGAATGTCATCAGCGAAAGCAGTATTTTTAAATATTAAAATCAAAGTTGAAATTCAGTATTTATTATGACTCACACAGACGCTGCGAAACCTCCTTAATGTAGAGGGATGTTCTTGACGATATTATGCCGACAACATTTATTTTAAAGTGATTCGAGTAAGACAAAAATCATTACATCACTCTCCATAAAAGTCAATGAATTTCGTCTTATTAAGATGAAAAAGATCTCATTTTTTCAATGATACAAAAATGTCAGCAACTATCCGAAGTACTTGTTGAGTTGCCGTAAAATACAAGTCGTTCAGTTGCGTTCAATGGAATACAGTATGGTTATGCGCTCCAGAGAGACTTTATTTAAAATAATGTCGAATTTCTGACGCAAAGACTGCATCAGCCATTTTATGGTGTGCAGTTCGTATGCATTTATGAGACTTTGTTTAAAATAACGTCGAATTTCTGACGCAAATATTGCATCAGAAATGTTACGGTGTGTAGTTCACATGCATTATTAGCTATAAAAAAATAAATTTATTACTAATCACCACGATCTTATTCTAAGATAGTGCTCACCAAAATTTTAACAATATCGCACATATTTTAAATTAGAACCATGATTTCTTCAAAGTTGAATAATTTTAGGCTCATAATATAAACTCCGAAATATTGACCCAATTGATGGCACCGAGACCTAGTTTTAAACAAAATGGTGGATACAGTAAAATCTGAAAATCGATTATCTGAACCGTTACGGTATCAAAAGCTAATTTAACTTACAGGGTAGTAATTCAAAAGTAGGATGAGTTTAAAGACAATAAATTTAATTGTTAAATATGTAAAATATAAAATTAGAAAAAATTATAAACAATAGGCATGAATGCACTAAACTATTAATTATATTCATCCGAGTCGCGTCACTATCCTCATCGGAACTGGTGGGCAGTTCCATCAGGAGGAGGTCCCAGGCTTCTTTTGATATATTTTTCTTTTTTTTTGGTACATAATATGGTGATATAAACGGATCTGAAGTAAGGAGAGACCTTCGAAAAAGATCCTCGAATTCAGCAGATCGCGAAATTTTTCGCGAATGATGCGCCTGGTATCTTCGTATATCCTTGTTCTAGGCCTAGCCTCGATTCTAGGGCTTCCTGTGATAGCTGGCCTATCGGGAGCACTACCTCCTTTGCAATAGTCGCTTTATGAAAGAGAACTTTGTAGACAGAAGGTGGCATATGATACCATGGGTACAACGTTACGTAATGAGAAGTAGTGCTGGAGCAGTAGTCAGAGAACGCGGTATGATTTATTGGTTTTTTCCCTATCATCTGGGAAGCCCAGATGATAGGGTTTCAAAATTGTGGAAAATATTACAATAATTTCTTCATGAATACCTAGAATTGGAACATAAATACGTTGTAATTATTTGGTAATCTACAAGTAATATGCTGATCATAGAGCTTCAATTTTGGGAATATTCTTAAAGCAATAAATTGCTAATATACCGCAAATTTCTGACGAAAGCTTAAGATTGGAAAAAAGTAGTGTTTTAGTAGTGTATAGTCGGGTAGTGTTTTCATCACTAGTTGTTCCTTGACCAGGATTTGGTATGTATATTTAAAGTTCCATTCTTTTTCTAAATTCCTCTTGGATTTCTTTCTTCCTCTTTTCCAATGCATTTTTGTTCCTATTGGTAGCTTTGGTCTGAGAGATATCACGAAATTCAGGTGAAAATATGGCTAATTATATATTTAGTAGAACAATAAATAAGAATAGATTATAATAAGTACCTACATCAAACTTTTCACTTACCCTCCATTTCATAATTTTCAAGGGATAAGAAATTAGGAGAAGACACTCAAAGAATCGTATGTAACAATGAAGTGGAGGTAATCCAAATGATTTTTTTTATTAATCCACCATCATTGAATTCATCCTCTCCAGCTCATACATTTCAGAAATGTTTGCGCCGCATACGTAGTCTTTTAAAAACGGTTATCATATAAAATATGAGATCAAAAATATGTTCGATTTTTGTTTACCAGATGCTGAGTCCAACATTTGCAGTCACGAGAGAGGTGGCGAAAAAGCTGTCATCTTTCAAATCTGATTTCTGCCGTATTTGGTTTTATCGAGAGTGACCAGAGCTTCCATCGAAACCCCACTTACGCATCAATTTAGACGTTGAAGCGAAATTTTTCTTGCAGCCCTATGATAAAGCAGAGACTGTCATTCTACTTCACACTTTTCTTCTGAAATGATTAACCCTTCCGGATACGCCCCTGTTTTTTTGCTGCTTTTACCCTACCATCATTTGTATATATATCGTGCCCATGAAATTTCGCCGTTTCCCGAATGAGGAGATATTGGTTCTTCCTTCGTCAATTGCGCCGTCACAATCAGAGAAACAGCTTCCTCTTCCGAGAGCTCTCTTTTTGGAGCGTCTTTAGCCCTCCATTTAGAAAGCATTCGCTTTCCTCTTGTTGGGGTTGTAGTTGTCACTTCTTTCACAACCTTCGCTGCTGCATTGTCTCCGCAGCGCGTAATTCCATGGAAGTCGCTACACTTAACTCCTCTAAGGAAGTTGAACTTCTCAATTTCACTACTTTTCTATGCTTAGACCTAGCAATTGCACTATCAAAATTCACTGACGGCCTTCCACGAGGTGTGCTTTTTGTTAAACCTATAACAATGATAAATAAAGAAATACATAATAAGATTTCGTAACATAAGAAAACAAGGAATGAAATATTCAGCTAGTTGCTTACGTCTTATAATTTTCCGCTATCATTAGCACTCACCTGAGGCAGATGCACATGGGAGATATTTTAACACAGCGGCAGGAAATATTTTCGGCTGTTTTAACCAAATTCTATTTTTCTTCTCAAATCTGCTGTTCAATCTGGAGCACTCGGCCCACTTTCGGAAAAAAAACTTATTGAATGAAGGTCGCAAGCAAAGTTTGTAATTTCCCGTATCCTTCCAAATTAAGTTTCTTGTGTAAAAACTCTAGCACGAACGATTTCTTCTGATCCATGGACACTCCTCTTTTTTGCAAGAGCACTCTATGTAAATCTTGGCGAGTCACTTTCGTTGAATCCATATCTGGGCAATGACACTGTGAACGTCCTTCAGCACAAACCTCGACAAGGAATACTGAAGGGAGACTGATATCAAGCTCTCGTCCACAAATGAACGGAACACTCTAGCCAATCGCATAGAGGGTATGTTTTGGAAAATCACAGTTTGCAGAATGGTAACATGCACGTGTTGAAAGTGAAAGAACAAATGTTAGTGCATAAGTGTGTAGCCGCCGCGGACAAAGGGCATGGGGAGCGCGCGGGCCGTTAGGTTTATTGCCGCCCGCACGCGGCTGCGGGATTAGACCCAAGGGTAAAAGCATTAGAAGAGGGTACATGCCATGAATGCAGCGAAAAGAATAAGTGATAAGTACAGTACACTCAAGGTTTAGGGAAAATCCAGCCTCTCAAACAGACTGCTACGCATTTAACGCTAAGTTCCTGATTGCCTACCACGTGTGTGGTGCGTCAAGGGGAGCGAGACCCGCCTGGCATCATTTTGCTTTACCTCGAAAAAAAAGAAGGGGTGCAAGTTGGTGCAAGTTATTTATTTTCCGTCTAATAATATAGACTTCAATCTAACTATTGGTGTTTATATCTCAGGAGCGGCAAGCGGCGATAAGTACTTTTATCATAGCAACAGGTAAAAAATTATCAAAAAACAGTGATATTTTAAACAAATTATAAAGTTATTAAATAAAGGGTTGATCGCAAAACATGTAGCTTTTTGAAATCTAGAAGAATAATACTATGAACATATATTCTTAAAATTGTCTAATTCCTGGTGATATCCCATTGCTTGTGAAACAAACTTTGAAATATTTCGTAAAAATCGCGCATTCCAGATTTCATTGATTTTTCTTAATTTTTGGCGGGCTGTAAAAATTTGATATATACTTTTGAAAAAAAAATAAACTTCAGTTTTACATCACATAGACCTAAAATGTGGATATTTCATTCCCGGTTCTAAATAAAAAGTTCGAAAATTGGATTTTTGGCCAGCTTTTTTCGATTTCAGCCCACTGTGCGTCGGCTCCGTGTCTCGCACCACACGTTGGCAAAAGGGGTGGGGGTCAGAGGGTAAGAGGAAGAGCTCGTCGATCAGGAGTGGGCGCCCTGGGACCGGACCGGTAAAGGTGCGGGTGAGGAAAGTGTGGGGGTCGTTGTAGAATGGAGGTGAAAGGAGAAATCCTTGGGGAACCTAAAAGCAGGTTTTACATATAGTATTTTCTTGCGCAGTTTTATGTTAGGGTAGATGCGCGGTCAGATTTACGTCGTGTAAAGTAGGGAGTTGCTTACATGTCTGTGTGGTTACTGAAGTAACTCCTTATGACTTTGGACTCTTTAATTGCGACTAATTCTGCACGCAGTTTTTACTGTACAAAAACGTTGTGGGTAAAAAACAAAAGATGGTTGAAAAGGATAATCTAATTACGTGTTTAGAGTGTTTTAGTTATATCCCTAAAAAATACATGATAGGATGCACCAATTCAGCTGATTGATTCTGTGAATCAGTTGTCGTTCATTAAAGAAAATATTTTACTATAATCTTATTTCATTCCTGGGCCACCACTCGAGCGTTCTATTTTGTTTGGAAACATCCATTCATTGCGCATTCTTCTTATGCTCTACTCAAAACTGGACCCAGTACTCATCAAATTAACGTTAATATTGAAAAAAATGGGTGGTGATAATATTTATGTAGACATTGAAAGGATTATTTAAATAATGGACAGCCAGCTGTATTATTGTTCTAGGTAGAATAAGGGTTACACCTGGATATTATTGGGATAAAAACTCCTGAGTATACGCTTTCAATTGTTTTCATATATAAGGATTACTTTCTTATTACGAAACAGCTGATTGGCATTTGGTTGTCATGCATATGACTGGAAGCATTTGAAGCATGCCTGGCATAACATAGCAGCGCACATTGGGACGCATTTATCGCTAGTTGGAACAAAAGTAAGTGGGAAGATACACATCCATACAAATTCGTTAATGTAATCAGTTTTGGTCCATTAGTAGCAAGGAGGGCCTGAGCATAAAGATGGGGGGGGGGGAATAAAATACAGCAGTGCAGTGCAGAATTTGATGTAATTAGGGAGTATCTTTGAGGAGAAGGGGTCTACCGAAAAGGACATAAGTTGCAAAGTTGCAAAGTTGCATTGCCCTGTGGAAATTGACGAGGATAAGGCAATATACGGGAACTCTTTCTAAAGGCCTGGTATCACAATATATGAACCCTTAAGATATTATGCATGAATGAATCTCCCATCAAGAGTTCATCGTTTAACCACAACAACTTGTGTGAATGCATGGCCAGGAAATAGCCCGTTTTAATTTCATTCATTCACACGATCATGCGCTTAAGCATTAACTCGTACGAGTTCATGGATTGTGTAATCAAGCCTTAAGACAAGAAATAATTACATATTTAAATATTTAATTTGGAGCGGGACGTTTTATGGCTCAGAAACGTAGTCATTGCAGAGAGATATAGGGAGACTGGAAGCTTTTGTAATGATTGTATGTACCAGAGGATGACGCTTAGACGTGGAAATGCGTTATACGAGAAAGCATTCAGAGGACAGAGCTAACATTTATTTTAATTTTGTAATATGGGTGTAAATGCGAATGGAGAGGGTAAATACGGTAGCGAGGATGGCAAAAGATGAAGTGTTATAGATAGTAGAGGAAAGAAGGACGGGTGGCGGGGATCGATAGAAGGCAGCAGAAGCGGAAGGAGGACTTTCTTATTGAGATGGAGCGGAATGTTGAAGGAGGTGATGAAGGGATAAATGTCGAGTGAGGGTGGATGGGGGTGGAGGAGAGTGAGAGATTACGACGCGAGGGGAGGCAGAAGGTGGGAAGCGCTTACAAGGCACTTGTTGGCCAGCAAATTCATGTTAAGGGTATGGAATGGGAAGATGAAGGCATGGTATTCCCAAATATCTACTAATATATTGCAGATTTTACAGTATAGGGTGTCAGTTTAAAAAAATAAGTGACAGATAACATCTTAAAGAAAATACTTGTAAATTTCCACAGAATATTTATTAAATCCACCTAGGTCTCGGCAACTTGTGCCAAACTTATTGGTTGATTACCAAACTGGTATATAAGGTATACATATAGTCTTGCATAAAGAAACTTAGCTTAAGGTGTACGACAAGCTGAGGGTTGAAAGAACTTAAGAGAAACGTGAAGTCGGGAAAATAGATAGCAGCAACGATATCTCACATTTACAATCCACTATTTGAATACATATGTATATGATTTGTTTAAACCATTTTCGCTACTCTCTATCATCTTCAGGTGGTAGTATATTCACACTGTGGATTAATGAAGTTCGATTTAATCTCCTCGAACGTTGGACTCCACCAGGAATCGGCCGCACCTATCAACTACCTGGGAAATTGACGCTCGATGAATGTATAAATAAAACCACGGTTGATGTACGGAATGTTCGAAAATATTCCTATCAGTTAGTGGAACACCATATGAAGTTGGATGCAAAGCTTTTACGACAGTAGTGGCGTCCGTAGGAATTCGTGGCTATTGTCATTGTTGAATCTTCTCCAGATGTTTACCCCGATTTACTGAATCACGGCCTTGCTGTCCGCGTCGATGGTTGGTTTCGGTTGTGGAACATTTATTAGATACGGGGGACGCGGTGACCGCTCCAGGGAAAAGAGAGTGGCGGAAGAATTCGTGGCGCGTGGAGGAAGGAATGTGTATTACGTGGCTTAATATGAAAAGAACCCTCCCGGTTCCGTGGCCAGAGAATGGAATTGAGGAGGAAGGGTGTAAGGGAGAAGTGGAGAAGAAAAAGGTCTGAAGCGGAAGGATATGGGGTTTTTTCTGGAGTGACGCTGGTGAAGAAAGGAAATAGAATGCTCCAGGCGGCGGTGAGTTGTGAGGAGAGTGAGTGTAAGGGAGAGCGATGAGTGAGGGAAGGGAGAATGTGGGTGTTAAGAGGGGAACTAAGGGTTTGGAAAGGATTGAGGCAAAGTGCTGGTGGTGAGTGGTGGCTTGGAAGATTCTGAGAACGCCATTCGAACTGGACTATTGGGATTTGGAGGTGGAAGGAAGGACGTCGAGAATGGTCGGCGGGGGGGGGGAGACGGCAGGGGTTGATGTGCAGGAGAGTAAGGGAGAAAGTATATGTACGTTATGCTCCTCTCGGATTACTATCTTATTTACCCAAGTAACCCATAGATTAAAGGTGCCCGTACGCTGTAGGTGATAGTTCGTAGGGCTGCTCCAGATAGAGCTCTCTACCTGACCTGGTCTACAAGTTAACATATCACCTAGAGCTATCTAGTGATTGCCACTGATTAATTTTAGCTAAATACACTTAATAGAACAATTTGGGCACGTAAGTCAGAGCGTTCTCAGCGCTCTCTAAGAATAGAACCCAGAAACTGATATTTGTTCATCTCGTAATTTTTGTAGTTAATTTTGCCAATCACGAAGAAGAGTCATTTCTTAAATTGACCAATCGGAAACTGCCTTGGCGGTAAACATAACGTTAAGTAAAATGCGGAAGTAAATATGAGTTATTAAGTATGGAGTCACATCTATTTGAGAGTATTCCCGAGTGAACACATTAGCACTGCAAATTGGATCACAGTTTCAAAAATTACCAAGTGAAAGCCTGGAAAACTTGCGTGTGATTGAAGTAATCGGTGGGTATTTTTATATTATTGAAGTAAAAATCACGTAAGTCTAGTGAAGAAAAGAAAGAGATGTTCTCTTGGGTCGGTTTAAAGACGTGCGATGGTAGGTTGAGCTTAAGTTACGTTATATTCTTAAGTTTTTGAAGATATCAAATATGTTTCGTCCCACATAGATACTTCCCGTGGCATTTGTTAAAAGACACGCAATAAAATTCACACTACGCATCATTCCATATTCGTATGCATAATCAGTAGGTACATATAAGCGAAAATAGCGTGTATGAACTAACATTAACGCCTGAAGTATATAGGTACAATATCATAAATATAGAAACATTATTTTGACTGAATATGCTGTAATAACTTTGTAATGTCACTATAATGAATTTGTAATTATCGCTGATTTAATAGTTGTCTTTTTAGTTGACAACTAATGAATCAACTGTGAAAATTACAAAGTTATAATAATCGATTAGTCATTCAGTAGTCATTCAGTGATTATTAATTTTCACAATGTAAAGCCTTCAAGTTCATCAGATACTATTTTAAATTAGCTCAGGGTAAATCGTGGATTCAAAGATTCCTTGCTTTCCCTATCACTAACTCATATTCTTACATTAGTTTTGAACCGTGGAGCCTGCAGCCTTAAGCGTTAATCACGTTCCTTCGACCGCCGTTCAACTGTTAACGTTGATTGTACATGCGTGGTGGAAGGAAGCGAAGAAAGGGAGCATAAGAGGAAAGAGGGGAATAAGAAATGAAAGATTTAGCCGAGTGGGCTTCGGAAGGAATGTAAGGGAACGTCTCAGAGTAGGGCGTTCTCCACAGAACCCCACGAGGGATTGACAGGGGCATATGAGGGCCAAAGTGGTGACAGGTGATATTGAGGCTGCATCTCAATTCGTCGACATTTAGACCCAAGTCCAGACAGATATGCTCCGGTTCTCGAAATTCGGTTTTGACGATGTGTTTTTGACATCTACATCTCGGTGACTGAAAATACAGCTCAGATCAACAGACATGATTTTCCCTCCTCAACGGCTAAACACCAGCCTTGTGAGAACCGTTTAAACTCGTAGCATTCCTGAAATGTGGCGTTGGTGCAGTTTGTGTATTGATTTGCTCATGGCCAGTTGCAGAAATGACTCATCGGTATTTAAGGGAGCTGTGGAATCTGTAATTTAATGCTTTCGTTTAATATGCGTTGCAGAAAAATTCCATAAATTGATTGGTTTTATAAATGTTCTCATAACTTATTTGGCTTGATGGAATGGATTTTAATATTTATGAGTTCCCCAAGCGAGCCAAGATGGCGGATGCGCTTGGTGGATTAATTACCTGTTGAAAGAGTTATTATGAGACGAATGACGAATTTATTTACTCACGCTATTTACTATGTGGGTACGTAATTGTATACATAGTGCCAGCACACTCAAATTTTATGTAGCGATAGGAGAGTAGACCAAATATTTAAACTATTAACTATTGGGGGATTCTGTTACAAATTTACTATTTTTTATTTGACCCCCCCAAGTAAATTTGTAATTTTTGTAGAATCATTTTGTAAAGTAATTCTTTTTTGTAAAAATAAACTTTTATCCTCTTAAAAAAAGTAAGTTTCTAAATCTATAGTTCTTGTAGTCAGGATTTAATGAGGTCTATAACTTGGCGGATATCATAACTATCGATCGCATAGCTAAATGATTGTACTACCAGCCATAAGAATTCAAAGGTTATGAAGATAGAGAAAAAAACACAATTTTTTCCGTTGTCACGATTCCTCTAACAATAAGTGAAACCTGAAACTATCTC
This sequence comes from Pyrrhosoma nymphula, assembly GCA_963573305.1. Classification (NCBI taxonomy): domain Eukaryota; kingdom Metazoa; phylum Arthropoda; class Insecta; order Odonata; family Coenagrionidae; genus Pyrrhosoma; species Pyrrhosoma nymphula. The sequence continues at coordinate 31,140,359 of OY754339.1, forward strand.
TTTTCATCAAAGGTTTCTGGTCTTCCTCGATGTTCCATGTCGAACGTGTAACTCTGCAGTTGCGATCTTGTGACGTGGCCGTCATCGTTGCTGACTCTTCTACATTTTTCTCCATCTGTCGTATTGTAGCGCTATCGGGAGAAGGAGCAGATTTTCTCGCCGATAACACTCTTGAAAACACAAACTCTTTCCAAGCTCGGGTGAGAAAAATGAGGAAAACGAACAAAACACAAGTATTATCAATCATAAACTTAACTTATCAATATATTTTACAAATCACAAAATAGAACCAAACCAATTACAATAATTTACCCATAGGTCGAGTGCCAGGCGACCGTAATGAAAGTTACCAGTCGGAAAAATAGTTTAAGTTTAACAAGTACGAGAGGTTGAACTTCTCTCTTAAGTACAAAAGTGACTTAGTCAGCAGGCTCACACAACGGTGTTACCCGGTCGGCGTCTCGGAAGCAATAGAGGGCGAGCTTAGACACGAGTCAGCTGAGGAGGGGGTCTGTCGACAAGGACGAAGGTGGAATGGGTAAGGTCAGGAGGTTGGCGATTGGTAGCCTTGGAGGGGAGGAAATAATGGGATGGGTGATAGATAGGGTGGCAGTTTTTAATTGGAGCGCCAGGAACTGTTTTCTGGCGTCGGCCGCAGAATACAGGATCACAGCCTTTTTGCCTTGGTCAGGATGACCGCATTTTTGGTATCCTTCCTCACTTTACTGGCTATAAAAGCGGGGCAGGACCTGGTGAGGGAAAGGTGCGGCGAAAGGTGCGGCGAAAGGTGCGGCGAAAGGTGTGGCAGAAGTCGTGGCAGAAGTCGCTGGCAGTAGTCGCTGCATTTTGTAGTCGTAGGCATTTTGGCCGTCGTTGGCGCACATGTCGTTAGCGCGCATGTCGTTCGGGCAAGTCCTTCGGCTAAGTCCGGAGGATAAACAGTCCGCAGAGGAGAAACTGTCCAAAGAGGAGAATTGCCCAAAAAACAGGGGGGGAAAATGCCACATCCACTGGGGGAAATCAGGCACAGAATTGACTCCCGGATGAGGAATGATGATTGAATCAATGACACCTTTTTTCTTGCTAGAGGGACACTTTCACTGAATTCACAATGCCAGTTTATGGCTTAAGAGGCAATTTACTGAACAATATTGCCAAGATACTGAGCACACACACCCACAGACAAGAACCTCCTCTCCTTTCTGGACCACAAAGGTGGAACAGCTGATAATTCAGTGTAGAAGGATAATCACTAATAAACATCTTGAAGTTAATAACCCAGTTTAGTAACATTTCAGATTCATACAATCTTTCAGTATGACACTGGTTCACACAGCCATAGCCAACCATAGAGGGAGAGACACTCCTCGAAAGTTGCCAAGTGCAGGAAACATGAGAGCAGTATACCACAGCTGTGATTCCAGGCGACAGGTGAAGATTGCAGATAAACACATTAAACAATAGATTTTAAGTATTCAACAGCCTTCAAACAAATGATGAAAGTATATTCTGACTGTCACAAACATGGACCAGTAGAATGATATGATAGCATCTTTGATATCAATTATCATAAATAATTTGGATGCCCAGCTGGCAACATCCGACATATGAGAAATAAATCTAAGTAACAAAAAACCAACACCCAGTAGACGAAACATCTGACTCGTCAGGTGTAATGAATTAACTAGAAAGAGAATATTGCATAAAACAAAGCAAATATTCTTGAAGGCAGGATTATACAATTGTTCAATGAAAGTAGACTTGTATTCATTGAAAGTAATAGTATGCAATTGTGTGACATCAGTTAAATATACTTTAGAGAATTATAATAATCATACATATATACCAATATTATTCTATATTCAAAGCTCACCCTAGTAATAATAATATAATAGATAATTAAAGTATAACAATATCATTGTGTATTTCAAGTTCACCCTAGTATTAACAATATTAATGATAATTCAAGTATAACAATAATTCTGTATTCCAAGTTCACCCTAGTATTAATAATATTAATGATTAATTCAAAATTTGTGAGTGGATCCCCCATATTCATGAACCTTAAAAACTAATTACATGGTTTTATGCAACCACTTGGGTTGCACTGTTAAGCATAAACAAAGTCATTGAAGAAGTTGGGTTGATAGAACGACTCAGAATGAGAGGTCAATCAATTTCATGGACCTTAAAACTAATTAAATTTTTTCGCACAACCAATTGGGTTGTACTGTTAAGCATTGATAACTCAATGAAGGAATTTGGGTTGATAGAAATGACTCAGGATAAGATTTGAGTCATTTTAATGACAAATTAGATTGATATCTCTTTAATGTCACTACCCATATGTAAGAAATTGTTTTCCATGAAAAAACAGCAAAAAATGGAAAATTAATTTGGGTAAGATGAGAGATTCAATCAGTTCTCGGGCCAGGTTAAGTCAAACGTGTTAGAAAAAGCTAATAAATAGAAAAATAATTTGGTGGCCACCGTCATGGATTATTCAATTCAAAATTTGTTGGGGGGTTGGAACCCCAGACCAGCTAAGCATGATACAAGAGCTGGGTGCTGTTTGCGACAATCATTATAATTGCCGGGCGATGGGATCGCACCCCCTACGCCAGATACATGACCTAACAACCCAATATTCAACATACATAACCTGACTACAGAAATTAGATAGCCAGGTAGAGACAGAAAATGATAATGTTTGCAATTACACAGTTAATCACCATAAAGAAAGCACTAATCACCCTGGGAGGACAATGGATATAATCACTGTCGATGTCACACACATGAATCTTAACAGCCATTGACCCTCCGCAACTTATCTGGAAGCGAGTCACCTCGGGAATGTTCCTGGCTGTTCTCCCCACATCCCATTCCAATCAGACCATTCGTCCTCCAACTGATTTCACAAATTGCACACTTTGAGAGGAAGACAACATTAAGTATGGTGATCACTGTGTTCACATTATTAAGTATTTGTATAATAATATATTAATAGAATAGTACATATTGATCAACTAAAAGGCAGAAAATAACAGTGTGTTTAAATAGAATCATAGTATTTCATTGAGTTAATTTGAAAAATGCAATAGTCACACCATATTGAGCTAATGAGAATTCACAGAGTCACGATGATAAATTTTTAACTGAGAGACATGGCATATTTTTTCTTTATCATGTGATAGCTCAAGAACAACTGTTACAGGAGAGACAAATTTTTTAATAATGAAAGGACCTTCCCAAGGAGGCATTAGCTTGGCTGTTCTCTTGTCTGCCTTTGAGCTAATAGGATGATTTTTACAAAGAACTAAATCTCCAGGGGCAAAATTTACTGGAGAGTGGAGTTTGTTAAAAGCCTCCCCATGTTTTGCCCTTGCCTTTTTGAGATTGGTGACCACTTGTTGCAAGTAGGCTTTCCTCTGATCATCCTTAATTTTATCCTCGAACAGCTCAATAGGAATTGACCACTGATTTGTAAGAGGATGTGGCAGTTGTCTACCAAACATTATTTTGGCAGGAGATTGGCCAGTGCTACCATGTATAGCAGTATTGAAAGCAAAGTTTAGATCATAGAGGAAAAGGTCCCATGTAGAGTGAACATTGTTACATAAAATGGTCAAGGCAGATTTTAAATTTCGATGAAGTCTTTCGACTTGGTTAGCACAAGGGTAATATGGAGATGTGAAAACTTGTTTTATACCAAGTTGTAAACACATCTCCCTAAGCAGGTGTGACTTAAAAACTGAAGCATTATCAGAGACCAGATATTTTGGAAAACCAAACTTTGAGAAAACTCTTTGAGTGAGAACAGACACAACAGCACCAGCTGTAGCCTTTCGTACGGGCTCCAATATACAAAATTTAGAGAACCCATCAATCAGTGTTAAAATATACTGATTACTACCCTTTGTGGATGGGAATGGGCCGACAAAATCGATATAAATTCTTTCCCAGACATCAGAAGGGATGTTAGAAGATAACATGCCAGGCGAAGAACAATTTCTAGGTTTACATGTCTGACATAAGTGGCAATTTCTGACCATGTCAAAAATTTCCCTTTTCATATCCTTCCACCAATATTCCCTGCTAATTTTCTCATAAGTTTTGGACATTCCCAGGTGAGCGCCAAAACTAGAGCAATGAAAATATTGGAATATCATTGGTCGAAGCACGACAGGTAAAACAACCTTCCCTCTAAGAGTTTTTGAATTGCCAAAACATAGCAGCTGGTTCTTAACAAAATAATTTGCACAAGACAAGGGATCTTTCTGCAATTTCTGGAGAACATCCCTCAAAGTAGGATCTGACCTTTGATGGTCTCTAATATTAACAAATGATAAAGGAACATTATTCAATACACAAGCCATTGGTGGAAATAGATCATCACCAACTTTAGATGAATCAATATCACTAGCAACATTATCACTAGACACAGGAACGACACGAGAAAGGCAATCAGCTACATTATTGGCAGTTCCCCGTACATGATGGATGGTGAACTTATAAGAAGAGAGTTTAAGAACCATTCTACCCAACTTTCCCAGCTGTTTGGGATGTGAAAATAACCAAGACAATGCACCATTATCAGTATACAAATGAAAAGGTTTTACTTGAAGGTACACATTGAATTTCTCGACACCCCAGCATATAGCCATACATTCCAACTCGTAAGTCGAAAACTTTCTTTCATGGTCCAATAATGCTTTACTAGCGAATGCCACAGGTATGAAATCACCGTTTACTTTATGGTTTAACACTGCAGCTAATGCGAGGCTACTAGCATCAACAAATAAGTGAAATTCATCCTCGAAACGAGGGAAAGACAGCACCGGGGGCTTAATCAAAGCTTGCTTTAACTGAATAAAAGCTTCATTCTCTGCCGTTGACCAGTGAAAGGGAACATTCTTACGTTTAAGGCGATTTAAAGGAATAGAAATTTCAGAATACCTTGGAATGAACTTGGAATAGAAACCACATAACCCCAGAAATCTCGCTACTTCCTTCAAACTCTTTGGAGCAGGGAATTTTTCGATTGGCTTAACTCTATCAGGATCAACTTGAAGTTTGCCATGGGATATCAAGTGGCCCAGGAAGGTGAGAGACGTAGTGCCAAGTTTAACCTTCTCCTCACATACAGTAAGTCCAGCCAAACGAAGTCTCTTAAGGACAGCATCGACGTGATTAATATGATCCCTGGAATTTTTTGAATAGATACACAAATCATCGATATAAGGATACACACAAGAATACTTTAGATCTCCCAGTACCTCGTTAATTAAGCGAGTGAATACTTGGGGAGAATTGGCAAACCCGAATGGCAAACGAGTATATTGATATATCCCGAACGGTGTGACAAAAGCAGTATATTTCTTCGAATTTTCAGACAAAGGAATTTGGTGAAAAGCAGAATTAAGATCAAGTATGGTAAAGTATTTCGCGTCAGCTAAATATTGAAATGCATGTTCGACCGACGGAGTGGGATAACCGTCTATTTGAACCTGCTTATTAAGCTTACGATAATCCACAACTAACCTCTCCGTACCATCCTTCTTGGGAATTAAAAAGGCTGGAGAAGACCAATTTGAGTTAGAATTCTCAATAATTCCCTTGTCGAGCAGCGACTGCACATGTTTTTTCATGATCTGTGCCTTAACGGGAGATAAAGAGAACGGATGACTCCGAATCGGGTTACAGTCAGTTAATTCTATTTCGTAAGTCATAAGCGATGTGGTCCCCAAATCGTGGGTCATGACATCGGGATATTGCGACAACAAATATTTTAACTCACTTATCAAATTATCCGAAGATTTCGATTCATTTTCAATGAGAAAAGGATTGCTGCAAGACTCTGTCGACCGACTGCTGCTTGGCACTTCGGGATACGCACTCGATGCCCAATTGTCAACTGAATAGGCGATAAAATTTAACTTAGTAGCGGGAGACGTTTCAAAAGAGACAGCTTTCGGATGAACAATCATATTGGATTTCCGAATAAAATCAAGGCCTAGAAGAATTGGAAATGGAATATTGGCTACATAAAATGTATGCTGCCAGGAAAATTTGTCGATTTGCACCTTAAGTTGGATCGACATCCTTAATTGAAACGGTTGACCAGAAACTGTCAATAGCTCGATAGAGTCGGAAGACTTTTGAGATTTGCCACCGCGAATTTTAAGAGTTTTGAAGAACTTTTCGTCGCAAATAGAAACGGAACAACCAGTATCAATGAGGGCATTGCAAGAAACAGACTGAAGTTTTATCGGAAGAAGGGGCAAATTACTATTACAATTTTGACGTACGCTCATGAAACTCACGGCTGGTTGGCGTGTTTCACGGGCTTTCTTCCGACATTCCCTTGCATGATGCCCAATTTTACGACAATACGAACAAATTATTTGCCTTGCGGCAACTGGGGAGACATTAGGAGAAATACTATGAAATGTATTGGCGTACTCGGCACAATCCATCAAATGCTTTGACGCCTGGGTTATGACAGAGTCTAGCTCCTCAAAGGTCGTGGGCTGGCGAGCAAACATTACAGCGGATTTCGTGAGAGGATTTAACCCTTGAATAATTAACCGAACGGTTTGACACTCGGTGAACTCTAACGCCAACACTTGAATCGCGTTACGAACAGAACATACGAAATCATTAGGAGTTTCACGGGGGAACTGAAATCTCTTTACTTTAGTGGTAACAAGACGGTCAAACTCTCGATCACTTACAATTCTTCCCCAAACTCGTTTGGTAATTTCGGCCCACGAAAGATTCTGATTTAACATAAAAAGCCAAAACTGATGAGAACTAGCTGGCAGCTTGGTAATGACTAAATACAACAACGTAGACAAAGGAACTAGCGAAAGAGAGACAATTTCTGTCAGTTTCAACATGAAATTATACCAATTTTCTGTATTGGAAACCTCGAATGGTGGGAAATCAGCGATCAGCTGCTTCACTATGACCAGACCTTCAGACAGCGGCAGAACAGGTTGCATTGGGACTGGCGGTGCGACATGGGTTGGATTCTGCTCGTTCACCTGGCCTCGGGGAACCACGTTGGGTGTGGATTCCGCCGAAACACCAGAATTTTCAAGAGTAAGCCCAGATCCCCCATTAGATCTAGCACGCCTGTCCTCGGCCGTGGTCAAGTAAGCCCTTGCGTACTGATCGACTGAATCACCAGGCATACTGACGAAACTCCACTCAAATTGCCGGAAGATAAGACGAAAAAACTTCGTCACACAAGAATTCACACACTAAACTCCGACAGGAATTTACAATGACCTATTCTAGGGCCTCGAACTGGAAACCAGGAACACGAAATAAATTACGAAAAATAAAACCCTTGCCTATTTAGATTGCCGTTAGCGGCAGAGACAAAACTTCCGTGAAGGAAGAAAATGAAATACCAGAAATAATGACGATCAAGATCCTCATAAAGCACTCACCAACTGCGTTGGAAAGACAGGAAAAGAACAACCACGCTCTGCTACCAGTTTGTAGCGCTATCGGGAGAAGGAGCAGATTTTCTCGCCGATAACACTCTTGAAAACACAAACTCTTTCCAAGCTCGGGTGAGAAAAATGAGGAAAACGAACAAAACACAAGTATTATCAATCATAAACTTAACTTATCAATATATTTTACAAATCACAAAATAGAACCAAACCAATTACAATAATTTACCCATAGGTCGAGTGCCAGGCGACCGTAATGAAAGTTACCAGTCGGAAAAATAGTTTAAGTTTAACAAGTACGAGAGGTTGAACTTCTCTCTTAAGTACAAAAGTGACTTAGTCAGCAGGCTCACACAACGGTGTTACCCGGTCGGCGTCTCGGAAGCAATAGAGGGCGAGCTTAGACACGAGTCAGCTGAGGAGGGGGTCTGTCGACAAGGACGAAGGTGGAATGGGTAAGGTCAGGAGGTTGGCGATTGGTAGCCTTGGAGGGGAGGAAATAATGGGATGGGTGATAGATAGGGTGGCAGTTTTTAATTGGAGCGCCAGGAACTGTTTTCTGGCGTCGGCCGCAGAATACAGGATCACAGCCTTTTTGCCTTGGTCAGGATGACCGCATTTTTGGTATCCTTCCTCACTTTACTGGCTATAAAAGCGGGGCAGGACCTGGTGAGGGAAAGGTGCGGCGAAAGGTGCGGCGAAAGGTGCGGCGAAAGGTGTGGCAGAAGTCGTGGCAGAAGTCGCTGGCAGTAGTCGCTGCATTTTGTAGTCGTAGGCATTTTGGCCGTCGTTGGCGCACATGTCGTTAGCGCGCATGTCGTTCGGGCAAGTCCTTCGGCTAAGTCCGGAGGATAAACAGTCCGCAGAGGAGAAACTGTCCAAAGAGGAGAATTGCCCAAAAAACAGGGGGGGAAAATGCCACAGTATGATGAAATTTCCTGCTGAACTTAAATTGAAGTAATTTTTTGTCAGGTTTCTCGATCACTGTTGTTAGATCCCGTCTTTGAAAAGCGTTTTTGTATCATTTATAATATTGATGGGGAAAGAGATTGCAGTTTTACTGATACATAAGATCTATAGTACGACTTGTTTCGATTCTTTTATAATTCTCGATTGAAAAATGTAATGATTCTGTTTTGAACTATTAGTACCTGCTATTCGCAACAATGTATCTCATTTAAGAGTGAAACTGAAATCGTATTCCCCTATCAACATTGAAAAATTTTAACTTACCTGCTTAAGACTGAATGAATTGTGTACAATATTTCCATTGTTTTTTGTAGAACATCAAATGCATTGAAAAACCAGCATTTGAACACACAAGTGCTGGATGATATTTCTCTTACCATAGTCCTACCTTTATTTAAAATATCATATTGCAGGTTAAATTCGGGAAATATTAACTGATAGAGATTATACATGGTAGTGAGCGCAGTCTTCTTATCTCATGGTTTACCTTCAATATCAGTTAATTGCCAAAGCTTGACAAATGTTTCATGAAGGAATGATAAAGCGGGCTGTATTTTCTGCGAATTATTACGTGCATATAATAAGCGATTTGATATATCCACCGCATGGTTCTGATAGCCGAGAAGACTCAAGGTCCATGACGTCACTCCGTGGGCTCAAGCCTCCCTAAAGCTCAGAGGGATCTCTGTTTCTGCCTTTTCGAGCCATAAATTATCTCCATTAAAATCCGAATTCCGAAACACTTCCTGCTCGAATATTGCCCGCTTGTGTGCGAGGAGAACTTGACTTTCCGGATGCCTTTGCGGAGTTCCTTAAAGTCTTTATGTTCCCGAAATGTGAAAAATATTCCACGATAAAAAATTCAAATGTAATTAGTGTTCACACGGTCAAAAATTAAAGCTACGAAACCTAACTAAAATTAAGGCTACAGCCTTGGAGAAAATAAGGGGCGTATTGTGAAAAGATCAGGGAGTGCCAAATATTGCGTATGTAGGTTTTTTTTATTCTGCGAGCATTTCGGGGGAAAAAGATAACTAGGTTAGCTAGCCCCTTACAGTATGGTGTGTCATTTTTGACGAAAAACATTTTTGGGTCCCGTGGAATCCAACTACGCTAATTCCTTCAAAAGGTTTGGAGGAAATACTGTCCTGAATTAAAAATAATAGTATCGGAAATTTATGGCTGCAAATGAAAGACATGACGGAAAAAGTTGGCAATGAAAAATGTAAACAGTGGTTAACTGGAACTGGCGTATGGTCAGTTTTATCTAGTGTAGTGCCTGGTCGCAGGCAGTTAGAGAATGGACATCAACGATCATCAATGTAGTCATTCATTGTCATCTGTCATATCTAAAGTCCTTTTAGATTCATGGTGAGTCAGCTGTAGTATGTACCTACCATAGTTTATTGTAAATAATTGAAAATATTCTGGCAAATTAGAATTTTTAAATTATTTCTCTATTGATGCTCCATTTTATAGGTAAACGTTATCCTAAAAGCTAATGAAAATACATATTATGCTTTAAAAATTCGTTCCACCGTGCTGAGTGCGATGGAAATATCTAGCCCGTATCATCGAAGTGACGAAAGAAGAGACATTTTTTGTCTTACAGATAAGTTAGAGATTTTTTCATTCCGCGCACCGTTAATTATTGCAAAGAAAGCAGAGCGCTGTCTTTTAAATCCTTAGAAAAGAATTTCTGTTATCGTTCTTTACCTCATCCAATTTCCTTCCCTTTACCTTTCCTTTCCATGGCTGGTATTCTAACCCCCCCCCCCCCCCCCCCCTTGCTACACGCCATTTCGGCGGCTCGCGGGGTCGTGCGTGGATAGATTGAGCAGTTTCTGCTCACAAGATCATTTCTGGACGTTGGTATGAAGATTGTTAATTTTCTTTATGGAATATGGGGAATTACCTTAGGTATACAACTTTTTTATTTTTATTTCCTGTTTAGTGGCTTTTAAGGCTTTTAAAGGCGTTCTCTGGAGCCTTGCTTTCAAGGATTTTATATTGAATGGTGATTCAAAAAAATCCTTGAGGTAATGCTGTCCTCCGAACTAATTAAGTGTAACTGATTCTTCCAAGCCGATTTACTATTAGCACGAAAGCTACTTGTGTACAAGAAAATCATTACTTCTTGCTGGTGGTATTAAACAGAGCCCTAACTCATGTAAGTCTTAAATAGTGACGTTAATGTTGAAGCTGATATAAAAGTTTCGCACTTTTTATAGATATGCCTCTCTGGAGGTGTGCCTCGTGTTTCTTCCTCTTCGATGGTGTTTGTATGGTGAATTGTATTCCACGGTGGAACAGAGCCCAAATGTGGGGTATTCGTCGGAATACACTCTCTTCGCCGTATTTTCAACCTGTTCAATGTAGTAAAATCTATATGATCACGTAAGGTTCACGCTTACTCCTTGTTAATGCAAGCCCCTGTTTGATAATGTCGAAAACAATTTCTTCGAATAATGGCCGATATAGAGGAGTTATACCATAAGTGAAGTTATCTTGCCCTAACCTACACTTAGGTAGGTACATACCTATTTAGCAAAATCCGGACTCAGTTTTAGCTTTAGGGTACGTCATGTAGCGGTTTCTGTCAACTTGGCATTAAACATATCAAAAACAGTACTTAATAAATTTGAGTCTTCCTTTTTTTTAACAAACTTTCATCTCTCAATTCTTCCCTCCGTGCCCGTGTCGATGAATTTGGCGGAGTTGGCAAAGGCGAAATACCAGATCTATTCTTATGCTGTCTCCATTTCTATTCTTTATTTGTTTCATATTCTGATATTTCATTCGAACATATGTCGCCCTGTCTGCCCAAAGTATTCTCTCCGTGGTGCCTTTGGAACATTTGGCCATGGCGTGGAAGATTATTTGCTTTTGTCAAAACGTTTTTTTATTCAATGACGCTGTTTGACCAGGCATTCACGGTCACAAGCATATAGTCATAAGCATAGTTATTTTAATAATAATTAAGTTTCGTTAATGAAGCGGATTGGTATTTGGATAGTTGAGGGACTTTGACGTCGTATGAACTTCTGACTCTATAATGCACTGGAAATTCCATGCAAGGAAATAATTTGAGGGGCGACTCATCATTCATGCACGTGTAATCACCATCGGCAGTCATGATTCCCCTTTCAGCTTTACTGCTTAATTCCTTCATAACTCATCATTTAATCTCCTTCATTAGGAGAATCAATAGTCACTTGCTACGTTGGGACTACGGAGGTGAATCAGGTGAATATATTCCCTTTTACAGCCCTAGTTAGCTCGACCACTTGATATTTTCTCGTATTCATCCCTTAAATTTTCTCGTTGAAGGTTGAAATATATAATAAAATTATTCGATGCATAAAGTTCCGTGAATATAAACCACAATTAGTTACTTTAACGGAAGTCATTCGCTGCTGAGATACAAAAATGTGCTAAATTTTCAGTTAAAAATCATTTGCATTATAGAGTTGAATTTGTCGTAGGTAAGCATTCATGTGTTTAAAAGTTACTACATCGCGGACTTTGGCTACATGCTCCAGATTGTGTAACGTTTTTGCAATATATGCTCAGTGATTCGTGGGAACGCCTCGTACCTTTAATGCCTCCTTGAAATTCATAGCTTTCAAGGAGGCCTTGTTAGCGAAATTGCCTACAGCACTCGGCCAAAATTCGGGGGATCGGGGTTCGTAACTCAGTCCAAGGAAATTACTTTTTCTTCTATGACTACTCATATTAGAGTTCAAATAAGCTCTTTTTCAGCGGGTTATTTTCTTTTACTGCGGAGACCGTCTGGAAAGGAAGCAATTCTCCTATTTACCTATTCCCGGTCGGCGGGAAGTTGTGTTTGCGGAGGTGGAAAGTAAATCGACATTAAAGTATAGAGGTGGTGGCGACCATCGGGGCACGCTGGGCCATAATTGGCTGGAGTCTGAATGTTTTTCTCTCCTTCCCTGGGTGCGGAATCATCTCACGGAGTAAGGGACCTTTGTTACTCGGCGCGAGATAATCAAGGTCGGTAATGAGTTGTTCGGGATCGGGGCGAGGGAACCGAGGGTGTCGCGATGTGGGGAAGGCCCAAGGGCGGGAGGGCACGGGGGGAATCCGAAGGGCAAAGGTGGGCAAAGGAAATCGGTTTTTGGTACTTCCTGGGATGGAACTCTTACTTACATGCTTCCATTCCTGCCGGGTAAGCATCAGAAAATGCTTATGTCAATCCTCACCTGATTTACGCGGATTCTTTTGTTTTTATTCACATCTCACCAGATAAGTGCGGTAATAAGTCAATTGCCCGCAATAAGTGTGGTCATATGCATAATAATCATTATTATGGCTATATTGAGTATTTGAATAGGTTATGAGGGAAAATTTATGTAATTTGCTCATATATTTCTTGTTAAGAAGGCACCTATTACACTATTTGATTTTAGAAGTTTCAGGTTATTTTCTACCCTAATTCATCTTATCCATGACGCCTATTTATTTCTCGCTATTCTGTTTGTCAAATATATTTCCCTCGATGTGTGCCTACTGCAATCCATTGTGTTCCTAGCTCAGTATTTCTTGCTCTGACTAATAAATTATGTTGTGTGTTTTGGATTATATGATATTGCAGTGCCTGAATGTATGTGGGAGAGTCCCATGAAACCACCTAGGTTTCAGCCGCGGTTATTGTAGTTATGGTTTGTTGACCTTAGAGAGTAGTAAACTAAAAATACCGATTATGTATTAAAGAGGCTATTGGATTATTGAAAATGCATTTATATTTTAAAACCTTTCGAGTGGAGAATTAAAGTGAAGTGGAGATATTTCTGTATTTAAATAATTAAAAACTTAGTCCTCTCAACTTAATATTCAGAACAGACAGAACTAAGTTTTTATTTTAAGAAGTTCCTTATGCTGTTCCATCACATCAGATCGTTGAGATAATGTTGCATGGAAGTGCAACTGTTACAAACCTGGCACCCTTACATTCATTGAGTTAGATATCAAATTGGTTTCTGATCTTAAGAATTACTTGTTACACCTAGAAATTATATTTAGCTAGATGGTATGATGGGCCTTGCCTCAATTGTCTGATGATATCTGTAGTTTGTCTTTTCTGGAAAAGGAATGAACGAAAGGAATTTACTCTCCATTTTATTAATTTATTTTGAATGTATGCCTCACTGAAGAAATATTTAACGTAACTTGGCTGGACGGAGGAATTGGTGTATGATCATTTTTATAGTAGATCTCGTAGTGACGTTCTTTTTACTACGAAAGAAGCGACTTCCTTTTGAACTGTTGGTTTATTTTGAATTCGTGGCTCGCCGTTGATTGAAGGCTCTCTTTTAACGTTTAGTCTGGAAAGATTTTGCTTTCAGTTGGGAAAGATTCTAGGCTGATCGCTAAGAGGGAAAAGGCTAGTGATAGCTGACTTCAAGGTTTTATCTTAATTTACGCTCTATAAAGTGGGTGAGAGGTAAAAAGATCCTTGAGGAACGCCGCCGGCGCAAATTGGATACGTGGACGATGGGGCATCGTCAAGGATGATGACGACAAAAATTCTTAAAGAAGAAGGAAGGTTATTGTGATTAACGATAGATTTTCCAGGGTGTCGAGTTGTTCTAATTTGTAGACAGGAGTGTTAGAATCGAATTGAGACCAGAGGGAGAAGTCCATTGTGCTATAAACCTTGATGAGAATTCCGTTGACATTTCGTGAAGGGATGGAATGGAACGTAAAATATTATTAGAAAATTAGCTGGAGAAGATGCCGTGAAGTGGAAGCTTGGTTATTATTCCAAAGGGTTCATTAATGTTCTATTGTTCATTGGTGTTATTTCCGGCAGAATGTGATATATTCATTGAATAGGAGGTTGGTAACCAAAGGAATTGAATGTTAGATTCATTGTTGATTTAGATATTTTTGGGTCGCTGTAGTCCACTTGAGATTGTGGGAATAAAAGTCTTTATTTTCATCTTGTTCTCTGTTTTTAGCGATGTCCTAATGGATGGACTGGCGTTGAAGAGTTGGCTGAAGTTGATGCTACTCAATATTGTTTTAATGGCTGTTTTCTGTACATAAGGGCATACCTTCCTTGAATCGCATAAAACCAAAAATAAAATCTATACGTTTTGTGGAAATAGTTTGAGAGTGCACAGAAAAATTGACACAGTGTAGAACAGACAGAAGCGACAAAAATACAAGGATTTCAAACGCCACCAGATAGGTTTCAGAATTCCTTTTGTCCGGGCACCATGCCCTGCTACAGTTAAAGCAGATCAAGAGACAAATTCTAGAAAATGCGCTTCAATGATCATTCTTTTCCTCCTCCAATTTCTTCGTCCTATAACTTTCCTTCATATGACTAGTATCCTTGCGCCCCCTGCCTCGCGCCTTTGCGGTGGCTCACAGGGTGATATTTGGATGTAGATATTAGCACACTATCTGTGCCTGAAGAGGGGATTGAAACCGCGGCCTATAGGATATAAAGCCAAATCGTTTCCCACGTGGATATCTCGGTCTGCTACGATTTACGGTTTCGGACTCAGTCTCCCCGTCAATATGGAGACATATCACTTCCAAGTCCCCTGTTGCGGCGTTGATGACTGCTCTAAGGAATCGCTCGATAGCAGTCCTCACACGAGTCGTACTCCTTGAAGGCACAATCGGGTCTTCCCAGGGACGTCGAGGCTTCTGGGTAGGAGGTGTATTGGTCGAATGACGTCTGAAAAGAGCAGGGGGGGGGGGACGTGGGGAGGTTAGAAGCTGTTCGAGAAGACTAAGAAGGGCTGGAGTTGGTTGGATTGCATTCAAGAATCTGGAGAAAAATGTCACATGGGGAGAAGTGAAGTTTGTTGCTCAGGTATACAGCGGTAAGAGGATTTAGGTGTTCCATTTGTTCCACGTGCATTCAAATCCTGATATTGAAATCAAGTATATTGGGACTGTTCTCTGGGATTAGCTATTTGGGACGCATCATTTACCTTGGGAAATGGGCTGTCAGGTGTTATCAGCTTTTGCGATTCCATTGAATATATTGAAACTTTCGCATCTCGTCCTTTGATTTTTGATCTGGATGTGAAAATGAGCTGCGAATTTTCGGCACACGTTATTTTTATGCAAAACGTAAGCGTATCACGACTCGTTGGTAAATCGTTCAGCATCTGCGTCTACATTGTACTCTGCGAGCTGACATTAGGGTGTGTGTGAGGGAATGTTAGGATATTATGTGTTTTTGTATCCTATCGAATGAAAAGTGCTTGGTGTTCATGTAATTATGTTGTGCTTGAGTTAATGGCTGTCGATATCTGTAAACGTAAAATTTCTATAGTTTACCGCCTACCTTTAAAACAGTCGACAGAATTTAGTGAATTTTCCAAATCTGTTGGTAAATTAGGGAAGTAAAAAAGAATAGTATCACTTTTCACTCCAATTTTCAACTCTCACGTTAGATATCAAAATGGCGGATCATTCAAATCGAAAAAACTTAGCGGCTTTAGTTTTCTTGCAAACATTTCGTTTCCGTATTGTTGGAGAGGAAACACTGCTAGCATTTCCACACTTCATTTTGGGAACCAAGGAAACTTATTTCAACACTTGAATATAACATTTATGATTTGTTACATAAAGTTAAGACAAGATGCAACCCTATTGATGTTTAAAAACAGTGAAAAGCTTCCTTTTTCCCGTCCTTTAAGACGCTAAATTTCGGACCAACTGTGAGGAACGGCGACGGCAAGATGGGAATCGATAAAGTTACGTAGTTGATTCGGAAAAAGTATTCATGCAATGGGAGGGTCAGGCGCCCTGGGACGCATTTTCCGTGCCGTTACGCACTTTCATGGAACGGCACGATACTGTAGTATCCGCGTGAGTGAAATAAATGCTGCGCTGTAGTGGAATGGAGCGAAACGAGAAATAACTGCATCGGTGGCGGTGTATGGCGCAAAGAGGCTGGAGCGGAGTCGGCCCTTATAACCTACCTGGGACGAAGCACCTGTGTTTACCCTCCCCTCATCGCTCCCTTAGCAACTCGGCTTCCATCTTCCAGTCGTCCTTAATCCTCCCTCTCTTTCCTTTCTTTTCCATTGCATTCCCCGCCACCCACCGCCCATCAGTGTTCTGCGATCGAAGGGTGGTATTCCCTAGTCCATAGGTGATTTTTCATTCGAACTTTTAAAAGTTTCGTGATCACTCTCCTGATAACTTTTGGATACATGTTATAATGTTGGCTACTATGGATAAAAGTTTCTCGGGTTTCAATCTGGATCTCTAGATCCATGTCAGACGTTTCTGCATTAGAGAAAGGGTCATCGAGAAAATTTCATCCCATGTTTTCACTGGGAAATTCTGTAGTCATTCATGGTGGCCATTTTATTTCCTAATATTTTTCTGCATTTGATTTTTGTCGATGCGACTTAACCTCTGATATTAAGTCCTATTGTGACTTTGCCCTAGAAATATCTGTTTAAATAAAAAACCGTTACCACGAATGGCACTATGGGTATCTACTTCCAATATTTCAGTTTTGCAAAACGTTTTCCCAGACTTTTTCCATTGTCATGATTTTCTAAACTCTCACAAGATGCTAGGATACGTATTATCTAATTTTCTTCGAAAATTACGTTTCTAAAGGTAAGACCACGTTTTTATAAAATATTTCCGCGCGGAAAAGTGACGCTCAAGAGGTTAACGTGGCGCATGCTATCCTAAGATTTTATTGGGACTTCGTAAAATGAATCTGAAGTGAGAAGTTATCTGGGTTTTGTAAAAGCGATGATAAATCAATATTCGGAGTGTGTGACGGAGTCTGGCGCAGCCTGTCGGCAAGTACAAGAATGGCGATGCTCTCAGTGTAGTGTGCAGGGTAGAGGGTACCTTTCCGCACGCTTCATGGTAGTGAAATAAATGATGGAGTGGTTATGACGGAGTCTGACTCCGCCAAATTTTGAATTCTGAACTAAAAGACAGAATCCCTTTCCTTAAAACATTTTTTCGAGTTCAGCTCTTCCTTCGCTCACACCGCCCGCTAATCCCTCGTAATCCTCCTCAGCGTTCCCCGTCAGTCCCGAGTCCGTAGATGTTCAATACTACACCTGCGCTCGCCAACCGTGAATCAGGTCGAGCCGCTGTGCCCGCACTTAGGATACGCAGGGTGCAAGAGGTGAATTTATGGTTGGCATAGATTGTATAAAACTTTAATCAGCCGGCGATGTGATACCTAACCGCTCTTTTGTCGATTCGTAGTCGTTACGGATCCACAGAGAGGAAATATTGTATTAAATGCATGAAAGGAGGGTCGCTTGCCTTGTTAAAAGCGGTATCGAACGTACCGACAGCATAACGCAGCTGATTGGAAGGACTGGATGGGGAACTGCTATTTAGATACTTGGCGGCTAGACGCTCGGCTAATATTGCTTGAAAAATTCCGAGCCCGCGAGATTCGGGGTGTAACGAACGATATTTTTTACCCAGCACTTTGTCTCCGTAACTGACGAAAGTGACAAAATGAGAGGGATGCTCAGTTGAACTGATTGGTACAAAAAATCCTTCTTCCCGCGCACCATTAGTGACTGCAGCAAAAATGTGCGAGACACTCGTTAATGTGTTTTATGCGAGATTTTTCCCTAGTCATAAAAGAGACCATATTCGACTCTTGTTTTTTTTAATTTCAGCAGCTGTAGGAAGCATGAAATAAATATTGCAATATTAATGGCGTAAAAGTTTTGTTTTATATGACTGATATTCTCTGCACTTGACTAAATATGCTTACCTAAGTCTAACTTGACTCATTTATTTCACCCCGTACGCTGAAAAAGCCTTTACAACTAATGATATTTTTGCGTGTCTGTAAAAATTACTGCGGTGAGTAATTGATGCATTAAAAAAAGTTGAGAATCAATACAAACTACTCACCGTTAAATTTCTGACGAGATCTATGCTTTAGAAATCCCTCATTTTTGTAAATAAATTCTCTCTGTAGTTCATACCGGTAACATTTCCCTTGGAAAATGGCTGGACTCTTTTTTTTTTTGGCAAATATATGGAAAGTAGTGGGGTAAGTGGCTGATATTTTGGTATCTTTGGAACGTTGAGATATTTTTTTCCGATGATGAAGCCAAATTCATTGAATTTTTATTTGAAATTATATCTCACTCAAACCACCTTAACATGCATGTCACTTTTCGTCCTTACTCTCTTCAAATTCCTTTTTTCCATTCTCTCCGTCCTTGGTGACTGACATCCTAAAACCCCCTGCTACACGCTCCTTTGGCTACTTGAAGCGTAGCATGTAGGTGTGAAGATTAGTATTTCTCGTCTGATGAAAGTCCGATAACAGTTTATTTTTGGGACTAATAAGACGGGAGGACTTCGTACAAAGTGTACCTTCGTGAAGTTAGGAGAAAATTTAGTTGGTACTCAAGGGGGTTGACATCCGTTTACCGTTAATGCCCCGTTCGTATTACTAGCTTTTTACCGTGGTAATCAATTACTAGGGTATGAATCAGTAACGTGAACGCCCGGTCAGCAGCTACCGTGGTAATTTTTTTTTACCTGGGTATACTTACCATAGTTGTTTTCTGCCATCCGAATGCACGTTATTTACAATGGTCTGGTCAGGGGCGGCGTGGCCAGGGCGGGAAGACGTGGATTCCCGCCCGGGCCCCGGGCCACTTACTAAGTTTCGGGTGGGGTCCGAAGAGCCCGGCGGGCCGGGCCCCGAACTTTGAATAGACAGCAAACCAAACACCTCTAAGTGAAAGTACAATTTTGTCATACTGTACATAAATATCTATGAAATTGTAGTTTAACGCGTTTTTAACGCACAAATGTTTTCAGAAGGGGGTAGGGGGGTCACAAAAACCGGGCCCCTCAGGACGTGCAGCGGCACGGGCCCCTGAGCCCCTGGGTCTGGTGATCTATCGTCATCTTCAAATGACCGGTAGGTGATGAGTATCAAGTATGGTGAACGTCAAAGGTATTAAATACAGGGTAAATGTCACTTGTACTGTGCTGATTGAAGACAGGTGCGAATGCGTGTAGAACCTCCGCTCTGGTATCTTATGCCATTTTTATTCAGTGAACATTCTGCAGATCATGAAGACAACAAAAATGCTCTGGGCGTTTTCCGCTTTAAGTAGGGTGGTGGCACAGCGTTTGGTGACCTGATGCTGGCTACTTTTTCAGAGGGATATTTCGCCTGTTTTTTTCGCTTAATGCGATAAAATCAAAGCTGTTAAAATTAGCAGTGAATGGAACTAGCATATCGGTTGTGGGCCATCATCTTGCTTCTTTTGCCGGAAGTATTTTTCTTGAACCGTCATATTTGTAAATCTACCTGCTTAGCCCATTTTTGGTCACTTTATCGTGTGAATGCAATTTGAGGCCGAGGGTCGTTATATACGTTCAACCAACATTTTGGAGTCGTTTCAATGTGTCGTCCCGAAAATATTTGATCACTTGAGGTCTGTTCTGAGATAACTTATGGTAATTACACGCACCATGAAATGATTCCCTGATTTCGTTCCTTGGAACGTATTCTCGGTGCGTTGAATGCATTTAAAATGCAATTTATTGAGTTCGGCCTTCCCGGCTAACGAATTCAGAACTGTTTTGCGTTGATGAGGACGAATAGGAGTAAAATATCTTAAATAACACGTCAACAGTTATTTGATGACGAAAAGTTGAAAAACTTAATCCTTTGTCTCGCAATTCGTTCATTATTATTAATCCTACCTCCAGGATGGGAAAAATACTTCAACTTGTGACAGTTTTTTCTGCTCAAGTATGGTGATGACTCTCTCTTCGTGATTTTTTCCACAAAACATTGTTTTGGTTTGGTTTATATGAGCCTTCAAGCTGTTTTCCTCCGTAGTTTTTTCGACACAGTTCAGCTTATCATCAGGGGTGGATTCTCGAAATTCTGCGATAATTATGGCACGCGAAAACAGGCGACTGTTGCATGATTTCGTACAAATTTTGCATGAGACGTCATCCCTTGCTTCTTTCCAATCGATAATTATCGCATGCGGGATGTATGTGATGGCTCTACAATGAAGAACTGAAGAAACAATGCGTTAAAATTAGTATTTTCGAATGCAATAATTATTCCGGCGCTTGGAGAGTAGACCTCCAGGTCTTCTTTCTTCTATTTTAGAATTTATACTTCATCAAATATATTTCTAAATGATGGGTTTTCTAAGCCCTGGTTTTTGTTTTAATGTACCGACTAATCAAGTGAATGAGCTAAAATTAATGTAGGGAAAAAGTCAAGGATAAATCTAGCCAAATTAACTTTCCATAGGTAATTATTGAAGATTTTTCGGAACTAAGGAGCAGGTGTCATTGATGAAGCAGATATTTTGCATGCTAATTTATTAAATATTTAGTTTTATAGGCTGGGCCTGCCATGAAAGACGTGATGTTGATGCAGGTTTCGAATCTAGCCGTTTTCATAATGAAGTTCATAGTTCGCTTGATGCTCTCAGCAGCATGATGAGAAAACCCCAGGAGAATGCTGATAAAGCTCCGAGGGTGACAACCAAAAGGGAAGGGTTGTGGTTTTTCACCTAAGTTTTAGCTGGTAAATCAAAGGCAAATGAGGTCAACACATTCCGAAGGCTAAACGCGGAGGAAGTGTGGTTTAAACCCTCTCAGATCGCAAGTCATAAAGAGCATATCTAATTAGTACGCAAGGTTTACAGAAGGTGAAAACATTGGGGTCCAGTGGTTCATTAAACCTGTTCAGTGGTGTTAAATTTCATGGCGTCAGAAAGAGGAGTCTGCAAACTATAAATTGATCCGTTGGTCTCTTTATTGTGTTATCTTTAGCTTGGTGGATTCAATGGCCTTGACCATTTGACGTGAAGAATTAAGATAAACTTCAATAACCGTCCATTAATCTACATCTACGATCACCCTCACATAAACTCAATTTTTTTTGTATGATCTATTTGATTAAGCTTGGCTGTTTTGACTGATTTTGATATTTTACTGTTAAGAATTAAGCGCTGATTAACGGAATTCACCGCGGTTGAATCTACATTCATCATCCATGTTGTAAGAGCAAATTTTATGGTTTCCACAAACTTTTATTTTGCTGGCATAAAGCGAAACACACTGTAGTATTGCACATAGCACGACCATGCGACAGTGTGGCAAAAAGTGCGTTGTACCAGTATGATAAACTACGAGTTTTGGTCTTCTAATATAGATATCCATCGTTTCCTATCAAGTCGGGTCTGATTACATCAGTTTTAAACTGATCATCATAATGGTGGTGGGTGATAGTGTAAATCCATTCATCTCTTTTGCGTAGCATCAATTTCCCTTAATTTGAATTATTCATTTGCAACATACTATCCTATTTCCTGAAAACAACAGATCAAATTAATTAGATTTATTTGCGTGATCAAATAGAGAGATATAAATTTACAATAAATGTCAGAAAATGGTTTGGAGCTCAGTAGTAATAAGATAAAATAATACAATGACTGTGAAGATTTCTCTGAGAATGAAAGAGCCGAATGAATATAAAGAAGTTGCTGGAACCGAATGCGATAAAACCACAATGGTAATTTTATTTTCTCCACAATGGAAATTAACCCATAAAGTAGTGCCTTTATCAGGGAGCATGACTGCGAGTGAAAAGAATACTAGTTGTGAAAGACGGCGGAGGGAATTACTTGGTGGAATGTAGTTAAGGGCAACGAGAGAAGAGATGAGAGGAGAGGGTATTTAATTTAAACGGGGTTGGATGGAACGGGAAGGGAGTAAATAATGAGACGGACTCGGAGAATCGTGATATTCCATTTATGACGCTCAAATTCAAGATGATTTATTTTATTTTTTCGTTTCAAAGCAGTCGCTCACCGTAAAGTGAATCGCTCAAATTATTCCGGACGCCAGCGAAATTCATTTTTCTCGAATAGAGTTTCCGAAGGGATATTCCTTCTCGCTCGTTCCCGGGAGTATTTACGATTTCATGTTACCAAGTCTCGAATAAAGGCTGCCGTGAAATTGGGAATATTGTTTCTTGAACCTAATAATAATAGTACCTCAATCTTAAGAATATCTGATGAGTGTGAGAAACAAAGTGAAAATTTAACTGATTGTCCTAGACTAAAAGACCCTTTTTAGCGTTCTGAACAAGAGATGATCTGGTCATCTACTCCTAAAAAATACCGTGCGAGCCAGCATCAGGGTTTGTGGCACGGGGTGATACCGCACACGGCATGCGACGCTTTCCCCAGTTCAAGGACGTACTCGCATGCACCCCTGGCCATTAGGCGCGAAAAAACTGGCAGTGAGAGAAACAATGCACAACCAAACCAGAAACCAGGAGAGTGCTATGTTGGCGAACGTGCCAATATGTAATACTAGCGCCAAGATAGTCATACTGTTCCATTCAAACTTTAATTAGGTACTTTTGGCTCGTCATAATTAATTTTGTTTCAAATATTGTTGGAGTCGTGCTCGCCCGTCCATGCTAGACTGCACTTGCCCTGGCCGAGTGCACGCACGGGTTGCTTTGCCCTCACCACAGCTTTGCTGTGAATACATGCTCACTATTGAATTCATAACTAATTATCAATGGTGGTCAAATAGGTATGACGGTTTCGGGAATCCTCGGGAAATAAGCCTTCTTGATTTCCATCATCATCATCATCAGCGGTCATCAACCCGAAGATTGGTTTGCAACGGTTCTTCACTACACTCTCCTCTCCACCAGCCGTTTCATTCCTACTTAATTTTCCAGTTTTACGTCCTTCATATTATGCCTGATGTATTGTATTCTTGGTCTTTCTCCATAATTCTTCTCATTCATTATTCCTTCCAATACTATTCTCAATAGGATGTTGTGACGTCAAATGTGCTATACGTTTCTCTCACCATCTTCGTAGAGTTTTATGTGTACTTCTTTTCTATCAAATATTTGTTAGGGGCCCTACCTCGATGGAAACACCGGTTCTTGATCAGTCACCGAAGTTAAGCATCGCAGGGCTCGGCTCGAATTTGGAGGGGTTTTCCTCCTATTATTCTGATTACTGCTGCCCCTGTCTGCATGTGGTAGACGGTATGTGCGAAATGAGCTCAGCCGTCGGAGAACGATAAACCAAAATACTGCTACTACTACTTCTCTTCGTAGGAATTATTCTTTCGTGTTTCTCTCCATCCATTGGATCTAACCACTTCTCAATAGTCCCGCATTTCACTTATTTTCGTCCCTTTTGCTCGGCAGCTGGTACAGGTTTCAATGCGCTATAATAGCATGCTTCAAAGATATGTTTTATCAGAGTGGTTCTTTACTTCCAGGCTTGTGTTAGTAGCTGTCAGCAGACTCCTCTTTAGATTGAGTGCCTTCTTTGCTTGGGCTATTCTGCTCACATTCTTGATTCCCGAAAGTTCCAATGTCGGGAATTTGTAAACCTCATTTTCGAAATCAGGGCACTGAGAGTGAAATTTCCACAATGTAACGTATTTTTCTCTCATCCTCCGAGTACATTTTGTGCGAGGCGATTTTATTTTTTCATCGGAGTCGAAACCATCCAGACATCTTTCGCGTTTATCATGTGGTCATTAGTCAGAAAATTTGATAGCTGCGTTGAAACAGCACGTTAGAAAGATTAATGGAGAGACATTGAGACATGGAGGAAGAATGCAGGAAGTTTTTGTGGAACAAAAGCAGAACGGCTTTGGCTCATAAACTAACCTCATCAAACCGGAAGAAAGGTTCTGGAAATGGAAAAAAATTACAGAACATAACGCTTCGGATAAATTGAAATAGAATTGTATATTAGTGTGATGTAGTGGTGCCTGAGCAAAATATTATTTGTTGCCCTATATAGATGGGAGTATTTGGAAGAAATGAAAGACATAAGAGTCGATCCACTGTGCGAGTATGTTCTGGTGTTAGAATTAATAGGATGCAGTACTAATTTATTGGCCTCATTGATACAAGCATGAACATTTACTATCCAGAACTTAATTTGCTTTTACATATTATCCCTTAAGTGTGATGTGCAGCGCTTTAGCTTGTCCTTTTTGTGATTCATGAGTGTTATTTGAGGACCTAACAAATAATCTAAGACTAATAGTAATCGAAATCAAACATACTTTAATTTAAAGAGGATGCATTTAGGGTCTAAACAAAAATGAACGTATTATCGGCTTATTTTGACTGAATTTCAAACTAAAACTCGATTACTTGACAGACTCGATGGTAGCAGGATAGCTGTCGCTTCTGCCTCTCCATTGGTCGTGTTTTTGAACTACTCCTTAGTGACTTTAAGCCCTCTTCGCCTCGAATGCTTCTTCGTAATATTAAAATTAAGTTCCATGTGATTTAAAATAATATTGCTTTAAGATTTTATTTATTTTCGACGATTATTACTGTCACGGAGGAGAATTTGTTGAGACTTATTTGTAGTGGAAGTTGATGCTGTGTAAGTAGAATGATAGTTTATACTGTTATTGGCCTATCGGTTATTCGTAATAAGTGAAGTGAATAGCTTATTTGCCTTTAATCGAAAATATTGAAACAATAATCGAGTAACGAAAGTTTTGGCTTTAATAGAGCATTTGAATGAAAGCCATTTGCAGTATTAATTCTTTGGTCTGTGAGACATCCCTACGGCTTTCATTTTTTCTTCAAAAAGCCTCAAAGTGTGAAGAATATTTTCTCAGTTTCTGAAAATAATCAGATGCCGAATCGACGGGGAGAAGATTTGATTTGAAATGGAGAAGCCGAAAGATGCTTTGAAGGACGTCATTCACAAAGTGTGTGATTAATGACCCGATAGTAATCAATGATCCCACGGCAACGTCTGCAAGGGGTACGAGATGAGGAGGAGAACGTTACAGGAAAATCAATAGGTAGAAAGCCGGTAATCTTTATATTTTTTCTCCTTTATCGGAGCTTGCAAAGCTTGAATGGCCGTGAATGATTCGGTGGACCGCTATTTTGCTTGATTGAAACGCTCGTTTAGTATTGATCGGAATAATAAAAGATGCAGCAGGGTAAGTCTGTCATAGTGTTTGTTTAAATAATTCATAGGGTGATATATTTGATGCCCTTTCTCCATTTAGTCGAGACCTTCATTACGAATGCTTTCACGCGGTATGGATTTGTGTTGAGAGTTCAAGAGGAAAAGTTAATGAGTCAATGCGTGAAGCCAAACGTGGGCGTGCAGTGGTCCCATATAGAAAAACGTTGGGCAAAATTGATATCGTTGTCATGGTGCACATTCACCAGAATTGTTTTTTTTTACCGGTGTTATGTTTTTGGCCCACTTGATATGATTTTAAATTTATTTTCGTTGTATTTCTGATTGTACACCGTTTATTATCCGGGATGGTTATTTTTTAACTAAGAATAATAGAATTAATTGTTGAAGATAATGTTATTATTATTATTCAATTTACGTTGGACGTATTGAGCTAAGTAAGCGGACAATACGAGATAAATCTCTGCTTTTATCGGTGACATCTGTGACAGTATTACATCTGTGCCAGGGGCGGAAGTCGAACCCACGACCGGGTGGCATGTTGACAACCTGATATGAAAAAAAAATAAAAAAAAAATAAATATATATATATATATATATATATATATATATATATAATATTTAGTTCAGACAGATAGTGAAAGAAAGAGGATA
The DNA here is from genome assembly GCA_963573305.1 of Pyrrhosoma nymphula. Classification (NCBI taxonomy): domain Eukaryota; kingdom Metazoa; phylum Arthropoda; class Insecta; order Odonata; family Coenagrionidae; genus Pyrrhosoma; species Pyrrhosoma nymphula. The sequence goes on from OY754339.1 coordinate 31,166,442, forward strand.
GGAAACGCATAAAATTGGACAATACCTTGGTTATAAGAAGATGGAATGATGGCCGATTCCAAGTGAAACAAAATTGGAATAGGTCGAATTTTTTTCACTTGGAATTTCAATGTCCTTTCACTTGGAATGTCAATTTCCCGGCCTTGTCGAATTTTTTCGCTAGTAATATAACTTTTCGCTAATATATATGCGATATATGCTTGCGTAGTAGCTGGCTCGGACTTAATTACGTTCGCCTATTCCAAGCACTTCCTCTGTCTAAATTGTATGGATGACTTGTAAAATACAAATTATGTTGTAAATTTATCTATTAGAATTACTTTGGTGAGCATACATTATTTGTACGATGTTGTTATTTTAAATATGAGTAGCTCTCCCTACCGACTGCAGTTAAATAACTAAAAGTTCCTTTTTAAATCCATTACTTTTCAATCAACTTGTTTGACTGGTGCTCATTTACTTTGGTAGTTATGATATAGCTATAAGCTCGCGAGTAAGGGCAATATCCTTTAAATTTTAGTCATACAGTCATCCATTTAAATTCTTAGTCTGGAAAGAATTGTGTGCTCATTCTTAAAATCTAATATTTATTCACCGGCTTAAGGCTTCCCCAATATATGATGATGAACAGATGATGGGTGCGGGAAGCAGCTGGGGGACTAGTTACTGAAATGATCGTAACATCTAGTCCTACCTCTATTTGTTAGAGAAAGTATACTTCCTGAATTATAGCGATCTGGGTGTGTAGAAATAATTACATAACTCATGCATTAACTGTATCTTAACATGCATTAACCTGAAGGTAGTAGCTTGCTTAGTTGTTATACTAAATGATTTCACACCTCATCAAGAATAAACTTTGAAGAAACAACTTAGTGAATCGTCTGCTATTATATACTCGAAAATACATCTAAGGAAAAAATCTTCGTGAAGTAATTATTGTAATAATTGTATGTAGGTACCTTTAGTATAGAAGGACAGCATGTCTTCGCAATGGATGATATTTCCTGTGTTGTCCGAATGACAATTGCGCGTCCAAGGTGTCAAATCGTCTCTTATAATACCAGTAGATTTAATGATTCAATATTTTATAAATATTAACTAGTAGATACTTGTTGAACATTTGTGGCTTTCGTAAGAAACTCTTAAGTAAAAATGTTGGTCGCTTATACGAAGAGCGGAGATATAGTCTGTTAAGTGTAACTCAACAAGGTAATAACTTGAGATATGAATACAGTGCTATGGATAAGGGCGTTACAACTCTTACAAGTAGTAGTGGATTTGGGTTTAAGGTACTGCAGTTTCTTAGGTGATATCGCACGATGTAATTTGATATCTAAATTTGAAGTCAAACGCAGCAATCATGTCCGAGATAGGATTAGAACCCACGGCCTTGCGGTTGCCAGGAAGGCGCGTCAATATGATGGTTGCCGTGAATGGCAGGCATTTCAATTAATTGGGACCCTGATTTACTCGCAAAAGACGTATGAATTTGAGATTTACGTGTCTCAAAGCGGGAGGTAAGCATTGTAATACATTAAAGGGGAGATTCTCCTAGGAAAAGAAGCATTGTTTAAGTCGCGTTTTACGACTCTCAGCAAAGTAGCTGAATGTAAATGAGGGACTTACGGCTTTAAATTCGCTCGCAAAACTGAGTGGTTTATTCATTCATCTCTTTCTTCTTAATATTTCAACCCGTTCTTCCTCGCAACGCTTCTCTCTGCTCCGGTTCCCCATCTGTGCTTCTTCGTCCATGCGCCTCGTGAACTCCGGGTAATCCCTTCCCAAAACTCTCCTTACTCCTCAATCCCGCCAGCCTCTTTCCCCTCCACATGCCTACGCCCAGGCCTATGCCAACGCCATCTAACCAGCAGCCGCAGATTGAAAGCCGCCGTGAAGATGCCTTAATTCTGAATACGAAAATTTTCCAAATAATTTTTAATCGGCGTCCAGCGTAGTGTTTTTAAAATTATTCATAAATACGCTACCGCTCCTATATGGCACTGGAGCCTGGACAATAGTAGTTGCAGAACTAATAAGATTGGAAGCAATGGAAATGTGGTGTTATCGAAGGATGTTGAAGATCAAATGTATGAAGAGAATCTCCAATGAAGAAGTCTTACGAAGAGTTGAAGAGAAACGAAGTATGTTGACAATGCTGAGAAAAAGAACTTACTGGATACATTTTTGACATAACTTCCTCTTGAAATAATGCTGGAAGGAGAAATGAATAAGGAGAATTACCGAGGAATACCAATGATGGAATACATAAAATATTTTATGGAGGACGTCAAAATATTACCGCTGCCAATTTAATCCATTGGGTTGTGAATGATGGTTTTACCTCTAGATACAGAGATTAGCAGGGAAATAGACGAGTTTACTCGAGTCGTGGAAAAAAAGCGGCGATATTATAGTGGGTCTAGAGGGCTATTCTAAATAAAATACTAAGGGAACCCGAACGCTTTGATAAAAATTGCTTAGAGTGAACAGAAAATGTTACACAGATGGTGGAAGGACTACAATGTGAGCCATTAGAGTCTCAGATGCTACGAAGGCTTATATTACTTGAAAAATTCAGATCAGGCGAGTTTCAGTACGACACGGAGGATATTATTTAGATCCCGCAATATATCGAAAGTAGTGACAAAATACGTGAGGTACACTTCTGAACTGATAGGTACAAAAACACCTACTTTATACGGTCATACTTAACATATCATAACATTACAGATCATAACAGCATACCATTACAGATCATAACAGCATACCATTACAGATCATACATACTTTACTGATCATAACAAAATCAGCGTGACACTAGCGTAAGGCACATTGTAAAAATTCAGTCTAAGTATGTCTTTTCCTCTTCCTTTTTCCTATTCCCTCCCCTATTATGAGTGGTGTCCGAACACTTCATGCCACACGTCTATGCGGCGGCTCGAAGGACATTATGTAGATTTTCTAGAAATCTACGGAAACCCGTGAAGGTGTTCTGACCTCACAATTGGCTCCCGCCAAACATTGGGCTGTCAGTAACCCGAAGGAGGAGGCGGCAGTACTTATTATATGTAAAGTACTGTGGGTCATTACAGCAACACTCTTTGCAATACAAGCATGGTTAGGTACATACCCTAATGATTATAGTACTGCGAGGCGGAGGGCAGTGGGAAACCGCCCCATTATCATCTCGAGGAGAATCATCTCCTCAACTTTTATGGAAGAAAAGCTATGATCAATCAAAACCTACCCTGACCGGTAGAACATCAAAGTATGGTATTAATTAGTCTCCTTTGTCCCTTTTCTTCCCTTTGGCCCTTTCTCGAGAATCGATTTGTGGGATCTAAATGAGAATTTACTGCGCGGAAAATGGTGGTAACGCATCCGTTAAAGATTAGGGATCTTTGCCCTTCGCTTCGAAAGCGGCACCTACTAGTTTTTCGGCCCATTGGGACCTGTCGAAAGCATATATGACTGCGTGGTTGAGAGGGCGAGGGTATGAAAACTATATTGCTCCCTGGCATTTCGATTAGTTCCGACCGAGCGGGCCTGGAGTCGCCGGAGGAAAACGTGGGCCCTATGAACCCTTGCGTCGGTGAAACTTGGGAAAATTTGAAGTTTTAATAAAACATAAAAATTGCTACGGTGGTGCATGCCAACCATTATAAGTGTGCAAATATGTGAAGAGTATGGGAACTTCAAAAGTAAAATTATGGATTCTGGATAATCCGCCATTAAATGCTTCAACGCTTCTAGCCCTCATTCTCCGTGTGAACTCCATTTAAACTTTTAAGTAGTGTGTATTCGATAATTTTTGGTAGCAAGCTATTACCGTAGCGGATTATTTATTATTTTTAGGTGTTCATATGGTATTCTTCGGCCCTCCTTGCGGTAATTTATTGTTATTTTCCGTTAATCGAGTGTCTTATATCGGATTATGTCGCATGCACCCACTTTGGTGTCTTGGGTCCTGTTTTGTATGTCTGGTAAAATGTTTTTCTCGGTGAGAGAACAGATATGGGTTCTAACAAATCAGAAGATTCTGGCGATATGGCGTAGAATTTTGGTAGGATGAAGGGATGAACTGTGTGTAAAAAACAAATTAATAAAATTTTAATCACGACCCATATTTCTGTGCGGATACATCATGATGAAGATGTATCCATATTAAAACCTAGTTCGTGATTAAAAAGTTTTATCTAATTGTCGAAAATGGCACACGCTTTATCCGTAATCAGATATGGTTATGCTATACCGTGGATAATACACATGAATTAACTGGTCATCTGATGCCCTTCACAAACCCCACAAACCCCGAACTCTCAGTCAAGAGAAAATTAACATAATGCAGGAAGTCTTCTCGGGATTGCACGCGGTAATTTATTGTTATTTTATATTCCACTTCCTGCATACAATTCACCGGAAAAACCTGAAGTATTTCAATTAACATAATGACATAGTCATCCAATGGTTAAGGTTAACTAGACAATACTCGGCCTCTGAGTCATGTTGTTATTATAGACGAAAAGAAGGATATTCTGGCGTGGTGTGGTTAAATTTTCCTTCCCAGCTGTTGTAGTAGCATTTTAGGCCCATTTGTGTTACATAATTTTCATTTGGTTTTTAGCCAATCGGTTGGTACGTCTTTGGGCAGTCTTTACTATACTCCAATCCATCACATGGCCTTCTTTAAACTCTCTTCACTACAGTTCACTCTTTGATCCACACGAAGTCTCCCTTTTCCTGATACCCTCTGCCCCCGTCTGATCCCTTCAGCCCCCTCTACGTCGTTCGAAATTCCCATTTTCACCTCTCAGCACTTCCTCCATCCATTTGAGCTCCATGCTCTGAATCCCCGCTAAGAACTTCCTTACTTCACTCACCATATCCAACTTTTACTTGTCTGTATCCCTTGCCATTAAGATTGACCTTTCCTTTCTTGTCAACACCCGCACCCCAGAATCTTCCAACATACGATTATCTTTTCGCAAAAAACAAGTTTCCTTGTCATAGGAGGGTATGGTTCTTGAATGGGATTAAAGAAGCTTCTCTTTTTTTTTCTCGTAGGGTCCTTCCACAATTCCTTCTCTTCGTAAATTATTCCTTAGCCAAAGCAACTCTACTCCTTTGTCTTTACTACTAAACCATAGTGGTTGTCCACATCCCACGTTCAGTGCGTCGAAGTTGGCAGGTAGTTTGGTCCGAATTATTTTAGTATCACCTTTAACATTTCCACAACTTCTTTGATTCTGGACACTAAATAATTTTTGTACGCTAATAATAAAGTGCAACAGTTTCACGTAAATGACAAATTTCGTACGCGTTTGGATGAACAGCACGGCTATGTCAAATGTTAATTAATAGTCGCGTTTTAGGAAACTATGATTTTTCCGATATGGGTGGCATTTATACTAGTTCAAGTCGTTATTCGGTCTCATCTTTGGCTAATGAAAATTGTTTTACTTTCTTTGAAAGTAACCTATTTGATTTGAGGGCTCTTTTTTATACTTTTAATTTTCTTGTGTGTGTACGCGCGCTCTCACGTGTGTTTATAACCGTCGTCGTGTCAGAGATTGTCCAGGAATCTCGCGTCCTGTTTATCTCTCTTTGTTTTTATTTGTTCTGCTTCTCATTTGTTTGCCCAGTCTGTTTCTTTTCGTTGAAATAAAAGCTGGAAACAAAGGGTGCTGGATTCTCTTGATTCTCATAAGTTGGTTTAAATGGCAGTTGTTAAGAATTTGTGGTTTTAATCGGGGCTATTACTTGGGGAGGGCCTGGGTTAAGGTGGCTTTGCAGCTTAGCATTTTATCCGGTTCGTTAGCGATGACTGTGATTCCATCGATGGCAGTTATTATCGTTTGGGCGCTGCGTTAAAGAGCAGCTTTCACGGGTGTGGGTACAAAACCCTGTATTTTAAAGTCATGGAGATAAACTTACTGGAACTGGTGGAATCTGAGAGACCGCAGATCTCAAGAGTTTAACCGAGAACATCGGCTTCAATTTTCCTAATGAACGAGTATTGTGATTTCATTTGGCGTCATATCCTTGTGATTCTATTATGAGTCTTACTTACTATGAGTTATCTTTAAGTATCTGACCAGGTAAATGTATTAAAAGAGTGCTAGTTTTCGTATGGTTTCTTATTTGCTTTCATTGTTTTCTATTCCTATTGAATTATTTTTCAGTTGAACTATCTAAAATACTATTCATCATGGTTTCATTTTCTTTAGCTACTTTAAAAAATATTTAACCGAGTACTTGCTGCAGGGATTTATCAAAGCAAAATTAGCAAAATAATGAAATCGATTACTAATACATCGTTGATGGGAATCGAAATTAAGATCTTTAGGTTGCTAATTCAACTGCAATTGTTATGCATTTACGCGTTTTAGCGCTTGTTTTGAAATTTACATCCAAGTTTGGTGAGATAAAGAAAGAAATATCATTGATAGATAGGAGAAATATCATCGGAGTGTACTTTGTCGTCGGGGTAAAACAGTACATATAGAAAAAGTTCCATTTTTCTTTGCCCTCTTTTTCACACAAGATTTTGAAGGAAACACCCTTGCTATTTCTGGACGGTTCTAATCGCTTATCTAAGGATGGGATGGGAACTCATTGTAGCGAGTGAATTCTGGCTGTATCCTGGGTATACATGCAACACACAATACGAAGAAACATATCCTGTGAGTCTATGCAACCCATGTTTGGCCTTTCGTTTCCAACGTACAAGATAAAAAGAGTTAGAAAAAGATACTGCAAAAGGTTCAAGAGCTGCCAACCAAAAAACTTAATTTCTTGAAAATCCGAGAAATTTGTTGCTGAAGTTGAATTGGAAATGCACTCATTGGACAAAATCACACCAGTTTCTTTTCTTTGCAAGTTCTTTATAAAACTAATCTGAATCTAGTTTATTGTGTTCAAATTGCACCCGACTCAACATTTTGTTGTCAGTTAAGTTTTTGTTCAAATATTTGTTGAAATAAAACCCGTAATACTCAACATTCCTTGCATACTCGATTATTTAACTCAAATTAGATATCAACATTTCTCGTATTTTTCATGTTGGCAAAATATGTCGATTTTATTAGAAATTCATTAAAAATATGTTAGAAACAAAGTTCAACAAGACCCGGGAAAATGCAAAAATTTGCCTGGAAAACCTGGAAAACTCAGGGAAAAAAGAAATTGAGATTCACCGGACACCCTGGTAATGCATATGAAAATAAAGGGAGTAAAATAAAAACTTTGTTTTTAAGAGGTTATTTTTTAAGGTAGAACCTCTACTACAAGCACCTTCGATAACATGCCCTGATATTTTCATATATTGCAGATAAATTATTCCTTAGTCGATTTGTGAAAAAATAATTGGGGGTAATCGGCCATTTAGCGCTGATATCACGATTTGAAAATCGTCATTTTCAGCCTCAAATTACATTGCTCTTATGGCGGAATGGTGTCGTCCCTCTATTAAACATTTTATTTCTCGAGATTTTCCTCGACTAGGCTACCTCAAAAACGACCATATGGTGAATAAATTATCAACGGATACAATGAATTTTTTTCAGGTTACCTAATCGGCCATTTAATGCAGATATTTATGTTTGAAAAGCGATGAAGAGTCTTACTTTCGTTCCGTAGCCGCCATATTGAAACAGACTTGGCAACTATGTTCGAGGAGTAAACAAAATCATTGGAGTGAAACTATGCAAACAAACAAAGGTGCCGGACCGGAGTGAAACTATGATATGTTGACCAGCTACACAGTGTTGTCGAGTTCATCGTCAGCAATTATATATAACACATTTGTTTTAATTACGTTTACATTAAAAGAGCAAAAGCACTCACAAGTTCTGTTGTTTTAATTCATCTCGAATTTTATGACTATGCAGCTTTACAGCAGTTCCAGAGAAAGTTTTTAAATTCCTCTGAGACATGGCGTCAATATAAAAGCCATTCTTCATATGACAGGATTACTTCATTTTGAAGAAAACTCATGTAATGTGCAGCCATGTTGATTGATTGAAAATTATTTTCAATTATTATTAATAACATTTTGAACCATTTTATCTTGTTTCTGTCGAGTTCATCTATGTAATGAAAGCAGTACTTCGAAGCGCAGGTTCTACCTTAAGTGCACAGCTTCAGTGGCAGCCGCCTGCCGCCTGTTAATATTCAGGGAATGCTTTCGAATCCTACATTGGTTGGCTTTTTTGCCTTTTGGGTTATGAATGTTCATGCTCTCCCTAGCTGTGTTTTGTACATATGCTAAATGTTTTGGGATTTTTGCTAATACTAAAAATATAATCTATATTATCAGTGATCGGTCTTTTTAAAAACACGGTTTTGATTATAATATTTTTATAATTCCACATTTTATTTATGTTTTCTTTTTTTATTTCTAGGGGATTTGGAAAGCAGGGATACCAGTGTCAAGGTCAGTTTATTCAGCTTTTTTTATCTTTTAATCTGTATTTATTATGTTTGATTTAAGGTAAGTTGACTGGTTTCTTCTTTTAAATTTAAATAACCGGCGATATTTGTCTTATTTCGTCGCCATTGGAATAATCCGCGTCCTGGTGGCTAAGTTTGCAATTTCTGCATGGATTAAATATATATCAAATGTAATTTATTTGTTTATTTACTTAATATCTCTCTTCTGTAACGTTTTTTCGTAATTATACTTTTCTCTTTCTCATGACTTCTCCAAGATAGTTTGTTACCGTGATAAGCTATTGTCGTGAGCTCCATCTTATCCAATTGATCAATAATAATTATCATCGGCACGAAAGAGCATTGGATTGTTAGAGACAAAAGTATTATTCTCGGAATAGGTAGGACGTAAGTTTTTTTTTAGAATAATAAGAATATTTTTGGAGTGTTACGAGATTAAATCATACCTACGTCATATTATCTTAATTATGATGGAGTCAGGAATTGGAAGTATTGTTGTATTTATAAAGTGAATATTCTTGATTAAGAGGATTTTGTGAAAATGTCTACTTAAAAGTTAAGAAATTGTTTTAAATTGTTATAATAGGGAGGATATAATGCAGAAAAAAAATAATTTTTACTCGCCCTCTTAATCGTGTAGAATATATAATGAGATGTTGGAAGTGAGGTGGTTTGACTTCAGTTTTAGCATATCAAGCATTTCACAAAAGTGTTTAAAAAATGATGCTACAGGTTAGTTATTTTGTAACAAATAGAACACGCTAGAAAAAAACCCAAGAATTTCGTTTGATATTTCGGTTTCCGATTTCAAATCTTATTCACGGGAAGAAGAAGAACACTGACGGGAAGGGAATCATACTGACGAACGAAATAGTGTTTCGGTAGTTTTTGCCAAACAATGCGGTTCAGGGAGTTTCCACCGTAAAATGAAACAAGTGCATATTTCCTTCTTCGTTTTATTTAGAAAAAGCTACCCAATGGCTGATATTTTGTTGATGATGATGATATTTTTTCTTTCGTAACTATTTTTTCTAAAATTTAATCAAAATATTAATCTTAAAATTTGCAAAATTAAAGCAAATTAAACTTGAAACTTACATGTGCTGTTAGATGACTATAGGTAAAGCCTAGGAAGTTTTTTTTTCTTGTAGTACATAGTCTTCTTTCAAATGCTAGTACGGGAAGTGAATTATTCCAGAGAAATAATATTATAATAAGATGAAGGCCCCAATCCATTACGGTTCTGAGTTTTTAATAAATAATTGGCATTTATGGGGTCAAAATATGTCATTTTCACAGAAATGTAACTGCGGTTGGTTACTTGGGCTGGAAAAATATCCGTTATATAATATACATTCGTTGTACAATCCGCGTATTAAATATGTTATTTTTGTTGCCAGTAACTAAGGCATGCCATCAGTGGAAGCAGTCTTGCTTTAGCAACATAAACGAAGGGGTAGAATTTCTCATTTGTTTTGACTCCCGTAGTTGCGGGCGAACATCCTTTGAAGACTCTCTGGTTTCAATTACATGATTGTCCCCACAGAGCTCGCGGGGGTTTCTGTTTCGTTCCTTGGGATGTACATACTTACCGATTACATAACAATAAACCGTGGAAACTCTGTGCTACTTTCCCTAATAATGTAAAAGGTGGAAGGAAATGCATTTTTGTCCTATGTAGTTGAATGTCTACTTGTTAAGAGGCCCAAGTGGCTCGTAAGTGTATTGTCTTTGCCGGCGGAGAATTTCCGCATGCATTTGGCGAAGTGCACTCTAAGGATTGTGACTATCTATGCATGTAAAGGTATTAAATCACGATTCCGGAGTAATCTGAAGTATTAAGTCATCATGTGCATTCTTTCGTATAACGTGGTTGTTATCTGAATGCCTGTGATAGGTGTCCTATTCCACGTATGTCAACATTTATTATCTTCACTTAAAATGGTGCATGAAAAAAATCGGAATTATTACCTCGTTAGTATGTGCTATATTTACAGAAGGCTACTAGCACTCCCAACATTACTTAGTCTGTTTTATTTTTTAGTAGGAAATAGATATTTTTTCACCCGTTAATGCCCAACTCTTTTTACAATAATGAATATTTGTGGGAATCGCGTTGGTGTGGTTGCTTTTCATCGCGAGAGCCCGGCGGTGGCGGAGAGTTTTCATTGGAATCCCGATCGTTATTTGGGTATTATGTTAAGAGCGCTGGAAGCGTAACACTCAGTCCATAGAATGGGTCCTTAATATTGGTGTCTATCGTTAAGTGTAGGATGATACCATCGCCGGGTTCTCTCGACACTTGCTTCGCTCCCATAATCCTTCTTATACCTGCATACCCATCTGTTCTCTATGTCGCAAAGAACCTTAGCTGTCGGTCGCCTTCCCAAATAGCCAGCCAAGGAAATTTCTTAAAAATATTATGTAACAACAATAATGAATATCAACAATATGCAATTATAGAAGTCAAATATTAACTGTGGCTGAAACTTATAAAATCAGGGATCTGATGCATGAATCTGGGCACTTTGGAATTGGGAAACTTTTTCGCGTTTACTCCATTCGATACATTATGCAACATGGAATGATGTAATTATCTACTGTTATTGATTCTTGCATAAGGGCATGATCAAAAGATGAAATCGATATAAAAAAGTTATTATTTCAAAAGCTATGGCTTAAATTGTAAAATCATTTTGACCCTTCAGACTCGCTTTGAAAATTAATTTCAAAAATTACTTTCTTGTTGAGCTCCTGCATCACGGAAGGATCATATTATCATTATTTCACATTTAAGGCTTAAATAGTGGTCACTAATTGGTGTCGTTTTATTAACCTCCTTCTCCTAGCCCCCATCTCAAACGCCTCCGATCTATTCTAATTCGCTTTCGTTCGTCCCTCTCAAGTTTCCGCTGCGTCACCCCCTGGCTGACTCTTCACTTACCTTTTCTTAACATCTTTAACACGAGACGCCGTTCGTCTATTATATCACACTAGTCAAAATCCACTATGCCTGCGCAATTAATCCCATATTACCCATACTACTAAACCAATTTTCCTTCTTGTGATATCTAGTTAACTAAATTGTTCTACCCACTTCAGTTTGAGCCCCTCCCCACTTTTGTGAATTACCTCCGTATCCTAGAAAGCGTTAGCATTTGCGCCATATCTTGACATCTTTGGGTTATCTACGTTTTTGGTTCTCCATTAATTTTGCTCCGCACGTGTTGGCTAGTAATTCTAGAGTTAGCGTCATAAGGTTGAATGAAGTACACATTATTCTATGTAGAGCCTGTGTCCTAGGGGTTTTTGCAATGAGTAAGTACCTACTTAGGGAAGAAAAAAAACAATTTTTCCATCATGAAAATTCAGAATCGAGTCGAAGGAAGACCTGAATCCTTGAAAAATCCGTGACTCTGCATATTTTTCTCGTAGTTGACTCCTTGAGACATTGTTTTTTTTTACGAGGATTCCACTTTTCGAAGAGCAATCATTTCTAATATCCGAATAGATTTTTCATCTATTAATACTTGCGACTGCAAAGACTACGAGGCTGGGACATGAGGATTGAGATGTAAAATAGTGAGAACGTCTCATGATGGTTGAGATGGCGGAAGGTCTTTGCGATGGGGAGATGCAGGGTGAAAATTCGGGGCTTTCTGAGTTCGAGAGCGATCATTTTTCACATGATGAGACTCACAGCCTTCCCGTAACCGCATGAATATCGCCCTTTGAAGCCTATTTACGCCATGCGTGTATTTGTGCGAATACGTATACTATATGACACTATATCTGTACTACCCCGCGAGCTGTGGGAAGGACGTGTGGCAGCGGGTGTTAGGACACCGACCATAAAAATGAAGGGTTTAGGGAAGGGAGTGGAAGAGGGAAATGATGAAAGGTGAGGAGTAGACACATTAGCCTCATTCGCGGAACTGCATTAAAGAGGCAGGGATCAATGAGTGAATGGTGTGGAATTGGATGAAGTTGTTTCACTAATGCCGATATCAAGTTTTTGTCGTGGTAATTTCTACGTAGGTGTAACGAAATGACAAAACCTGTAATTTTCTACCGTATAAAAATTACTCTCGACCCGGGTTTCAGTGTTAATACATCTGAAGATGATGTATTAGCATTGAAACCAGAGTCGAGAGCAAGTTTTTTTTACTCAAAATTGCGCGTTTTGTTGTTTCATCATGTGTCAATTCCACTCAATTTCGCCAGAATCTTTGGATTTTATATGCAACGGAGATGTTACTTCGCTCGCGTAGGAAAGCTTATTGAGTACTCTGCAAGTATTTCGGAACCTACTCAGAAATATTTAATAAGGGAAAAATTAAAAGTAAAGACTCACGCTTCAGTAAAAAGTACTATGAGCGAACAAAAAACAGCGCATGGAATGACTAGGTTTAGAGTTAGTGAAGACGCGTAGGTTACACTCTTGGCTTCCATTAAGATAGCTTAAAAATTTCAAATCATGCGGTTTTCCGGATTATCAGGTGGATATTACTTTATCCCCATGTAGCATATCTAGGATACAAGATCGATAAAGTAAGAGAAATACGCTGTCGAGCAGATAGGTTTAAGAAATTTTTCTCCCCATCCCCCCTTTAACGACTACAACAGGAGCAGCGAAACACGAAGAAACTCCGGTAAAACTCATGTTACTTTTCGTCCTCTACCTATTCCAATTCCATTTTATTGTTCCCTTCTTTATAGTAGATGCCCCAACACCCCCTGCCGCACACCCTCGCGGTGGCTCGCAGGGTAGTATGTTGGTGTATTCCAGAAGAGCAGAAGATATTTCAGCATTGCGGAATTTATGCAGCAAAACCTGCAATAATTGTTCAATCGAAATATCTTTAATTTATATTTTCGGCACATTGGCAATTCCCTTTCATTTACTGGCTTCAATTATATCAACCAAACGTTGCTTACAATAAAAACTAACTTGGAAATGCCACAATGTCTAGCAGCTGAATGTTTATGGTGGCATAAAACCCGATTAAGTGAATCAATTCACAGATTATTATAATACAACGCCATACGCCTAAAATATTTAATCTTAACGTTATACTTGTGTCAATAAACATTTTATAGGTCACATATCATGTATCACTTATCCAGATACGATCCTAAGGAGAAAGTAGCAGCCAACAGAAAACTGTGTCGTTAAAATTCACTGACGACATTAGTAAACTGTAAATGGCTTTAAAAATGCAATGATATAAACTTAATGATAAATTAAATTTCAGTGGAAACTAGTATAAGTGTTGCAAATAATTCAGTTTATAAATATTTCAAAATTAGCATCCCCAAAACTGCTGATTTCTCCTCCATAACCTCCCACGCTTCAGTAAACATCGATACACCCATTGAAAAGACAAAAAACGCTCTAGTCTTCTTCCCGAAAATTGGTGGAGCTAGTTCATCCGCAATCTTTTTTTTTCATCTCCCCCACGATACAAAATGGTAGGCTGGGTGCATTCATCCAATTAGCATCCCCGTGGCAGGGCATGGCTCGAGGTCAGCCCGCTTCTATTCCCCGACGGGGAAGGACTGGTAGTATAGAGGTTTTCCGCTTTTGGATTAGCGTTGACGAACCCTCTTCGTTGTTCAATATCGCCCCGGTCGAATTGCACGCGGGCGGTGTGTGGCGCTGTTGCGGTCGGTCGGGGGTGGGAACCGCCTCTGCGCACGCCGTGTGCCAGGCAAGCAGGCTGCCTTGCCCACCTGTGCCGCCGCCGCCGCCTTCTGTGTGTGTGTGTGTGTGTGTGGGGCGCTCGCCTGGTGACCCTTTCGCCTTGCAATCGATCCGTCATTCGATTGAAGCAATTGAGGAACGGGCCATCTCGCCAAATTCGCATCCTCGGGCCGCTATACTCATTACGGCGCGGCTGGAAAACATTTGTTTGTCGAGTAGGTAGTTCATGGGTGCCTTCCATTCGTTCTAGTGCGCTGCTCTTTTTTGTAACACCACGGCGCAGTTGGCTTCCATTCGAATCGGACCGGATTGGGAGGGAATAGGGAAAAGGAATTCGAAGAAGGGCAAGAGCGATAAGTGTAATGTGTGTTGACGGAGGCTGTCTTACAGTTAGTGGGTCGATTTTTTAAAAATTAAAGATTAATCCAAATTGTCAGTGAAAGCAATAAGGGTTTTGAGCCCTTTGCATGTATTTCGATCATCCAGGTGACCATCGACAGGGACAGTTAAAATCGAGTGAATGAGGGAAACTCTCACTCGAACTTCGAACCTCGCACGACACGCACATGTTTACGAGATTTTAACTCCCCCTATCGATGGCCACCTGGATGACCGAAATGCATGCATAGGAGTCCAAATTTCTATTGCTTTCATTGACATTCTGGATTGATCTTTAATTTAAAATTTACGTGTCAATTTCTCTCTTCATGTGTCATGATTTCTTTTTAATGTAGTCGTTAATGATGCGTGGAAAGAAGGAATATTTGCTATCCATCTGTTAGTCAGTATAATCCTCATGATAATCGGGTAGGTGTGGTGGCTAGGGGGCCCGGATTCAAATCCCGGTGGTGGCGGAGATTTTTCAGTGAAATCCTAATTCCTACTTGGGTGTCATGTGGAGAGTACTTCATACTAATTTTTATACGTTATAATAACAAGATTATAATTAATAACTTTAGTCCCATAAAAAAAAATAAATAATTTAATGCAACAGGTAAAAACCTTTTTCAAGCCAAGTATATTAATTTATCATAACGATATCGAGGCAATGTACCACGAGCCCAAATGAAACAGAAAGAAACAAAAGTTAACTCAATAAAAAAATTAAGGAGTTTAAATAGCAACCTAAAAATATAACAAGTACAGCACTTAGTCCGGCGGATGGGATGATGAATCGTAGTCCCCTTAGCCCCTCTCCGTAAGTGTAGGCTAATGCCGACGCCAGGTTTTTCACCACCCTTCCTCCATTCCACAATGACCCTTTCTTATCCAACCAACCCATTTAACCCTGTCCTTATTTAAAGGGTTAACGCTGTTAATCAAGTTGTTTGCCATCTTGTACGCTTTCCACGCGCACAGTGATTGGTTGTATGGTTACTTGGAGAGGCAACCAACAATTTAGATGATTTTTGCCGCTAAGTAATGGTAGGTTGTAAAAGATCTTAGGCTGAGATGATTTTACTAAATGGTAGGTTGGTTGGAGTTAGGCGATCATATGAAGAAGGGAGGAAGGGCAAAGAGAAACCCGGCCTCGGCAGTAGCCTACTCTTTACGAAAGCAGCAAAGGGGCCCACAGTTGAACAACGTTGAATCACATTAAATGAACAAAATACTGCCCTTAAAGTGGCATTCTAATATCACCCAAATAGTATTCCAATTAATAGGCTCTTCCACTCACGGAATTCGAACGTGTTCCCTCGGGATTTGGTAGCCAGTTCTTTAGCCTCCACAACAACCCAACCCCCTGAAGCATTCTTGGGCCATCTAGGAAAATTCGCATCCTCGGTCTCTTCAGTCGTTACAGATCTATATCTACATACTACTCTGTGAGCCGCTGCAGATGTGTGGCAGGGGGTGCTAGAACACTAGCCATGGAAGGGGAGGGAATCGGTAAAAGGAGGGGTGAATGAACAGAGGTAAATTGTGCGTTAATGATGTGTCTTGTCACGCTGTTTTTTGTTATAATCACTAATGGTGCGTGGAAAGAAGAAATGTTTGTATATACCTATCAGTTCGGCAGTGTGTCTATCTTATTTTGTCGCTTCTATCAGATCTAAAGCCCGTTTCACACGACACTTGATCCAGCACAAGACCTAGTATGCTAGCTGGTACTTGATGTTGAGGACGAAACCCAGTATACTAGAAACCGTACTAGAAGGTTTCACACGATAATCGACCTTGTGCTTGCTATTAAGCAATTATTCCATATGATTCCATACTAATTTTAAAAAGAGAAGATCGCACAGCGTCTGTAACGTGAACGTGATTGGTAGATGGCCACTGGGTCCTACTGGGTCTAGTAGCAAACTAGTACCGCATCAAGTACGAAATCCAGTGGCTCAGCGAGTATACTAGCTAGCATGCTTGCTAGCCTGTATACTGGTTCTGTTCACACGATACTGGAAAGCTAGCATACTAGCGAGTATACTAGACCTTGTGCTGGATCAAGTGTCGTGTGAAACGGGCTTGAATGCAGTGGGATAACACTTCGTTTTTCCAAAATATTTTGGCAGCTGTCGTATATTTCTCTTCTCATCCGGCGCAAAAATTTATATACCTACGCTTTCAACTCTCTTAGTATCTTTTTAAATTTATGTAAGTAGTCCGTCACAGTATTCCACTTTTTATGTGAAAATAAGACACGAGTATTTATATTTTCTGCTTCATAGCCACATGCATGTTTTTGGACGACTATCGGTTAATATTTATGCTTTATGACATTGCTCCTATCGATATCTTTACCATTTTATAAAAATTGTAGCTAGATAAAACTGTGTATTGTGAATTTCCGTCGTTTTTTACCTTTTCCATATGTCTCAGTGTCCCTGTCATTGCAAAATAATTTTTAAAGTGTTCTACTGGATGAACGCCGATAACTATTTTTTGGGGATAAATCATTTCTCGATTTATTATTCGTTGATATGGCACAGTATTTATCTCTCATGATATAGGTAAGTCAACACTATACAGAAATAAATAAAAACAAGATAAAAATTCCTGAAAATTGTTTATTAGATTTGCTGCCGGTTTCTCCAGGTACCACATCATTGCGTACCGTCACATGTAAGTGACTGTACCTTGAAATACATCTTATAATTCTAATTCAGTTATTTACTTGTTTTTTCATCTGATGTTGACGTAATTGGCGATACCGTTTGCACAGTCTCTGGTACTGCCACTTGCATTCGACTGTCGCTGATGCTGCCGCATCTAGCGGAATAGGTTTGATATCTTGCAGTGTTTTGTGGAATTTTCAAATGTTTTTTTCAATTTATTGTTACACAGTGAGATTATTTCTCATTGTATCCCCCGCCAAGGTCGACTCAATCAAGACAACGTGGTATACAGAAGGAAAACATTTTAGTTGTATTTGTCCACACAAATTTATTTTTCCGACCAAGGTTTCAACTGGTCGCCATCATTCTCAACCTTGAAAATGACGGTGACCCGTTGAAACCTTGGCCGGTATAAATAAATTTGTGCGGATAAACACAATTTTAAGTTTTCCTTCTTTTTACAATGAAAGATTTCCACGAAGTGAGGCCTGAAACTATTTGTTTGTGTTGGTGGTGAAGTGGAGGAAAAAGGTCATGTTTCTTGAGCGCACGTGCCGGATATCGGAGAGAAGAGTGCGGAACAAAAAAACCATTCCAATCTTTGGTGAGGAAGATACAAATCGACGGGCTCCATTACGAATCGCTGTCGGCACTCATTCCCACAGTCTCAGCTCATCTCCTTCATTGCCCCCTCTCCCTCCCCCAGCCTCTTTCCCCTTCCTCCCACGTCATTAGTCCCCCACTATCCTCCATCGGCACTTAACGGCAACAGGTCACGTGATCCGTCGTGGTGCATTTCTGTTTTTGCGTCGTCGAGAGAGAGAGAGAGAGAGTAAGATGGGGTTTGGTTGGTTTGTAAGGGTTCTGCGGGGTGGGTGAAGGGGAGGAGAGATGTGGGATATCCGAGGAAGAGAGCCCAGGGACCGGATACCCGTGGCGGATGGGACTTGAGAGAGCCCTTAAACGTTGGTGGGGATCCCTTTAAAAAATACCGGGGAGGATCCTGTCACGCAACCGGAGAAGGGACATTAAAATTTGGCGCAGGGTAATCCTGGATCCATTTCTCTCTTGTCTTTCTCTACCCTCCTCCCTCAGGCCACAGGATTGCCTCCTGGTTTCTCCTCCCCCGAACCCCCTACCCATACGTCGGATGTGATCGCAAGGAGATAACGTCCCAGAGATATGTCAACCGTGGAGGATAATTTTTTTTTTGCCGCCGAATCCATGGGAGATGCGACTCGATTGGATTGCGATACATTATTTCAGCGTTGTGTGGGCAGAATGGTGGATTTTGGGATGACGTGGAGATGACGTGCAGACGATGTATAGATGACGTGGAGACGACTGGAATAATTCGTTTACTGATTTAACCCTGCACCCTAGTCATCTTAGTGGCTATATGTGCTTCGACAAGCCGGAAATATCGATCTGATGTAATCAATCAAATTGGTAACCGGCATTCTTATGAAGATTATTATTTTTTATTTTAAGAGGTAACCAAGTGATTGCTTTCAAGCAAAAAAGTTCCGCGTATTAAAGCTTAAAGTTTAGGTATCGAGATGAGTCTCCGCGGTAATATTTGGATGCAAGAACTATGATGAATTTTTAAACCTTGTATTCAATTGACTGCATCTGTTGATTTGGTAATCTACCACTATTTTGCAGGATGGGGACGATTAGGAGATGACATGGAGATGACTCGGATCAGTCTCTTTTAGATTTAACCCAGCTCTCAGTAGTTAATCGTCTTATAATAGGGATGTGTTCAGACGAAGCGGGAATACCGATGAAATTTAATCAAAGTATTTGTCAGAAGAGAATAGATTTCTCGATGATTGCTTTCAGGCAAAAAGAAACTCATAATAAAAAATACTGCCGAAGAATCATGAGGATTTTCTCCTCTGCAATGCGTTGAGATAAAGATTTTGATGATTTATAATCCTCATTTCTTTCATAGCACTGCCCTGAAAAGCAGAATATTAATTCTCATCTTTTACATTAAATATAGCTCGGTAAAAATTCTATAGTATCGCTAAAGATATTGTTATCCTTTAATTATTTTCACGAGACCTACTTGAAACCGAGAAAGTTGTTCCTCATCATTTAAATGTTAAGTGTAACGTTAGTACTGAAACAGCTTCTCTGAAATAATGATAGAATGCGTAGTGCAGTATTTTGTGGGATTGTGTTTTGCCCTTTCCTGAGTGACGGGATGTGAAGTGTTCAAATCTGGTCTGAAATGGTGGAAAATGAGTGTATCCATATTAAAAGGACAAACTTAAGTTTTCACATTATTTATTATTTCGATGGCTCGAAGCGTGTTTCCCCACGCTTTGGCATATTCATGCCATTTTTATCATGTAATCGTAACCATCATGGTCAATGGTTATGCCACAGCATGGTAAACACGCGACCTTTCATTGTGACAGTAAGTATTGCGTAAGCAATGAATTTACAAAATGTTTTATTTTGAGTTTATTGCTTGAAAGAGAAGAAACATGGACAATCAGGAAGAGAGGGAAGAAATATCAAGAGGGATTTGAAATGTGGGTATGGCGAAGAATGGAAAGGATCAAATGGAGTGATGAAGTGAGAAATGAGGAAGTGCTGGTAAGAATAAATGAGAAAAGAAACATTGTGAGAACAGTAAGAAAGAGGAAAGCTAACTGGATGGGACAAATCCTGAGAAAAGACTGCTCTCTAAAATTAATATTGTAAGGAAAAATTGAGGAAAAGAGAGGGATGAGAAGAAAAAGATATAAAATGTTGACGGGCATAATGATGGGCCGGAGTTATAAAGAGCTGAGGGAGACAGCAGAAGACAGAGCGGCAGAGGGAGCATTTCAGATGAAACCTTACGGAGTACAATCACCAAAGAAGAAGAAGCAACGAAATTTGTTCTTCATATGGAAAAAAAGGGATAGCCTACCTGTACGTGAAGAAGTTGTGGAAGAATATGCTATACAGGTGAGAAAAAATGGTGGTGCAGAAAATGTTCCGGCGATCAATGATTCCCTTTAGAGAGGATGGTTCTCGTTTCATTTTTGTCGGTGTCCCCAGAGTGAGGTAGAATTTTGTACCTTGCCGTTTTGAATTTCTTACGGGATATAGGGGATAGGTGGAGTTTGAAGCAGGGGATGAAAGAGGTGGGGTGAGGTCCCACAGGTAGGAATAAGAATATCAGAATTCAGCATCGGAAAAGTGATAAATTTACTGGATGCTCGATAAGAGGATATCGCTGTTTCTCACGAATTACACAAGTATCACCGAGTAAAACTGTAAGATTAGAAACAAGTTGAATATCAGTGACCATGAATCGGACAGTCGTTTTACGCTGCATGTTTAGCTATGGGCCAAGAAAATATTATTATTGGATGACGTCAAAGATAAATAATACTGTTGTACTTATATTTGAGGGCCTGAGAGTCAAAATAATGCAAGTCACATAAACACGAAAAACGATATAAATGCATATGTTCTAAGTTGGTACCATCGGGTGCCGTCAGTTAGCTACAGAAAAGGGAATACAAGTGCTCGAAGGTATGGTGCTACGATCTAGCCACCGAACACTTAAGATAATTTGCTTTTAATCATTTATTACCGGAGTAAATTATACAGGTGTCACTGGACGACGTTTTTCACTTGCATTACTTTGACTCTCAGGCCCTCATTTGCTATGTCATTAAAATAAATGTTGAAGGTATTTGTTTTGGAAGCTCTTTTCTTCGAATTAGTAGTTATTTTTAGCATTTTCACGCGATATACTGAATATTCAATAGCAAATTGTCAACTGGTGGAGTAGCAATAATTTTGACTGTGACTTCCAAGATAGTATGGTAAAAGGAAGCATTCGTCGCTCCATCAGCGATTAATTAAAGGTACTTGACTATCATGCATCTCATACGTTATCTGCACCAAGCATATCGAAACATATTTTTATAATTGCTTGGCTGCCTTAGTCTGTGCACATGTAGACGAATTTATTTTGGTGAGTAAAAAATGGCTACTGCAGTTTCTAGTGTCGATAAGTATTATTGTATCTGTCTGTCTATCGGGGTGGCTAGCCCCCCCAGAAATCAGAGGTCGTGGCTCACTTTTTAATGGACACTGCCCGATTTACAAAATCTCTTCCCCCCCCACGATTCGGGGGGTTGTTGCGCCGCTGGTCTGTGTTTAGATAAACATCTCTATTATATCTTTTCATAATTAATATTATTTTCTTAACTCCTCTTTGTCCTCCTCTGGATTCGTTTACAACCTTGCGTTGCAAGTGCCTACTCCCTTCAGTTTGCTGAAGAGCCGGCCTTGTAACCGAAATACACGTATCCGACGCACACCCTTGTCTTTTCCTGTCTTATTGTCGTTATTATAATTTCTTGATGAAACTTTTTACTTTTCGAACCTCAAATTCTACCTTTAACGATTCGGATGGCACCATAAGGGCACCAACACTTGAGCGCAGATCATTCCTATTGTCAGGCTGAAGGTTCGTTAAGGTGTTTTCATGTATTACGAAAAGCGCCATTACGCTGTAGTGGATAAGGACGTAAGCACCGTAAATTAATGTTCAATGAATCCGGACACTCTTTAAGGTTCCTTTCTCCGAGCCAAGATAGCAAATCACGACTTCATATGAGTCTTCAATTATTATCTTAACTTCTATATATCATGAGTCTGTTCATGAGGAGTGCTGTCATGGATTTCCGGAATTTTATACGTCTTATAGGATCGGTCTTCCCTTCTGGCCAACAATATTTTCGGCACAGCCGTCACTCACTGCGTGACCAGCGGTCCTTGAAACTCCATAACCACTTAATACTATCAATGGCGCAGAAAAAAAATATTTAATCACCGATCTATATTTAGTCTTTAAATGCTGAAAATGTTCTTGAGCGTTCTGTGGATCATCTCCGGCCGACGAAAGGTTTACTATGGACCGTTGAAATATTGAACCCGCATCGTGTGTATGCTGCCTCAATAATGCATCTACATATTACCCTGCGAGCTGCCGTAGAGTTCTAAGGTATGGGGTGTTAGGACGCCAACTATGGTAAGCAGATAGGAAGGGAAGAAGTAGTTGGGAAAATGAAGGGAGTGTAGTGAGATATATTGGAGCCAACGTAAACACAAATCCCTGGTATCACTTTTGTGTTGCTACCGAGTATTACTAAGTCTGCCGCTGATATACCATCACCTGGTCGGCAGATTCTGAGAGTGAACCCAACGTAAATGTATTATGCCCACCTCCAAAGAAACCTGCCAGTTTCACTGAAAGGAATGAGGTGTGCCGACGAGGGATGAAGAGGATGGATGGCAAGGAATAGTCGCACACCGAGGGAGTCAGAGAAAGGAGGATTGGCTGGGACTTGTCGGCTCAAAGGAGTAGAAGAAGCGGGCGGTAGAATTTAATGGAAGCAGGACGGTTGGATGGGAGTGGAAAAGAGGTTCGGTTGGTTGGGGGGCAAAAAGGAAATGGGGATATTGTTGGGAGAAGGGAGGAATGAGATTGTTGCGGATGAGTGCATTGGAGCCTGAGGGGGTCGCTCCATGGAGGATGAGCGGAAACGGAGAAGTAAGGGGTTGGTTGATAGGTCCAGATGGGGGTGGAGGAGGGTTTTCAGGGTTCTAGACGAGAGAATATAAGGGAGAGTTAGATAAAGGGTGAGTCGAAAACCCCGGTGGACCAAGTGAAATCTATTCATACCCGTGGAAAGGATTTTATCAGGGTTACATGATTAGATTTTACAATAGACGCCTTCGATGTTGGTTTCACTGATTAAAAGGTAACGAATACCCCGTCCGTCTGCTCCTCGTAATGACCTAACCAAGTCGCTCAAGTTATAAAAGAATATTCATGAGGACGAGTTTGTCTCTTTCGAAGGTAAATTTGAAGGGACGCTGTATGCAATAGTTTTACAATCGATCTGAGCTTGGATCATCTTTGTGCATATTTCCTCCTCGTCGTCGCTATCGCCGTCCGTGACGCGAGCTTCCATTGTTGCTCACTGCTAGCAGTCACAACTCTTGTAAATCTCTCTACAGTACGAGAACGACGAGATTGAGGAACAGGTGTAAATTGAAGCACGTTCATGGCATTAGTCTTTGCAGAAACAGTGATAACCACTCGCATGAAATTGCGATTATGGCAAATTTTGGTAGCTGGTGAAATTTGGAGGACGGTGATTGCGTTTTCTTCGTTATTAGGAGCTTTATGGTAACGCATTTACCCCAGGCAAAGTAATATTCATTCTTTTCGATTTTGTCTAATATTCATTCATTAAAATCTTCGTTTTAATTTTATCAAGGCTAAAATATCATCGTTCTGCATTCATTTGTTTAAAGTAAAAATCCTAACTATTATGGTAACATTAAAGTTGGAATTTAAATAATGTGACGCAGTAAATATGTACGCCTTGTAGCTTTGGTCGAGTTTATTAGGGTGAAGTATTAAATGAATTAGGGTGAAATATTAATTGAATATGGAGAACAGTGCGCTGTGCCCTGGCCAATCGCTGCAGTAGACAACTTGACTCGTGCAAAAGTTTTCAAATCTTAGAAATTCAGCCCACATTCCATAAACGTGACGTGACACATCGTGGGCGTAATTTGTTTCTCAGCTTACGTAGCAAAAATATAGATCATTCTGAACACAGATTTGAGATGGTAAAATGTTCAATTAATATTCACAAATATTGAACTCTAAACTATCGTGGGACAATTAAGTGTGCGTAGTGTCTCGAAAAAAATACGTTGTCACATGAAGTATCTGTTGAACTCGTAGCTACGGTCGCGTTGATTAAGCTTATATGCCGGAACGCTCGCATTCTCGCTCGCTCGAAGTTTAGCTTTAGCTACGCTCTTACAAATTGCTACAGAAGACAATGCCTGTAAAACATGAGCTTTGAAGTTCAGCCCGCATTTCATAGGCCCTACGGTACACGTCACCTTCGTCATTTGTTTCTCAGTACATTGGTAATTCTATTTCTAGATTTGAGCAGAAAATATTCAGTTAATATTCAGTATGACTTGACGGTCTCAAGTAGCTTGGAAACATAAAGACTTATAGTCATTCGTTTCTCAGCGCCCTGTGTGCTAAATAATAGCATTACCTAATCCAGGTTTAGGACGGAAAATATCACCCGGATGATGTTTGTTAAAGTTCAGTCGTGTAAACAAGGGAAGAAGCATCATGGTATATTTGAAATATCTTGCTCTTTAAATATGCGCCGAACTCGTCGCTGCGGTTCTCTGTTTTAAATATAGGAACGCTTTCATGAACAGCGTGATCTTTACCCTGACAACTCGCCAGTGTGGACAACTCAGCACATGTAAAGAACAGGCTTTAAAACGCATCCCGCATTTCATGGGCGTCACGTGATACATCGTTGACGTCATTTGTTTCCAAGGGCACGTAGGCAAAATAATAGCAATTCTAAATCCAGATTTCGAGGGAATGGTTGGAGGAAATGAGCGTGGAGCCGGAATATGAACAGAGGGGTAGGAAGTGGGTGAAGGGTTAGGTGTTGATGAGGATGGGAGGAACTGTATGGCTATCTTGGTGGGGGTTTGAGATTGGTCCGTGGATGGGCTTAGGGCAGGGTTACCAACTCTCCCGAATTATTCGAGAGACTCCCAGAATTGGAAAAGAGTGTTTTTTTAATCTCCCGCCCCTAGGGTTGAGATATTTCTCTCCCGCTTCAATTTAAAAAATAATCAATTCTAAAACGTTCTTTCCATTATTATTGTTTGCTATCATTCAAAGTTTTTATTCATCTGTTATTTACTGCGAGCATGACAGAATATGCTAAATCATCTCAACATTTCTTGATTTAAATATGATCTCCATTGAAATTAATAATTAACCTTTATTTCATATTTATTAATTTGGCTTTCCTTTTTTCATGGCTCTTTGTGTATCAGCTATACCATATAACTGCAGGTTCGATATTTGATAAAAGTTTGTAATTTTCATGGTGCTTACGTATGAAAATGTTATTTGAATATTCTTTTTTTGTTATTAAACTGGTATTCCAAGGAAGTTACTACGATATCTCGGTATTGTAAACAGTTCAACTTATCGTTAATATATTCAGTACAATTATGCATCACAAGTGAATCGTGGAATATGTATTTCAGTTTTCTCAGTTGTTAACGTCAAATATTAATAGACATTCGCACATTTATGCAGTTCAGTGATGCGGAATGCACATCCCACGTGATAGTTGAATTTAAAAAAATTAATCTCCCAGAATCTCCGGGAATTTTTCTACTCCGAGAACGGAATACTACTGGAATCAACTCTTCACGAGTTGGCAACCCTTGGGTTTAAGGTGTTGGAGCGGTGGGTTGGACGTTAGGAGGGGTAGGTGGAACTGGAAGGAATATGAGTCGAGGTAATAAGAAAGATGGGTTCAGTAGGGTTGGGGAATAGGCAGGAGATGGAAGTCCGTGGTCCGTGTAAAGCGAGGAGGGTTCGCTCAAGCGGGAAATCGTTATAAAGAGATGGGGCAGAAATATTTTTATGGTCCCGGAACAATTAGTCCCATCGTATTGTGTCTATCGGGGCGTGCACATTTTGTATTGGGGGGGGGGGGGGGCTCGGGTCTTTGTGTAAACTTATGAAGAGGGATACGGCCGCAGCTTGTATTGGCTTTATTTTTTATGGTGAATTGCTTTTTTTCAGGTTCTGATTTCAAAAGAAACTTAAGTTTTTAAAAGGAAGGAACGCTACTAGGTATCGTACTTGGTGTGATGAGATTGAAGTTTACATTCCGCGATCGTGAATACTTAACCGCTTCAGTGAGAAAATAGACCCAGAAAATTTAGTATGCATCTTCGTTTAAAGGGGCTCGTCTATCGACCCGGTATAATTCTGAATTTACTTCTGTATTTATAGGTCGTTATTTAATACCGTTCCATGTCTGCGTATATTCTGGGTCTCCGTGTGAATATCGCTTTTCTGAAGATGTTGGTAAACTTATTTCTCAAGTGGTGAAGTTAGAACTTCTCCACTTAAAATGAAATGAAAGGTAAAAACAATTGCGTCATATACAGAGAGATTATAAGTGATAATGTTAAAATACTTAAACTATGGGAGCTTAACGAAACAAACTGCATCTGTTGGAAAATAGCCCAAAAGTTCTCGGTGTACATTTACGTTTCAGTTAGCTGAATGAGGATGGAGGCGGTGAGGTAAATAGAAAGGAAGGCAAACGAGGAAGTGCTTGGTATGATGGGTGAGGAAAGGAGATCGATGACATTAGGAAGAGACAGAGTAGGTGGTTGGAAGAGGTTATAAGGGGCGACGGAACCCGGAATCCTTCGCCGGTCACTGCGCCGCAGACCCCTCCTGATGCCGTGCTCTACCTACCGGGCTCATCGTCCCCGGGCCCACCGGAACTTGTGGAGGATGCAGCGGAGCACGATCTCCTCATCGGCTATCTCCTCCGCTGGCATGACTCCGGTGAGCCTGGAGACCCGGGTCTAAACTCTAGGTCTTGAAGGGCTGCTTAAGTCAGTGATAGAGGATGTTGTGTAAGCGGGAAAGAGGGAGAAAGAGAGTAGGTTTCATGGACGGAATGAAGCTGGGTAGGACGCATGCTGAGATGATGAAAAAATATTATTGATACGTAGGACCCTACACGTACAAATCTAAAGGATTTTTACTCACTTCCATGTTAATCCACCTTAACGGGTATATTACCTAACAATAATAATAAACTAAAAATATTATTGTCTCTTGGCTTGGCTTAGCTACGGCATAGTATTTCATATGACGTTATTTAAACCCTTTTTATGTGCTATTCTTGATATTCTCGCTAATCTTGCTCTTCTTGAAAATGTTATAAATGGTGGGATGCTGTTGGTTCCGTGGCGGAGATGCCAGAACTGTTAGTAAAACCTAATTTACGGGCGTGGAAATTTTATGTGGCAATGCTCAAATGTAATAAAGGATTGGGATTAAAGAAAGCCTATCCCCAGTTTTCATCGTAGTCGGGTCTAATTTTTATTCGAACTCGTGTGAAATAGTAATCCTCACTCCGACACCTTGTGAAATTATAGCGGTGGCTGGTGTCTAGGTGGTTTCGGCCGAAATAACAGTGGCAAGTGACGCAAGTGATTTCCATCAAAGAGTCCCCGAATTACCATTTTCGCCGGCGAGGAGAAAGGGGCCATGGTTGGAATATGGAGGAAGGGGTTTTTAGCCGGGGAGATCTGAGTGGGTTACATGGGGATGAAGAGCGGAGATGCGTAATGGTTGGCAACAGGGTGCGGAAGGAGGGGAGGGAAGGCTGGGGAAGTTGGGGGGGGGGGAGAGGGATGGATGGGAGAGGAAAAGAGTTTGCATATCTCGCGAGGGAGAGGTGATATTTGGATGGATGGAGAAATTGATGATCACGTGGAGAAAGGGGCTTACCTTTTTTATCTTTTTGAAATCCCTCTCTAAACATTTCTTCCGACCGTAAAAATGTTCTTTATGCAGGGTTGACAACTATTCAGTTGTTGATTTTGGAAGATATCTGGTTCATGTGGAGAGATTCCGGGAGATTTCCCCTCAACCATGAAACGTGTAGCTTGAGCAATATACTTTGTTTTTTAGTGGTTAATATCATGAGCAAACTATTTGTTTCAACTATTTTTGCGCAATTTTTGTGCCATTATCCAAAATCCTTGTTACAGAAGGAAATGAGATATAAAGTTGAGTGTCTCCGAAGAACTTCAGCTTTGCAGACAAACATTTTACCATCTCTTCAATTCACCCACTTCACATAGAGCTACCTTTCAAGCAAATTTGTGACCTTGTCGGGTGGCATGAGATAGATGATTATCTTAGCATACCACAGCAAATCGTGGATACAGGCCTGGACGACCATTTTTGCGAGCTCATCCAATCTTATGATTGGATGAGCTCGCAGATGATAAGAAGGGATGGACGTATTGATTGGTACGGGGACCGGGAAGAATCTGCCTGAGACATATTACTAATGCCATGTTGGTCGCTCCTGTACCTACCACTTCTATTTTGAAAACAGTACGTTTGGGAATGTCTTCAAGCAATGCAGTCGTATGCAAAATGTCGTCATGTTGGGAGCCGCTAGATACCCAGAGGTTATAAGCTAGACTAATATTTCTAGAAAAAAAATCAGTCCTCGCCAGTTTCAGGCAGATACGGTCGATATCTTCACTTACCAATATATCTCGAGGACAGGCAAAAGCTATAAAATAAGGTAATCCGCGTTCGAACTGATAGTTCTCTGAATGTTTTCCAGCGCACCATTAATGATTATAACAAACACATGCCGAAACACTAATTGGTCAATATACGTTTTACATTTTGCCCCCTCCTTATTCCTCTTGTCTATTTGCTGCACCCTTACTTTTTGTGGATGATGTTAGAAGCAATCCCTGCCTCACGCTTATGGCGGCTCTCGGGGTAGTCGTTTTGGTGTTTTTTGTGTGTACCTATCCTCTCATGGACCTTAATTTATTTGAATATACCAGCCTGTCTACATTTACAGGTTTTGAATAGCTAAGCCACTGATGAGCAGATTCCGAAATTATAACCTCTGCCCTTGGGAACTGAGTGAGTTAAGTCGGCCAATACCAGAGGGAATCGCGGTAAAGTTGGGAGCCCTGGCTGGCTTGTATTCAGCATGGACTTCAGTTGTAATGTAACGCCGTGGGAGTTTTTTACGTATTCACTGTGCACTTCCCCTGGTTTATGGTGAATATAAAAAAGAGCGCGGATTGGTTGATGTGTAGGGAGATTGATGGAATAAGGCCTCCTTTTTTGTCTCCCATCTCCTTTCTCTCTGAAGGGGTGACTGTGAATACCTACGGGATGTGATGTGGTGTTCTGAGTGGAGCGATGGGTGAGGGGGGTTGGTAAGCGGACGGGGTCGGAAGTCGGGGAATGGGAATTGCGGAACTAGCGCTTTTGGTGATTCCGCAGTATTCGCGTGAAAGGGATGGAGAACGATGGAAATTCGTTAAACTGATTTTAGCGTAAATTGAAAGATTGTATTTTTTTAATGCACACCCTTCTTTTGAGGTAGTGCTGGATTCGGTGAAAGGATATCGGGTGTTGAATTAACACCTTGTCCGTGGGGAGCGTACTTATACATTTTCTCGGTCGACTGCGAGAATAATGCATGTGTGTACAGTGTTATATTATACACACTGTACTTCTTCCTTTTCCCTAATGACTGATCAACTGATTTGTCTGACTCTTCATATTCTTTCTCAGCCTCTGGTATGTCGGCATTTGACCTCTTAGTAAATGTAGTTGTTGTGGAAGTAGGCTGCAAGGGAATTTTTCTTGTTTCGGATTGGTGGATGGTTTTGGAACTCGCAGCTATCCTAGTTGTACAACCAACATGTCCTTTCCTTTCTAACTGGAGGTATCATTAATTAAATTGAACTGCAGTAGTTGTACTGTTTACTTATATTTAATATACAATATTACACTACCCGTGTTTAAATGCTCAGGGAGTCATCATCAGGTATAACCTGATGATGACTCCCTAAGCGTTGAAACGCGTGTAGTGTAATATTGTACCATAAATATAAGTGGACAGTACAACTACTGCAGTTTAATTTAATTACTGAAATGCTGTTCCACCACGTAACGCCAGATACAGTCGAATTTATGAAGATGTTATGTTATGAAGATACCTTCTGTCCTCGCTGCAAATTCATTCACCATTTCCTTTAGTTATGTCCGCGGATTAATATACACGATAGGAATATCAACAAGAAAATGCGTTCCCTTAGTGTACGATTTCCTTCCTCCGCCGCAAGTTGTCGCTAGCATCGAGCGCTGCTAGCTTTTAAGCGTTGCACTGAAATAATCTAACTTAAAGAGATGTAGAAATGACAGTATAGTTCCCAGAAATTTGAATCTCATACAAAGTATACCTTATTTAATCGTACTAATTTTTCAATTTCCATTCACCGCGATGTAATGAATTTTACTTTAGAAAGCGTGGGTGATAACTGCACACATCTTGCAACTTAATTTGCATTTTTTGAACACAATATGATGATGGTTTTGAAATTATAGCAGCTCCTTTCATCATAATTCAGAGAAGTGTTTGGAGATTGCTGTTTTGGTTCTTATTCGCTCTACGTATCATATTGGTACGTATAATTAGCCCATAGTTGGCTAGCCAATTTTGGTGGCGTTTATAGGTGCATAGGGGATTTGCGGTATCCCTAAAAATCAAAGTAATTTTAATAGCAGGGGATAATAACAACGGAATGACATTTAATTTTTATATTCAATATCACATCACCAGAAAACTCAAGTAAAAAAAGGATTTTTACCTAGTAAATTGCAATTATGCATTTGAATTCGATCCTTTACGGAAAAGTTGGCAGGCGCTTATTAGAATTTAATTTAAACCATAGTAACGCCAATTAGAAGTGTAACATCTAATCAAAACATAAGCTTGGATTTTGTCTTGAACGTGCGTGATAGTTTAATTACATCACTTTGATAAATAATATCCTTTTATCAATTTAAGAACATCATACTTTGAGGCATATTACCTCTAAAGCTCGTCTCTACCTTCACAGCACTTTGATGAATTCAAAAAAACTATTAAAGCATTGTAACAATAATAAATTTAGAAGTTAATAATAATGCATAAATTATTCTAAATACGTAAAAGCATTTACTCGTTATGCTAATAACTTGCATATTTACTATTTCAAGCTCAGTTAATATATTTCAGATAATTTCTACGGGAATACGAACAGAAATGATGATATTTCAGTATTGTCCTTGCCTAACAACTAAAGTCTGGTATGCTATTTCAATGAAGTTTAAGGACACACAATAATAAAATTCACGCTTTTCACTTTTTTGGCCTCAGAAACTATGCAAGGATAGAGAGAAAGGAAAAAAGGCCGAGTATATCAGGATTTATTTTACACTTTTACAGTATCATTCCTCAATGCAGCTGGAGCATTCCAACAAATCAGAGACAAGATTCATGAGATTAAAAAAGTAAAAAGCAGCCAATTTTTTACATTGTAAAGTCATTTACACATTATGAAGAGGTTATTTTTTTTAGAATTTATTTTTCAGAAGAGAATAATACTTTGCTGTGCGTAAGTAAGTGTTGCGCGTCCTATACATACAAATAAAACGAAAAATGATAAAGACAAAAATGACTACCATTGTAAACATTAGTCTGCTGAATAATTTCACAGTGATGAAATATTAGCATTGTGTTGCTTATTAAGTAAGTTATTTGTTATTTTCATTCTGGCAGTAAGATAATTATCTGAAGTAGGCGTTCAAATGATGGGAAATAAGAAAATGCATGATTTAGAGAAGATATTGATTTCATTTTTCTGTCCCACGCAAAACATTTAATAGTGCCTTTTTACAGGTTAATTCTGTCATTTGCAGAATTTAAAACGTACTACACCATTTTAAATTTCATCATGTATCATAAAAATGAGAGGATTTTTGGCAGACTGATTTTTTACATTAAGTCAGCATTTATTCTTTATATGAGAGAAACAATTGCACTTTTCCAGAAATTGCTTTAATGCGTACTTACGCGTATCGGCTCACAGAATCATCATCAGGTACAAGACATTCGTGACAAGTACAAGACAAGTAATAGGACAAGTACAAGACAATTTGTGGAAAAGTGCAATTGTTTCTCTTATATTATGAAAAACCTCCACGATATCTCGCCTGAATATTTGGAATTTATTTATTCTTTTGTATTGCTGCCTAAGGCTCATTTAAATGAAATAATGTAAATTGTGTGTTATCATATCTGTCCCGTGTGTTTCATAGGGAAAGGTAAATAATACCTTGTCCAAACATAACCATTGCTCTAATGTTCTTGCATATCAATCTGGAAACATTATATTGCTCTTCATTAAAACTTTCGTAGCTCGTAATGGCTAATAAAATATGATACGCGTGTATGCCACGTGCTGTTTTCGGTTGTCCCAACGTTTCGTGACCCACTACTAGTCTCTTCTTCATGGGGATCCATGGCATTCCCATGAAGAAGTGACCAGCAGTGGGTCACGAAACGTCGGGCCAACCGAAAACAACACGCGGCATACACTCGTATCATGTTTTATTGGTCATTATATTGCTCATTAGGATATGCACTACTTGCATTAGCATAATTTAAAGGTTATTATGCGACCACAATGAGACTAAATTGTCAGTTTGCATGTCCATTGCTTCCCATTTACGAATCACATCAATTGATACGAAGTGGTTTTCGCGAACTACAGAAGTTTTCCTCAATCCTACTCGAGGTATCAGTCTTTCCCATTTTTTAAACTATTCCTCACTTTGTGGCAGTGAAAATGAGGGCACCTTTGCCTTCGCACTTCTGAATCCCGAATCACACCCGGTCACAAAACAAGTCCTTGATCTGTAATTCGGTGAATTATCTTCTCGGCGTCCTCGGCCATCAATACCGGAGATATCTCTGGCTCCATCCATTTCTACATTAGTTTACTTGGATGATAGTTATCGAAATACGATGAATCATTATGCATGGTTATATATATGTGAAATGCAACGAAGTAATACGGTAGTAATACGTATTAAAATGAAGCTGAAGATGAAGCCTACTGTGACAACACTACATCACACTGTGGTAATATGCAACTTACTGTATGTATTATTCTAGTTCTCATTGACAAAAAAACTCACATTAGCAATAGTGTAAGAGTTCGAAAAATATTT
Organism: Pyrrhosoma nymphula; assembly: GCA_963573305.1. NCBI lineage: Eukaryota > Metazoa > Arthropoda > Insecta > Odonata > Coenagrionidae > Pyrrhosoma > Pyrrhosoma nymphula. The sequence goes on from OY754339.1 coordinate 31,199,389, forward strand.
CCTTGCTTCTAAACACAAATTAAATCACGCTGACTGGCCACTACATAAAGAAACAATTCATTACTAACCGATGATTTAACATGCAAGCAATGCATCTAGGAAAATTTCTAGCAGCGCTAGTTAGAAGCGGCAACTGGTGGCGAAACAATGAAACCCTACACTAATGGTACGCTTTCGCTAGAAGGCGATAGCAGGGAGCTGGTTATGTCAGAAACTCCATTCAATTGATCCTCGTTTAACAAATTCATCGCGATATTAGACTCAATGATGCGATTTTACGATTTACCCGCTTATAAAATATTTGAAATTTCGTGTCGGGGTGTCGCTTTTTTATTACTAAAAAGAATCTCTTTTTCATCAATGTTAAACCAAAGTTCATCTGTTTATGACTCAGGAAGTAAAATATTCTACAAAAAGACACAACCCTCATGCATAATCACGTTTGATAGTCGGCTTCATATCTCTTCTAGTTCATCTGCAAGTTTTATCCACCGTCCTTCCCAATAAAGGTTCAGCTTCTCAGGCTTACTTCTTTTTTTGCTGCATATTACTACATTCCAAGGTTATAATGAAAGGGCATGTGTTCCTTGTAGGAGGTTAAGGACCGTGTTCTCTGCCTGTTTTAACATTGGATTCCATAGCTTAAAATCAAGAAATGTACGTTCTCGTTGATGTAAAATAAAACAAAGAACAGTAAGGAAAGTAAATTTGTCGTATGTACACGGTGGAATTTCCTGATAAAATATATTATAAAACTATATTATTATAAAATAAATCAATTCTTCGCTAATTCGTGTGGTGGCTAGAGTTCTTGCTTTTCATGCGATGGCACGGGTTCGAGTCTCGGCAGTGGCGGGAAATCGTCAGTGGTAATCCGATTACTACATGGGTGCGGTTACCTTGCCATCTTTCGGCTGATGCTGGCGGCTGTCTTCTCTTCTTCTTAGCATTATACCGCTTTCCTAATAAATTCTTCTGTGTCTGAGGCGCCGTTTTGTGCGGAATGGGCTTGATAATCAAGTAAAAGTGGTGGAGAAAAAAGGGGAATTCGTTATCCACGTGCCACCATGAAATGAAATATGTATCTTTTTTATGATACTCTTGTTACTCATATTGTCAATCTGCCTCTCGCCAGTTCCTGGGTAAAATTAAGTCAGGTGGTATGAAATGCCCCTAGTAAATAAATTCGTGTCCTCCATTTATTTAAATCTACAGACCCCCTACTAAATGCAGCCCAAATCTTAAAGACTCTCGTGCGTATAACAACTGAAAGCAGAGAGAAATCGTTAATCACATAAAATTAGCAGCGAATTCGTATTAAACGAATATCAGCGAGTGCTAAATTTTTGGGTTGGTCTCCTACATGTCTTTTTAACCGATTTCCATTGCACTGCCAGCCGTCGATTCACGACCTAGGCGACTTATGACGGCTCGACGGTGACGACCAAAGCGTTTGATAACTACGTTAACCGTGCTGCTCAGCTGGGTAGCCTTAGAGCGCTCACAAATGTCAGTTGGTTATCAGCGGGGTTTGCGACTACATTCACTTTTAGATTTTTTTTCAATTTGTACATTGGTACAAAATGGCGTTCGTGGGAAGTATTTCTGTTGAAATCTACCGAAAAACGATGAATATCTGACTGTCGGAACCGAACGTGGTCGTAAGTCGACGACTGGCTGTGTATATATTTTTACGCCGAAAAATGTACGGGCAAGAAGCGGCGATAATCCGAGATGACACAACGTGTACAAGAAGCGGCGGTTGATGGAGTGTTGGAAGAAAAAAGAATGAATGGGTGCGATGATGAAGATGGTCGAATCCCTTCCTGCCATCAGATGTCATTCCTCCAGGGTTGGATCGCCTTTTTTCTCTCCCTGAATGGTCTCGCGCAGATTTTAGTTTTTTTTGTATAGTGGGGTCGGGTTAGTTGGGAGCTGGAGTTCTGGATTTCCATTCACAGGGCTCAGGTTCAGATCTGACTGTGCCGGAGAGCTGCTAATTGTGTTGAATGTGGAGAGAACATCCCGTGACGCTCTCACTCGTCGGATGGGAAAGTAAATTTACGGGTCTCTTGTCGCATATTTTTTAGAGAAGGATTACTCCAACGTTGTGTTTCTTTACATCTTTCCTCGATTCCTAAAAAAACTCCTCCCTCCCTCCAACAAAAAAATCCTCAACCGACCAGAATGATATTACCCTTTGTTTCAGTGCACCTAAGTGAATGTCCGGTGTGAAATCGTATGTTATGCCGGTTTACTTCGTGTGTTCTTACAAAAGGGAGAGGTTTCCCGGTTATGTTCGATCTAAACCAAAATGTATCGCGTTACTGGCATTAAAGTTACATTCACTCCAACGTTTTACTCGCCGTTTAACTCCACTTTGCGGCTTGATCGCAGATATATAACCAGAGCAGAGCTTGCGCATCATGTTGGTCAAACTTCATTGAGGAAAATCGTTGCAATAATGTGGTCAAAATTAACGAACTTTTGGTAATTTAAGACTAGAGACCGTCGGTTTGAGGATTAAGATGTTATTCTTGATAACATTAAAAGGACCATTATTCACCAGCTTTAACTAGTAAAATATTTCTATTAGCTAACTTTCTTTGGTGTTTCAGTGCTTTTTGGATTTCCATGACATCCATTTCCATTTCTATGGGTTAATTGGAAATCCAAGGCATATCTCGCCCATGAAATATTGCTAGTTACGTGGAACTTGGTATTTTGCGGATTGTATTGGTCATTTATTTATTCTGTGTGAACGTACGTTTTCTTTTCATCTACAAGTTGTGGCTTTTGAGGCAAGAAAAGAGGTCACATCGTATTATTCTTGAAAACGAGATTTCTTTGTTTGCCAGCACTCGTTGCGGATTTTATGGTTCCTTACCAGTCTGTGTTCGATATTACTGTCGCATGCGGTTTGTCTCCCGAGTGTTGTGAGAGGAAAACCTTTTCCACGCGCAGTAAATTGTCGTCGAGAGCCTGTTATCACATAGTGTTCACCCCGTTTCCACAATTTGTGGCGAATAGGCTCGACGTGGACGGTCAGGCTTTTCCCTCTTCCCACTGTAACGCAAACCTGCCCCAACTTAATTGCCCATCCATTCCCCTGAAGGCCCTTCCATCCAACCCTCTCCTAACGACTCTTAGGCGTGAGTGGATTAACAAACTCGGATCTTAAAGAACGAGATGCGTTAGTTAAGCGGACGACCGTGGCGTCGTGAAATGAGAAGCCCCTGGATAAAAATCATCGGAGAAAGGACGTAGTCGGCAGACAAAAGCTCCTTATGCTGTAATTGCTGAAGGTAAAGTAAATTCAAAGGTCTTGTTTATGCTCTGAGATGCGCAGTGTATCTCACTTGCCGTAGTTTCATACATCTTCATCTACGAAGTGCCGTGCAAGCTCCAGTGTGTGTGACACGGGATGATTTTACACCAGGCATGCGATACCCGTTCTAATTCACGATCGAGATCCGAACACTCCCATGGATGCTGTAAGAGGACCAAAAAGCTGTCAGGGGATTAATGTGAGGCTAAATAGGAGACTAGTGGAATGAATTCTGCGTCATAAAACATGCGTACATGTGATACCCAGGTTAAGATACCAATACAAATTAATGATATATAATAATTAATTCCGGAAAACCAAATTATGTGGGGTGAGGTATTAGTAAAAAAATGAATGTTATATATATTTGTATTAGTCGCGATTACCAAATCATGTCTACCTCCTAGGAGTAAATCTTCCATAGACAATATCTATCTATCAGCTATGATGGTCCCTTACTGTCCGCAATAAATGTCCTTCTGTCTCCATTCTGCAATCTATTTCCTTTAGTGGGAAATATCCACAGGGGCAAAAATCATTCGCGTTGACCGGGACTCGAACGCGGATACCTCGATAGTTTTATTGCCAGTTAAGCTGCCGAGGCGTCCTGTACATTTTTGTGGGCTCGGCACGATATCGAAAAATTTGAGTCTCGGTTAAGGCGAATGATGTTTTCTCCGTGGATATTTCGCTCTTATTCGCACTTCAACCTGACGCCGTAAGGTGGGCTAGTCCCGGTATCCACAAAATGTATTTCCTTTATCGTATAACTTGTGATCGTTTGTACCAGAGTACTTCGGTGTTGGTAAAATATGCTGTGAGTCCTCTGAGATATGAATTGTGTAGGCACCGGGTAATAGTGGGGAGAGGGAGGGACAGGATATTGCAAAGAGGTTGCTCCCGATTGAAAGGGGTGGGAAAAGGCACCTTAGTGGCACAATGGGGAGAGAAGGGGGATGGTGACAGAGGGTTGGTTGGACTGGCAACGGCGTGGGTGGTCATTAATTGTAGCGCGTGGGGGGCCCAACTCCCCTTCCGCCTCTCACGCTTCATGATGGGAAAGAACTGTGCGTCTCGACGCCCTACCGTTCGGGTGTCGGAGGGGGAAGAATTACCAATCCATTTCGAAGAAAAAAAGGAAATAGCAGTTCCCGATCGAAATTTATCGCTCAATCACGCCGCGTAACGGTCTTGGAATGGTGGAAATTAACTTTGTTCCGTCGCTCGATCATGGTTTTTCGTCGGCGTGGATCCCTTCTGTTCGAAGGGAGGCCAGATCGGTGAAATCGGAGCTTTTGATAGCGTGGATGATGGCCTCTTGAGCATACCGAATTATCGTCGCCCCTTTGTGTAATTGGGTGGTGAAGTTAGTCAATACATTCTTAGCTAATACTACGTTAGTAATTGTATATATGCTCTTCTTTATTTAGAATCATCTGTAGGTGTTCAGGCTGTTTTGCGCAAGACATTTTATCTCTTCCGTAATTATACGACGCGCCTGTGCTAGTCAATATGGTCATCATTCCATTCAAATCCGCATATAGTCAATGAAGCAAATACATACGTGTACTGTTCTTTTTACATCCTCTTCTCAGTGAGAAGTATAAGGGCTAAACTTACTTTTCTCGTTTCCTATACTTTTTCCTGTTGCCAAATTGGTTTTCATCCGGGAATGCTACCATCTTTTGTTCTTGTTTTGTGGTTATGGTAAGAATTGTCTGTGCATATGAAGTAAGGCTAATTGGTTTAAAATCTTCATTTTGTTTCGAAGTTTGAAAGGAGCTTCAGTTTGCGCAATTTAGGTTGTTATAATATACAGCGTGAGCGAATGCAAACGCCTTGAACATTGTTTTCTTGTTAAATGATTCGCTATTTCTCAGATTAATTTTATTTTGTTTTGTTTTCTTCCGATCCACCAAATTATTGCTTATTTTGTCGGTCAATACTACTTTCTGCCATTTGAAATTTTTATTGATAATGTGAACTTAAATTCGAAGTGGTTGACAACTTTGCGTGATGTGTCTCTTATTTTACCCTTATAGCAGGAGATCTCGAATTAAATACCCCATATCGTGGCAAAATATTCGTCACATTCCGTCGTTATGTAAAAAGTGCTGGAAATCCTGCTGTACTTGTATAAGTGCTTGGTATAAGTAGTATCTCATTCACAATTAAATACTTTCAGCGTAGGTATGGAGGTCCAGGGTTCAATTCTCGGTCCGGAAGAATGAGTTTTTTGTGACTTTCGCAGATTCGGGTGGGTGACTTCACGTTGAACTAGAAGCAATTAGAACGTTAGTTAACGTCATTAGGTGAACGCATTTCTCCCAGGTCGTTCTTGTGAGAATAAATGTACGATTTCGTTGGTGAGGGTGATTCGTATTCCGGCCTATGCGGGCGGGATTTTCACTATCCGATCTGTTTTTCTGCCTTCCTTCCCGATGGGGGAATAGGAAATGACCAGTTCCGAGAAAAATATCGACGCATTCCCCGTCTTTCACTCCGGATCCGCTAATGGAGACAAATGGGAGGTGTAAAGGGCCATCAAGGATCTCATTGCTTCTCCACCGAGTCGGATGCCGATGGAGGAGGCGGAGCCGCGTTAATACGCGCGCTGGCGGGCCACCCCAGCTTTCATTCGCCAATTCGAGGGTTTGGACGTCATGTTGGCCGTTGGATAATTTGAATTTGTAGCTTGTTCTTCCTCTTCCTCCTAATCGTCGCTATGAATGACTAGTAGTGTATAAATATAGTTTTGAAAGGAACATTGGTAATTGGGACTGGTGATGTAGGTGGGTCAACACCTCGACGTAATGTGTTCCTATTGATTCCAAGAATTAAGTGTTCCCGTCATATATTGAAGAAGAGACTAGATGAAGTCTTGACGCGCGAGGGTGAAGACTGTTCTGTGAAAAATGATCCAGCCAACATAACGAGCGCGCGTAATTTTTCCATACATTTTATGAATTATGCAGTGATTTTTGGAAATTATTTCCATTTTGAATTTTTCTTGAAAAATGATTAATGTATTATGCCAGTCCACTACTATTACATATGTTAATGCAATACATGCAATCGATGTGTTAATTGCACAATTGATCAATTCATTTTGGCCGATGAGGCATTTCAATGGCTTCAACATTCCTATGTGCTATCTTACCGTATGGACCCATATTTTCTCTTCTTTAATATATGGTTTCAATATTAGAGTTCGTAACTTTACGGTACGTATCCGAAGAGTCCGTTCCAATATGCACATTAGTGGATATTGCAAAGTATACGTGTTCCCTCATCTCCAGTAAAGTTTCTTCTCTAAACATTGGTTATAATCTGAACTCTCATTGGCTCTATATCGTCATGCATGTTACTTACAAATAATTTCGGAAACCTCTACAAATTGCGTATACAGTGTATAAAGGGGTGCATCTTAGTAATGGCAGCATTTAACCAGTGAAAGGAAAAAGTACACGTAAACATTTGCTATAAGAAGTCCTTGCGACATCGTTAATATTGTATCTAGATATTGGTACCGACCCAAATGTGACACGAAGCGAATGTCAAAAGAAATTGAAGTAGGGGAGGTAACGCGTGCCGATGGCAGGGGAGGGACACCGGTGTGGAGACTGAAGCAAAAATTATGGGCTGAGGTGACCGAAAAAGTAATTGGAGGCCAAGGTTTGTTAGCTTGCGCGAATATTTATTAAGGGGTCTTTCACTTCTGCGACAACTGTGATCTAGTAGCAATTTACCAAAATAATTTCCTAATCCTGAAAACTTTGTTTGCGCGTGATTTGTCGATAAATCCTTTTAGGTGATACAAATCTTCCTTATTGTTCCCTTTTCGACGTCAAACACTGTGGTCAAACCGCATGATCCATGTTTTAAGTGTTTTTTCCTTTACTTTTTTCTTAGGTTTTGTTCATATTTTTTGCCGCCCCACAATACGTAGTGATGCAACGATTGGATTGAAGAATTAATATTGGAAGTGCTCATTGTATTCAGGAATAATTTGAAGCCAGTGAACCGGCGTCGAGAGGTTGTGATCCTTATCTTATCTTCATGTAACTTATTCTCTGGTTTTCCTGTAATTTGATGAGTTTAATGTGGGTTCTGTTAAGATTGATTAAGTGTGTTTAGAACATTATCAAATCGATTTTCCTAATCGAGGATTAATTTTTTCATATCTTTCACAGTTAATTACCGTTGCGCGTGAGGATTCGTATAACCTCAGCCCATTTTTAGGTTCAAAGCAAGCTAGACTCGCCTAATTTATTCCATCGAATAATCTCTTAAGTACCGAGTATCTCTCTAGAGCCCGTTTCACACCACTCAATTTTACTTGAACAAGAAACGTTGAACATGAAATATTGAACGTCAAACTGCGTCAAAGATGATTCAAGACAGCAGTTCAAGAATGCTTGATCAATAATAATTGAAAGGGCTTTCACACGACCAAAGACTTCAAAGACGAGGTTGAAGCGTTTGAGCTGGATGAAAGGCAAGGCAGGAACGAAATAGCAACGTAATGCGACTTTTCCCAAATTTTCTGTCGTGTGTGGTCAAACATTTCTTTATTGTGTAATATAGATTTTTAAAACCCATTTTAATGTTTCAGTATAGGTTTAGCAGTGGCTTTTTAGGCGTTAATATTCAACTTCAGAGACAAATAAATCGTCGTAGGGTGAGGACGAGAAAGTGGATTCGCAGGAGGCAAAATGAATGGTTGATGAAATTGCTGCACAACGAGGTATGAACGGAAGGCCCGGAATATTTTAAAAACTACCTAAAAATGAGCGAAACAAATTTAATTGAGTTAATACAACCGAGGAACTCAAAAAAGGTAGTGTGTTGGCACTGCATATCAGCCAAGCACAAACTCGCAGTGACGCTGAGATTTTTGGCGACCGGCGAATCCTTTACGAGCCTTCAATACACAACCAGTATTGCTCGCAACACCATTTCTTTGCTCGTTCCTGAAGTGTACTCAGCAATTTATGAAGCCCTTAAGGACGAATTCTTGACGGTGAATAAATGACTAATGTCTACCTTTAATATACTAATCTAATTTATGCGGCCATTTGATATTTCTATCCTCAAAAATCTTTAGCAGGTACATACATACGAATAATACTTGTTCTTGACTGGGTAGATGCAAATCCACGATAAAATTTAGTTTTTGCAGACACTTTGAAGTATTTAGCGATAGCAGCTTGTTTTATTGCTCGTGATTTGCTCAGGTACCAACTTCTGCCACATAATGGGAAGGCATAGCGAAAGGCACTGGAATTTTCCCCAATGCATTGGAGCCCTAGATGTAAAACATTAATTTTCGAGCTGCAGGAACTGACGGATCAACGTATTCTAATTACAAGCATACTCATAGCATCATTTTTTAAGGCTTTGGTCGATTTCAGCATAAATTTCTGTAAAATATAAAACCCATGTATGTTGTATAGATGCATAAAACGGGAAACGAAGGATCTGGAATCATCATACGCCTATAGTCGCCGAGTAAGGTTTGCCGAAAAAAAAATGTCCGAAACTAGAGATCAAAATAAATTTTTGTAGTTTTAATCACCAACTAGTGAAAGTATTTTATATCCTGAGTTAAAGAAATAATTATGAACTTAAAAAAAAATTGCAAATAGAAATTTCCGTCACTGAGATTTGAACTGGAGAACTCCACGTTACCAGGCGAAGACGATACCCACTAGACTACGAACGGCTATGCAGGAATGGGAGAACCAATATGATCTACTCCGTACATGGCCTTTAGCAGGCTTTCGTACTTGACGGATAGTCATGTTTTGTTTCAAAATATTATCTACATTCCTTCCGAGGATCTTATTTGTACGCAAAAACAATTATTATTTAAAGATATCCAGTCAAATCTCATATGTTGCGAGAAAACTTGTACAGATTTCGTAAATTATCATAAATTCTTCGACGTTGTCCATTTCTCGTCTGGAAATTCTTAGAGGGAAATTTGTCCATTAAGTTCTTATTGTGCCAATAGTTGACGTTTCCTAAATATTAAGCACGATATCTATTATTAATAAAAATGCAGAGATCATTATTGTACGCCTAAATACTCTAATGTAAGTTCTTTCAAAGTACGACGTGAGAGATTGTCCTTGTTTTCCTTCCGTCACTAGAAATTTACCGTCAATTGAGACCATCATATACCTCGTATAGTTTACATACATATTTCATAATTTAAAGCACAGTGGCACTTGCATGTTAAAAGGCGTACATGTTACATTGAACAATTATTTTATCATAACATAATAGCATAATATACGAGGTGCTTCCGCATGGAACTTACTCCATGTCGGCCATCTTACGCCCTGTTGTCTGAAATACAACCCCATTGGTGGATACGCTTCAAGACCGTTCAAGATTCAAGAAAAATTAGAACCGTTCAAGACGAGAGGAATTTGATGGCGACGAAGCCTTTCAAGAGCTTTCAAGAAAACATGTCCGCTGTCATGACGTCATGTCCATTCGAGAAACCTTGATCAATGATTCTTGAATGGAATTTGACGCAGAATTTGATCGTGTGAAACGGGCTTAGTACTATCGAGTACATTTTAAATGGACATTTTGGAAATCAATGTGGCAATATTGTGGCATTTCCCCCCCTTTTTTTTGGCCAATTCCCCTCTTTGGGCAGTTTCCCCTCTGCGGACTGTTTACCCTCCGGACTTAGCCGAAGGACTTGCCCGAACGACATGCGCGCTAACGACATGTGCGCCAACGACGGCCAAAATGCCTACGACTACAAAATGCAGCGACTACTGCTAGCGACTTCTGCCACGACTTCTGCCACACCTTCCGCCACACCATTCGCCGCACCATTCGCCGCACCATTCCCTCACGAGGTCCTGCATCGTTTTTATAGCCAGTAAAGTGAGGAAGGATACCAAAAATGCGGTCATCCTGACCAAGGCACAAAGGCTGTGATCCTGTATTCTGCGGCCGAAGCCAGAAAACAGTACCTGGCGCTCCAATTAAAAACTGCCACCCTATCTATCACCCATCCCATTATCTCCTCCCCTCCAAGGCTACCAATCGCCAACCTCCTGACCTTACCCATTCCACCTTCGTCCTTGTCGTCAGACCCCCTCCTCAGCTGACTCATGGCTGAGCTCGCCCTCTATTGCTTCCGAGACGGCGACCGGGTAACACCGTTGTGTGAACCCGCTGACTTAGTCATTTTGTACTTCAGAGAGAAGCTCATCCTCTCTTACTTGTATACTTAAATTATTTTCCGACTGGAAACTTTCATTACGGTCGCCTGGCACTCGACCTATGGGTAAATTGTTTGTAACTGGGTTGGTTCTATTTGTGATTTGTGAAATATATTGATAGTTAAGTTATTGATTGATAATACTTTTGTTTCGTTCGTTTTCCTCATTTATCTCACCCGAGCTTGGAAAGAGTTTGTGTTTTTACGAGTGTTATCGGCGAGAAAATCCACTCCCTTCTCCCGATAGCGCTTCAATATGCTGCTGTCTTCTGCTTAAATTGCTTAAGAAAAGGCGTTTTAATTTAAAATTCAATTTTTTCCTAAAGACAAAGTAGTTCATCAAAGTCTTTTGTTGTTATTAATGTTAATTTTGTATTTATCGATCCCATAATGTTAAATGAATTGTAGCGGATGGAAGGCAGCCGTAAGGTTAGTGATATATTGGCCGTTTCAATTACTTGGTCGCATTGAACCCTTATGAAAAGTGCCATATCCAGAAGTGGCATTTTTCAAAACAATCGCTTGTTTGTTCTTGGGTACGGCTCAACACGGGAAGGAAGAGATAAATAATCAATTCCTGTGATACAAATCGACAATGAAAACGGATTATGTATTACCTTGCAGATGCAGATAACACATGAGAAAGGCAGCAGTGGGCCGGTAACGGAGGGTTTTCTCCGCTAAAGCGACGAAAATCGTGGGAAGGAGATGACACAAACAATTTCTCAAGAGAACGTGAGCGAGTCGCTTACTTATTTTGCGAGAATGGCCAAAAGAGACGTATTCTGTCGTTCATCATGATTCAGCGTTTGGCAAAGGTCCATGTAAAAAAAACTTTTTTAATGTAGAAGGACTCAGTAGGTAGCGTTCGAAAAAAGTGGAGGAGTATACGTATAATTATGTGTGTGTATATGTAAATAAATAAATACACACACGCACTCTCCCCTGCCAGCCGCCGCGACGCAAGAGTGTGTGGCGTTTGGTTTTTGGACACTTAACATGAAGATAGATGGAAATAGGGAAAGAGGGATTGGGAGAGGGCAGGGTCGAAAAGTGAAACGTGTGTTGATGGATTAGTCTTTTGCTGTTTTTGTTATGGTCATTAATTTTAGGTGAAGAGATAGAATTCTTGTACCTATCAGTATCTAGTCGACAGTGGATTTATCTCATTTCATCGCCTTTTTCTGCTTCCTGTATTTAGTATAGGCCTAAAATAGTAACCTCTGTGACAACTTTTGTCATCGTGCTATCATAATATTCCTTTAACCCTCTGCCTAGCTGTTCTCGTCTTTCTGCTGGACTGTGTATTCATAATTAAGAGACTTTTTTGCCCTACAGGTGCTGCGTAGGGGTCAAACAAAATCCTCCGTGTCAACCTGAAATTGTAGTAATCGCAATTTTTTTTTGTTTTCTCGCCCTCGCGTGTCAAATTGTCTCTCTAGCTGTTTTCGTAGGAAAACCTTCCAACTATTAGCGTGATGAAACCAGGCCTGTTAAGGTACATACTTACACTAATCATCATTATCAAGTGTAGCCATCAATACAAATATTGGTTTATCATATAACATGTCTCCTCCTCACTCTACTTTCAGCTAGCTAAGAGCTTTATTTCTTCATAATTCCCTGTTTTGACATCCGTCATTATTTGCTTCCTTTCTTCCATCCTTGGGTTGCTCAGAAACTCGTACCATTTATTACTCCTTCCACGAGGCTTTCAGCGCGTCCAATGCCTCAGAATGCGTCCAATATGTTTTTGTCTCCTACTTATGAGTTTTCATTAAATAAATTTTCTCCCTATCTCTTCGTTGGTTATACTTTCCGTCCATTTTTTCTTCGCCATTCTTCTGCAGGCATGTAAAACAAAGATCATTCTATTACCTCAAGTAATATGATAGTGTCTTTTATAAGTAAGCGAAGAGTGAATTTTGATTGAATGAAAGAAGCAAGGGAAAAGGTTTGGAAAGGTAGTAGGAGTAAAACGCATGATATGGAGAGAAAATGAACGTAAATCCGTCACCTAAAGCGTGGAAAGCGAGTATGGAGAACAGAAATACAGCGGTCCTGAGTGTGCCCATAAACAAGTCTGTCTTGTTCCTATCTCCCGGTCGACGGTAGACCGATGGTACCTGCATTTTTAGTGCAACACACGTTCGCGTAGTCATCATTTATTGTTTGCACTTCGGTTTATACATTAAGCGTTGGAGACTTGGGCCCAGTATGAAGACGCTTGTGGTACAAATGAACTGGACTGCGAAAAAAATCTGGTGTTATCAATGTGTAAGCTTTTACGATTTATACAAATTCCATGGGTTACAATGGAAAGATACGAAGCATTGTTTTACATTTGACAAAATGTTATCTTCGTTCTTAAAATAACATTTTAACAGAAAAAACCTAGGTATATGAAAAGCGTATTCTTCCGGGAAACTAAACGGTGACACTGTGACACCATTCCTTCTTAGTTTACGAGTTATTCGCTAAGTACTTCAAGCATTGAAGGAAAAATGTGTTAGCTGCTGTGGCGCTGTATTCGGCTCCTCGGGTTAGATAGGCGTTGACGAGGCTCGAATTTGAATCTCTTTGCGACTGAGCTTCGTGTGCATTCGTACTTATTTCAACGTAAACTGATGAAATTCGACAATTCACCGTTTGTCCTATAAACCTCCCATGGAACCAAAACTTTACATGCCTTTATCAAACTCGAATAATTTTTCCATTGTCCAAATACTTATTGTTTTGTAATAGATTCAGCCAGTTTATTTTTTAATTAATGAAGTTAATCGTTACGCGTGGTTTTTATTCAAGTATGGACATGCATTGACTTAATAGTTCGTTTCAGAGGGCAATTTGAATTTGCTTGCATAAGAAAACATGGAACTTTTTCTTTTAGCATAGAAACTCATCTTTGCATACCATCATGTAGGTCCGCTTGCACTATGTGCAGCGCTCTGATTTAGGTCGACTATATGGATAAATTGAAGGTTTCTGGTGTAACTTGGTGGATCTGTTACACATCACTTGAACTAAAATTCAAATATCTTTGCAACAGAGCTTCGTATGCATTCGTGACTGTCCGAGCATGTTTGCTGGTTAAGGTAGGGCAGGTCCTTATGGTGGAGGGGACTTAAAGTATAGGCTGCCAAATTTACTGCCCAGATAGAGATTGCGAGAGCGAGGGAGTGACTTTTGGCAACAGCAATGTACTCAAATGAGGCTTGAAGGCAACTGATATTTGCCGAGGCTACGCTCCGCCCACTCATATTTCATTGGTCATAGTTATATCATCTCTCTAGTCTCTCACTGTAGAGCTTTCTCTCCCCTTTTCCTCCGAGTGGCAATGATATTTTAATTCTTGTGTAATGAACATATTCGTTCGATAATCTACTTTATCGGTGGTTTTTCAGTAGCTTTGGCTTGCAATAATTGAAATTAGTACTTTGTAAACGGGATTAAATGAACAGGTGGAATTTTTCAATTGCTTTGACCTACGTAGTCGAGAGGGATCCTCCTGATCCTCCGTCACTGCTCACGGTAGTGGATGTTATGGCGGGAAAATTTCGATTTTTTACCCATTTTTCTTTTCATTGAAATACGATCTCACTATTTATCCCAGATCGTTGTCCCTCGATGACTTAAATAGTTTGAGGGAAATGTTTTGACCGAAAGACTTTAAATCTTTTAATCTATCAATCAGCTTTTTTTAATATTTAAATATCGTTAAATACTAGGGAAAAAAAATCTTTGACCTGGAGAAAATCTCAAGCTGTCTTCAACTTTCAAAAAACTTCAGATTTCCTAAAGTCATGTTCACCTTAGGTTATGACAATGTAGAGTTTTTGCACCGCTCCCAGATATCTCATTTTGATCCATTTTCTCCCTTACATTGCTCTGAACTACAAAAGCTGAAATTGAGGCTGACATATTTGGTTTCTTGTCTTTGTCAATTCATCCTATGCCCTCTGTAATTTTTATCCTTTTGGCCCCTTTTATTTCTGTACGAGGAAAGTTGCTGCGCCTTACTGTATGCCCAAATTGAATGACACAAATATTTTTATCTAGTTTGAGGATTTTATGTTTTAAATGTAAAGTCACCATCGTAGGGAAACAATTTAGATTCATTTTGTAGGTGTTTAAGGGCGTTTTTTTTGTTTCACGAAAGCATTTTAATTTGATTTGTGTACTCATAATGTGGAATTATAAATTAATGAATAGGACACACCCTGGGCAACCTTTTGTAATTTTACCTTATGGTTGATGCGGTTTGGGCGTTGTTTTCCAATACTGATGATGACTGAATGTTCTTGGTTATGCACTGTGGGAGTAGGCTAATGCAGGGCTTGGAAACTTAGTGCCCTGTAATATATGCATTAGAGTTCCGTTTATTTCCCTGGCGTGGCTCCTAATTTTCCGTAATTTCGGTATTCGTTGCGCCATCACGCTCCGACCCTCTTTTCAGTGTGTTCGCGTACCTTTAATCCACTATGCCGACCGGCATCCAGGGTCTGAAGTTTTATTTTTGAGCCCGTTCAATGTCGTAAAGCACAATGTGGGCAAGGTGAAAGTATTAGGCCTTCGCGGAGTGTGCATGGGAAAGAATAAATGGGAGAGGCCAAAGTGCGGCGTGGCTGAAAGAGAGAGAGAGAGAGAGGAAGAAATGTGAAGAGGAAGTGACTTAGGACGTCCTCGAAATATGGACGACAACTGAGGTCATTTGCGCCTTTGAGGATTGGAGGTTAGGTTGTTAAGGGAAGGGTTGTGCGAAAATAAAGAGGAAGGGTGAGGAGAAACCAGTTTTGTGGGAACATGGAGGAAAACAGTGGGCAGACAAAGGGCAATAAAAAGGCCAAAAATGTTAGGACATAGCACATAGCCTTACAACATGACTGATATTTTGGTATCATTAGTAAAGATTAATTTTTTATTTATAATGACGCCATTTCATTGAATGTTATGTGTCGTGATACCTCGCTCGAATGTGTTAAGATATCACTTTTATTCTTGATTGGCGTACTTAATGAGAGATGGGTGAGAGAAATCTTTAGCGTTATGTTGCTAAGGCGCGTCGTGAGCGTTTGATCTGACACACCTGCTCAAGTTCAACCTCTTTAAGTTAAGTTCTTGAGTTATGCTCAATGTGGACTGGTCGTAAGGGTCCTCTTCTTATCCGCCTGTTCGCTAGTATCATTTTTCTTCAGCCCCAGACGGCGTTCTTTAAGTGCTCCTTCGATCGAAGGACTCAACCTGAGAGAAGGGATACGCTGAGCACACTTAGGGTACGTACAACGAGGGAGACACCGTGGGAAAATATTTTCGGCCGTAGAGGACGACGGAGTGTTGGAGCAGGTTGCCCAGCGATCCTTTCATCTTTGAAATCCAGGAAAAAATCTGAAATCGGGACGGAAAGCATAGTGTTATTAAAGAATAAGGTTTTAACCATCGGTATACTGCTATAAAAAGGTTAATGTAAAGTCGTAAATTATTTTGTCAATATGACTTTGCAAAATTTAATAATCTTAGAAAATTCATATACTCTGAGGTTGGTGGTTGCACTTTGTGCAAGTACAGCATTTTTTTAAAGAGAAAAAGAAAAACTTGTAACTCCACGCGATAGTTTATATGTTTGACCGCGATTTCGACACTTAATAGAGTCATTTTCAAGAAAACGATGTCTATCATGTTTTTCAATTTGAAATTACGCTGTAGTGTCGAAACCTCAATCGACCAAATGAACTAGCGTGTGGAGATACAAATTATTTTTTAAAGAAAATTTAAATGACGTTAGGAAGGTTTTGATTTCTTGATTTCGTTAGATAATGACAATATTGCCTGACGAAGCCGGCAGAAGTGTCGGCGAAAGCTCGCGCTTTATTAAAATTTAATCAGCGTTACCGTAAGCAAGAACGCAAAATCATGCTACACAGTGAAAATTAAATTAAAAACTGACGTTAGGAAGTTTTTGTGCAGTTCGCAGAATTGACTAAAATAATTGCAGTATATTTATGTGAGTGTACTCACATTGCTGTGCAATAAAGCTGAAGATGTCTCTTTCTTTTTATCTGGCTAAAAAAGTGTAAGCTGATGCTTGGGTATTGAAACCCGAGTCATGTTTTACAGTGTTATGTAGTTTTGTAATATTTAACGTTAAATATATATAATATTGAATACCACAAAGTTAACAAATAAATTGTTTTATTTTTTAGTGTAAATGTTACTTGCTATGTGTGTAAACTTGTTTACGTTGGAGTTAGGGAGAAAAAATACTTAATGAAAACGTCAAAATAAAGATTTATGAAATAATGGTAGTTGAGTGAATGGTGTTGGAGGAAGAGGTAGACCGCGAAAGTAATGGGCGAATGTGGTAGAAGAAGAATATTTGGAGTCTTAAGAATAGGAGAGCGTGTGTCAAGCAACGCATGAGCGTATGAGAAGCGAAAGTGGTTTGTAAGGATAGGACATCATGGAGGAAATTATTAACAGGGAGCCGGTTTTGTAGGGCTCACGGTAATTACAAAATTCTTTGGCCTAGCACACCTAGATTGGGAATGGCGTGATGGATGTGTATGTATGTATAAAAAACAGGATAAACTATGGAATGAGAATATGTACATGCATTCGCTGCCCGTCCTGGGGTGGTTGGCTCGCTAGGAGGTGGCATGGGTTGAGTAAAAGGTGAGCTTTGCAATTCGTTGGGTATTGTTTACAAACTGGAAAAAAAACACTGTGTCCATTGAAAGCTCAGCGTTCGGGGGCGAAAGAGAGATAAAGCGAGGCGAAAGACTTGCGGAGATTAGTTGCTGGGAACAGGGGAGCAGGCACTTTGGTAGCGTGGGGGAGGAGAACAGGGACAGAATATGAAAAAGGGTGTATAATGGGTATGTGCGGGATCTTTGGCGGCGAACTTCGGGCTGCGCGATATGGAAAGACGTGGAATGCGATTTTCGATACTAAAAGAAATGTCGCAAGACGATGTTCAGCAACCAGGAAGTTTTATATGTCTTAGGAAGTGATTTGATATTGGAAGGGTATATGGAGGTGTTGGTGAGCTTTGTTACATATTGCGCTGCTTGGACTGCGATGCGTGATATTCATGAAATATTACGTTACTACGATATTGAGCCGCCACCGATACGATATATCGTCTTGCCTTTTAATGTGACTTGAGATGGTTGCGATGATTGGTGCTAGATACTCTGGGTTATAAGGTATAGCGATACTCATAAATATAGCTCAACAATGAAAAATAAGATGGATTCATCGCTTTTCTATCGTTTAATTTCTTGCGAAAAGCACATCCTTGGTTAGTTTTTTCGAATAAATGACATCATTGACATTTTAATAAACGGATGACATATTTTGATCGAGGGTTTCACCTATTTCTGCCCATTTCCCATGAAGTTTTATGTATAATTGGCGTCTTAAAATATTGGTAAGTTAGGATTTTTGTCACACCACCAGATAGACAATGCTTTTTTCTATAAGTAACACGAGACGGAGAAAAATTGCCTGAACATAATTATACAGTGATGACGTTATCACATCATTTAGTGCAAGTCAAAGCATTATAGTAAATAATTTTTTGTTACTTGGTTAGCATTATACTACATTTCAGTTTTCGCAGTTATTTCCTTGATCGAAAAATTACTTTCAAAGTTGGTAAGTTTTTTATACTTACATATTGCACTTAAAACCATAGCAGAGTGAGCTGCTGAAACCAAAGTCTGTTACTATTTCAATTACATTGACTTATTACATTATCATAGCTCTAATTGAACATACGTTTATTGAATTTGGATGCAATAGGATGAAATGGATCTAGAAAAAAATTCTATGGCAAGTATAGAAATGATTTTCGTAGCAATCGTATATATTTTCCTTCTCGGAACATTGCTTGCAGAGTTGAACAATATTTTATTAATTGTCAACCCACAACCGTGGCTGGTGAAACTACTTTTAAGTAATGATATGGTCATAGCTCTAATGTAACTTCTTTGGGCGTTATTGGACGCAAAAGTTAAACGTAATCCAGAAATAATTATATTTTGCGTTTAAAAAACTGATTTTGGTTGTCATATTTCATAAGCGTATTCTCATTTCCTCTCTTGTAAAGTATTGCTTGCACAATCGAAGAGCGTCTTATGTATAATAAACATGTAGGCATAGCACGTGAAGTAACTAAAACCGTAACCATTGGAGCAGAGAAAACTACTACTGCAAGTAAAAACTATTCTTGGTGCTACATTAGGTAATGACTTTTCCATAGCTCTAATCAAATTTGCGTGTAGTTAAGTTTTACGTTCCAATCACATTCTACTGCTTATACACCAAGCGTGCTCAGAGCAGTTTTCCGTGGCCGTCGTTTAATGTATTTCCGCGCTTCAAGTATTGCTTGCACAATTGAGTGGGCGGGAGTGTCTGTTTTTGTGTGGATGTTCGCCTTTTAAGAGCGGGGGAGTGTTTTGTGGGTGGTGTGGGTGGATGGAGATGGAGTGTGAGTGTATGTGAGGCAGGCATGAGGCGGTGAGGTATGAGTATGAGAAGGCAGGAGGCCGGGAGCGGAAGAGAGGAGAGATTTCGGGGGCCGCGTGACGTCATGGGCCCTTTCCCTTCGCCCGACTATCGACCGAACGAGCCTTGGTCCAAGAGGAAGGGGGGGGAAGGGGAACTGAAGGGGAGGAGGGTAGGAGGGTGGGGAAGGGCTATGCTAGGGGAGGAGAGTGGG
Organism: Pyrrhosoma nymphula; assembly: GCA_963573305.1. Classification (NCBI taxonomy): domain Eukaryota; kingdom Metazoa; phylum Arthropoda; class Insecta; order Odonata; family Coenagrionidae; genus Pyrrhosoma; species Pyrrhosoma nymphula. The sequence goes on from OY754339.1 coordinate 31,218,685, forward strand.
AGGGACCGTAGCCGTAGGGCCGTTGCGATATTTCGAATTTCAATATCGTGTATTCGATACAAATTGTTGCATCGCGCCGGAGGCGATATTTATCGCATAGCATCGCGTGTTTTCACGAATTGCATAATATTATGTCACATCGCGTGATACCGTTGTGATATGTACATATACCTTTATAAATTGTGTGTTCTGCGAAAAGGACAATATACATTGTATTATCTCGCCACATGTTGATTGGACATGTGGTCGTATATTGCATGATATTGCTTCGACGAATAATGTCGTTCTCCGTTGTGATGTCGATTTCGATATGAAGGTTTCATTACGATATATTGCGCAGCCTTACCGTCAAGCTATTTTAAAGAGCGACCTTGCAACAACGTAATTTAACGCAATTAAAAAGAGTTGTTTCAGGCTTGATGTCGTGGAATAACATAATAAAATAAAATATTGGCAATTTTCCACTATATAAATTTTAATTCGACCGGTTTCGATGCACTGCATCATCATCAGGTGATATTATTTTATTAACACAATTATTTAATAGATAGACATGCTGAACTAAGTGATGTTTTTAGATACTATAAGGTATCAAAAAATATACGATGTGATGCTACATGAATTAGTATACGGCCTCTTGCAATATTGTGCATATACCGCTTTCTGTGCGACGTATGATGTATACTACAGTGTGATACTTATTTTCTTCTACATCTACAAAATACCCTGCAAGCCACCTCAGGGGTGTGTGGCAGGGGATTTTCGTATTGGTATAGCCCAAAGAATTTGTATGAGCGGATACATTTTCCCATCAAAATTGGAGGAGAAGGCGTTCACAGCACAGTAACACAACGAATTTACCAATGCAATGTGTTATGCGATATCGTTCGATATCTTGCGATGTTAAATGTGATTTGATATTTGGGTATGCGATATTGTACACGATACGCGATTTTTTGCGTCCAAGGCGATCTCAAATATGCACCCCATTGCACTCCGCGCACGCGAACAACGAACGCGTTCACAGTCACAAATAATTTATTCGCCAACACAATGCGTTATTAGTATCACATGATATTGCGCGATATCGCGCGATATCGTGTGATACTCGATAAGATAAGATATCCTGCGATGCGCTCTGTAATGCAATGTTAGGTATCTAATGTGCAACATTACACGTTACACGATTTATCGCGTCAAAAAGCACAACGAACGAATGAAAACGATTCCTCCTGTGATATCGCGCGATATCATGTGAGATAAGTTTAGGCAAGACATCATGCGAGTCGCAGTTAGAAGCGATGTTAGTTGCCTGATATTGGACATTGTTCACGATATGCGATGTATCGCGTCCGAGGCGATGTCAAATACGCGCGGCAATGCGATGTTGAAATTCGAATATCGCGTGTGGTGAGGGAGGCTGGGATTCGTGGAGGGGAAGGGAGAAGGTAGGTCGGCGAGGGCGGTTGTGTGGAGTGCGGCAGGGGGTGTGTGGAGAGGGGGAGACAGAGCGAGCGAGAGGTAGTCAGGTACGTAGTGAGGTGGGCGAAAAAGAAGAGGAGGATAAAAGTTGGAAGAAGAGGCTGGATGAAGAGTGGAGCACGCGCGTACACAGTTTTGTTGGGCGAGGAGGGCGGGCTCACGATGACAGAATGCGGAAGAGAGGCGGGCACACGGGAGAGGCGCAGGATGGCGGAGGGAGTGTGAGATGAGATGAGCGCGATAAAGGGGGAAGGGAGGCATGAAAGGAGGTGCGAGAGTGCGAAGGAGAATGGGCCGAGGGAACGGCGGGAAGGGGAGAGGAGAGGAAGGTGCGTTTCGGGAAACGGGTTTTGGAGAGTTAGGCCTGGTTCCAATTCAGGTATACCCTTACCTTAGTATGTACCATGTACCACATTCATTACGAGCCTGTGCCATACCTGCGAAGTGGAACGGACAACCATCGCTTGTAGTACATGTGGTAAACAATTCGTCAAATAAGTGGCGGCAGTCGTCATATTGACAAATATCGTGTAAACGCCAAGAATAGAAATTTGATTGGGAAAGGAATGTTTATTAGGTCTCGCTGGAACATGAAGACAGTTTTAAACTTAATAATGGTGGGTATTGATATATGCATTCAAATCACGAGGTTCACAACCCTTGCCATAGTGAACGCCATGTTGAATTAGCACGCCTGGCACTGCCGGCTAGTAAGCCTTCCCTTTCGTGGTCGTGAAGTTGGTCCAAAGGATGAAATTGTGGTGTCTCTACCTGGATGTGGAGAAAATTTAGTACGGCTAGCACGCCTTAACGTGGATTGGAACACGCCATAGAAAGCAGGGGTTCTGGGAGAGACGTGCACTACGAGGCGGGGAAGGGTTTTGCGTGATGGTTTGGGGAGGAGTGTGGGAGGCGATACGGTTATGAGTGAAAGTGCGACCAAACTATTACATAAATGATCTGATGTTTTCCCAGTGAATCTTGTGAAGAAAGTTTTCTCGGGTGTTCCACCGGGTTAGAGGCTCCATGTCTCTCAACGTTGCGAAGAACGACGGCTCTTTTATACTTTCGTCTTAGAATCAGGTGTCTCTTGATTGGCTGTGCTTTTGTCTTACATTCTCGCCTTCCCTTACATTCTTAATGCATTGCATGATCGGCTTATTATTCATATTTTATTTATATTGCATGATCGGCAAGGTATTTCTCAAGTGGAAACCAGTGTCTTGGTTAAAGTTATTCGTTTCAAGGCGAAGTTGATGAAAGGCATTCAAAAGCCCTGATGATGAAGAGCGAATCGGCCTTCGATACTTCGGCAGATGTTCAGCCCCTAACCCAGTGGAATACCCGAGAAACCGTCCTGTTATATGTTCTGGGTTAGGAGCCGCCTGAGAATCGGATGTTATACGCAAGGTTTATATTACTGTATTTCTTTTCCTTTTCATAATATTTCCTTTTGTATCGAAGAGAAGGGGATTGATGGGAGGGCTCGGAGGGGAAACGTAAAGAAAAGATTGGTGAAAACTCTTATGCGGAGCGTGGCTCTGTATGGGTCGGGAAATTGGTCATTGAGGAAAGAGGATGTGCGTGGACTGGAGATGTGGGTTTGGAGGAGAATTGAGAGGGTGAGCTTGGTAGCGAGGAAGACGAACGAGGAAGTGTTGAATATGGCGAGAGAGGAAAGGAAGTTTGTGGCGGTGACACGGAGAGGCTGAAAAGAGGCGAGGGCATATTGGAGAGGGCGGTGGATGGGAGAACGCTGGTGCTGCGCAGAAGGGGAAGGAGGGGAATAGGAATCCTGGCCGACATCAGGAAAGGCACAGTACTTGAAGAACTTAGGAGGTGAATGATGTGCAGGGAAGTAGAAATGGGGAAGTTTGAGTTAGTACTGTCCAAAAACCTGTCAATCGCCTGGTGATTATGATTAAATGAAGGTGACACCCAATGATGATGAACTAAAGATTATGCCTTGTCGCTAAAACTAACTGGTGCTGTTTCCTGATGTTATCTCGAGCTGCCTTAACTCCTGGTATCGGTGAATACAAGCATTCTGTTCAATTACTTGTCCCTTCCTCTCCCCCGTGCAACTTTTCCCAAAAATCGTGGTGTAAGGTAATTTAGGGACATCCCGACGCTTGGGAGATCTCAACGCTTATATAAAAATTGCTCCTAGTCGACTGTGTGCTCGAGTGAGAAAAAGTGTTACTACATAGAATGAGAATAATATAAACCTATGAGCTGTTTGTGGACTGTTATACAAGGATATTACAGCGAATTTAACAGTTTTTATTCGGCGCTGAAAGCGCAAATGTTGGTATTGACTCCTGGAATTCTCGCATGCTTTAATATTAGAACTTTCTGTAATCATTACTTCGTGGGATGTACTGAAATTTTTAATTAATTTTGAACAGTCATTTTGTGACCACAAGCTTTGTAGTGAACCCTCATGCCGTTTTTATTCAGAGGGATTTCACTGTAATCTAGGCTGCCCCTCTGTAGCGTGGCAATGTAACATCGGGAGATTTCGACACTGTGTCGAGTGAGAAAAAGTATTACTACATAGAATGAGAATAATATATACCTATGAGCTGTTCGTGAACTGTTATGCAAGGATATTACAGCGAATTTAACAGTTTTTATTCGGCGCTGAAAGCGAAAATGTTGGTATTGACTCCTGGAATTCTCGCATGCTTTAATATTAGAACTTTCTGTAATCATTACTTCGTGGGATGTACGGAAATTTTTAATTAATTTTGAACAGTCATTTTTTGACCACAAGCTTTGTAGTGAACCCTCATGCCGTTTTTATTCAGAGGGATTTCACTGTAATCTAGGCTGCCCCTCTGTAGCGTGGCAATGTAACATCGGGAGATTTCGACACTGTGATTAGAGGATGTCTCGACATTCTCCCTAATCTTTTGTTAATAGTGTATTAAACTGAATTTCAAGAAAGTTACTGTAATGAAATTTAATACTGTTATTGTATGTAATAAATAAAGATGTGATTAGATATTGCAATATTAAGACGATTTTACGACGACAATACTTGTGAGAAGTGGGTTAAATGCTTGAGTGACTGTAATAAATAGCTCCATGAAAGATGCGTATTGAATGGATGATATAAAAATTTTGTTTGCGACAGCTGCAAGTTACGTGCAAATGCAATCGATAAATTTTTTATGCATACCTACCGTTTTTGGAAACAGATATAATTTAAATTCTTAAAAGAATTCATGTTCATGTCGAGATCTCCCCAAGCTCTGGGTGAAGGGGACATTTTGCATTTTGTTTATTTTTGTATTCATATGTTAATTTTCTATGATTAGTCGAGCAGTAATTATGTTGTTTGAATAAGAGAAAGCATACCTGATATTTAGTCGTAGTTAATTTTTTATAAATTTGCATAATTGTACCTGAAATTTTATTTCCTCCCTTAGTGTCCGAATTTCCCTAAATGAACATTATGAACTCATAGCTTGATCCCAGAATTTTCTTTTTCCATTGTTTAAAAATTGTTTCTATGTTTATTAATTGTGAATCTTCCTTTTTCTATCCAGATTATCTTCAGTATCCTTTTCCAAATCCACCTTGTCATGCCCGAACTGTCTCTTTCCTTCTTGCCAAGGAACCACTGTCACTTCCATGCTGCAATATGCTCCAGATTTTTGCTTTGTGTAAAGGTTATTAGATTTTATCATTTCATAAATTATTTTCTCGATTAAAAAATAGTCTTTATCCAACATTCTCTTACTCTATCCGCGATTGGACAGTAATGTATCATTACAAGTTTCACCTTCCGTAAATTCCCTCTTCCAGTTCCCTTTTTTCTTTTCAATATCTATTCACGGTTGGTGTTATAGCTCTCTGTGCCACACACATACACGGTTCGCTGGGTTTTATGTAGATATTATTTGGTTGATGGCTCGAAGGAAAATTTTGTAACCGTTAATGGCCTTTGTTCAGAAGGGATTATTTTCGCCCTCTGTTCGACTGTATATAACTTTTTTGTTCTTTTTGTCCATTCATCAGGTTTTTTGATGTAAATTTTATCCCCCTTAACCCTGAAATTCCCGTGATCGGAGGTTTTCTTATGATCTCAACCTTATGTATAGCCCAAAATTGGTATTTTGCTACACACTGTAATATACCCAATTTGAAACGAGATATAAATACAGAATTATCGCGATCATGCGATTTGCGATATATTGTGTCTGTGCGATACAAAGTCACCTTCCTTTTGCGATAGTGGAATTTTGAATATCGTGCGGCTCCAACATTGGTCAATTGCTAGTAATTGGAACAGACAATCTTGGCGACAAAAAGTGTGGTTTGAGGTAATTATAACAATAAAACTTTATTGCGAACGAAATTAGGGCTATGGAGTCATCGTTTACATTTAACTCATAAGTTGTTACACAAGGCCAAGCCCTGAGTGAAAAAAATAACCCTGGCGGGTCTCGAACCTGCGACCCGTGTTGGTAACTTAACCGTGCTGCTGGAGGTAGAGGAGGAGTGTGGAAGGGCTGGCGAATGATCACCATAAAATAGAAGGTCTAGCGGTATCTCGGCAGCCAATATTCGTCGTAACGTAAACAAGCTGTGTGGCGCTCGTTTTTTTTTTTTTTCATATTTTCCTTTTTGCTAATTTTTGACTGAGAGGTCAGAAAGGTAATGGTGGGGAAGAAAATACCTCTTGGAAATTATATTCGCATCACTTTTGAGTGCTATGATTGTTTTCCTCGTAGCTCGTTCCTTTCATGTTATCTCGTTCGAGCTAATGCTTGATGTGTCAGTGTTGAGGGGGGGCAGTGCGGTGGTGGTGAGGAAATATCGCAACACGTGTTGACAAGCGATGCTTTTAGGTTCGATTTGGTCGGGAAACGTTAAGAGGGATCCATTCCAATTGAATCGAGCCGTGAGATCCATTTTAACTAAAGAATTTTGAAAATTTCCACTTTTTCTTTTTTTTTTGTGATCTGTTTCTCCTCGATAAGGCATCTTCAGGAAAAATCAAAATTATGTTAACGATGCTGCGGTAACGTAGCGACCAGTATTTTTCGCGGCGTGAACAGCAGATGCCAAATCAAGGTTTTTAACCGTGTGCGAATTTTGCGGCATTAAAATAATTTGTTTGAACTGGAATTCAAACCTAGATCCCTCGCTTCCCTCTTCCACCGTGACTTTCGCACATTCCTCCAAAGCGGATAACACCCGCTGAAGTTTCATGCTTTAACTTCTTTCTACGGTAAACAGGCCGCGGAAAAAATAAACTGTGGAAAAGTTCACAGTTTTGTAATTACCATGTAAGTTCGTATCTTCGACGAAGGCACGCCTGAAATCATCAAATTATAATCTGCGAGGGCTGTTCGTTGAATGTAACCGCAAAGGCTTCTTGTTATTACTTGCACATTTACCAGATAAATCCATTGTAATCATCATCATCAGAAATGGTCATCATTTAAAATATTGGTTTGATGTAGCTCTCCACTTCATCTTTTCGTTTAACCTCTTCATTCCTTCTTAAGTTTTCTTCTCAATATATTTACGCAACATAGAATAATGATTATTGATTATATATTACGATTGAAATATATATGTATTGGTTTGGTAATATTCTTATTTTCTTTACGGATTTTAAGCCCCTTTGAATAAATATAAAGCCATATGTATAATAAGTGATGCTTGAATACCTGAGATCGTCTGGTAATACTAATTTTTTCTAATAAAGAGCGTTTTGGCATTTTTACGGCCTACGGCATAACCGAATGCATGACCAATAATGTTTGATTTCTTAAAAAATAAAGTGAAATATTCAGAAATATGTACTGCTGAGCTCATGTCAAAATCAAACATTTTACGCAAAAAAAGAAGCGTGGAGGCATGATACTGAGATAATGGTTTCCGGGAACCTACGGAGAAGCTTAAAAAGTGGTAGTGAACAGGAACTGCCGTGATGTGTTTCGGAAGCCCCCCCACAGTTGTACCTCATTTCGTCTCAATGGGATAGGGAGATACAATGAGACACAGACGGTCATGTCGCAGAACTCCACTTTCTTGGCGAATAACGTCCATCGGTCACACTTGTTTAACGTCCCTTCCGGCAAGAAGAGACAACGGGAAACGCTATATTCAACGTCCTTTCCGGAATTGCGAACAAGAGGTTGGGGTTGGTGTTAAAGGTCGGCTTCCGTTCAACGTTAGCGTTCTTTCCATTCTTACTGCGTGTCCTTCTCAACCTTCATAAATCACGACCTGCGGTCGGGAGAATTGTTGGGGTCATTTGGCCACAAAAGAGGTCCATTCCCGCACCACAAGCTGGGAAAAACCCAAATGAATAATTGGGCATATGCACGGGTGAATCAGCAAATTACGGGATCCGGTAGCGGATTATACGAGATAATCCCGCAGAAAAATTGCGACCCAAATGCGATGTTATCGGCTTATATCCGAATTTCGAGGGAAGAATATCAATATATTATGTTGCGAGAGGAAAGTTAGCCCTTAAACGCTTGCATGTTATGCACAGAACAATCCATTTTGCATTAACTGTATTTTATCCTCGGAATAAACTTAGTACCATCTCAGTGTTAAGTATGTTGATTTATTTAGTTGAGTTTATGATTTTAAGTATCGGTCTGCCGGTATGGTTGAGTATCCTCGGTTTGGAAAGGTTTTATCGCGAATACGTTTGTCAAAACAAATGAGAAATTAGTCATTTTGGTTGGTCTCGTTAAGTGTTTAATGCTTTCTTTTATGAAATGCCCTAGCTAATATCAACAAAAAGTATAATGCTACAGATACATTTTACTCAGTGAATGTATGGGGTGCTGAGAAACATAATGGCGTAAGGAAAGTGTATTCATGAAAATATATTATGTTTTTATGAGTATACTTCCCTACTCGAGTATCTGTCCGCAGCGCTATTTATGTTAAACTAACGAATAATTTCAGGGATATATTAATAACTAAAAACTTATTAAGTTGGATTGTATGATGTTGTCTTTGGGAAGATGGAGTGGAACTTGTTCATCGTGAATGAAAGAATTCTTGCATCTTTACACTTTTAAAAATCAGTAATTTATTTTAATACTTCATTTAAAAACCGGTTTCAACCCATTTGGCTTGACACTGGTGCATTGAAACCGGTCGCATTAATAGCTGATTTTATAAAAGTGGAAAACTGCAAGAATTATTTCATTCAAGATGGATGGTGCCTTTTTATATTTTCATTTGATTTCATAGGAGAATTATCTGCGTATATCGACGTTTCATAACAATTTCTGCTGTGTGTGTCATGAAAAAGCATCGTTCTCCATGTTTAATTATATTTACCACTATGCCCATGAAGTTCCAGGTTTCATTTGTGATTAACACAGTGTGGAGGCAGTAGGTTGTTGACCTTATTAGATGGTAGATACGTTTTTCTATTTCAAATATGTTATGTTATTTCATTTTGTTGATTCCACTTGGAAATAAATGAAGGTTTCCGTCATTTGAGTTGGAAATATAGTGGAAATTGGAAACATTGGAAATTCTCCTGTTGTTTTGATTTGCCGCTCTGTCTATTGTTTGTGAGAGGAAGAATCTCAAGACTAATCATATAAAAGTTATGGATACAATAGACTCTAAATCTACCATTACACTGAAGGTTACAAGGAATGATGGGCATTCGACCTCGGGGAAATGGGAGGAAGAAAACATTCAAAATACCGCCACAAACTTGGTAATCAAGCTTTCGTTCTGATACAGGATCCTGTACCCGATGATGTTGTAGCATAGCGAAGCCATGCCGAGTAAATAAAGTTTTACGGAGAATAGCTGTGCTTATGTTCCTCTTTGATGTTTCAAGGTGAAATAATTTTACTTGATCAGGTGCGAAACGATTTTTTTAATATAAATCATGAATTATTTTTTTCTATAAATTTGTGAATAATGAGAGCACCTAAATCTAAGTAGAATTTCGCTGCCATGGGGTGCACTGGAAAGCTTGAAAAAATCCTCTATCGATCCCCGCCCTCTTTTTTTCCTTGCCGGATTTTCCATATATATAAATATATATATCTATTTGAGCTTTCTCTCAATTCTTTATATGTTCGCATTTATTAGCTCCCCCGGGAACCACACTTTCCAAATGTATATCTTTCGAGAATTCCTGTCTCATCCTTTTCGCTCCATGGCTTTTCTGTTGCCCTGCGAGATTCTCTGGCTTTCTCAGCCCCTCCCCAAGTTCTCGACAACGGTTGGAATTCGATTTGCTTTTTATAGGTTTGTATGTGATCCTCGGATTGGGTTGCCGACTTTGGAAGGTTTGGTTATTGGGAGTTGTATCTCGTAATCCCCCTTCGAAAGTGCTGGTATACAAGTTTGCAGTAGAAGTGTATCCGATTTTTATATAGTGGCTTGAGGATTTTCGGAATTATAAAAAATCCAAGCTCTGGTTGACTGTGTTGGGATTATTGTCGAGAAATCTTTAATTATGAAATCAGGGTATCAATTTGTAGTATATTTTACCCTTGGTATCTCTTTAATCCGCTCTTATGCCGGGTTTTGAGCTAGCAAAAATATGTGATTGCTAAACCACAGCTCCATTTCTTGATATTCGTAAAAATGCTAGATTCTCTGGGGTTGACTCATTCACCGTAGGTACTGGCATTCATATATTAGTGCTCTCCTGTAACATTTCCTGGCGGACTTCGTCTTTTATGCCACGAAATCTTATGTCCCTCGCTCGGAAATGGATTTTGAGGAAGCTTAGAGCGAGTGTTTAAAATATTGAATTTGAAGTCAAAATTTGGAGCAGTCGACTTGGAAGATAATGAGTGCATGTCAGCATTTGTGAATATTATCTCTCTCAATTATTGGCGAGTGCTTGGTGTGAACAGTATTACAATAAATAATTTCATTTAAGTCAGACCTATGTGTAAAAATATATATTTGCAATTCAGTCAGACCTTTGTGTAAATCAGCTCAAGGGTGTTATCAATGTTCATTTCAGTGGCTTAGGTGATGGCTCATCATGTTCATTCTCTGTGATTACCTGTTTCTTCCGGGTGTGACAAGCAACTTGGACAGGAAATTGAATTGAGATCAACTGTTTTTATCCTATAATTAATACACAAGCTTTTCACTGTTGATGTTTTTTTAAATTTCATGTTCACGATTACATAGGTCTAAATTGCGGTTTCTCTAAATGAAGTTAATCTTCTTACTTCTAGGTATTATGAACCTCGAAATCCCCGAGAAAATCAATTTTTAACTTTCATAACATGTTCCTGCTTAACCTTAAAAAAATCGAATACCCTTAATTGGAAAGGTGATTTTGCTTTCACAGAAAGAAAAATAGTTTGGCGCGGAGATCGTGAAACGGTGCCAGGGTAAGCGGGTGAACGGTGGCAAGGCGGAAGCTAATGAAGTGTCATTCTGTCATGTGTCAGCACACAATGTGCCTTCAAGCAGTGGTAGGGGCTTTATACCCTGCTCATCTGAATGGCCTTAGACCCTTGTCCCTGAGAGCCAAAATAACGAGCACGTATGCAATTGGAGTCATAAAAAAGCGGCAATAGGCGTTAGAAAAGGTCGTCTTATGGAAAAAAATTACGAAGTTAACTTTCCCCTTATCTTAATTTGGGTGTTCAATGGTACTTTTACTGCGCAAGTTTCGTACAGCAAGTAACTTTCGACGTAAATTGCAGTTGTATACGGCTCTACAAGTCTGCTTGCCGGCTTTTCGCTTACAGAAGCGTATTGTTACCAGTTAGAACGGAAATCAATATCGTGAGAGTACAATCCTTCGCAAGCTCTTGCAAAAGAAACTTGCGGAAGTAACTTTCCTGTGTAAAGCCGACAAAAAAGTTTTTTTTTAGAAAAAGTTATGAAACCCGTGTTAAGTTACAGAAAAAATAGCGTAGGATTTGGTCGACTTTTAATTGACTTAACGGCACTGTGTCGTAGTCGTTTTTTCTAGTCTGTCGGTCATTTGTTAGTTAATGATCGTGTGGATATCGTGAAATAGGCAAATTTAGGCTTTTCCTACAGCCGGAAAATTATAAAATTCTTACCACGTCTGGGATTCTAACTCGCCTACTCCGGCTATCTACCGATAGACTATGTAGACTCCTTGCCCTCCCATCGGTTAGTAGGAGACGTAACAATAGATGGCCGAAAGTGGTCAATAGGAGGGATCACACACACACACACAGTTGACGTTTCATAAATTTTAAGCACGATATCAATTATTAATAAAAATGCAGAGATCATTATTGTACGCCTTAATATCATAATGAAAGTTCTTTCAAAATACAAGGTGAGAGATTGCCCTTGTTTTCCTTCCGTCACTAGAAATATTTTACCGTTAATTGAGACCATCATATACCTCGTATAGCTTACATACATCTTTCATAATTTAAAGCACAATGGCACTTGCATGTTTAAAAGCGTGAATGTTATATTGAACAATTATTTTATTAACATAATATCATAAACAAAGTCGCTGAGTTTCTCACCCATTGTTTGATGCAGTAGACGACTCAACGTTGAGCAGCCTTCTCAAGTCAGTTCCTTCACATGTCTCTCCGGGCGACTTCATGAACTTTCCACGCCACGGTTGGAGCCAGCTAATATAAATACGTTTCGCGGGGTGGGCGTGGTAAAAGCTCCGCGGCGACTTTTAAGGCTGTATATCTCCCGTAAGAATCGATCAAAAACACCAAAATTTGTAGGGTGTGTGTTTTATGCATACTTTATTCCTTTAAACGGTTCAAATTCTATTTTTAATTTTGAGTGATCCCTCCTATTGCCAAGCGCTTACGTCCCGTCATGGAATCAACAGATGCGCGGCCATTGCTTTACTCGAGATAGATTTACCTCTGGCTTCGTCCAGTGACATGTGCTTGGTGCCGTGGTCCAAAGGACGGTTGCTTGCCATGTCGACGACGGCAGGAGTTGGCGTATCCCTCGACCCGATCGCCACTCAACAGTTTAAAATCACGCCGAACCTGTGATTGGACGGGGTGACAGTGAGTAGTTGATGCGATTACGTGTCGGCTTGTGGAAGGATTAGAGTGAAATCGACAAATTAATCGCGAAAGTGCTTGCGCCTTGTTGAATGAGGATTGCGGTCGCGTTTATGAGACCCATTGTGTCTTACTAGTTGAATTATAGTGCACATTTAGAGGATACTGGGAATGGCTACGATATTACCTTTACGGAGTTACCCGCAAGTGCAAATAAGTGCGAAGATCCTCAGAGGAAAAATCATTAGCCCTCAGCGGGATTCGAACCCGGATCCGTCGATACCCACAAGAGCCCACAAAAATCCACGGGAGGAGGACGTCTCAGTAGCTTAATTCGCTGAAGCACTCGGCGCGATATCGAAGGATCCGGGTTCTAGTCCCGATCAAGGAGAATAAGTTTACCATCGTGAAACTTCAGACTTACCATGCTGTTGGATTTGCAGACGACCGAGCGTTAGTTGACACCACATTAGATGCACAGTGTTAAAGCTACGGAACGGAGAGCTATTATGAGAACACTTAAGTTATGAAATTGTACCGTATGAGAAAGGATCAACTGAAAATAAAGATTGGAGGGCCTAAGTAGACTCTTAAAACTAATTTAAAAGATTCAGGCTATATTACGTGGAATTTAAACATAATGGGTGGATAAAAAGATGCGAAATTTTTCGCGATAAAGAGCAACTGTAACTTCGACCCATGTTCTGATGTACTACATTATCATCCGGTAGAATTTACCTGGTGGTGATGAAGTACAGCCCAGTCCTTGGAATTAGTAGGCCTATGACACTACTCCGGGCGTGAGCGCTCTACAGCCGTGGTGAAGGTCGTATGTATATTGCTTTGAAAAGGGTTTTTATTTGAATGAGACATCAGGGGAGTGTGGAGTTGAAGTGGAGTCTAATTGTAAAGGTAGAGGTAGCAGAGGTAAGAAGTGCAGGGGTGATTTGATAGGGGCTGCAGGGTAATTCGAAGGCGAAGGTCGTAATTAAAGCTCTTTTTGTAGAAAATTGCGCATCTTTTTATCCAACCATGATTACTAAAACTGTCACCAATCTGTACTTTGAATAATAGGCACCACACTGTGGCATAATCATGTGCCTGATGATTATGCCACAGTGTGGTGAAACGCGTCGTGTCAAAGAAATAAATCTGTGGAAGATTACTAAGTGTTTTTCATTATGAATTTTCTTCACATTCTTAATCAAGGTCCCCGTCTTCGGCTCCCTCCTAATGTTGCGCATTTCTTTCGCCAGCGCAATTCTCCTTGTGTCTTTGCTACTATACCCATTTTCCTCCTACGCATTACCCAAGTAATTAAGTTGTTCTACTTAATCCAGTTTGTACTCTTCTACTTTAATGGCCAGCCCTTATTTCTCTGTCCCAGAAAATCTCGATACTTTTTTGTTTTCTTATGATTTCTTAGTTACGTCTTTCCCGCTGTGATTTTCTAATGCATCTATTAAAGCTTGTAATCCCTTCGATTATTGAATAGCCAGAGTGAGTCAGAAATGAGGAAATTATGTTGTATGGTTTTCAATCATTTTCTAATCCATTGATTGAGTGCCTAATGACAATATATATAGTTAAGTAGAGGTCCCTATGCAGCACTCGTACTATTTGGGATGAGCACTTCAATGGAGAGGAGACTTGGAGTGAGAAACAATTTTATGGGTAGCAGGACAAAGTCAGTGTGCTCTCAAAGGATGCTTAGCATCTGCTGATGGGATTATTACTCTTAACACGTTCTCACGGCGATTAGAATGGCATTCTGCTAGTTTCGGCTCATCAATGCGGAGACTTCACCGAGGGAAGATATTGATCAAGGCAGTGCCTTTACAACCTCTATCGGATTTCGGTCATGAGATAACTTCAGCGAGAGTTTTGGAGTGACACGGGGCATGGTTTATTTATTTATTTGCAGAAATAAAATGTTATATAACTTGTAAAAATCAAGACTCCTCTTTATTTTCATGACAAATTATTGGAATTTACTGGAGATTATTTAATACATTCCAATCAATTTATCTTCTGTAGTTTCGTGTAGAAATAGCGTAAGTTATTCATTATACTGTATTAATGAGCCTCATGTGAAGATTGTTGTGTGTAGTATAGAAATGAACTGGGGTTCAACAATGGACTGGTGATCAAATTGACAGATCAAATGTGGTTCGACCAATCATCGGGTGTTTGCTCTGCTCTCTTGTGGGCAACAATTCCGTTGACTAACATCATCGAAGTGAAGGAAAGGATTGATGACACGGGCACGAAATTAAAAAAAAAACACATTGTATAGTGGCTTTGATAGGTAACTTTACTACTGCAATTCTAACGCTTAAATGAGCTCGCTTTTCGTTTATTCCGGCACTAGCGTATCGCTGTTTGTTGATGCTTCCCACAACCCGTGCGGTAACGTGACCCCAAGGCTTGTTGTTGTCCTACCCGTCCACTGTTTCAGTTGTGATTTAGGAATCCCTTTCTGTTGGCGAACAAGATTGTGGTAGACATTCACTCTCAAGTGACAGGAAATCAGTTGGACCATCAAACTGGAGGAGTAGTCGGAGAGTGCTGGCTTCCCATCTCTAGGGCCCGGATTTGAATCCCGGTAGTGGCGGAGATTTTTCATTGGATTCCCGAGCCCTATTGGAGCACCCGAGCACTTACTGTGTAAGTTTTCTCCACTCGGTAGCACTTAATGTATAGTACTCAGTCTTTCGCACGGACAGTTAAAATTGGGCTCTTGGGCGCCTTCGTTAGGAGCAGGCTAACCTCAACGCAGAGTTTCTTTCCACCCTTCGTCCTACCTCTAGCATCTGCCATTTTATCCACATTTCTTCAACGACGTAAATAGTGTCACGAAACTTAGTTATCGGTAGCCTCCCGAAATAACCAACCTATCGGCCAACTATTCCTGATGAGGGTATGTGTACTTCAATTCCCCTAAAAATATATGATAAATGTGTACAAATATGCCCGACCTTCAGATTATTATGATGCACAGCATCGAAACCAAGGTCAGAAGAGATTAAAAATTCATATTTTTGTGTGGAATTTCTGTGTTTACTTTACCCTCATAATGAAGGAATTTCACTTAGTGAAGCCAGAGACTGTTTCCTAATTTTTCTGGGTGTGTACATTTGTCTTGATGAATGTGTAAATGTTTAAAAGTTCGCGTTTTATTTGTAAAATTTAAGAACGAAAGAGAGACCAAAATTGTAAGAATGCTCCAACGTTTTATATTTAGACACAAGTAATTTCCCGAGAGTTCTCTCGTAGCTTGATCGGCATTTCTTTTAGCAGTATAAATTAGGATTTCAAGGCTTGATGGCGCCATATCTTTTTGCGTCTTAAATTTTTATGATACTATCCTATTGTCATTTTATTCATTCTTTACCGACGTTTTAGTACTCCGCGTGATGGATCTCAGCCATTTTACGCGGGAACCTTGCGGTTCCTTCGGGCTCTCTTATGAATATAAAGGGAAGACGAAATTCTCTGCAGGAGGTCATAAAGTGAGCAGCACGCCTTAAAAGAAGGGAGAAGGACGGGAGACCTTGGAGATTCGCTTCGTACTGAACGTGCGGGCGTCATTCTCTTAGCTTCCGTTTTGACTCAGAACTGCGAGGGGAACTCTTGTGGATGTTCTCAGCCATTGAATCTTTTGGCGCAAGGTCGTACAGTTGGTATGAAGGATGAATTATCGTAATAGAGATAGAAATGAATATATATGCGTCGTATTGGAATAAAAAATAGCATAGTTCAAGTACTACGTAGCATTTTTCGTAGTCTCTTATGGAAAAGATTTTGGGTGACTTTTGTTATCAATTTAAGCCGAAATAACGTTAAAGAGAGGCGAGGGAAGATATGAATGCCGAAATGACTGGGGGTGTACACTTTACAGTTCATTAATTCGATTAGATTCGTGGATGACGAGGTGTTAGTCACTCTGGAGATTGCAATCTTTGTAAGGCACAATTAATTTTCAACACGAGAAATGCAAAATTAAGGTCCTATCATTACAGACATAAAGATACAATATTTTACTGAGCGAAGAAGGCCAAACGGCAAAACGCAGGAACGCTAAAATTGGTGCAGGCAGAACAGTTTCATTACTATGGTTGTACCTCGGAGGAAAATGTGCGTCGTAGTAAGCATATGAGAGAGGGAGTGGCGTTGGCAAAGGTCTATTACACCCCTCACAGCCCATACTGAAAGAAAGTAAAATTATAAATTAAATCTTGAATTAAATATTAAATGTTTACTATAAAATTCGACATGATGCAAAATATGAAAATTTCGGATGACGAACTACCTTCTATATTAATTCATCGTTGCTGGGTTGTACTGTTCGAGTTACTTTCATTTCTTGCTTCAATCTCTTTACTATCGTATCAACTACGTGATCTATGGTTCTATAAAACAACGTGTCAAAGAGGTGCTATTTAGTTAATATGATTGGCGTTACTCAGCGTTACTTCTTGGAAAGACGTCATTCTAAAAATGAAAATAACCCTTGCAGTGGTACTACATCCTGAGGACCCTGTTTTAAGTGAAACCAGTTTTACCAAATAAAACGTTTGTGGAATTGTAACGTTTATTTTAATTTTTATAAGTTTGATTTAATAATTGGTGTATTAATTATACCTGTTGATATTCATTGATTTTGATGTAGATAGGGCCAAATTCTTGTAAGCTCAACCCTGAAGCTTCCTGAAGTCAGTTTTCAATCGGCACAGGTTTTTATGATGGGCGAATGACGGATGTGAATTTTGACTCCAGCCATCAGGGATGCAATACTGAGAGTAAGAATAAGGTCGTATTTTATTTACAAAAGAGAGATTGCTTTTTAGTAGATTTTTCGAGTGTTTTGCCGTGGAAGGGCTCTCTTTCTCTCTCGGTTCGGCCAATGCCCTTTCTTCTCTCGTGACCCTTCTTTTGAAATTCCCGTTCCGGGTCTTTTCCGCAAAACCCTTATTTTTTGCTCCCTCCCTCTGTCACCGGCTCTTTGTATCGCTGGAGCCTAGCCTCTAACCTTCTTCTCGCCGGAAGTGACGAGGTAAAGGTCAAGAATTAACCTCCCATTTCTTCCGTTCCCATTGCTCCCCCGACTCGCTGTCCCTCTCCAGCTCAACTGTGCGGAAAAGCTCGAAGGACTGTGGCTGTATTATTGGAAACTGTGACACGAAGTCTTTGGCTGGTATCCACTTGAGGTTTTGGCAGCCGAGTGTTACCAAGCTGCCTGTCGTAGCTATAACGATAATATAGGATAACGAAACTTGGTGGAACTCGCTTGTGAAGAGAATGACAAAGGGACAGAAAAACATTCATTAGAGATGGAATAGATGGACCCAGTGACTTTAAATTCCCTGCATTTTTTATCTTTTCTTAAATATGTCTCCTTTTTCTCTTTATTTATTTTTAATAACATTTTTCTCTTAATTTAATTATCCATCTTTCCACTTTCCTGCATATTAATTGCTCGCCATCAGGTGCTATTAAGCTCCTTTCATAATGCCGTCAAAAACTCCCCCCTCCTCCAGTGTTTTCTCCTCTGTCACACTTTCAACGTGCCCTCTCCTCTCAATACGTCCTAAACTATACATTTAGACCCGGTTTTATATTATCTGGTTAATTATTTTATCAGTATGAAAGCCGAAATTTATACGCTCTCTCATTGATATCGCTCACGTCAAATAACCAACAGTCAGATTTAATATTATAAATCCGAACTCTCCGTTAACATCTAAACCAGACATTATTAAATTGGAATCCATCTTCTCTTTGTTAACTGTTCCCTCGCGACTACTTGGGTTGAAATAAATGATAAATTTCATATTGTCATTTGTTTAGTTGAAACATATTTCTTTCGTAACTTGCCTTGGCTACTGGAAAGCGGAACTCGTTGAATATAGTTTTAATTAATACTTCTTCCAACCTGATGAGTCAATTTTTTCCAATTATTTTGACCTAAATTACTGCAGTTATATGCTAATAATTCAAAAACTAAAACATGAGACATTGCTTTTTTTCCATTAGCATTTAATTTCCTGTAAATGTTTGTTTCTTGCAATAGTTTCTAGAAAATGTTATTCCATGCATGGTATAAAAAATTCTTTTATGTCTTTCCATTCCTTCATTTTGGACCATGCTATATCAAAATTAATGAAAAATAATGTGGAATTAGAATTATTTTGACTTATTCAGATAAAAGGAGCCGCTTTTAAGCAAGTACGCGGCAAACACTTAAGAATAATTTCATGGACGAATCATCGTGAGAGGAAAGTTGCGAGATGCTAATAGCTCCCTTTCACCTACCATTTTTCGCCAAAATCTCTTCTTTCTTTTCTCGTGTTTTTGTATCGAGCTCAGTGCGTGGGTTTCCTCGTTACTTCTTCAATGATGGAGCACCCGTAGGCTAAACTTTCGGCCTGACGCCCTTGTTCTGGGTCAGTGAATCTCAACTAGTAGCGCCTGAGGTGATCGTTTAGTGGAAATAATCGTCATATTGGTTTTTATTTCCGGCATCGGTGGTTCGTCTTTCTCCATTTTTCCTGATCCCTCAGCTGATCTCCGGTATTGGAGAATTCAATTCGTATGGATCTTATACTTTCGTGTACAGTATTTAATCTTTCCTCTTCAGTTTTTTTTCTTATATTTCCTTATCTTTCATCAAATATTTATAAGTTGATTCCTTAATTTACATTATGTAGTGTCAATTCGTGCTCGTGCTGTTCGTTTATTTTCTTTTGTCCTTCAAGTACATCTAAGTTGAGTTTATTTGATTTTGAGTGATAAATATTCTGATCTATGTTCATTTGCTGCTCCTTTGTTTTAGCACTGGCTAGGCGATGTGAACCGAGCAATTTAAGGTGAGATTGCATTGAAAATGCCCGAGACATAGTATTTGATGTGGGACTGTAAAGATTTAATTCGACGTGTATCATATGCAATCGACGTATTGAAAAGTTGTAAACGATTCCTGAATTTTTATTGTGGAGCGGAAGATGTTTTAAAAATTTTGAATGTCTTTATTCAAAACGTTTGGAATGCTAATTAGTGTCCTACCTCATCCGCGCTCACCGTACGGTCTTCTCTTATTTTTTGGCACGTCGTTGCCTCTCACTAAGTCCTTCATTCAGTTTTGCTTCCTCCTTCGAATTTCTTAAACAATCCGTCTTCTTTTCCATTTGTGCGACACCTCATTCGTTCTTATATCCACCAACTCTATGCAGAGTGTACATATTTTCTTAGTAATCCACTATCATTCCGATAAGGTTACTGATAGCCTTGAGAGTCAGGAATACTATTACAATATATAGAGGCTCCTTGCGTAAATAATTTATCGATAGAAGAATGTTTATCCTCATTGGTTATTCTGCTTACTAATTGTTTGGTGTTTGGACATTTCGTTCCTTCAATTGCTCCTATCGGATCATATATTTACTTTCCTACTAGTTACTTGTCTCCCAATTTTTTTTAAGTTCATACAACTATCGGCCTTTTTGTCATCCAAAATCCTTACCTACTTGATTCCTTTTCTGCGTGGATCAAACGTTATCCAATTCTCTGTTACAGCTTGGCGTTGCCTCTCGAAACGCCCTCGCTTCACCCTTTCTGCCTTCTCTGAATCTCAGGCACTAATTTCTATTCCTCCGCTACAATATTCACAACTTCCTCTTTCGTCTTCCTGCTACCCTGCTCACCCTCTTCATTCTTCTACAAACCAGCATCTCAAAGAAGCTCTTATTCTAATGAAAAAAAGCCTTCGACCTTGATGTGCTTTTATTGGCACGCGTTGGCGAAAATATCATATTCTACCCTCTCATATGCGGCGAGTGACGGGGCATGATGGCGACTTCGGCCGCTAGCCGTGCATTCATCTCATTGGGCTCGTATCTCATTCTCCCTTTCTCTTTGCTATATCCCTGCCAAGGACGTGAGTCTCTGATCCGCCCCTAAAACTGCGGCGCCGTGACTCCTTGTAGGGACCGTAGCGATCAAGTCAAAATCTTGCGGAGCAGTAGTTTTTCTCGATTAAATTTTTTTCGTAAGGCTTATTCACTCGTGGATGGACAACATTTTTTGGAGGTTTGGGAGAAGATCGGGTGGGTGTGGTAAAGAGGGTCTTGGCTTTCCAGGTCGAGGGCCCGGGACGGCTTGGAAAAATATTGAAATATTGTTTCACTAGATTCTTTGCATTTTTTTCTGGCTATCATAGTTAAGTTAATCAGTCCCTGTTACCAACTACTTGTGTTTTCTCCCCTTACTTTTTTCTCCCCACTTTTTTCATGAAAATATCTATATCATGATTCTCTTGCATATATACTTGTATCCTTGAAATGGATGCTAATGAATTGAAGGTACCCTAACAGCAGGCCAACGGCTTTCTAGGTTACCTAACTTCCAATTAGTAAAGCATCATGCACATTTTTTATTTTGGGAGAGTATATTATAATTTTAAACAAATGCCTGCAATAGGGGGTATTTTTTCTGTGGAATCCCGATCCATACTTGGGTGCTACTGAGAGAACACTTCAAGTTCTTCTGTGACGAATAGGACGTTCAACTGTCGACCGCTCTTTCAGCCTTTTGCCGACGCCATGTTTCTTTCCAAATTCCTTTCACATCTTCCATTTCCCAATTAATCCTCCCCTCACCAGTCTACTCACCTCTTCTTAATGACGCTAATGAACTCACTTATAGGTTCCCTCCCCAAATAAGTAATCAACCAATGGTTGTGGCAAAATTTTATGCTTATAGCCTAGAGGTTGTAGGCGGTCAGAAGAACATGGTGTAGTTAGTAAATTACCATTTGTAATTTTCTTTTGTTGTTTTTTCTATTTTTTTACGTCTATCATTTTTAATTCATCTGTCGTGGAAGAATTTGTGCGAATTGTGAATCTATGCAGCGTTTTTCCTGCAACATCCTTGGAGTACGTAGTGGTTTTGTTTCAATCCTTTATGGTATTTTTGTGTGAAAAAGTAAAATTCTGTTTTGCATATGACGGCATCAACGAAATTAAAGAAGACTGAATTATTGCTTGTGAGATAGAGATTTTGAGGGCGTTGTTTGGAGACCCATTATTTGGACGTTGAGGACTGCGTTCGGATTTACCGAAAGCCCCCTTTTGACTCGCCAATTGCACGAGGAGAAACATTTAACCATTTGTGGATGAAAGTTGTATCCGCTGTTTTCATACAGATTTCTGTAGAGCCTAAAAATGTTCGTGGTAAGAGCACGTAAATCCTGTCTCTTGAACCCGGGAAGAAGTTTTAAAGCAGAACTCGTACGCGTTGTCCGCGCGAGATATATTTCTGTTCGTACAGGATGGCCAGAAAACTTCGGAAACCGGGATTATATTCTTCGATAAAAAAACTCCTGAATCAATGATATAAGGTTTTCCCAGTGAGTAGAATGTAGGGAGAAAATCTTCTTTCGCCTCAGAAATCACCCGGAAGGAACATTGAAACCTGAAATGTTGTACAGAATGATTTTGGATATTATAATACAGGAAATATGAAGAATAACCGAAGTCTAACTAAGCATTAGGTATTTTTCCAAGGCGACCGACACTAATTTATTCATATTAGGAAATTCAGTGAGCGTTTGATGGCGCCTGTACATTTAAAAACCATAAATAAAGTATGGAAATGTTTAGCGGCATATTGTAGAGTTCAGAAATCTATCTTGTATCCTCAGAAAAATAGTGTCAATGAAGTGTAACGGCTCAGTGTAAATATCACGCTGTAATTTCACTGTTTTATTTAAAAAATAAACCAATTTCTTGACAGTTACATCTTCAGGTCTTTTTCACGAAACCGGACGTTTTTTAAAAATAAATGTGCTGAATTTAAAAGCGATATTTTCATTGTTATATAATTAAATGGTTTCATAAAGTAAAGTCTGAGACTGTGTATTACTGAAATGTAACGTATTCGGTTATACGTCTTTAGTTCTTTACGATGAAGTGTTAGAGAAATAAGATTTCCCGTAACCGAATTCACTCTCTCCGGATATCCTGGACTTCAAGGGTGGTAGTCAGACGCTCAACCCTCTGGACTACCATTAGCCATGAAGCAGAATTAAAATTTATTAATTGACCGTAATTCTGCTATCGGCTGCTAACTTATCCACTAAATAAATCCTTGGGCAGTAATATTTCACGGATAATGATTGATGAAATATGTTGTCTTGAGTATAATTTGTATCTTGGTTTTCTGTTTATATATCATCGCTTGTAGAGAAATTGATTTTTCGTGATGGAGAAGCGATAAAATGTTTATTAAAAATATTTTCAGGAAACCTACGGGAAAAACCTACTGGAATGAGAAAGCATTTAATTGAGGAGAGGCTTTTCTTCATGAAACCATTTTATGAGATTTAATCGCTGACTTACATCTTAGCGATTGTTTTTGGCGATCTTTCTTTGTGGATGAAAGCTCCGCTATCGATTATGACTTGCTATGATACGCTGGTATGGTTGACAGTTAATATCTACATCTAGCGTGTATGTACCATGCAGGCCACCACTCGGGCGTTTGGCACGGGATGATTCACCTCCAGGCGTGCAATATCCGTTCCTGGTACCGAGCCCTCTCTACTTCTTGGGACCAATAACCGATCAGGGTAACATTGCAAGGCAAGGCCGTAAGCTATGAGAGTGTTAGCGTACAATGAAACCTACTTACATGCATTGCTTGGGTTCATATAATAATTATGATCTATATAGGATGGAGTATCATGCGGTTCAATTCATTTTTGTGGGGTGAAGATCTATTTACTGCTATAATTTGGGGTAATGCTTACCCTGCGTAGTGATGAGTATGTTTATAATCTGTTTCAGCGATAATTGTATGTTATTGTTTGCGGAAAAAAGGCACTCTTAATTATCTTGTGCTATTCTATTTCTATAGGGTTTTATCTGCAGGATTTTATGGAGTTATGGCGTTGCTGTTAGCAACGTCAGCAGTAATTCTCATTCTTTTACACAGAATTGGATTCCATGCCACTGTTACATGGGTCTCTTGATACATATATTTCTCTGTGATGGAACTCTGGGAATGTCCATAAATTAGTCATTCATTGCGTTCACCTCTCACCAACATCGTTGTCCGCTAATGACATTTTTAATGTGCGAACAAGAATGCTCTAATTTATGGACAGTCCAAGCGGCGCATCCGGGAAAGGGAATTGTGAAGGTCAGTGAAAGGTCAGACACTTGACAGAAGGCACCAGTTGTGTCATTTAGGAAAAAAGCAGAATGCCGCATGGAATAAAAAATCCACCCGCGTAGTCTTCTCCCCGGAGAGTATTTTAGTCTTCCTCGCCAAGAACTGTTCATTTTTCTACCGTCAACAATTTTAACTCCTTTGAAATTGTTGAATATAAGCATATGCGTATAGTAATATTGTTCTTGTTTGACTAGACAAATTATTGTAACGGTTTTGTCATGCAGAATAGAACATTTAAATCATTAACTTTATTCGAAATGAATATCACCTCTTCTCCCATGTGTTGCCATTATCCTTGATGGACCTTAAGGGCATAACATCTAGTTCCCTTGAATCCTCCAAAAATTACGGTGACAATGAGGAAGCACGTGTATCGTTATAGCTCCACATTGGCCCGGGAAATCAAATATACCTTACTATATTTATTATATCCTAAGCTCTTAAGAAAGTTGCACCAATAATGGTTTAGAGAAAGTGAGTCGTTCTGAACTCCAAAGAGTGAATAGTTTTCCAACGCTGCACTTGCTTAGAGAAACTTGCATTGTAAATTGCTTGTACTCAGGGTGAATCTAATTCCCGGCTCAGCGGATTTTGTCACTCTGTGATATGTATACTCTTGCAATTTCTTTTCTCTCTTGTGGGGTTTTTCATCCCAATTTATCGTTCATTGCATTTGTACTCGCTTCTCGGTTGAAGTTTCCTACCAATAATCTTGCCGCACGTTTTTGAACGTTTTCAATAATTACAAGTAACATGGTAAGCCGATGTGTAAATCTTTCCACTTAATAACATTCACGTAAAATATAGTGTTGTAGTTTTCAGGAGATTTTTAAATATTCAGTCCGGAGGCCAAAGCCAACTTGGGTGATTTATAGACTGAAGTCAATGAATTAACACAAGTCAATTTATTGGGAAGGTATTTAGGTACTCCAAATGGCGCTATTACGAGAGCGACAGAACATCGTGTGACATTTTTCGATCTACTTGTAAATGTTCTTTTTCTAATTCTTGGAGGCTCCTAAATAGAAAATACCTTAAAGTGATACATGTTATATAAATAGATAATATAATATAGTGATGTAAAGGATCACTAACTAGATAAGTATGAGTATTATTTGACTTTCCGAACGTATTTATAATGATATGTGTCGAAACCCTATGGGCATATTTTGCGAGAGATGACTAAGCTTTTGGGTATTAATTCTCTCAATTGTTGTGCATACGAAACTCTCCGGTATGGCAAACCTTTCCGATGCATTCATCAATGGGAATTCCGTTCCCCGGTTGATTGAATAATGTCTATTGATTGCTCTTTAGTAAATGCCTGTAAGCCGCTTTGGTTGGCCTGTTTCTTACTGACTACTAACCTCGCCGATTGAAGCAAAGCTTGAGAGCTAAAATGCTCTTTGTGGTCCGTAATTATGTTCTTACCACAACCAGAATTACGGTTAGTTATATAATATATTAGTAATATGCAATAATAATATTACAACGGCTCGCCATGTTAGGTTATAAGATAAGTACGGCCGACTTTTTAAAACGACTTACAGTTCTAAAGTTGCAAAATCAACTAATTGAGATAATTATAAGTCGTCTTCATTGAGGCATTAAGACTGGGACAATCCCACCTGCCATCTAACCTGTCAGTGTAGTCATGAATTATTTAAAAGTAGCTTTGTTCGCATTAAAAACAACATGTAGTTACAAAGCTATTTTCTACAAAATCATAATAAATCATAATATAGCCCAGGGTTTAGGCCAATATCGTTAAATAGTATTAAAAAGTTGTACCTATGTCAATTCGTGGGAAAATGTAATGATAAATTGATTAAAATTTTTTACGAAAAAAAAGTCGTAGTAAGAAAAAGAAGTAAATCGTACAACGCATGAAAGGATTTCGAAAAACCAGTGAAAAGCTACTATTAAGAGAGATAATATTTCACTGCCACAAAGAATCAGGAATTATACTCTAGAAAAAAAGAGAAAAGGGAATTCAGGGGAACATAAAAGCATCAATAATGTGTACCGAAGAGAAATGTGAAATATGAATAAAAAAAAATACTCAAGGTAATGAATCAAATCCGATGAATAAATCGAGAAAAGTGTGTGCTTTATATTGTGCCGTTAGTATTCGTAGGCATTTTATGTAAATTGAGCACAATATCGCGGATTGTTTGAGTGAGTCGTTTTGTTGTACTTGGAGAAGTGTCTTATATATCGTCCTTTCAAAAGAGGCTGAGGTAGGAAGTATGCAGAGCTGAAGAAACTATGTAAGTAAAGAAGTAGGTTCATTCTTCACATGAAGTAGAATAGAAAATTAAAGTACTTCACTATCCACACAAACCTCCTTTAGTCGGTAGACCACCTGTGATAACGTGGCTCGGAATGAAATTTGAAAGAGTGCTGCTTTAAGCGTGTAAGGTCTTCTTACCAGAGAGAGAGAGAGAGAGAGTGCTGTGGGGATAAATGAAAAAAGAACCCATACAAGAGTATGGGGCACCCCAGTTCGGATAACTTCTTCCAGTTCACGTCTTCTTCATATTTGATAAATGTCCCTCTTTGCCCGAACCTAGTAAAAACCCCCGCTGATCCCAAGCCTCTTCTCCGGGGTTTTTGAATTAGTCCCGTGTTTGTGCTTCTGGATGGATACGTATAACATGACTCTCCTGTTACGGGATAAGGCCATCTCCCTATCAATTTTAACAGCCGTGCTTTCCATCCAAATGGGTGTTTCGCTGCTATAAAAGAGCTGTGAAAACGGGGAAGCTATGTGTGTGTGTCTGTGGGAGGACAGCAGTATGGCGTTCACATCTCAAGCTCCCTTTTTCTCTCTCGCCTTCTTTTGTTCCCAATCCACGCATTCACACACACGCGCGCACACGAACGCGAGGACCGTTCTCCCTCCGTCACTCGTACTCTCTGTCACCCCAACTTCCTTTGAGAGTTTCACTTTTTCATTCTTTCATCTGCTCCACCCTCATGCCGCAACACACCTCGACCTTAAGCTTTAACCCGGCCCTCCTCACCCCCATAGTCTTTCCCGAAGCCGGTGGCGTTTTCCCCTGCGTTTTGCTGAGAGTGCTACCATGGGATCTGCTGTGCCTTTCATCGCTAGGAAACCCTGCATTTTTCCGAGATAGAACCAATGCGACTTTGCTCTGCGTCTGGAGATTAGTGGCCCAATCAGTTGGGCTATCGAGATCTTCTTACTCTATAAGTGTTGTTCTGAAAAACGAACCTAATTCGATATGCTGAAAATCCGTTCGGTGTAAAGGGTGTTATCGTATCCAATGAAAGAATGCAATTCGATAATTAGCGAAGAAAATAGAATTAATCACGTTACTTATTTTCCATTTGATCCTTTGATCCAGTCACCAACCACAGGCAAGCTGTCGAGTCGAGTGTTTTGAGAAAACGGTTGTGGAGCTGGAATCTACAATTTGAAATCGGTTGACTCTTTAAGGCACTGGTAACTGTAGCTAATAATAATAACAGCTCAACAGAACTGTTTTACCTAACCATGTTTTGAGTGGTTTGTAAACAATCTAGTAAATATGCGAAAACGATATGGCGCAGTTCATTTAGGCCGCATAGTCCAGCTAATGCCCTGACAGCGCCGCAGCGTGTTGAATTAAGTATCGTGTAAACGCAGCCTTCTAAGCATTGAATCCAATTTTAATTTCGAATTTGGTTCATAGTTTTCGGCACTGATTTCAGTGCTGATCTAAGTGTAGTGTCAAACATCCTTAAGGAAACTTTAATTGATAAGAGATTTCGTATTAAATGGCAGTGATTTAAGACAGTGCTATTACCGATAACTTAATCGTAGCGTACGATAGGGTTCGGGGAATGAATCGCGTATCCGTGATGATTAGAAAAAATGGAGTGACGAAGGTACTGCGGAAATTAGACTAAAAAGAAGTAGTGAAATTGAGTAAGCTGCAAAGTAAATTTCGAATTGAGATGGAACGTATCGTAATGATGTATTCCTTTAAATAAAAACGATAGCATAGTATTTCCATGCTATAATTTTTTATCGACCATGGTTTCAGCAATTCATTGCCATTAATATGGTTAAATTTAAAATGGCGATGAATCGCTTAATCCATGGTCTGTAATACATGCTAGTGTGGAAAATAGTGAGCTATCGATTTTATTAGTGATGACTTGGTTCCTGATCGTGGCTCCTGAATTAGTCTCCTGCATTCTTTTATTTATATTGAATTTGGACTCGAAAATTTAACGAATCTTTCCGGTATAAATTAATTTTATTATTTTTTGTAGTAAATGGAAGCGAGGAGAAAGGTTAGTTCAAATCCCTAAAAAATAACCATATTTTCTAGGGTGGGTTAGCTCATTGATATAAACTGTGATTTATTCTAAGTTACTTGAAGTATATTCCCATTTTGTTTGCGTGATTTGAGAATTTGAGTGTTGGTGGCGTATTTTTAAATAGTTAAAGAGTAGTCTAATTACTTGCTTGCTTCAACCATCATCTTAAAGTTTTACTACAACGAGAGAGGAAGTACTGGTAATAAAGCCACTTGTAGTTCCTCTAGTTCAAAAAATACTGGTGCTAGAACTTATAGACAACTGTAGGTTGGAGTCATTTTTATACGTTTAGTTTAAAACGCAACGCAGGAATTGAAAATATCATCTGACGCAATTCATGCCGAGTTGAATACAGCACCAAAGACCAAGTTGCCACAACGCCTGGCTGCAGGCAAGGAATAGCGCATAAAAAAAAGTTTCGCATGAACCCGGATTTAAGCTCACCCCCTGCCTTCATCCTCTTACACTCTTTCCCAAGGCTGTTTTTTTGCTAGTTTGGTCACGCCAGTTCGTCGTTCTCAGTCGCTCAAAAGATCTCTCGTTTTTCTCAGTTTATTCAGTCCCTCCTCCCCTTCGTATTACTTCCTAACTTTCGTGTCATCGTAATCCGTTATTAGCGACGCCTTCAACGGTGGAAAGAGTCTTCCCGGCCTCGTTTGTGGATTGGAAATGACAAAGTAGTATAGTTACGAGCTACCTACTCGAGAAAAAAGATGGTAGTTTAGCAAAGCGCAGTTTTTCGCCATCGTCCATCTCTCTTAAGAGTTGCTCACAGTTCCTGGTCAATTTTGCTATCTATCGCTTTTTATGAATCAATCCCTAAGTGTCGCTATACAATATCTTTCAGAAAGGAAAAATATTATGCAGTGGCTCCTTTCAAAATTTTAATGGGCCTTACTGAAAGGGTAGCATGATTTCCTTTTCTTTTCAGTCCCATGTGTAAGTTAGTGTAATCTCATGCTGGTGTAACTGGTCTTGTTTTATATTATCCGCACCACGTATTGTTCGATTATTTGTTGATTTTTTCCCTCATGTTTGACTAGGTAAATTTGGTTTCAAATACAAACCCCAAGCCTACTTTTCTGCCAATCAGCATTAAAGTTGAAAAATCTCGCCCGTGAGATAAATCCTGTAGTATAGTGCTTTAGTGTAGCAGTGTCATCGCCTCCGGAATTATGAAACGATATATTATTATAACTAATTTGTGATTAGAAATGATGTAATTTCTTCAGGCCTATCAAAGAATTATTCAATTTGCCGAACCCTATAATAGGGTATGTGTTCCATGTCTCCATTTCTTTTATATTATTTTTACAGGGTAACTTAAATAAGGAAATGGAAGAAAAACCTCGTCATAGTCAGTGCCATACTGCCATAGAATAGAATAGAATTTTATTGTTCGAGGACTAGTGTCCTATGGAACAGGATTACAATTTAACATTTTTGGTTTTGGTGCAGAAAATAGACAATATACCAATAATTTGAATTTCATGCATGCACATTACATGCCAATAGAAACATGCGTAGATATTCATACAAGAGAATACATATGTAAGCATAGACAAAATTCCAATTGCATGACAGTGAAAACATGCATAGGTATTCATACAAGATTATACACAAGGGAAAAAATACAAAATATAAATTATACATCTCTTCTGAAGCTATATACATAAACATGTGTGATATATGTATATACATACATACATATACACTTATACATATATGCACACTTTCTTATTATTATGCTTTGGACAAGAAGCCAAATCATTTTTCATTAGGTTTGCACAAAAAGTACACACATACAAGAGTATACACGTATAAACCTAGACAAAATATAAATTATACACATCTTCGGTAAATAAATAGTTACTCATATACCTACATAATATATATACACTTATTATTATGCATTGGACAATGAACCAAATCGTTTTTCATTTATATTTGCAGAGAAAGTTTGATATAAGTGAGCTGTCATAAGCCTTTAAACTGGTAAATGTTATTAACTTTAACAATGAAATCAGGGATATCATTCCATATTCTCATTGATGTATTTAGGAACGAGTTTGTTCTGCATTTTGGTATTTTAAAACGTCTCCGCGGCCTAACAACCCTGTCACAATTGCTAATGTTGACCATTATTCTTTCATATAAATAATCAGGAGTTTTCCTTGACAATAAATTAAACATAAAAATAGAATACTGTAACTTTTTTGTTCTTCAAGTTTTAGCCACTCGATCTTTAAGTAATAAGGCGTTATGTGTTCATGTAATGCCTCATTAAATATAAATCTTACACCAGCATTTAACAATATCTGCATTTTATTGGACAATTCATTAGTTAAATCAGACATTACCAGCGAGCAATACTGAATATGAGGAAGGTACAATGATTGAATCAACTTTTTGCGCAATTCAAGAGGTATTAAATTCTTAAAATGCTTAAGCTTAGCCAACGTTTTATATCACTTATTTGAAATATGTGCTACTTGTTCCTCCCAAGTGAGTACATTGTTAAGAGTAACTCCTAAGTTTTTAACAGACTGAGAGTATTGAATTTCATAGCCATCAACGCAAATTTTAGGTAATGCATCAAAATTAAGTTTGTTAATAAATTGTGGGGCGCCAATTATAATCCCTTTCGTTTTCAGAGGATTAATTTTCAACAAATTTACACGGTACCAATTACAAATACGGCTGATATCGTCATTTACTTTTTCAATGCCGTCAAGCAGGTGTGTTGGATGGCAGCGGATATATATTTGTAAATCATCCGCATATAATTGATACATAGAATGAATTAAGGAACAAGGCAAATCCCTAATGAAAATCGTGAAAAGTAGGGGGCCAAGGATTGACCCCTGCGGCACACCACAAGATACATTCGAAAAACTGGAGAGTTGGCCATCACTACCTTTAACTGCTTGTTTTCTCTCTGATAAATAAGATTTAAACCATTTAAGAACAGGGATAGAGAATCCAAGTTTTTTCATTTTGAGGAGGAGGAGGTCATGATTGACACAGTCAAAGGCCTTGCTAAAGTCAAAGAGTACCAAAATAGTAACTTCCTTATTATCTTTACCGACACGGATATCTTCTGTTACTCTTATGAGAGCAGTTTGAGTACTGTGGGTGCTGCGGAAACCAAATTGATATTTATCGATAAGATTCCTTTCTGCTAAAAATTCAATTGTTGAGTTGTACACAAACCTTTCTAGTGGCTTAGATAAAGTACACAACAAAGATATAGGGCGAAAGTGAGAGAGTTCAGTGGGGTTGTGATTTTTTTTATAAGTTTGATTACAGCTATTTTCCAGCTGAAGGGAAAGGATGAATAGTTTAGTGAACAATTATAAATATCTAATGCGTAGCGTATGACCATGTGACATCATTCGTCTGGTTATAGTTACAGCATCATCCTTCAATCACTTTTCATAAAAACCTGGCGGAATGAAAAAACCGAGCCAAATACCGAGTTTAAGAAGGAAATGAAGCTGCAAAATTGAAAAGGAAGAAAAGCACAAGGAATTAATCAAATAGCGGAAAGTTCGAAAATGGTTTAGCTATAGAGCAATGGGGAGAACTCATTCCTGGAAAGCAAAAGCACATTTTATTCACTTAAATATAAATGAATTTCTGTTTTAACTTTTTTCCTGCCCCTCCCCCCTCATCTGTCCGCCCTGTCTTTATTTCATTCACTTTTTTTCCCCTCAGGGTCTCGTCCTTCGTCCCCTTATTTTTTATTCTTTCTCTCATACCCTTGTCCACCGTCTTCCCTCCCAGAAGCAACTTCTCGCTCGAGTCCCTCTTATTATTATTTTATCCATCTCCTGCCCCTTTCATCTTTTTATTTTACTCATCAAATGTGATTGTTGGCCTCGAATGAGAAACTCCGTCATCCCGGCTCCTTCCGACCTTTCGAGGAGATTCTTTGAGGAGGTTCACACTACCTCGCGATTGCGCAAGTGAAAAACAAGAGCAATACAACATATTCATTCATGCAGTTTGTAATTATTGCTTTCTCTAGTAGCATACCTACGTTAGGTCTGAAGAGTTGATGTAAGTCACTAAAATGGTGGTTGTTCGACGAATGTGCTTGTCAGTGATCACTTAATCTTAACCCAAAGAGGTGACTTCAGTGCCCTTCCAACTGAATTATTACCGTTTGCATTTAACTAATGAAATAGTTTTCGATGACTCTAATTCAATATGTTTAATGCCTTTATCTTTATTATGTTTTTATTTTCTTGATAGTATGCTCTTCTTTTACAAGATTGTATCACAAAAATTGTTTTATGATATGATAGCTAATATTTATAACCAATGTCACCAGTTTCGCCTTGTATCCCCATGCATTATCTTATTTTTATTTGTGGACAATCTAGTGAGGAAAGAAATGACTTTTCGACGTATGTATGTAAAGGTTACATTTTCTATTAGTGACTTTAATATAAAAGTAAATTGGATTATCTTTAATCTCCCTAAGAAATGTCTACTAAGTGACCGCTACAAACTCACTAATCGATATTTCGCATGCATAGGATGCCCTTAATTAACTTTTCGTCTTATACCTAGAGAGATGGAGCCAGATTGCTCATAATTTAGCACTAAAAGAACTTGCCTAAGGCCTACGAAAGAGGTTTACTGACGAAAAAAAGAAAAAGAAAGTGGTCGCTCATTCCTTTGTCGCACATATATAAATGATCGTGCGTAGGGACAACGGACGTGAAAACCCGTCCATAATGAAAGTTGAACCTATTGTGCCGTAGACTAGGCAGATTAGTCATTCCTCTAACTAATTTCTAATTAAAATAGAATGCATCCTCTTCCAATTCCTCCTCTAACCAGAGAGAGAGAGAGAGAGAACGCTTCTTTCCGTAAGAGGCACCTGATTGAAAAAAAAGACACTTACTTAATCCTACGGTGACCCCGCCTCGAAGTCGTTTTTAAGGGACCCTCATCCAGGTTTCTCATCCCGTACGCTATCGTACCCCGCAAATATCGTCTTCTACTCCATTCCATGGTCTTCTCTCCGCATTAGGCTTTTCGTCTGAGACTCCCGAGTAAACTTCTCGCCATTTAAGGAGATTCTTCCGTAATATAAAGTGTACTACTCTTTCATACTCGTATTTACTTAAGGAAAAACGGGCTTCTGGAATATAGTCTGAAAATCTTAACTCTTCAAAACGTTTGACAGATTTTACTTATTATTACAAGAATGTATCAAGACACGAATCAACGTAAACAGGAAAGCGTTGCTTTTTCAGCAAAAAACAATTTGCATTTTTGCAGAAAACTGATGTAAAATGCAAATTTTATCTGGAATTTGGTGATTCCCATGATAAATTTTTCCGAGAATCACCTGGATATAAGAAGGTAGCGCCAAACCTTCTTAGTTGTTGAGTTTTTATTAAATAGTTGCCATCCTATAAGACGAGATTGTTAACTCAACAGACATTCGTAGTTTGTTGTGGCTCTGTTGACAATAGTGTCACATCAGAGCTTTACGATTCGACGATGTTGGCTAACTTAATCGTCAGAGGGTTAAATGAGACACTTTGAATTTCCACGTATAATATTTAATCACGACCAAGTTTCAACGCATAGCGTCAGCATCAGGTCCTACCTTCAGGAAACTACATCGTGAGTTTGATGACGTTGCCAGTAGTTTTAAGTGATGCCAACTGAGTTTCTATTTTGGTGAAGTATATCAGATTTGTGGATAGTTGACGTGAGCATAATTGATAAGAGACATTGCTTATCATGCGGAAAAAATGTGGAGTCGGAATTTATGAAACGTACCTTCATATCTTACTTTTGCTTTGCATCTTGCTTTTCAATAATTAAAGGGAACATTTTTTAAAATGACCCAACCGAAACTTTATGATTTCTCTGTTGTTTCAACTCACCTAGTGGCGATGGAACTCCGTTTGAACCGTGCTGCCTTCATCTCACGTCCTTATACCGTGACCCTTAGCCACATCGAAAGGAGTTCGATGCCTCACGGCTTTCATGGCGCTAACACCCGGGGGATGAGCGGGCTTAATGCGAGCGAGGGTTTGCCGCCGCCAGCCGAGGGGGTGGTTTTAAGACCGGGAAGCGAAGGTAAGCGCTGAAGGAGAGAAAAGGAGCAAGTTACATCGCGGGCATCATCCTTGATATTCTTGAAAACCGTGCAAAATCCTTGAAATTACTACCCCCTCGACAAATCCCTTAATTTTCGTTGGTTCCCAGATATTTCTTCGTGATTTTCCTGTAGAACGGAATTATGCCGTAATGTTTTTGGGCTCAGTGATGCAACACTTTTCAAAGAAGAACACTGATAGGGTACACCCTAAGAGATTAAGGTCTATGGAAAAATCCTTGGGCAAACGAAAAAGGATCTGGCAAAGAAAGCTACCGGGAAATAAAAGATTTGGAATGGGCATTGGAAGAATCTAGGGTGGTATGGACCAATATCAAAGGGACATTCAAATGAAGAATGATGAATTAGTGAAACGTTTATCTGTGTGGAGAAAGGAGTGAAGAGTTGTGGCAAACCAATCTTCGGATTGAAAATTGCTTATTATGATAGCGGAAATAGGGATATAATATATATAACTATCCAGTTGGAGAAAAGAGTATTTTTCAAGTGGGAGCATTCACAGTACATTTTTGACCCTTGAAGCCTTCTTGAGCAGAATAATATCTATATATTTTATCATTTGATTTATTTTTTCAACAACAGTGGTTACATTTATTTTAAACTTAGTATATTGCTACTTTGCTCCTTGTTCATGGCCATCTGGACCTCCTGAAGCACCTGGACTGAGGAAAATGTGAGGAGGAGGAGAAAACAAATCGAAATGATGGAAAATTTTTAAGGAGCAAGAAAAGAAGCGGAAAATCAAAAACGAAAATGAATGCGTGTTCTGTTTATTTACTTGGTTCTTAGACGACCAGAAGATGAAAACAGATAGCATCCGCCCTGATGTTGGGAGCTGGGGCGAGGGGTCGGTGGATGAGGAATAGTTTTGTTCGTGCGAGTGGAGTTGGTTGCTTGAAGTTAGAAGGGTATGATAAGGGTACGACTATTACCCGGGGGTGTCTTCTCATCTCGTATGGCGACACTTTCTCCTCCTCCACTTTCCCCCAGCACTTGGGTCGAGTGAGGTGGTGCGGCTTAAACTGCTTGCACTTAAGTTCGTGCCCTGTGGCGCTGAATTCCACCCGCTCTTTTCTTCCATTCTCGCGTTTCAATTGTTCCGATGCCCTCCGGGGAGTTTTTCTCTTCATGGGTTGTTGCGGAAGTGCTCATGGATTGTTCTTGCGAAAATGTGTAGTGCCTGTGTGGAGATTTTTCCTCGGTGGGATCGAATCCTGATGTCGCATGAGCTCTTCCATTTTAGCATTTACGGTTCTGATGAGAATTAGTATATAAATAAAATTACTTTAATATTATCCAGTTAATTCTCAGTGGGTTAAAATGTATTTATATTGCATTCTGAAATTATCTTAATGATGCTCTCGAGAGTATAAAGCCTTTAAAAGTTCGTGCTTGATCAGATTAGAAGGCTTGTTCAACGGAAGACCTCAAATCTAAATTACTGGATTATGCAAATCTTAAGCTGCAGGATAAATCTCACTCAACATCGTCATGATTAGAAAAGACCGCAGAAATGAGCGTAGGAATTTAATTTTTTAGTTCGGTTATTTTTGGTTTCATTACGGAATTAAAAATAACTTTACTTTTGAAAACATCTCAGATGCCTTTAAACGTAGAAATGTATTACTAAAAAAAACTTGTTTCCATGCTTCGAAAAAGTTGAACCACGAATCAAGGAGAATAAGATCACGTTTTCCACAGAAGATTAGTCTTTCCCTTACTAGGTTATGACTAGATTGTGAGTTACTTCTCTGGAAGGGGTACATAACTGGTGATGCAAATAAATGTGAATAAATAAATGTATCACCTGACCTTGTGAGTAAATTAACAAAAAGTCTGTAAAATACTTGTGGCCAGCAGCACATTGTTTATTTACGGACTTATTTACGGTGAGAGTCAAGGTTTTGCGCCAGAATCTTCCCAGTAACCGTCTCTCTAGCCTTAAACTACATGTTCATCTACGAAGTACCGTGCAAGCCTCCACTAGGGTGTGTGGCACGGGGTGATTTCACACCAGGCATTCAGCACTCGTCCCAGCACAAATCGAAACCTCGCACGCTTCCCCGGCCGCTAGCACAGACCAAAAAGCAGTCAGGAGAACAGTGCGCTGTCAGACCAGAAACTGGGAGAGTGATACGCAAATGAACATGCAAACATGCAGAACAATGCTATACACACATCTAGGGATTAATATTACTAACACTGTTAATTCATGAGTGCTGCGAGATGCTACTTCATGCAGAGAACAAAATAAATAAAATAAAATAATGCCAGACATATAAAGCGGTGTGAAGTGTTAGTAATGATGCTGTGCTATTAAGCACAAGGGAAACTTATACTCTAAATATTGTGGGTGGGAGTTTCATATAATTGATATATCGCAACTATAATGATCCCTTATTGTGCGTGGGAAAAATTACATTTTAAATCTATCGGTTCTGCCGTCAATTTCATTTTTCTTATTTCAGTGATCGCTTCTACCGTAGTACGTTGGCTCATGCAAAATATGTTGAACGTCTGGCAAAAAATGTCTGCTTCGAACTAGCGCAAAAGATTAAACCTGTATTTCTCCGTTCGATAAAACTAAGGCCGTTAGGAGACGCAGAGTCTTTATATTCCCCATGATTATTCGCTTCCAAAAATCAACGGCCGACACCATTAACGGTACAAGTCATGGTAGTGAGTGGTATGAACATAACGTTTCTCCTCACGGCAAACCGCGTGTATTTCGTGGAGTGGGAGCGCTAAAGGTATTGGAGGCAATGCTTGAGATCGTTAAAGGCGTCAGGCGCCAAGTGAAGAAAGGTGGAAGTGCTGGATGGAGATAAAGTGGGGTGTGTACGTGAGCCAAAAAGCTATCGACGGAGCAACAGGGCGTGGTGGTGCATTGTGGAGGAAGCAGCCGCTTCTGACGAAGTAATATGTCGAAGCAAATGGGATTCACGCCAGCGGGAAGCGAGGAGGGCAAAATATGATAGTAAGCGAACGCGGATGAGCAAGAGAGCTTGGAGAGATTTTTCTGAGGGACGTGGGGGAAAAGATGATTCGAGGGTCGGTTGGGGGGGATTTTCTGGGTTTTTCGTTGGGGAGACAGACGTGTGTTGTGTTGAAAATCGTTGGAGTGGGGGTATTAAAAAGTTTTGAAGAGCGTGAGTGCTCAAGGCTCTCAAAACTTTTCTCGGCGAATTTTTAAATACTCTCCGAAATATTTTGAGTATTTTTTTCCTTGCGGTAAAGACTATGGCAGCAAGTACCTTAGCCAAGGCGGCCAACTATTGGTCGTATCGGCGGGCTATATCATGGGGCGGGCCTGTTCCTATGGGCAGTCGATTCGCGGGTTGTCCGGAGGAAGGAGCGTCCTGCCAGTGTAAAATAAGCAATTTTCGCTTATTTTTCAGATCTTGTTCTTGAAAGTTACTCACTGTGGTGTATTGTGATGTACGTTGTAACTGTTAACCTTCTTGGGATTTTAATGAAACTCCGCGGACAAATATTTCTCTGTAATGGAAGTGTAACACTACGGATAAGTGTCTAGTCCTACTTAGAAATTTTTAAATTGGGTAATTGTTTCTAAATGTTTTGTTCCATATAAACCAATTTATGTCCTATAGATTTAATTTCAAGCGGGTGCTTGTCATTTTTAAGATTCTCACTGTTTAGTCTGAATATTGGTTTTAAATACAATTTATTGAAAGTTAGGCAACTACAGTATTAGCTCCGTAATTGAATTTCAATTGTTCAAAAAACCGGCATTGACTATCAACAGTATTGACGGTCAGTGGCTGCAATATGATTCTGCTAATGTTGATCCATATATTTCCTTGAAAAATTCATCGCTAGTTGGTTTATGAATTTTTTCAGGGGAGGACATATTATTTCATAATTTTTTCTATTAAATGGTGTACAATAGGTTGCGCTGGAATATTTGTTTTCATTTCATGAAACAAAAAAATGTACTTCTGTCGTAAAAAGGTGGGTAATGAGTGGTTATTAAAGATCGCCTTAAACACACGCAGTCCATCCAGCACTTCTGTATTGCGGGCTGCATGTTCGTGCCAAATCTAGGGGCCGAAACTTGTGTTCTGGGGGATTGTTTCGTTCACAGGCAGTTAATGATACATACATTCCTTCACGGCTTTACTTCTCAATGTAAACATAATCACTATAGCGTTAATTTTGGATTTATTTTTTTAACTGGCTTTATTAGACAGTTTAATTCTATACTACACTGTCCTATTCTTGTGCATCTGTCACAATTATGTGGCCTTCAATACTCTCATTTTATGATTTTTACCTTCGCTTTGCGTTAATTTTGGATTTATTTTTTTAACTGGTTTTATTAGACAGTTTAATTCTATACTACACTGTCCTATTCTTATGCATCTGTCACAATTATGTGGCCTTCAATACTCTCATTTTATGATTTTTACCTTCGCTTTGCGTTAATTTTGGATTTATTTTTTTAACTGGTTTTATTAGACAGTTTAATTCTATACTACACTGTCCTATTCTTATGCATCTGTCACAATTATGTGGCCTTCAATACTCTCATTTTATGATTTTTACCTTCGCTTTGCGTTAATTTTGGATTTATTTTTTTAACTGGTTTTATTGGACAGTTTAATTCTATACTACACTGTCCTATTCTTATGCATCTGTCACAATTATGTGGCCTTCAATACTCTCATTTTATGATTTTTACCTTCGCTTAATTTTTGTGAAAGCTTAAAAAATTAGTGTGTTTTCCTTGCGTGATATGTTCTCAAATACATTATTTTAAGGCTTTTATATCAACCAAATTGACCGTGTATATGTGTTGTAAGTGTGCTTGCATTCTGCAGTATAATATTAAAAGTATATTATTACGGATTCAACAAGCCAGTAATTTTAGAATTCTTCTTTTCTTTGGAAGTGCTTCTCAAAATTAAATTAGTATGGTTATTGCAAAATTCTTCTTAATTGCTTATGATGAAGCTACAAAGTAAAAACATCAATTATTCCATGAGGGCAAGCTTGAATATTAAAAGGACACCCTCCATAACACGGACTTTTGTGATTATTTAATTATACGGGTACTTTCCCATATTTAATGTTCTAATTTTAACGACAATTACGGTCTAATTGTTTAAATCGAAATATTTTACAGTACGAGTTTATTAAATTAAACGAATCAAGAGAGCGTTAACTTTGTTTACTCATAAACTCATTTTCGTCATTAATTGGTAGAAGTTAAATAATTTTAGACTTTGAACACTGTAATACAGACCAACTGTGTTAAGGAAGGTCTCTTGAGATTGCGTTAGTCAAAAAACAGGAATCGCCAGCTTTCTTTTTTCTCCTAAAAAATGCTTTCATTGATATCATGCCTTAACAGGCAAAGCAAAAGCAAAATTAATATGGTAATTATACTTATAAGTCAACGAACATATAATATTGATGAGCGCTTTTCCAAGCCTGAGGAGCTCATTGCAGTGCCATTATCTATCGAACTAATGCATTTAGACTTCAATTGCCCAGACTTCAATTGCCTAATTCTGGTAAGGCAAAAGCTGAGATGGGTTGATCCCTTCACTTGGTACCACTCCTAAAATTAAGCTTCAAGAATATGAATCAAATTACATTTAAAGTATTTTACGGTGGAACTGTTATAATTTTTTCAATTGACGGTTGCTGTTAATTAACGGAAGGGAACTGATAATGCTTTCCTAGGACCCCATTCAATTTAAGTAAGTTTGTTCATGCGCTCGAACTCGCCTTACATACATTAAAAGAAAATATAAAAGAATTAAATTTTACATTTTTGCCTTAATTAAAGCAAGTTTTGACTTGAGTTGTTGATAGGTTTCGGAATTTGATTAACACTGTGTTTAAATATGTTTCTTTCGAATGTTTACTTGGCCTGGCACTTTGATATTTGTTAGTAACTATTATAATATGAAATATGATATGTATATGTATTGAAAAAATTATTATTTCTCTTTTAGAAGACAGTCTGTCCGTATGTAATTGAATTATTACGAAATGGTGTCTCATGTGCCAATAGGCTTACGTAATGAAATAACATTGAATTGCCAAAAAAACATCGTTTAAATGAAATTTTAATCCTTGCCGATCGATAATACTAATAAGAAGATGCATACAATGTTTCATACAGATCTGTAGATAGACATTAATCGCTCCAATCACCTTATTGGCGATTTTGGTGTAGTTTATACTCGTAATACCTGTGGATGTTACATTCTTGGCATTACTTCATTTTATTTGTTATATAATGATTAATTATTTTATTTTATTCGATTTTTGATGGCGTTTTTGTAAATAATACGAATAACTGAAGAAATTATTTCAGTTGTATAGTAGTATGTTGAGGGTTAAAGTATTGTTGTGTCAAGATGGCCATTTCTCTGCCTCTTAAAGCTTATTTCTTGAGAGTATTCACACCATCCTTTCTCCTTTGTCTTTGCAGTTTGCAGCTTCGTCGTCCACAAGCGCTGCCATGAATACGTATCGTTCAAGTGCCCTGGGGCGGACAAGGGAGCTGACTCGGACGTAAGTGTCTCTTCGCATTTGCATCTTTTAATGTGTGCGCGCGCGTCTGTTTTGCCCGACTACTTGTTATCGTCCTTATTCATTGTTTAATACTCTCACATTTCTTTCTAGATATTCGAGCGATAAGTTAAAGCAGCCGGAGTTTTATTCATTAATGAAATCTTTTTTCAGAGAACTTTAATTAAACCACGAAGGAATGAGACCAAGTTAATGACACTTGACAGAAGTACTGATAATAATGCAATTTTGGATTTTTTCATACTCTTATTTTATTTTTTAATTCACTCGGATCTTTCGACATTTGTTGCGCATTTTTTACCTTGAAACAGCCAGTGTTTGATCCCTATAATTTTTTAACATCATGTTAGTCAACATCCTGTATTCAATTGATTACCAGTATTTAATTGATAAAATCGCCCCTCTCATTATCAACGACATGCGTTACGTTTTCAATGCTATATTTTAAATTGTATCTGATGATATGAAAAGGTCTGACTTGTACCTAAAATTAATATCAGGTTTTTATGTTTAAAGGTTCAGATACATATTTCCCATTCTTACCTGGTGTTGCGATGTCTGAATTATATTGAATAAGCACTGAAGATCTTTTTATAGTACATATGTTATCATTCTATTCCTGGTCTGCTAAATTTTTATTCAGGTAAACTCTTGCAATTGTAACAGTTTTAGGTATGACGAACGTATACTATATGCTTATTACAACAGAGAATTTTCTGTTTCTCAGTTCATATAAGGAGGCGTTTGTAAAACTTTGTTTAAGCATGCGATTATAATCCTTTATATATTTTGAAGTTAACCCGTATCATGCTATCCGCTTGCTCAACTTTATTAATTAGAATATTATCGAAGTTTCTAAGCATTCAAGATTGATGTTGATTGAATTATTTCATGAGAAACATTGTATAAATCAGCCATTGCTCCCTAAGTTCTAAGGCAATCGATTTTCTTGAAAATATAGAAAAACATATTTAAAACGTGGAACGCATGGATTGGGATGGATAAATACTCAGTGATAATAGGATTATTGTATATCTAGTTAATTATTGCCCCATAACTTTTAATTTAATGTGGATTTCTATTGACAAGAGTATTTTATATTCGCTGGCTATCCCCTAATTGTTGGTGTATTACGAAGTATGTTATATCAAGTTTAGGAGCCTGATAAAAACAATGAAATACATTACTTTTATCACCCAGTTGGTCAACTTGTCTTCTAAACGTGTAGTATACATTAACTAAAGTATAGTCACGTTTGTTTTACGTTTAAGCTAAATTGATAATGAAAATTTTCAAAGATATTTTTGTTAGAGATTTTCAGTAATTTTATTGCCATCTTTAACTTCTTAGCCGGGCCTACACCTTTTCCGGTGGCGTTTTTATTTCAATGAAAATATATTTGTACCGTAAATAATTGATCCCGAAATTTGAATGGGATTCTGTTAACTGAATGTCGTTCTTGATCTGTCGTTCAGATTTGTTTTAAGTCGTCTTCTTTATGGTATATCAATTTTTAAAATTTCCATGACTTTTTACCCTTAAAAATGTAATTACTCACAGAAAATGTTCAGTCAGTTGCTAGATTTTTATACTGAAATTGCCTATCCGATGACGGTATTCATTCATTTCACTCTCTCCATCATTCTTAATCAGCCTGTTCATGTCGTCTATTGCAAAGTATTCGTATTTTTTTATTTTCAGTGCTTGTTCTGTTTTGGAGATATAGCAGGAAATCCCCACACGCAATTACTTAACCAATTGTTTCTTGTTTTTGTTTACCTTGAGTTTTCGAATAAAGTCATCAATTTTTAAAGTTGTCCTTTGCAAATTAATTATTTTTTTGAAACTTTTAAGTCTTTTAACTCTTGTGGGAGCGTAACAATGGATCACCCAGTGAAATATTCCAGGGATTAGTCGGTGTATATGTGAACTGTGACCCACAGATTAAAGAGTTCTTGTATTTTGACTATTCTATCCTTTATTCATAGCCAGTCTTTTAAAAGTTGTCTTTGTAGAAGTATTTCTATTTTTAATTGTTAGGACTTTTTGCTATTTTACACTTGTAAGTGTTAATCACTAAAAAAAATGTCATGAATTTCTCGCTGTACATGTGCCGATACAGATTTTTATTTTTTCTACTTCTCTTTCCTTCGTGCTCATTTCGTTTGATGTCTACTTTCGCAAGTTATTCTTGTTTAAAAATTCTGATGACATTTCTTCCGGTATGAAAGTTTAATGACGAGGCATTCGT
Organism: Pyrrhosoma nymphula; assembly: GCA_963573305.1. Classification (NCBI taxonomy): domain Eukaryota; kingdom Metazoa; phylum Arthropoda; class Insecta; order Odonata; family Coenagrionidae; genus Pyrrhosoma; species Pyrrhosoma nymphula. The sequence continues at coordinate 31,261,706 of OY754339.1, forward strand.
CGTGATATTTTTATCGATTTGGTCGGTTTAAAAGTCTACTGAGTGATACGCTGATGAAATTGTTCATTTCGTTTCGGAAATTGAAATTCGTTTTGCAGTTCCAACGCCCCCAACAGAGGAATTCCTCTCTTTAACTTCGCCTGGACGGAGTGTTAAATGCTTGAAGGGGTTCGCTGCTCGGATCTTGATTTCACACTAATAAAGCTGATCGGCTTTTTTTTCTCTCTCGTACCCTCGTCCCGACTCTGCTCGACTTCTGCGTATTTCCAGCCTTTACTCCTCCCGCCCCATTATTGCCCCCCCCCCCCCCTCGACAACTTTCCCCCGTCCCCTTTCATAACCTTCGCCCGCCCACTCTCTAACTTTCGCTTTTATTAGTCCCGCGCCTACTTCAGCCTCCTCCTCCCTTCCTCCGATCCCTCCTCCCGCCTTTATTAATACCTCCATTCCTCCTCTCTTCTCATATCTATCTCTTCCTCTTTCTCTCTCTCGTAGTTTAGTCCTCACGTTCCTTCATCCCCAACCCCCCCACCCTTCCCCCCTCATTCCCTTTAACCACTTTCCCCCCCCAGGGCCATTCCGCGCATGCCACCGAGATAGGTGGGGTTAGGGGTTTGGGTTTAACGGGGTCTCGGAGTGAGGTTATTCCCCCTCCCTTCATTTCGTCATATCTCAGCCGTTCCATCTCTTACCTCCTCCTTTCCTGCTAGAGCTGAGCCGTTGAAACAGCAGGTAAGGCCATTTAACGCGAGGGTGTAGCTTAACGTAACTTAAGGCTGTTTAGAATGTGGCGCAGATAAGTAAGGTTGATCATATCTCTACCGTCCCATCTCATTCCTCCTCCCCCCATACTAGAGCTGCGCCGTCGAAACGGCAGTTAAGGCTATTTAACGTGAGGGCGTAACCTAACAACTTAACTGAAGACTGTTTAGAATATGATGATGCTCATAAGTTAGATTCAGATTGAGCATAAAAACATAACTTAAGAACCTAACCTGTGACAGTTGTTCATATGATACGGATAAGACCGATTTGCAGTGAAAAATAGGGCATAACTTAAGGACTCGCTGTTGAGCATAAGAACATAACTTGAGAACTCAACTTCAGACAGTTGTCCATGTATGACAGGTATGACCGATTTGCACTGTAAAAGAGGACATAGCTAAAAAATGTAACTTTTGATCATTCGAAAAAAACTTAAGAACTTAACTATACCACATGCCGAATCAGGAAATAAGACAGATTTAAGAATATCACATTATGTAGTTGAGCTTGAGCATGAGATTCGGATAGAGACCATTAATTACGCGCATCGAGGATATAACTCCAAAAATTGCTATGTGCAGGTATTTATCTCTAAAATTTTAGTGTTTTAAACCTGTCCTGCCTGGAATCTCTTTTTCTAGTTTTATGTTTGTGATCGAACGTACCATAGTAGCCCGGAGTTTTTAATATGCTCTTTAAGTCTTCGAAGAAATGACTCGCTTCTGATTGACTCACAAGAATAAGCACATTCTTTAATATTCGCTGTGGTTGGGATATTGTGGGATCTCACGACTAGACTTATCGTGCGAGAAATTGTGTGCGATATATGTGGTGTATGCAGAGGAACCCTAAGAGAATCTTGTGCCGTGGTAGACGCTCGTGGTTTATCAACCATTCCTTCAAGCCTCCAAGTAGTTTATTTTTTCGCAGGAAACTATGCGGATAGCGCGTAGCCCATGCTTTGCTGGCTATCAAAGCTTTTGGAAGGATTTGGAAGGCCTTTTACCGTTGGAGACCGCAAACTATTCGAACGCTCTGTCGTCGGGTCGTTTTCGTCGTAAAGTGAGTCCCTGCCCCAATCAGCTATTCGGTCCGTTGGAGGTTCTTTTTCAAACCCGTTGAATTCCTTTTGACAATAGACTCATCCGATGGAGATAATAGGCGGCTGAACCAAAGCGGTCCACAAGAGGCTCGGGAAGGCTTCATCGGGTATGGAATAGGGTTGCATTCCTTCGAAAAGCCGCCCTTTTCTATTGACGCTGATATTTGAATTACTCGCACGCTTGATTTTTTGTATTTTTCCGAAGGTTGTATTTTTTTCGGTGGCAGCGCGGTCGTTTAAATATTGATAGCACTTTGAAGTTCTACGCATACGTTGTTTTTTGGTAAAAGATGTGCATTAATTCTATTTTGCTGTGTTTTAATTCAATTAATTTTATCTTCAGGTGTTTCAAACTCGCGTCACGTGTATTCAGCTTTGCATTACGGTTTTAAAAATATTCGCGTGGAATCGGGAAGGATTATTGCCAAGTGGATTTACTGTACAACTGTAGTGGTTGTTTTTAATCACAGTCAGTTAAACTGAGGTTTAAGTTGGGTTGAATATTTTTCTATGCAACTTTCAATGGCACATCTTCGTGTCTTGGCTTCAAATATTTTTATAATATGCTAAAACTCATTACTGCTTATCGGCTATCACAAGGAACATGGTATTGGATAAAAATGAAATTCGAATTCTCTGATCTTTTCGATCACTCATCTGCTTTCCCGTAGAGTTAATCATGCGGAAAATATTGTACGGGACGATGTTATTTGATGGGATTTTCTTGGTTCATTCGAACAAATAGTTTTAAATGGGGAAGCCAATGGAGCGAGTATAGATTGATTTAATTCTTTACGGTAAAGCTCATTTATATTTGTCTTATACCTTTTATTTTTATTCGAGTCGTCCTCAAATTTTTCTTAATATCACATTTATGGACTGGTTTGATTTCTTCGAGGGCCCAGGTGGAAGAAAATTATTTTGAGACAATTAATAACTTTCTCCATTTACGTTAACTACCACTCGATTATTAAAGACAGAGCGGTATGAAAGTACCATTAAGTTCTAGAGTTAATGTTTTATGTGAATGGTGTTTATAATTTTAGAATGAATATGATCATTTTACTGAAGGCTGTTTGACATTAAATCAGTAATAATTGTTTTGGCTATTTTTATTCCCGGATATTTAATGAAAATATTCTTCTTTTGAAATAATGTTTGCCTAAATTGAAAGAATGCACTCTTAAAATATCCTAACTATGTCCTGTTTCTTATTTTCAGTTTGCGGATATAAGCTCATCTTCATTAATTAATAACTTTTCTAATAAATTTCAGGAATTTATCTACTTATTTTCTCTGCTTTTTGATGAAGTATAATTGTTTCATTTTACCACAAACATTAATTATTTCTCATTTGTGTGTTGCAATCGTCTGTCTCTAACATCCGAATTGGTTTGGAGTGCTGCTTTGCATGCTCTAATAATGATTACGGTAAGGTGTTTGCTCATTGGCACAATGGTGCAAACTTATTTATACGAGGTCGGTGGTTTTTGTAATTTAATATCTTATTCTTTTTATCAAGGTTGAGGAAAAAATGTTTATTTTGTAACAAGTGTCATTAAACATAAATCTGATGGTGGTAAGAATTTTTTGTAATTAATTATGTACTGCTTTTTCCTATTTGTTGGATAATAGGGAATTCTTTGGAAAATAATTTCTTTTGTGTTTCAATTTTAACAATTCAATTACATGGCCGTGGTTTAAAAGGTCGAATTAATTCTCAAGTGGGTGGGACAGCAGGACACTGGCTTTCTCTTGATCCAGATGGTTTTTTGTCACTTCTTCCGCGTCCACCTTTCACTAGCACATTGCAAGTAGTCGTGTGCATTGTATTCACGTAAGTCTTGTTGTTGCGTTGGCTGTTACATCTCTTGCCACCCAACTTTTTTCAGACCTGTGACACCACTCGTGTTTACGAGTACATCTGGTGATGTGTGCCAACGTGATGAGTCCTCAAGGTTGTGTCGTTTGCAGTTGTGTGTGTGTTTTGTGAGCGTTTGTATGTGCTTTTCTTTTTTGATCAACATCTTTTTTGAAAGTCTCCATCTCATAAATATGGCCGCTTTTACCTTCCCTTGCCCTGAATCCGCAGGACACTCGCACCAAACACAGGTTCAAGGTCCACACTTACAGCAGCCCTGCCTTCTGTGACCACTGCGGATCACTCCTGTACGGTGTCATTCACCAAGGGATGAAATGCGAAGGTACCACCTCCATGTTGGCATCGCCACTGTTGTCAACTCTCACCCTATTTCTTGTGTCAATACCATGCTCGTTAATGAACCTTTAAATATAAGTTGCCCAATCATGGTTCGTCAAAACTGCTCCGATACTTAAGATAAATTTTGTCGACGTTTTCTGTGGATTATTGACAAAGATGTTTTCTAATTAGCTTGAGTTAGGTAAAATCAGCCTAGTCAGCCAAGTATATTTGTTAAAATTAGTTTTAAAATGGTATAAAAATCGCTATCATTTTCTGTAAGTAATTTTTTTTAAACTTTGTTTAGATGTAGAGAAGTGGTTTCGTTATCAAGGAACGTGTCACATTTGAAAAATGATTTTCAATTTACACTGGCAAATCGATTTTTGGGAAGTTTGTGAGACGCCCTAGTTCTTGCACCTTGAATAAGCAAGTTGTGTATTGCACTTGTCGTATAAGATGAATAAAATGTACATTATATTGCTTTTCACCACAAATCCTGATTTTAAATCCCTTTAAAAATCCGTAAAACATTCCCTTTTCTTGCATTAATCAATGTGTTGCGTTATGATGAAGAAATGTGTGCAATTGTATGCCGGCGTGGACAGTTGGGGAAAATGGACGAGACTGTTTCGCTGCCTTAATTGTTAGTTACTGTTATTTATTTGGTTTATCGTATGAGCAGAAGTAAATTTAGATTCCATTGCTTTATAGAGTAGCCCCAGATTGTTATATATTGGCATTAATCCGCCGAGGCTTTCGCTCGTCATGGCTTAATTATTCTTTTGCGTAATGCATCTGTAAAATATTCTCATTTGCTAGTAGCCAGTGTACGCATTTCAGAAAGCATAATATCTGTGTCAGATATTGTTCTCTCGCTAATGGATATTACAGGACGGGAGGTAACTCGTGGTCCCAAACAAAATCGTAAGAAAATGGCTGTTATCAGGTTTTGAAACGTGCTTTTTATGAGAAAGAGGTCATATTAGTATTCAGACAGCGTGGAGGCCCTGTCATTTATGGGAGAAATGGCCTAAATGGAGTGACAAACCAGAATTAATCTTATTACTCAGAGATTTAACCGTAGACTTTTCGTAGATTAATGTCATTTCAGATAAAAGGAATTTGTTTTGTTCGCTTTGAATTCTTCTCATGTTCTTTCTAACAATAAGTCATAACGATATTTCGCGTTCTGTTACTCCCGTGATGTTGGATACGTCATTTGAATCTGATTGTGAGCTACGTTCTTCGCGTAAAATTCCACGGTATAAATGTTAATTCTTGGACAATTTAATATCGGGCTACTAAACTTTGAGTTGACTATTAAAAAAATGATTTTTCTTTGTATCAATCAGAAATAAATTTGAACGTCTTTCTGCTAGGCCTTAGCTACCGGAGAGATCATAGCTCTCAATCCATAACTTTTTTAAACTTCGCTTGATGATCATGATTGGGCATTTGTTTCCATTCGTCCTAAATCCCTATCGCTCTCTATTCGTTGAACACAGCCTTAATGCTGACCTGTTGTGGAGTGATATTTTTTGTTCTTGTATTGTCCACGTAAGCATCTGTGCATGCAGTAATTAATTACACACTAATCAGTGTCTGTATATTTTACGGGTAGCGTATGCACTTTTCACAGTTAATGAAAATCTATATCCGGAAAGCTGTGAAGATAATGAATGTTCCTTCATACGTATGATCAATCCTTTTTTTGGTCTGTTAGCCGTAATAGTGACCTTTGGTCCCTGTAATTTTACCTACAAGTGTGCTGGAAAAATATTCGGAACCCTACATGTGGTAAGCAAGAGACGATAGTGTCAACTCGTTAGCTAAGAAGTTTAACGTTCAGTCACCTGATATTCAAAAATGCTGAATTTCGGTGTGCAGGTATTTCTCGGTTTATTCACCCCAACATCACATTACGCTTTTAGCTGGTAAAATCAAATTATATTGACTATAAGTACCAAATAAATTGAAATTAGTGAATTTGTGTATATTTTTGACATCGGTGAACTCTCCCGTTGCACGAAAAGCGATTACATATCTGGATGCGCCATGTTTGTGGTAAAATTGGTCCATTGTGTAAATACTCCTGCTGACCTGTCACTAAATGTAACGGTTTGTGGCTTTAAAAAAACTAAATAAAAAACCTCTCCTTTCCTGTAACAAGTTAATATTAATTTCGATTTCTTTCCGAGAAATATGTGATCCTGGGCGTCACAGTAGCATTATGAACTCATTCACAGAGTCGTAACCCTAATATGTGTAATTTGAACGATTTTTAGCGTGGTGTAAAACTATTAAAACTGTTCTCTTATTTTGGAGAGTAGTAGTACCCACTAGACTCAATTCACGCCTTTGTGGCCCATTTATACATATGAACACGTTGGTGGTGATTTGTGTATTATTTTGTTTTTTATGTATGCTGGCTTGCTGTACCCCAACTTCACGCTGCTTTTCTAGGGGTCTCTGGGAGTTGTGGAATGCTTCTTTTTTTATGTCGCAGTCGACTCACTCGTAGAATAGAGTCACTCATTGCCCTTGGGTGACTATGGTGTTGGTATCCAGCCCTGTTTTGATCGTGTTGGTCGGGCAAGGATTTTTCCAGTGGTTCTCCATTTATCGTTCACTTGGTGTATGAGCTTTTCCTTTTCGGTGTCTGAAGAATATCATAAGGGTATATTATCCTTTTGCAGCTTTAGTTTGTGGAAACCGTCTGCTTTTAATGACAATTCACATTATTTTTCCGTAATCCATTTATTAATTATCAGACCCAGGTCACAATTTTAAGTTGACATTTTCTAGGTCCTTCCCTTAAAAATATTTATCAGTTGAAGCATTGGTTGGTATTTTATTACAAAAGTGCGGAAAAGGTACGACCATGTTCTTGTTTTGAAGTAATATGTTTATTTTAGCTCTTTTAATTGTTTTTTTTCTGGGTGACCCAACTGTTGGCTCAATCCATTTGGAGTCCTACTAGATTTGACTTTTAGGCTCTAATATTTAAAAAAAATATAATTAACTAAGACAAATTCATGAAACATATCATGCAAGTTGCTTGCATGCAGGCTTATGCGGTCCTTCCATTTATAAAAGAGAGAACGCAGTCAAAAGCTAAGGATTAGACGTAGGAAGAAATACGAGGGATCTGCATTTATTAGAAATGCCGTTGGAAATAGATAATCTGATACGAGAATCGAACCATGACCCTTTTGCTTGCTGGACTAATGTCGTAGATCATCACGATATAGTATATTCAGAGTAGCGTCTGAATTGCGTAGTTGGCGTGGTGATCTGCCCAAAAGACCTGGGAGCCTTAAGTCCAGGGCCATCTTTTCCCGATGGCAGTTTATCAACATATCAGATAGCAATCGATTATCGATCGGTCGAAATTCGTAATGCTTCCGCCTTTTTCCGTTTTTCATATCTCTCACGATGTGTACCTGAGCGCTATCTTCGTTTGCAATGGGCGGAATCTATCGGAAAAGTAGAAAACGCATATTGAACATTTGAAAAGCTCACGGCGCCAAGTGAATGACTTGATTTGGGTTAAAATTAACCACGGGTAATCCTATCCTGTCCTCCCATTCCCTTTTATCCCCACATGTATATGTATGATCCCCTGTGCTCCACAAGCCCTCTCCCGTGTGCAAAAGCTTCCTTAATGTATCTTAAGGTGATGTATATTCATTCCATCAACCTCTTTCCTTCTCTCTTCCTTTTTGACACCCTCAGCTTTACTTTATCTCCTTTCCTGCTGCGTCAATCCACACGGTAATGGCTTCGATTCCTCTTCACGTCTATTCACTTTATGAAACATGCCAACGAAAAACTTTCGTCCCATTTCCTTCCATCATCGCCCATTCCTGCTCTTTTCCATCCTTCCATTTATGCTCGCTCATGTTATTTTCGGTTTCCGATAGTTTTTTTTTGCCAAGTCGAAGCGATTTTGCCCATGCCATCAACTCGCACTCTTAGCCTACTGAAAGTGGAGTTCTCTGCTGGAATTTTGGTTGTTCGTGCCCTCTGAAGAAGATAGTTCGCATTTACTTTTATTTCGCATTCAACTCTGCAATGTCTGCATCAAAATATTTTCTTTTCTTGAATATAAAAAGTTTGAATCTTGGAGTAAGTCAGTCATTTTTATATAAAAAATATTCTGCTTACCGTGATTCAATGAGCCGCTGTTATTTTTTGTAGTAGTATTCATGTAAAATTTTAACAATATAATACCCGGATAAGAGAGATATTGATCAAGTTTTATTCAGTTACATTGAGTCTAATTGAACGCGCAGAATTTTTTGTTTTGAGATTGCGTTATATGAAAGTTACGACAGTATTTGTTTGTAACTTGTGCCCTCGCGCCATCGCAGAGAGCGACCACACCGAAAGCCGCCGCCCCCTCGATGTGGGGGCCCTCATACCTCCTCAGTGCCGAGTGCCACGGTATGCTATCATAGAGAAGGGCCCCACAGTAGGCCCCCGCCCTTTCCCTAGCTTTCATACTTACACTGTGCCGTGGGCCCTCGTAGAGGACCAGAGCCACCTTGGTGAGAGGGCCATCGTACATTGCCTGTGCCAATACTGAGAGTGCTCTCAACAAAGGCACATGCCCCCTTACAGAGAGATCTCCCTATGTCATTGAATTTCCCGGAGCAATATTATCTATAGAACAAGTATGCCTTAACATCATGAAGTATTCCCTAATTTGTTAATTTAAATTGACATTTGTAACGTAGGGTCGAAAAAACCGCTGGTAGGTTATATATAAGTTTTTTTCGAAACAGCAATGGTTAATTCGTCAACTTATCACCAATGTAGTTAGTATAATAGGATTATTGTATGGTGGTGAGCCAACGCTGAAGTTTAATTGTTAGTTGATATAATATCGAGGGCGGCGTGTTGGCACCCTTCAATACTGATGACGAAATAGTATAGTTTTTCATGTTACAAATTTTACTCATTGCTGACATTTTCAAGCCTAAACTTAGCATTACTTAGGTACAGAAAGTCAGTCTCCGTTCTGTTGTGACAATAGTCACTTATTCCTCACCTAACTTTTCACTCAGTGTTGTTCATTTTCCACCAAGGTATTAGGTCAATGGGAATTTTTCTAAGTCCAGTTTTTGTCATGTGTATCCTCAGCATCTGAATAATTAATTGTGCGATCGTTTGTGAGTTAATTATAAAAAATATATAAAAAACACTTTTTTAAAACTGGTCTTATTTCAAAATGCGCTAAAAAGTAAAAAATAAAAATGTACAAAAAAATAGAAAATAAATTTTGGATTGAAATTTACAAAGTTAAGAGACCTTCTATTTCAAATTTATAAACATGTTAAAGTTGAAAGTGAAAATGAATATTTGTTTACTTTATCTGTGCAATTCGTCTATGATTATGAGGCAAGAACGTATAATCGTACGTCTAATTGATCATCTAGTTGTTCGTCATGATTATAAGACAAGGGTGCAAAGTAATTTACTAAGTTGAATTTGAGCCTGCAAAGTAATTTACAAGTTGAATTTGAGCACCCTGGTCTTATAATCATGATGATCAACTAATTGATCCATTAGACGTACGAGTATACGTTCTTGCCCCATCATCGACGGATTGCACATATAAAGTAAACAAATATTCATTTTCACTTTCAACTTAAATATATTTATAAATTTGGAGTAGAAGGCCTCTTAACTTTGTAAATTTCATTCTAAAAATAATGTTCTACTTTTTAGTGCATTTTTATCTTTTACTTTTTAGTGCATTTTGAAATAAGACCAGTTTTTAAAAAGGTGTTTTTTTATATATTTTTATTTTATACTTTTTAGTCCAAAGTTTTAATTTATTTATAGCGGTGTAACCCCTCAATGTTTTGCAATGCTTTCAATGTTTTACTATTCAATGCGTTATGCTTCATTAATGTTTTCTCTGTGTACTTAAATCAAAAATATTTAATTTAATTAAATCTGACAACCTGAAAAATTCTAAATAACTTACCAAAATTCTGTCATCAAAATTAAACATGTATGCAAAATTGGGGAAAGATTGAACAACGGGAAGGGGTTCAAAAATTGGGTAATAGAAATGCGATTAAACTCACGAAGCAAGTTGAAATAAGACCAGTAAAAAGTAATACACCGCCCTAGATTTGAAATAATAAAGACGCAATTTCTATCAATATTTAAGTAGTAGCAAAATATCTTCAAAGTTTCTTAATTTACGATATATATCACCGCAAATGTTTTCTTGACCTTAGCAGAGAATGTTTCAATCGTCATATAATGAGTGAATGAAAAAATGTTACGCTTTCAAAGGTTTCAACTTTTTTAAGTTGATTAGTCGAGACACCTTAGAAAAGAGGTGCCTGCCGTAATAGACCGATCCATTATTGAGCCGAAAATAATCAATACGGAGAAAGGAAACGAAATTGGGTTCTTTTAAGGTGAAATGGCGTGGTATCACAGGAAATTATGGCATATATCATAACGGAATGCTTCGACTAATTAAACTGGCTCGAGAAATTGAGTAAGTGTTGAGCTTGCGAGGTCTCTCCTATGTGGGTGCTTCAAAATTGAAACTTTTGAGGCGTATTGGGCAACCGGTTGATTAAGTGAAGCATTGCGAGCGACGGAAGAAATTTCAGTTTCTGCTTGTTGATTTTGGCAGTAGTTCCCATTCTTGATACGGTATGGACGAGGATTGCTCTAACAGTCTCTGTCACTGTATTTCCTGGTTTACGCTACCATCTAGCGTACCAAAGTAATCAATGGATGTGTATTCACTCTACTAATTGATTTTCCTAAAATAAAATAATTTTATGTAGATTATTGTCAGCGTAATGTATTATGATGAAGAAAAATAACGATAATTTTCAACGAATTTCACCTATTTTTCGGGTATTATATTCGTATCTGACCCATCCGATGTGAGCTATTGCGAATTTTCATGCCTTCAGAATTTTCTTGAGAAGTCGTGCCGTATATCCTTATCTATTACCTTCTTTAATCTATGAGCGTAACTCCTTCTTTAATCTATGAGCGTAACTAATTGATAATGCCATCACACTATTTCTTGAGTAACCATCGTAACTGTGTGGTGTCCTTTTCAGGAATCGAACTAGTGACTGGCAAGACGCTAATTTCAAACCCAAGTTATAGTTTCCCCATACTAGTAGTTTCTTGTAATTTGGAAATTTAAAAAAAAAGAAGCTGGAGGGAAGGAAGATAGAGGAGCTAGAGTGAACCAATCATATTGGAAGAGTAATGATGTCTTTAGGCCAAGATAGCCATGGAGCACCAGTTTGAAAAAAAAAATACTACGGATGATGGCATGGTGTCGTCGCGTATTTATAGGAAAAGGAAGGTTTACCGTTGGAGATGATTTTTTTAGATTGATTTATCAATCTAATTGAGCGCATTCCTTTTTTTCCTTATGCCTTTGCCGTCATTACATGTATAGTTATTGCCACTTGATCAATTATTTTCTCAAGAACATTCCCCTTAATGTTGTTTTTCTTTCTTGATTTGCAACCGCCGTAGTACCACCGTCCTCTCCTCTGTTGCTCTGCCCTCACAGTCGATTACTGTTTTGTAAGAACACTTGTCTTGATTCTCGTCTCAAACCCACCCAAGATCCACCCCTGGCCATCACGATTTTTCTCTCTCTTCATATCTCTTTCTCTCACTCACTCTGGAATGCAGGGCAGCCAACGCGTGTCCCTCGAAGCTTCGGTTGGCCAACCTGTGTCGCGTGGTGTTTGTTGGTGTTTTGTGTCTGTCTCTTGCATATGGGTCCAACTGTTGTTTTTCTGATTGCAAGAATGCATTACCTCTGTGTTCCTATTTTTTAAATTAATTTTTAATATATATATAACCACAAGTTTTTGCTAATTTTTTCTGTGCCCTTTTCATGCATTGCCTTTTTATAATAACTTATCTTTCAGGTAAAAGTTATATGTTTCTTGATTTTAATGGCTGTGTATTTGGATTACTGTAATTGTTCCAAAACTCTCTTAGCATTACCATTGTTTTATTACCGATGTCGTTGAGGATGCTGATGAAATCAATAATGGGTTGTGGTGTTAAAATATTTGCTTTATAAAATGTATTAATTTTTTCTACTGTAAAAGTTATTATATTTTGTTGTAAAATAGTAATCAAGCACAATGATAATGATATGATTTAATTTTCTTCCTTCGTAATTTGTTAAATTGAATTAAGACTTATCTCACTTCGTTAGGTCGTTACTATATTACAGTACATAAGGTATATCTCAGGAAATAACATAAACGTCTACCAATCGATCTACGAACGATTCTACGTTTATAATCGTCTAAAAAGTTACATACCTGCTATTGTGAAAAATGGAAGGAGGAAGGTTTCCCTCTATCTAAACCTACCTTAATGGCTAGACCACCTCTAATGATAATAGAGAATAATATTATAGCTTTTTCTTCGCGAACTCGTTACCCTGTGATATTGTTACCAGGAATCAGGGCCGGCTCTATTGCTCGGGGGGAGGATTAACAGGCGTCCTGGACTAATTTTTCCATCCGTACCAAGTCCCTTCCTGTCGCCATCCGGGCGTTGTCCTCCATGATGTCGAATCGCTAATGCGAGCTATGGAAACGAGCCGCGCGGAGTCGGCGGAAATCGAGTAATGAAACGCGACGATGTGTAACCTCCCTTCCATATCTCCGCGCACTTTGCCACTTAATTGCATTAACAATGAAATAGCTGGCTGGAATGCACGGGTAGCAATCGCTGGAAGTTGGTCCCTCCCGCCGCCGCGAGCGCCGCGTGCGAGTAAATCACGAACTCACAAGCGCGGGAACTCGCGCAGTTTTGCGAGCAATCCGTGCGTGACATAATTCGCTCGAAAAGCTTGGTGCCAGTCGGGTTAAGCGGCAGTGTGTGGCGGAGCGAGGTGACGGAGTGTAAACGGAGGAAAAGTTACACGTGAGAAGGGTTGCTTGAGGGGTTGCCATACGTCCTGAAAATGCGGAATTATCCGGAATTTTTGTTGATAATTAAACATGTTACGATTGATATTATTACACTCAATATATTGTAATGTAGAGCTACAATTGTAACTTAAGTTGGGTTATTTCATTTTTTTCTTGAAAATGCAAATTATAAATGTGAAAAACACATCTTTGTCACTTTTATGAAATTACGACTTGGTGATACCCTGAATTTTTACCTCACACACATGGCAACCCTAGTCTTGTGGGTGTTTAATACGGTAGACCGTCCCTTATAGCGCTCATTCATAATACGTTATGCTTAATCTCATTGTCCCAACAATTGTTGGGACTGAGATTAAGCTTGAGAACTTAAGTTCATCATGAACTAGAGTAGGTGAAAAAGTTCTCGTAACTGGAAAGGATATTCCATATGATATCAGGTTTGTAGTAATGTCATCAGGCGAAGGATTGTGTTAGCAATGGAAGCATTGACAAAAAGGGAGCGGGTCGGTGACGGTAAATTTGAGTGTAAACTCAAAAATGAGGTTAATTAAATTTATATTATAAAGTGTTGTGATATATAATTGAGGAATTTGGTCGCTGGCAGATGAGAGTCAGTAGTGTGTGCCAAACGTTCTCATTTTTTTCAGAAATGTCCTCACTTTTCACGAATCATTCTTGATTTTCCTGGAGAAATTACTTAATTCTCGATATGTTGGCTCTTCAAACTTGAAACCTCCCTATCCATATCCTCCTATCATTGGTCAAATTTTTATTGTGAGATGGTGAAAGGTGGTAAGTGGTTAAGGTTGCTGTAGATAGATGGTAATTCCATCATCCTTAAAACCAAAATACCAGTGGTTCGAAACAAACGTATGAAGAATGGGGAGGAAGGAATATATATGCTGGGAAAGCATGGGAGTTGAAGGATGAGAATAGGAATTTGGAATGGTTTGCAGGAAGGTAGAATTTATCTAGAGTTGACTTAGGATTTAATATTGAAAAGTATACATAGCTTATAAAAAAGTATAAAATATAGGGAAGACTACTTATAGGCAGGACTATCCATGGACCTGCTATTTGGTACTAGTTCGACCTTGAATGAAACTTGATAGTAGCTTATATTTTTTGGCTTAGGAGCTTGTCGCAGCCCAAAGCCAATGTTTCATAGTGTGTGTTATAAGCAAAAAAATTAAATCATCTCAGTGTAAATACATGTTAATTTAAAGGTGCCAGTTTTTTTCATTGGATTTCCATCAGCACCCTTGACCACATTTTATTTTCTATCCCATTGCCAGTGTTGTACCATATCATTATGCATTAATTGCCATATTTCATGTTATAGATAAAAATTTTGATCGATGTGCCATTGTTGCATTTTGGAATTGTATTTAAGATCATATATAATTTTGCATACTTGGACTTGATTTTGAATGCATATGTACCTGGATCAGTTGTGCTCAGGCGTTTAATTGTGATAAGCTTTATGAGTTGGCTGCGAACATGTTGTTTTTGGACAGTGTGTCTAACAAAGGCTTTAAATGTCCTCCTGAAAGCTTACTTATATTCTTTTAATTTGCCTGTTTCACAGATATGATGGTGAGATCCTAAAGACATATTCTCACAGAGTCAGTAAATGTATTTGGCTATCAATTTTTGCTGCCCTCATATAGCTTTGCATTCAATATAGCTGGTTAATGTTATGAATGCTCTTCCTTTTATTTCTCATATGTTGGCCTGAGGATAAGGCTAAAACTTTGGCAAAATATTTAGTGCAGTGTCCTTTATTTAGGATCTTCTGGTGATGATCAATCATTAAAAACAAACTTTGGCTAGCCAATCGTATAGGTAATCGGTGAATTATAATGGATTGTCATGTAGTTTTTTTCATTGCCATGTTTGAGTTAGGCCAACTATGCTTTGATGAGCCATTTTATTGAATCATTTCATTTTTCATTAAATACCAAACAGCTTCTTTAATTTTACTAACAAGTTCAGTTTAATTTCCATCATATTTAAACATAAATTCTTTCATGAGGCTGTATTATAGTTACCCACACTCTCCACAATAGAGATTTTGTGCGGGGTACATACCAGAGATACATAAATGACATTGATGGTTAAGATTGAATGACAACAACTTCAAGAACATTCTTGTGATTGCCATTGACAATTTAAAACAATATAGAGCAGAGATGAATGGATGAGTGAGAGGATTTAGGAGGATACAGTCTTTCGTTATAAAAACAATCTGAATAAGAGCCTCAACATTGAGAGCTCTCATACAGAAGGGAATTAAAATATCTGGACATCTTGCTCTGTGACAAACAGCCTAGAGAGACAATAGGTGGCTTGTATGCTGAAGAACCAAGTTTAAAGATACTAATCCATACCATTTTATGTATCAAATAAATATTGTTTTCCATTGTCTCAAATATTTGAAATAGAAAAGCAAGAGAGATCATGGAAGAGATATAAATTTGGGCTTTTTTTGCATGGAAACAATCAGAGAATCATGATTTTCTAATGATAGGGACATTTTTGCTGCATAAAAAGGTATTAACCTCCCTGGAAAAGTATACACTACAGAAATGCTTTAAATTTACCCTTATCCCAGTGGATGTGGGGTAAAGTCCGTGCCTGCTTATCAGAGGACCATAAGTTCCTGTCCTGTCAGGGTGGATTTTACTTCACTCAGGGCTTGGTTATGTGTTATCCTTTGTTACTTGTTGTCCAATTTAAAAAAAAACCTAAGGAACTGTTTCCAGTGGTTGATGTAAAAAGCAAAATGGCTGCATGAGTATGGCTCATTGGTGGAGGCATTGGAGAAGCAAAAACTGAGGTGGAAACATATTAATCTATGAAGCAGGATGCCAAGTGTTGGAAGAAGCTATGAACGTTCGGTAATGAGAATACCCATGCAAAGGAGGATTTTTGAACCTAGAAAAGTGCACAAATATTCAGTGAAACAACTTTAATGTCATGAAATGCTTCATTTAAGAAAATATGTGGAACACACTCATGGTTGATAAGGGATATGGACAGCAGGAAATGGAGGGTTTGAAACATTGAACGTGAACTATCTCAGAAGAGATATGGATTTCAATTCTTCCATGTGGGTTGTAGTACCAAGTTAGCTCATACATAGTCATCCATTCAATTGGTTTCGTATGTTATTTCCAGGATTGAGTACTTCTGACTTTTTTATTTTGACTTCACCTCAAGGTTTTGCCTACTATAAGCTGTGCTGAGTTTTAATTATTTTTGTACAAACATGAATCTATGATGGAGGATTATCACACCTGTGATAGTGGAGCTGCATTTTATGAGCTTCAAACAACTATGGTAATCACTTCATAGGTTGTTTTGACTGGTGAAGGTTGAAAGCAGACCTTATAGAAGACGCTGCAGAATTGCACCCAAGGGATTGGAGTGATGGATGTGATAAAAGGATGCACTGATAACTCCTGGAACTGAACTATTTGGTGCAACAGCTATTGCTTAAGTGAAGTTCATGCAATTTAAATAAAGGATGAAAGTCATGCACTCAAATGGTAGTCCCAATAGCATTGGAGACTCAGTAAAGTGCCTTGGCTGGCTGCTTAAGTGATAACTGTCAACTTTAGGCTACTGAAGGGATTCGATGGAAAACCTCTGTGGTTATTTTTCAATGAGAATTGAGGGATTGAAGTATAAATTACATTCACTTTCTTGAATTTGCCCTAATGGCTGTGGATTGGATTATGTTTCAAAAATTCTTTGGCTGATGTATATTAAAGCTCAATCTGAAGCTGAGCTCTTTTAAATATGTATATTTACAAATGCATGATAACAGTAAAATAACTCTGTTGGCTGTGTAGAATGTCTTAACAAGAGAGTTTAGTGTATTGTTACTATACAGGATTAGGTAATTCTGCTCAGATATTACATTCATTGAGCCAAAATTCTTATGGACTAAATGACATGGCCATCATCATAAAAGAAAAATGACCCATTGCCTTTGGTGTTGCTTGCAAATGTCTACCCTATATCCACTACTTTCTCATTCAACATCTCATGCCATTTTCAATGCATCATTGATCATTAATGACTGTCATAGAATGGTTCATTTATTTATGTTGAATCTGATTTTATGATCATTGTGTTAATATTTCATGTTAATTGTTGTGAATACATGGGATTTTCGGTGTGGGTGTTTGCTGGGTGTAATATAAATTTAGACATGGACTATTATTAGTGATTTTTAAAAGCCCCTTCAATATTAGAGAGGGACTTTCTCAATACATTTTATTTTATTTGACCCTTGAGTAGCAAAATAAGTTTTTGGATCTCATTATTACTATTATTAACTTCTTTGGAAGTCAATTTTCACTTTTAGCATTATGCAAATGATTTTATATTTTAAGCCTGTTTTAATACCAACCATTTTAAAATTTTGAAATGACGTTTAAGATACATAGTATTTTTGGTATACTTGAGAATCTCTGACATATTTAATTTTTACCTGGCAACTCGTCGGATGGGTTATGACGAACTTCATAGAGTCTTATTACTGTGATATTTTATGTAAAATGTGTCTAACCCTATTCTTCTGCACTTGCAGAAAGTGGGTCTTGAGAACTATTCCATCATGCATCAATGGAATCGTTTTTTTTTTGCAAGTGAACTTTGTCCAAGATTGCATTCTAATAATATTGCATTGTTTCCGTTGTAAATATATATTCTTTTAATTTTTTTGCTTATTGTTGTGATAATTAGTGCATTACATATGTATAAATGTATTTTTTCTCTTTCTCTCTTTCTCTTCTCTCTCTTCTTCTTCACTCACACGATTTGATTCCTTGGATTACCTCACTTGACGATTAAAAACTTTTGCCTCCATCTTCTCTTCTACTTACTCACTGCTTCCTTCCCTTTTTTCCGTAACACCTGAACTAAACTCTTTTAACACTCTCCAACCTTTTTTTATAAATACTCTTAAAATGTTATTAATTAACTGCTTATCCTGCATTTAACTAAAAATGCTAATAATTTCCTTCACTTCTTCAACCATCTCCCATTAAAAATAATAACCAATTCAAAAAAAATTTCAATACTTCCCTATAATTGAAAAAAATCTTTGTAAATTATTATTGTCTCATATACTGAAATCACGAAACATTTTACACAAACTGGCGCATAAAACATGATACAAATATATGGTGCCTTACCAAATCGTACTGAAAGGCGGAGAGTGCGAAGCACAAGTGGGAGATGTACTCGTTCTTCTCGCCGACGTTCTGTGACCACTGTGGCTCCATGCTTCATGGGATCTCCAACCAGGGACTCAAGTGCAAAGGTAGCTACTTTGGAATGCCCGCCTTAAATATCTACTTTTGGTAAATATCAGCGTACTGCTTTTTTTTGGTGTTTTGGCATAATCTCTTGGGTTTTTAAAAATTTTGAGCCTTTCGACGTCACTTTCTGTGTTCAAAGTGGCCTCTTCTGATTATGTACAGTTATCGCATTAAGACTTGCTATTGTGATAATGGTGCCACTTACTCTAAACTACAAGTTGATACCTATGGTTCCACTGATTTTATGGTTGGTGGAGGGTGGAAGAACTTTTTACCCTACAATGTGCTGCTGGTGGGCAGGGTGTAGCTTGTAAGGTAGTGTTGAGGCTGGTGGGTTGTGGATGGATGGCTGCACTTCATGATAGAATAATCTAGGTACCAACCCAGTATGAAATAGTTGGTCATGTCTCATGGCCCTCTCTAAAATATTGTAAAGACTTCTCATTCAAGCCTCCTTTTATGCATACTTACTCCACTCTCCATCTGATAACTTCTACATATCTGCACATGGAAGTTGTTGGTGCAGGAGTACAACTTAAAGACACCTGACTACAAAGTTTTGCGAGCTTATAAGAAGATGATAAAATGTCTTCAGAGAACATTTTTTAATTATGCAAAGATGAGTGTAGTCTTGGGATCATTCTCCAAAAGAAGTGCACGGCAAGCTGGAGAGAACATTTTAGTGGCAAATTCTGCAGAATAGAGCTTGGTGGGTAGACAAAATTATTCAATACCAATTTATTTCTTAGAAGCATACTTTGGAACTGAGTTCTCAAGTATATTTTGCTCACTAGATTTCTGTGGTAGGTTGGAAGGGACAGTACAACCAGCTTCTGAATTATTGCAATTAAAACTTGCAGATTGTTTGGTGACCCACTACCCTCCAGGTAAGCAACCTGCATTTTAAACAGGCCTTGATAGCGTAAACAAAGGTGGGCAAGAGACCAGGAAGTGGGTAATGAGCTACCGTGGGTCTAAGAAGAACACATTAGAAGTAGATTGAATTGCTTGATGATCTTAAAATTATATGCACCGATTGAGTATATTGCTTATTGTCTGAGAGGAAGCAGTACAGTGCTGTGTTCGATGGTGCCATATCCTTTTCCTTTCTGATGTTCCCATCACCCAGACGTTCTCATTCAAGCCTCCTTTTATGTATACTTACTCCACTCTCCATCAGTCTTTGAATCAGTGGAACCCTACAGATTCATAGTTTTGTTTTAGCAGCTCTGCTATCACTATAGTGAGACTAATCAGTGACTGTACTTCTTCACTTGCGTGTAAAATTCTAAGGTGAATAGCCTGATTTAAATTGCTAGGGAATTAAAATCTCATTTGATGGTGCCTTTTTTATTAGCTCCTCATTTTTTAATAAATCCAATTTCTTTATAATTTAATGATGAATATTTTAGCCCTGTATGTCACTACACCAATACGGTTGTCAGGCCTGATACAATTAAAAAGTTTGTCAGTTTTAAATAATGACATTCTTGTGGCTGAATCATCAGAATGATGTTTATCATTGGACCAAGTACATTAATTAAAAAAAACGGCTTAAATTTGTCTTAATACTCTCATAAACTTTAATTAGAGGTTGAATCATCCAGCGAGGCCTCAAGTGATGTAAATTCAGGGATTTAGGCAGTGCGTATGCATTTTGTACTTGTAATTTAGTTTGGGAATGCATAGCTGTATATTTTGGAAATTAGCCGTTAGTTTCCTGACTGCCTCAAATTCTGCACCTGATTTATTGCATACATTTGGTTGCATCGAATGTGAAAGTTTTTAATTGTGCACTTGAATGCAATTCTTATTACCTTTATGAAAGTTATGCTACTTAAATAGCACTATAACATGTAACATTTGCCTGATTGTACTGTTAAAGTGGACAGTTGTATCAATGCCTTTGAGTGAATATATAGAACAAATACATAGCTAAATACTGAAGGGTAATAATTTTTTCACATAAAACTTTTATGCTCATATGGCAAAACATTTTTGGGTAGCTAATACATAGTATGTGTAAGAAAGTGCCTAGTCTCTCTCTTTTGGTATAATATGATAATGGTATTTTGAGAGATCAGAAAACTTAGTTAAATTGGTGTTCACCTTGATAAAAATTAGTGGAAGCAGTGTGAGTGAATGAAAACTGCAAATATTAATATGTCATTGATGTTCTAACCATAGCATGTGACATGAACGTCCACAAGAGATGTGAAGAGAGTGTTCCAAATTTATGTGGATGTGACCACACAGAGAGGCGAGGCAGGATAGAGCTGAAGATAGTATGCTCTGGCAACAAGCTGACTGTTGACAGTAAGTGATTCATCATTCTCTGAGGATTAACATTCTTATAGAGATTGAGAAATTTAAGTGAAATGTAGTAATTTATTGTTGCTGAAGTCCTAAGTGGTGTTTTAATAATAAACTTGGTTAAATAAACCTGGTTGAAAGTGCTCATCAAAGTTGAGCTTATGTAGTTTAATCTGAGTGGGGTGTATGTATTTACTTTCCATTTAAAAATATTAGCAATGATCTTCTCGTAGTTTCAGTATATTGGCCAATGATTAATTTGATTGGACTTATGACTGTAATTATTCCACATGACTGCACCATCTTGTATTTCTTAATTGAAATATCGTGTAACTCTCATGTTACAGAGATTTATTTGGTGTCTAAACCATTCAGCTCACTCATTATAGAGCAATATATTGACAAAAACTGTAAATCAGAAGTGCCTACTGTATGAAATGAATGCCAATCTGAGCATATTCCTCTTAGGGTGGCCAACATAAATGATGTTACTGTAACACTTGGCATGCGGAATAAAAAACTCTTATCTTATCCACAATTGTTAAAGAGTTCATCCCATCATGTGAATTTCATAACTATTGCTTGTTTAACAAAGTGATGCATTGTGTAGAGATACCTAGGTACCCTGTAGCAAGCAACTTTCTCTCTTGGAAAATGAAGATTTATCCTCAATTGTCTCAATCGTCTCAGGCTCAATTTTGTGGAAGTTCATTTTATAAATGAAAAGGAAAACTTTGTCTTATTCCACCAATTTATTTTACAGTACGACTAGTTTCGACACAGTGGCGTCACCTTCAGGTATCTGCGTCGAAAGTAGTCATATGGTAAAATAAATTGGTGGGATAACACAAAGTTTTCCTTTTCATTTATAGTTCTCCTCAATTTGATTACATTTTCTTAGTTGGAATTGGTTCAGAAAAACTAAGAAGTGAATACCTGCCTGTTAATGTGGGAAAAAAATTTAGAATTGTGTTTCCGCATGGCCTTAACTAATATATACCATTATGAAATTGAATGGAAAAAATTATGTTAACTTCATTGTATTTAATTTATTTAAATACAATTAGGTATATTTTGACTGTGAATCCCATAGAAAAGTAATTGGCAACACAGCCACATTTATAATGAGTGAAGAATGACAGCTATCTTCCACTCACTGGATTCCACTTACTGGATTTGTCATGCTATAGTGTAAATGAATTCTTTGAAAGTTAAAGAGATTGATATATAATTATTAGTGAATTATATTACACTATACATGATGTGCATATATCCATTGTCAGCCTTCACTTTACTTTTGTTCTGACATTGGGTGTATATTCATTTATTTTCTTGTCTGACGAATCCTATATCATTGTAATTTATTTGTACACATGATCTTTCGATAATAAAGATATTATTATTATTCCTCTTACAGTTGTTCAAGGTCGCAACCTGATCCCTATGGATCCAAACGGTCTTTCGGATCCATATGTGAAGCTCAAACTCATTCCTGGAGATGACAAGGGGGACAAGGTGAAACTTAAGACTAAAACTATAAAGGCATCACTAAATCCTGTATGGAATGAGACTCTTGTTTTGTAAGTACTTTTATGAATAACCTACTGTAATTAAATGGGACTCCCTCATCTTGGTAGTGGAAATCACTCGATGTAAAAATGGTTTGCATGATTTACCTGTTGACATGAACCCTCTGATTATGAAGTCCATTGATCCATTCCAGCTCCTAATGCTATAGTATATACATTAGGTAATTTAGTTATACATGCAACTACATATTTCCCAGCAAGCTGCTGCAAGGGCATAAGGTAGGGTTTTTTTCATTCATTCCATAATGAAGGAAGGGAATAGGGAAAAGGAATTAGTAGTGGGAAAGGGCAAAAAGTGAAATCTATGTTATGGAGTGTATGTCTTTCTATATTTATTGTAGCCATTAATGTATCGTAAGAAGAGGGAAATTGTGTACCTATCAGGTTATCTGTGTATCTCTCGTATTTTGTTGTTTCCAACAATTCAAGAGATGTAGTTCAGGGTTAAAATATCTACCATATCACCCTGAAACTTGTATTATTGGAAAATTTCAAGAAATTTTAGCCTAGAGTGTAGCTTCAGAGTCTCTAGCAGCTCCCAACCTAGTACTTCCATCAGCAGTCTTTTTTACTCTCTTTTTGCTCATAGCATTTTTTAATGAACTGTGTGTCTTTCCTATGTATTTCATTTTGCCAATTAAATCTTTGTCAATGTGGTTAGCATGAAACATTGGATTCTTCAATAATGTTTTCCAGTCTGAATGGAATATATTTTTTTAAATTCTACAAATAAAAGAAAATTAAATGTACGACAGGGCTTTCCAATCAAACTACCTCTTGGATACAATGTGAAGATTAATGGAAATTCAAGAAAATTTTTCTGGTGTGAAAGATAATAGCTGCATATGGATATTACACTGCAGGAAGAGGTGCTAAAACAAGTGGAATTCATCAGTTACCTAAGAAGCTTCAGCATATAGGATGGAAGTAGTTCAACCGATATCAGACGCAGAATAACTCTAGCCAAGAAGTCAGGATGAAAAAAAACTGCTGCTGTGTTGGTGAGGAAATGCAATTACCAATAGAGGCAGTAATTAAAAAGATTCATGTGTATTGCTGTGATTTATGGACCAGAGACATGGAACATAGGAAAATTGGATCAGAGGGGAATACATGGATGCTTTTAGAACCTGGTGGTGGATGCTGAAGATTAAATCGATGGATAAAATCAGAAACAAGGAATGATTCAGAAGAATAGAAGAGGAGATAACCATATTATACCCAAAGGAAGAAAATATCCAGGTGGATAGGATACACCTTTAAATGCAGTGACCTCATAAGGAGCATGATAGCAGAGAAAAGGGAAGAGAAAGACCCATGAGGAAGACTGAGAGATAAATTTGTGTAGAGTTATTCATGCATAGTTGTCATGCCCGATTTCAATGTATTGGCGCAATATCAAGGACTATAGTTTTTCCAACTGAAGCCTGGGATCCGGTATGTGATTCATAGCCAACAAGATGGGAATTTGTTTGGTCTACATTGTACCTGATTTCTTAAAATGATTTAAAATTATCTGTTTAAAAGAATCGTTTTTTGGGAGAAATACAAAGGAGACCACAAGAATGGCCAACAGGGAATCTTATTTGAATCCAAATGAGATTCTCTGTTGGGTTTCCTCACTTGAACTGTCTGGGTTAGGTATAGGCCTGCCTACTGTCCTCACTTTGCCTGAATTTCCTCAACTTCAGCACATAATGGACTCTCTGGGTGGAACATATGTATAAAATTATCAAAATGTCCAAACTTTCAGCTCTTGAATTATTAAAAATTATCTCGGCATCCATTTAATATGGTGCATTTGACCCGAGGGAGCTGCTCCAGAGCCTCCCTGATACATTTTAGGTGAATGCTAGTGCTCAGGAAGAGAGGCTGGCCATTTCTCAGAGCAAAAGAAAGTATTGTTCAGTACTGACTGAGCTTTTATAAATGACAAAATAAGTAGAGATCATAGAAGTTAGATAAGAATGAGAAAAAAGGGAGGCAAAATCAATTAACAATATCCTGAATATATTACTGAACCCGCCTAGTGGCAAGCCTAGTTTTTGCCAAAATACACCCCAATTACGTCATCTGTCATCTTAAATTTTGGTTGCCAAAGTTATTTACATAGATGGTGGTACCTCATCTTTCCATTCTTGAATTGCAGGAGACTCACAAATAGCACGGTCTCACTATAAGTGGTTTATTTAAGACCTGGTTTTAGTAATCTACCTGATTTTACAAGACACAATCATTTTTCTTGATAAAATGTAGTTTTATATGTTTCATGATGGGAACTAACTTGAGTCATGTGCTTTTATTGGGTACATTAATGTGTCAAGGATTAGGAGTAATGCTTGAAGCAATAAGCGTGTCGAATTAAACCAGCATTGTGAGTAAAGAGCAATGTAATCCATGACATTTACTATACATTCGTCATTTCATTACGATAAGCTAATGCTACTTTTTGCTAAATATGTATTAGCGGAGACATCTTCTGCATTGTGCATTGCATTTTAGATGTTCTGCGAGCCTTAGATCCCTTTTCCTTCAGTGTATGGTGGGAGATATTGGTTGGAGGGATGTATTACAAGGATAGACTAGTGTGTAGCAATATCACTTATGCGTTTGAATTAAAGCCTGGGATGAATTTGCTACCAGAAGAATTGGAGTTTATTTCTACAATAAAAAAAAATGAGCCATATTCTTTTAATGATCCATTAAAATTTCACTTCTGATTCTCATGATGTATGACATTGTCAGCCAATGATGCTGCCTTAAACTTATTCGGTGATGAGCATTTTCATTTTCATTTTACATGCTGTTTGGCGAGAGCCCAATCAGCATGAGTTGAGCATTGAATTTTGAGTTGCATTCAGCCAAAATGTGGCACCTTCGGTAGCAACAGCTGATTGTCCCATGCACTGTGGTCCCATCAAAACACGTGAATAAAATGTTGTGCGGAAGTAAATTTTTTAATATTATTTGTTGAAGCACTTAATTCTGTGGACACCCTAGAGTTTAATTTGGGAATTGAGGAAGGGTGGAGATAAAATTCTGACTTCAGCATAAGCCTGCTCTTAGTGTGATAAGTGCAAAGGGATCCACTGTTGAATGTCTTATTTAACAGACAAGAGTACTGCACTAACAAATCTTGTCCACATCACTTCCAAGTATATAGAAATCAGACTTGCAGTGAAACACCACCTCCAATGCCAGGATTCAAACCTGGGCACTTAGGATGGGAATCCATTACTCCAGCCACCTCACCAGCTATCTACCGCTCACAAAAATATTATTATTTTGTTATTTGACATGGCATCATCAAAAGTTAAAAATGCCTCCTCTGGGAATTAATGCTCCCGCAGTGCTTAACCAAACTTGAAAAAATATGGAAAATGGGCCTGAGGCCTTCTTGGAGTCCTTGCATATGTTGCGTGTCACTTGAATGCTTGTTACTGAGGCCATTGTTAAAATAGTTTCTATTTGTATTTTCATCTTCACTAATGGTGGATGACTTGATAGATCAGACAAATTAAACCATTGGGGAAGTCGTATTTGTTATTAGTTTCCCTGAAAGAGGTTTTTGAGATATATCTAGCCATGTATCATCTGTAATGAAACTGAGAAAATATTGTGTATTGCAGTGGATGACCAAATTGCTCATACAGCATTTTTTGCAGACAGAGGTATTGTAGATATCTTTGCACCGAGTGTAATATGAGGAAGTGAAATTGATGAAAGCAGCAATGAATGTGATCCCATACTGTTGTCCCTGACCACTGCCGTGGATGTCCATGGAATTCCATAAGAAGTATGTGCTGATTTTTGGAAACTCAGGCTAATTGGGACAAAATATATGAGATTGTCATTGAATGGAAAAATTTTTAACAGAAAATAAATACTTCTGCCACTCACAAAAACATTACAGTTTTGTGAAAAAGTTAAGACGTTTTGCTGAAGTTAACTTAAAAAGTTTTATATGGTGATTACAGTTACATTAACAAGATTCAATAAGTTCGTTCATATATAGGGCATTTCAGCTATTTTTATAGTTTCTGATTCACATTGTGAATGTTTTGAGTTAATTTGTTCAATAACTATGGTGATTATATTGTTTATGATCATTTGTACTTAAAGAATTTTGGTATGTAATAGTTTTTGTAGGGATTTTAATTCGTATGAGTATGTACACACTAATCATCTCATAACTGCTCCTATTTGCTGGCATTATAATGCATATACATTAGGGTGGATCGGAAAAATCGATTTTTTGCGGAGAAACTTGGCCCTCTGGAAAAAGTTGTCAAAGTGACTCAAAATAAGGCCAGAAAAATTTGGGACCTCTAGGTTAACCCTAGACCCTCACGCTGTGGCCATTTATGGGAGGGGAGCTGAAAATAGAAAAAGTAATTTATTTTATAGCAGTTCACCATGGATTTTGCCGAGTTGCGACCCAAATGGGCAAACATTTCATCCATTTAGACGTATCTGCAACCGTTAAGCCACAAATTGTCTATTTTGAGTGTGCGGCTGCGCGTAATTATGCAACGCCCACCCAACGCCACGATGCATTGCAGCGCTATGGTCAGCAGGCTGCTCATAGCTCCTGCCTGCTCGTGTCTCCTGCCTGCTTGCGTCTGCTGCCCGCTCGCCGTGAATGCAGCAAAACTCATCATGCATACGTCTTCCGTCGTTGGTCTAACTAATATTAGATAATTAAACATAATGTCCAGGGAATAACAATTTACGGAAAGTTATTTGAAATTAATATAATACACCATCATCATTCAGGGAGTAGAGAAAAACTCCCTGATTGTGCAGGATTTAGCTTACTTTTACAATTCTTTTTCAACATGGAGAAAAAATGCAAAAATAGTTACCAGAGCTCACCATGTCGAGGTAACTGCACTATGAGCTCCCCCGCCCACCCACCCACTCAAATAAAATTGATGAACGCATTTCCTTTATCAGATTAGATGCTATCTGAAAAGTAAGCAAGTGGTCATTTTGTTGACCAATCGGTTTATCTGTGTGTAAGTATTCGTCTTTAAAAATTATTTTCATTGAACGCTATAGGGCATTATAGATTTATTTATTTTTGGAGTTTGGCAGATAAATGTAAAACTTACTCAGCCTATCACAGCATGAACTGAGACTTGGTTTCAAAGGTCGTGATTTTGGTTCTGCTTTCTAGTCTTTTCAGCATTTCTAATTGTCTCTCTTCGTCTGTTGGGGATGTCAATGAAGCTTAGGTTACCTTTTTCACAAATCTTTCCACTGCTTGCGTGTGGTATGGAAAATTAAGTTCCAAAGTTGAGCATTGCTCAAGTAATTCTCGAATTTCTTCTGCCGTGAGATGCGATAGAGCAGGGGGTTGGTGTTCTCATCTCATTTGATCAGCAGCGTGTAGTCTTCTGCATCAAAATTAAAATATGTCAATTCAGAAGTTCTTGGATTTTTGGTCGCACGCGTATTTCTTCGTGCCTCTAAAATTTTTTTCCATGCATGTCTTCGCACTTCCTCTCGATGGTCAGCAATCATTGAGAGGAGTAAAATTTTCTGGGTGCCCGAAAAACCCTTTTCTCTGAATAACAGGTTCAATGACTTTTTTAAGATCTTCCGGTAGATATCTCGACCAATTTATTATTTTCCATAAATTTACAGCACCGTCGTGTATACAATGGTTTTGCTTTACTGAAAACCAGACAGGTAGGTATACTTTTTGAATGAATGGCACTAGATTTTGTAAATTAGTACTTGGATTTTCAGTGGACACGTATAGCCTCAGTAATTGGTTGGCCATAGTGAGCCAGTGAGAATGAGCCACTTTCCCTGGAGTTTCCTGGCAAAATTTTCCTGGCAAAATCCTTTCGACACAGCATTGGAAATTTCCAAAAGATACTGCTGGTTAATGCTAAGCAATGTCAAGTCTACTTTGTGGGACAATTTTGTTGGAATTGGCTTGAATCGTTTGATATCAAGAGTGTGGCAGTCTTGAAGGGTGGAGCCAATAGGTGCTGCAAACAATTTTGGACCCTTAGTTTGCCCGTCTAATTTTTCTACCAAATGCAGCAGCGTTAAGTCAATCAAGTGTAATTGGCAAATAGGCCACTGTAAGGGACGTCGGAGCTGTGCTTCCAGTAAACAGATGATGCCTCCTTTCTGACCTGTATTCACTTTGGTGCCTGCGAATCCAATCTTTTTGAAATTTGAAAGTTCTATATTTTCTTTCACAAAAAAATCAAGTATTGCAGATTTTATGTTTCTTGCTGATCGTCCTGTGGGGGAGACAAACCCCAAAAAGTGGGAGCCTGGCTCTTCAACTAACACAACATGTTCTACCCTAACCTTAGATTGATAAGTCCTCTTGCCTATTTTCTCCAGTGTCATTGTTTCATCCTTTCTGCCATCAAAATACAACCCTTCAATTGCACTTTTTGATTTTTCTCTCTTTGCTTATACTGAATGTAGCATCTTCTTTTTCTGTCTTCGTAAGTAATTCCGGTCCACTACCTTTGATGTGTCTTCCAGAGTTATGAGCTTTGCATCGGCTAAAAATGCGCTGACGATCATTGCTGCTGCTCTGAGGGACATGCCGGTTCTTGCACATACCTCCGCCACAGTTAGTAATTGAAGATGCATTTGCCCCGAAGAAGGTCAAGGTTGATTTTCATCCCTAGTCGTATGAGGAACGTTAAGGTCCAAGTCGGCTGATTCCTTGTCGGTTGAATTTTCTCAGGATGTTGAGGAAGAAAATTCTTGATGTTCACTTTTTTCTTCTTCAAGAATGAAAGATTTTGACTCAGTGCTCTCCGACGATCCTCTTCTGAGTTTTTTCTTCAAATGTCGAGTTTCTGAGGCATCCAATCCACCGAATACATATCATCTTTCGTTTTGTCCTTTGATCCCTAAAAAATGCCACTTCATTTCGGGGAACTTCATCCTCCTCCTAAAATTTACACTCATTGATTCTTTTGCACTTACATGCACAAATATCTCATAATTTCTGAAATTAATTTAAAAATGTATTAATTTTTTTGTCAATTTGACTTCTTTCGTAGGCTTGCTTGCACTTTTTCTGAAGCTGTAGTACGTCTTATGGTACCGTAAAATCATTTTAATCACACCACGTTCCGAAATGATTGGAATAGATGATTGTCTCCAAATTTTGGACACTTTTTTCGTCACTAAACTAGCTACTTGATAAACCGTAGGCCTTCGTTTTCGGATCTCAATATGTCGCGAACATTAAAAATAATATTTTATCACTTCTTTAGAAGTTGGTTACGTCGATTTGTTAAATATCGATGAGACACCAAAAAAGGGACATTTTTCCTCACTATGCATCCTTTTTTTGGCATTTTCCAAGTCCAAATTATCGCACAGTTAAAATATTCAAATCACTATGGGATTTGCCTTGAAGAGCGGCATGCTTATTTCCAAATTCTCACCAAAAATGACTACCATTTTAGCACTGACTAACAGGGAGCGCGCTTAGAGAAAAGCAGGACTTCACTGAATGCCTAGTAGGAAACTGCAGGCAGTGTATATGCTTACTGAAATAGCTAGGTGAAATTTTACACTAAATGAAATGGTGCTAAGCACTGACAATATATACATATTTTGGAAGCATTAGATGAAGGAAGGGAGAAAGGAGAGGCGATGAGAGGTAAAACCGAAGGATGACAGGGAGAAGGGGTGGAAAGCGAGGGTATTGGGAGTGTTACCAGGGTTAAAAAACTCAGGCAAGAAAATATGTATACACTGTCAGCGTCTAGTACCTACCCACCAAAAGCCACCTGAGGCAATTTGGAAGTGATATATTAATTTCAAATAATTCTTCCATAATTATTATTCCCTGCGGCGGCCTGCTGACTGTTGCGATACGACGCGTCACGATGCTGTGTGGGCGTTGCATAATTATGCATGGCCGCACACTCAAAATAGACAATTTGAGGCTTAACTGCTGCAGATATGTCCAAACGGACGAAATTTTTGTCCATTTGGGTCGCAATTCGGCAAAAGTCATGACAAAAGCACTTCAAACCAATTTGAAAAAATAGCTTTCCATTTTCAGTCCCCCTCCCCATAAATGGCCACAGCGCGAGGGTCTAGGGTTGACCTAGAGGTCCCAAATTTTTCTGGCCTTATTTCGAGTCACTTTGACAAACTTTTTCCAGAGGGCCAAGTTTCTCCACGAAAAATTGATTTTTCTGATCTGCCCTAATATACATACATACATATGTATATGCATTCTGATAGGACATACAAAGGGTTTTCTATGAAGGCAATTCCTATATGCATGTTCAGTTTTGTAAGACCAAATTTTGGGGCAAAATTCAAGGGTCACATATAAGTGATAATTTTTATAATATTGGCCCAAAAATTCACATAATCCTCATACTTGCCATTTTTAGTCATATTTTATCAGGGAGTGAGGCCTATTGGCTAATATTTGTTTTATAAATTTAATTTTTGTTTCAAAATACATATGTATGTTTATCCTGATGGAAATCTTTCTTCCCCGAGAATGATTTGGAAGCTAGGATCAAAATGAACCCAAGACCATTAAAAAGTTTACTTAACTTCTCCTAGGAATCTGGGTTGAGATTTGAACAAGATCGAACTTGCATCATTAAAATATGATCATTCAGCCAACATTTTGTGGAATATGTATATATCATCAAGAATTGCCCTCTTTTACGTCTACATCCATGTGCTACCCAATGGTCATGTGGCAGGAGGTGTTGAGATACCAGCCTTGAAAAGGGAGGACGCCAGAAAAAGGAATGGGAGACACTTAGTGAGGCGTGTTCCTGTAGAAGTAGTGCATTGATCTGCTCTTGTTGCAGTTGAAAATAATTTGTGGGAAGAAACAATTCTTAAATCTATCAGTTTGACAGTGAGTTTCTCTTATTTCAATGCTTTTGTCTGTCCCACAGATGTACTGGGAGGGCAAAAGAATGTATGCAGTGTCGACCAGAAACTTGTGTGATTTCAATTTTTCAAGTTATATTATGTTGCATTGTGTAACCTAAGGCCCTAGCCTAGCATTTAGCCTCTAATTCTCTTGCGGCTGCCAACCTAGTCCTTCCATCAGATGTCTAATGCACTATTTTCACCTATTGTGGTTTTTTAAAAAAAGTGTGTGGCTTTCCTTTGTATTTTTCTTTCACCTCTGCATCTGATGAGACTTACAATGGACCATTCATGAATCTGACTGTGGCTCATCTGCAAATTGTATCAATTCTGAGGTAAAAAAGTAGGAGTTGAGAATATCAATTTTATAGCTCCTTTATTTTAAATGCTGACAATATTGGTTGTGTCATTCTTTATTGCTGTCTATGTTTATTGCAAGTGATGTGTTTGAAGATTTCTCCACTGAGTGGTGTGAGTGAGAATGGATAATTTATAATTAAATCAATACAAAATAAATTATAAAGCACTGAGAGAATATTGACAAATAAAATTCTGAAGATGTTTTTTCTTAACATTTTACTGTTATGGAAATGTTACACATAGCACAATAAGGTATTTTAAAAATTTGATGTTCTCAACTTCAGCTACATCTATCTCAGAAATAATACAATTAGGAGCTGAACAGTAATCAGATTTGTGATCAGTGTATCGATAATGTATATTTTCTTTCATGTAGATCTTTGCACGTAAATAGTGTCTATTGTTCTTGTAATTTAGTTGTAGTTTACTTGGTATTTCATGCTGGTAAACATACCCCTCTTAAGCTTAGACTCTTTAATTGTATCATTTAGGGGAACAAGAAATGAAGGTGGCCATTTGCATCATATACGAGGTGTAGTAGAAGAGTAATGAGACTGGCAACATTGTGGGCAATCTGGCAAAATTGCAGGACTCTTCTTTGCCCAGCATGTTGGTTAGTCCCTTCCAGAAGCTCTGCAGAAGTTTGAGTTCCTTGCAGTGGCTATGTGATTATTGACAGATTCATAAGAGAAGTATTTAGTGCTTTTGTGGTATCATGAAAAATATGGTACAGGGAAATTTAGAGCAACATCGTGCCTTTAAATTTTGTGTCAAACTTGTTGCATCATCTAGTAAGACCTGTGT
Source organism: Pyrrhosoma nymphula (assembly GCA_963573305.1). Taxonomy (NCBI): domain Eukaryota; kingdom Metazoa; phylum Arthropoda; class Insecta; order Odonata; family Coenagrionidae; genus Pyrrhosoma; species Pyrrhosoma nymphula. The sequence goes on from OY754339.1 coordinate 31,294,045, forward strand.
AAAATTGAAATGGGTCTATGGGGAGCATTCCTTATCTAGGGCACAAGTTTTTTTGTTGACATAAGCATTTTTGGAGGGCTGAGAAGCAGTGGAAGATGAACTCGCTCAGGGAGGACTTAGACTTCAAGATTTGACTAGAATTTTGAATGAGTGAGGGCTCTTGTTAGGTTAGACCGTTGCCTCATGCTATGGATGATGAATAGAGAGTTGAATTTGAACTATTAGGTAACCTGAGGAGGTAAAGGCTATCCCGATTGAAGCATTCCAGCGCTGCTACCCAGACTGGGAACAGCAACTCTGCCAGGAAATAACTGTCCAAGAGAACCACTTAGAAGGGAATAAGTAAATGTATAAAAATATTTAAAATCGGTGGTTAGAAAAATCAGTCTCACTTCTTTTATGCCACACCTTGTACGCTCCATCCCCTTCAATCATTCAGCTGAAGTTGGGAACTTTTATAACTTCAAATTTAATTGTCCCCCTCTGCCTTGGGTATACTATGACATATGTTGATGTATATTTGCCATGGGGAAATGACCAGCTGAGAGTTTATTTATTCAAGTATTTAGAAGCATTGCCTAGTGTTAGGGTTAATGTCTGGTCTTTTTTTACAGGGAGCTTAAGCCTGAAGATAAAGATCGTAGGCTACTAGTTGAGGTATGGGATTGGGATAGAACTTCAAGGAATGATTTCATGGGTTCTTTGTCATTTGGAATCTCAGAACTTCTCAAATCTCCAGGGCCGACCATGGGTTGGTTCAAGTTACTCACACAAGAGGAGGGTGACTTCTACAATGTTCCAGTCCCAGAAGAAGGGACAGATCTTGCGACTCTTAAGACTCAAATGAGGGTGAGTTCTCAAATGAGGGTGAGTTCATCAATGCTTTTTCTGTCTCATGCAATTCATTGCTTTGCATGTAATCAGTGTGATGTAGTTGGTAGTAAAGTGCTTTGAAGCTATTGAAATGCTTTTGGTTTTATTCATGATATGTATATTGTATTTGTTGAAGTACTTACTCTTTTGATTTGGCATTGCAGAAGACCTCAATAACAAAGAAGGCTCCACCTCCCCCTGATAAGGAAGTTCCTCACAATATGGGCAAGAGAGATGTCATTCGAGCAACTGATTTCAATTTCCTTATGGTATTGGGCAAAGGAAGTTTTGGAAAGGTGGGTGCAAAGCCTTTCTGCCAGTTTTCCTTTAACTCCTCAGCTGTGTCAGCATTGTTTATTTGCTACCCTTGTGTATGGGAGAAATGTGCTAGGTGGAGAATATTCTCCCCATCTTGTCCAGGCAAGATGGGGAGAACATCTTGGGGGAAGCAAGTCATTGTTGAGTGCTAGTAGAGATGCAGTCATTTAGAATTGATATTTTTAATTCATGAAACTTCTATTGAATATGCACTCCATGCAGTGCTGGCCCAAGCCATTTTACAAGTGTTGGCATAATTTTATTTGGTCACCCCTAATAAAGACTTAAATGGCTGATTGTGAGTCCTTCGACTGTACATTAAGGGATATTCTGGGGTTTCAGAATGACCCTCTGAACAGTGTATCTTCCTTTTCACCAGGAATTCAATTTTGAATCTTTAAGTTGTCTCTAAGTTCTCTATGCTAAGCTAAGTTTGATGAGGAATTGTGTTTCTAGGGATTTTATGCATACTGCTTACTCTTTGAGGGTGAGTGTGATTTCTACCATAAATAGTGGTACAATTTTAGTTGCGAAGAACTTCCAAAGAGCTAAGAACTTTTAAGGAACATTCAATGGGCTGTTGAAAAAATTCCAATGAAGGAAATAGTTAGTCGTAAACGTTTTATTGCACTTATTATTGTAATTAGTAATGAGTGTGTCACTTTTGTGGTATAGTATAGAAAGCCATTTTGGATGGAAGTACGTGCAGGCAGTTAGTAACATTTTCCTATTTTCATACTTTCTGTCTCCTTCTCAAAGTCAATCATTAGTCCCAGATTGGCCACCCCCAAGAGGAAACTTACGGCCTTAGCCTACCTTGTTGCTTATTACTTGGGCCTTCACTGGCTCCATGACTATCTTTGCACTTTTAGAATGAATTTCAAGTTATAAGAGTATGTGAAGAGCATCATTATTTATTATGAAGAACTTTTTCAGTTAATATGTTTGTTATTTTCAAACATAAAACCATGGGGTATTGTATTCTTCCATTAATTTGGACAGCAAAAGTCCATTAAAAAAATTGGCTGTTACACTGCAGCCGCAATTGTGCTCATAATTGCTTAGAGACAAATTTGCTCCCGATTTTCAAGAATTTCACCCCCCCCCCTCCTGTGAGTACTCAACATACCCTCCCTCCCCTAAACAAAATCCTGGCTATGTCACTTTTGTAGCGTATGCAGATACATATATATTTCCCTCTGCTCAAGCGTTAAAGCATTTGCTCTCAATGGTGAACTAACTAATTGTGGATGTTATCTGATTCTTTCTTATATAAAATGTGAGTTCTTCTGGCAATTGATGAGGCATAGTTGTGAGTTATCATTATTTGATTTGTTTTCAGGTTCTTCTTGCTGAACGAAAAGGTACAGATGAACTTTACGCAATCAAAATTCTCAAAAAAGATATTATAATTCAGGACGATGATGTTGAATGTACAATGGTTGAAAAGAGAGTTCTAGCACTTTCAAGCAAGCCACCCTTCCTTGTTCAACTCCATTCATGCTTCCAGACTATGGTAAGTATTCCAATTTTTTAAATCTCATTTCTCTTGGGAGACTTTTAAAATGACTGTAAGCAACAGGTCAAAATTGAGCTTGGCATACATAGAAAAAACATGGTGCAATCAGCGATAATTGTGATGGGGAATGAAACATATGCTATATGTTTTAAATAAAACATGTACATAGTTTATTATAAAACATGCAGCTTTTATATATAATAATGATAATAATTTTATTTGTCCAATGATTTGTACAAACAAATATATAATAATGAATATATAACAAATGTATAATTGGACATGTCAAAGTAGACAGTCATCCTTGTTCTAGTAGACAGTCATCCATAAGATATAAAATTCAAAATATATACATAATCATTACAGGATTTGCTACCAGACAGATACAGTATGATTCTTATCACACGTTTCTGAAGGATGAAGACTTTTATTCAATTACCCTGTCAATTTTAGTAACAACTGTATATGTTTGCTGTTAGTTTGAAGCCTGTTGAGTGCCTGTTGGAGATTTAGTGAACAGTGTATGAACAACCCCTATTGAAAATGCCCTATAGGAATTTTTTTTCCCACAGTAATTTGACAATGGGAACTCGAAATTTTCCTATAGGAAATTTTTTCCTATAGGAAACAATTTTCCTATAGGAAATAATTTTCCTGTTGGAAATTTCCTATAGGAAATAATTTTCCTATAGGAAATAATTTTCCCATAGGAAAATAGTCTCGTATACATAACCTTAAAAAAAAACGCCACCGTTAGGGTTAGATCCGGGAACCTTCAGTTCATGAGTCGCAGACTCTGACCATTACACCAACAAACTGAGTTGACGGGATAGCGATCTCATAAGTATAACTTTGGCATGCTAAGATTACGCAGAAAAAAAGTGCGGTACAGTACTTGACGGGAATTACTGGACGCTACAGTCCAAATACCATGCATTTGCCCAAACAATCAATATATATATTACTTGAATCAATTTCAGGGGTAGTGTATTTTGTGATTAAAGAACTCAAATGAACTCAAAGTTGAGAGAGAGAAAGAGGATTGCTGCACACCTACAGAGTCATAAGGCCGTTTTACTCGGGCACGAAATTGCACAACTTCAAACTGCATTTTTTCTCAATCGGGCGTGCAATCATTTTCGAATTAGAGCAGAAGCTATTTTTCTACCTCGCGTTCATGCATTCACGTATGCGTTCTTGCAATTCACGGCTTACCGTGTTTACACGATGCATTTACCCGCGCAAGTACGTGGCTGGACAGATGCGTGAACACATTCACCAAATTAGAACGGGCTATTTTCTGTCCACGCATCAACGCATTTGCGCAATTTGGAGTGTTTACACGGTGAAAATTTGATGGTGATTGTATATTCACGCATCTACCCGCGCGGGTAATTCATCGTGTAAACACGACACCATGCAATTTGAAATGCACGTTCGTACTTACATCAGATTGTACGTGCCCCGTGTAAAACGCCGGACTATGGCAAAGGGAGAAGAACTTCATGTGTTATGCCAGATATAGTTTGCGTTACACTGGAATTGGAATGGAACTGACTATGTGAGTTCCATACCGGTGAACCATTTTTTAATGAATTTCTAACTTTTTCTTAAAAATTTTTTATTGACAATAATGTTTTAACTATAAATGAAATATTGTAAAAACTTGTCTTGTATGGTGATGTATGCATTATATTTGTGAGAATGCAGAACCATTGATAAAATGAAATGTTTTGTTTTTTTAATTTCGAATTAATTAGAATTTTTCGCACTATGGGAAACATTCTTAATGTACCTATAATAAATATTTGTGCTATAGAAATATTGCTAATTCCTATAGGAAACCTTTTTCCATTGTCAAATATTCATGCTATAGGAAAATTTCTCATAACTAGAGGGTTATTTTCTCATTCCTATAGGAAAATATTCGTGCTATAGGAAATTTCTCGTTCCTATAGGAAAATATTCGTCCAATAGGAATATTTCTCGTTCCTATAGGAAAATATTCGTCCTATAGGAAAATTTCTCGTTGCTATAGGAAAATATAGTCGTCCTATAGGAAAATTTCTCATTCCTATAGGAAAATTTTTTGTTCCTATAGGAAATTTCTTGTTCCTATAGGAAAATATTCGTCCTATAGGAAAATTCCTCGTTCCTATAGGAAAATATTCGTCCTATAGGAAAATTTCTCATTCCTATAGGAATATTTCTCGTTCCTATAGGAAATTTCTTGTTCCTATAGGAAAATATTCGTCCTATAGGAAAATTCCTCGTTCCTATAGGAAAATATTCGTCCTATAGGAAAATTTCTCATTCCTATAGGAAAATTTCTCGTTCCTATAGGAAACTTTCTTGTACCTATAGGAAATTTATTGTTCCTATAGGAAGCTTCATCGTTCCTGTAGGAAACTGTAATTCCTATAGGAATTCACATAATTCCTATAGGAAACCAGTGGGGCATTTTCAATAGGGACCTACGAACAATCTCACGCCACACACAAATGGAAACAACTTGGAAACAGTCTTCAAACAGTTTATACTCTGTTTGCAGCTTGTTCCTTAACCGGCAGACAACAAGCATTTCGGTGAGGATAGTGAACAGACATTTAGCGGCAGGGATCGGTTGATTGTCTGTTTGACGGGATAGGGAACAAACAGACAATAGTGAACAGACACTCAATGCGCAGGGGCCGGGTGATTGTCTGTTTCACACAACAGGGAACGAACAGGCAACAGTGAACAGCATTTGCAACAGGCAGGGGCCGGTTGGTTGTGTGCTTCACCAAACAAGGAATGAACAGATAACAGTGAACAGACTCTCAACAGGCAGGGGCTGGTTGGTTGTTCGCTTCTCCCGACCACAAACGAACAGACAACAGTGAACAGACTCTCAACAGGCAGGGACTGGTTGGTTGTCCAACCTGTACATGGCGGCCCGATGTATTGGTGTTTTTTATTTCTAACTTTTATTTTTATTTATGTACCCCAGACAGCACAAATTTGGAAATATTACTGTATTACAGTCATTTTATAATTGCATTACAAAACAAGGGTATTTGTATTCCAATTGTATAACAATTGTTACACAGTGTCAAATGTCCGCTAATACCTTTTTATTACGGTTGTATTACAGAGCCAATTACAATTGTTTTACAAATTGTATGATGATAGTACTACAGAGCAAAATTACAATAGTTTTACAAAATGACGAATTTCTTTCATGTTACCACCCAGGTAGAAATTTCTTGTTCTGTAACTGGAATAGAACTATGTAACTGGCCTGTATGAAGAATTCTGTAACTGGGAATGAATTGAAACTAGCTCCACGGCCGAGTTGCACCCCAGCTACAGACCAGCAAGGATATGGAACTGGGGTATCTTGTCCTTATTAAAATTTGGCCCTACTTCATAACATTGATCATCAATCTAGAAAATCCTTGTATTTTTAGCAGTGAAATTTTTATTTACGGAGGCAAAATTGTGACCATCGAAATAATTATCTTTCTTAGATACCAAAATAAAAATATTATTTAGTTATACATGCATACTATAATTTCCGCTACTATAGAATCTCACAGTCAATATATTATGTGCATTAATGTAACCTACTACCTAGTGCCTACCTAACCGCATATTACGACTTCTATAATACCTATCGATGTTTACTCGCAACTGAAAGTAGCGCTCCTAGAAAGTCTTATATATGTGGCCATTTCCGTGCATCAAAGTGACTGTGAGAACTAATTTTTAAATGTCAATGCAGTTATAGTTCGAGGAAATACCATCCAATTATACGATAACAGTTACCAGGCATTAATTAATTGAAACCCGTGTTGCAACATAGGATGACTACAAAGTCAATATTAATGAGAATAAACAAGATTTTTTCCATCAAATATATATTTGATTACATTTGAATGCGAAGACGTAACTTATCCAATTGTAGTACAATCGTAAATACAGCATCACATTTCCGCTAATACCTTTGTATTGCAGAGCCAAATTACAATTGTTTTACACAGTGTATTAGGGTGGTATTACTGAGGCAAATTATGATAATTTTACAAACCAGATCTCTTTCCTATTACCACCCAGGTAATACGAAAGAAATTCATTAGCTTTGACTTGCGGAAATGTTACGATCATGAATATACGTACATATATTCATAGTTACGAATGTGGAAAGGTGAAATATATGATGAAAATATACCAATAAAAGCATAACAATAATATCATGTACATCGAAAATTAATTACGCAAAGCTATCAATGTAGTTTTTAGATTTTTGTAGATTAGATTTTTCCTCTGTGGAATATCGCACTTATGTGCACTTGCGGGTGACTCCGTAAAGGTAGCTACCGTGGCTAGTCCCGGTATCCTCAAAATTATCAATGTAGTGTTTACTGGTAGAACCCAAGTCTCTCCGATTGACTTGCAAGCTTCCCATTTATGCCAAATTTTCGGTCGAAGGATGAACCACAGGTATGCGATGAATTAAGTTTAGCAGTTGAATGGTGATTAATGGCAAAATATCTTGATTTGGCGTTAGTAGGATAGTATAGCTCGTGATAAAGCATCCACAGCAAAGATTATACATAACAAAGATTATTATATATATGTAGATACATATATATAGCGTCATCGCAACATGCAGGAAAGGTTGATTGAAACATGAACAAACCTGAGGGAATTGGCAAAAATCTTGTTTATTCTCACAAGGAGACATCGCGTGACTGATGTTAGGGATCCAAATGATGCAATTATTTTCTGAAACTATAGAGAAAATGCGGGAAAAGTGTCACGGTTTTCTTCCATTTGGGCCCAAGTTCGAGAGAAAAACGCAACTGAAGAATTTCCCTCAGTATTAATCCTTTACTATGGACAGGGCTACTAACAGAAGCCATGGCCGAGTAGTTAGAGGTGCTGGCCCTGATATACCCGTAATGTGGCACGGTTCGAATCCTAGTGAGGTCAAATTTTTTTCTTTCTTATATTTTACGGAGTCACTGTACATTGCCCAATCCCATACATTTATGGCAGTAACAACAATATTTTTTAATTTTCAGCCTATTTTCTGGATTTTCAATCAACCCCCTTGGGAGAGTTTCAAAGCTAATTTTGGGATTCTTGTTCGGCCGAAAAGAGGTTTCACATGCCTACAGGCCTAATATGTTTAGATTTGGATAATACAAGGATACTTCCGTGAATAGGATGGGCGTCGATTGGTCGTGGCTCTTTCTCAAGGCGGTAAACAATGAACGGATTATTATTTTTAACATGCAGAGATACATGCACTTCAAATTTCCCAGATGTTATGAAAAAATTATTTTAAAATATATTGCAAAAATATATTAAAATCATTTTAAAATTATTTTGAAAACCTATTAACTCTCTCTTTTTAGGCATTTAAAATTTTTTTTCATAATTTTAAATTGATTTTAACAAAAGTTTTAAATGTTTAACTCGAAAAGAAGCTACCCAGTAAACACAAAATGCTGCAGTAAACACAAGATGCGCATCTGATGCGCTGCGCAGTGGCGCTGCAGCTACCACGAGGGCGCTGCTGCAGCGCGTCTAGCACTCCTAAACTTCCCTTTTTTGAATGTCGGATACGCTGCAAACGGGTGTTGAGCGCTGCACAAGCGTGTCACGATCGCTTCAAACTGCAAAAAAAAGGGTACACCCCTGGACAACTTTATATTACCTATCTCCAGACCGTATAGTATAGACTCATCTTGAATCTCACATCTATCTATGGTAAGTCTATCTCGCAAATTCCTACATCATATCCTACTCGCAACTGAAAGATGCACTCCAAGAAAGTTGTATATATATGGCCATTCCCGTGCGTAAATGTGTTTGCGAGAACTGACTTTTAAATGTCAACGCCGTGTTTGTTTGAGGAAATATACCATCCAATCACGATAACAGTTTTCAGGTATTAATTAATTGAAACCTATGGTATTGATATGGTATTAATGATAACAGTTTTCAGGTATTAATTAATTGCAACATTAAATGAATATAAAGTCAATATTAATGAGTCTTAGAATTCCAGTCTTAGAAACTTTACTATCGCCTTTTGCAGGATCGCCTTTATTTTGTTATGGAGTATGTGAATGGAGGTGATTTAATGTTCCAAATTCAGCAATGTGGAAAATTTAAGGAACCTGTGGCAGTGTAAGTATTTCTTTTTTGCACTTATATGGAATTGCTCAAAGCAAGGATTATTAGGTATTTTTCCCATCAAATCATCGGATAACATTTGCTTGGGTATTTTATCCAGTCATCAGAATGTCTGATATGTGTGAGTGAAATTATATTGGAGTGGGAATAAAAGGTTGCAATAAACTATTTCAAATATTTTCCAGGGATGTTTATCCTCCAACTTAAATTTAAGTTGCTGATCAAATGCCAATACTTATTTTTGCTGTGAACATATGTACTTACAGCTACATATATTGTGTATATACATAGGCAGTAATTGTAGAAAATGGAACAGCAGATATTGAATCCACAGCGTGAGGGATTAAAGCATTTTACAACTCGGGTACTGTGGAGAAAATGCTTTTTAACTCCAAAGACAAATATGCGAGAACAGGCAAAAGTAGTGTGTATTAACTGAAGTGTGACGATTGTGACATTTGTTATATTGGTCAAACTGGATGCAAATTCAAAGACCAAAAGAAATATCACAGAAACTGTTTTATAAATGGGAATGGTAATTCAAACTTTGTAGAACATTTAAACAACCATTTTAGCAATTTTGATTATGAAATTTTACATACAGTTGAAAGAGGCTATAAGCTGGATTTTTTTAGAGCAATTTTAAATTTTTAACTGCCAAAGTATTTTATGTAATGACCATATGTTCTCCACCCATTATCCTCTCCTAAAAATCAGTATTCCCCCTTCCCACAACCTCCTGCCCTCGTAGTCACCAACAATCGTCATTCACCTAGTTGTTCTCACTCCTCCTCAAAAAGAACCCCAAATTGAGTCAACCCTCCCGCTTCTTTCTTTTCAATTTCCCAGGATTACCCTAACCCCCTCTCCCCCTAGCCCCCAACTCCCGGCCTTACAACTCCATCCCCCTCCCACTCCTTTTGCCTCCCTCCCCCTCCACCCTATTACGTATTTATACTTAGCCACCACACGATCAGTTTCCTTGAAAATGGCACTGAGTTGCCGAAACCTGGGTCGGTTTTTTCATTATTAAAGTGTGGATTTTTTACCAAGTGATTTTTCAATATGTGTACTTACAGTTTACTGTGATCAATTTTATTTCAAAGTGAAAAATGTCTTTAAAAGTTTTAAATCTATGTCCAAAGACCTGTAGCCATCAGGAATACCCCATTATTTCTTAATGGATAAATATTGAACTATGGTGACATCTATTGCGATGAATGGTAACTTTAATAAAAATGCAAGCAATGGGAAACGCTGTTTGTTATTTATGTGTTCAAAGGAGTAGCTGAATTGTCCTTGTTCTGCTGTGTTTCAGCAAAGTTTTTTTTCGTCAGCCTTGATTAACATTTACCATTCAGTCTGAAAAGGTCATTGTTACATTCGTTATGCATTATGTATTATAAAATGACTTGATCAGACCCTGGTATTTATGTATGTGACACTTTAAGATATTGCATGCTATTTTCTGAGTACATATAGGGTTTTATTTTATTCTATCCTGCATTTGTTTTTTATGCAGAGAGAGTTATATTTTTAATGAATTATTTTGCCTTGTGAAACAATCAAAATGATTGATCAGACCCTTGTATTTATGTATGTGACACTTTAAGATGTTGCATGCTATTTTCTGAGTACATATAGGGTTTTATTTTATTCTATCCTGCATTTGTTTTTTAGGCAGAGAGAGTTATATTTTTAATGAATTATTTTGCCTTGTGAAACAATCAAACAGACACAGGCATGTATCAAACATTTCACTTCATGAGTTAAGTGCAATGTGTGTGGCAGGATGGAAAGTCTATTGAAGTAAATTGGTAGAAAGTTCAAGGTTGAGAAGTGATTAAGTTTTGACTAAGTCTCCTAAGCCATATCCTTACTATATAACTTTCTAGAATACTAAGTATATTAATTGTTGTATGATATTATTTTCAGGTTCTACTCTGCAGAGATAGCCATTGGGCTTTTCTTCTTGCAATCAAGAGGCATTGTATATCGAGATTTGAAGTTGGACAATGTTCTACTTGATCAAGATGGTCACATAAAGATTGCTGACTTTGGAATGTGCAAAGAAGGCATTACTGGTGACAAGACAACCAAGACTTTCTGTGGAACACCAGACTACATTGCTCCAGAGGTATCAAAGCTAAAAAAAACTATGGGTTCATTATCTTCTGTCATCTAGTTGACTTGAATTTCTTAGCTTAAGTAATTTATTGATAAAAAATGTTTTGGAAGAGTACATACATACATAGTATGTTACGTAAAAAGTTATAAAATTGTAAATTGTGTACTGTCTTTTCCTTCGTATTCAGTGTTACTCTGTCACCTGAAGAAGATTCTTTTGGATCATTCTAAATATCTGTAGATTAATGCACTAATTTTATAGATACAGTAGACCATTACTAATATGTACCCCTGTATAATCCAGACTGGCCTCTGGCTCATAGTGTGGGTGGCTTATTGAGGGGTCATGAGATGGGATCACTGCCAAAAAATCCAATATTATTTCCTAAACCAATTTATTTGATTAAATGGTTGCACTTTTACTGCTTCCTATGTAATTATATGCCAGACAAGAGAGTACCTACTAGCTAAATTTTAAGTATTCCTAGGAACTTAGGAACTATTCTTAGGAAAAGTGTTCCTAAGTGCATTGCTCCTCCTCTACTCTGAGAAATTCAGTAATGACATGGGTTGGGGAAGAAGAGAGGGGAGACCTTTATGTGAATTTATCACTTTCGTATCCTAACGGAATCAGTCACCTGTCTTCTACTTGGGAATATCTTTCTTCTCATTAGGCTCTTACCTATGTTATTTTGTCCTACCTTCAGTTTAAGTCGACTACTGCTGCGTTTGGGGGAATAATGAATTGGATGGCAGCAGAGGGAAAAGTCTCCTCTGTTGGTCCACCCCTTGGAAAAGTACGGGAAATGCAAAAGGTGCTGATGTGTCAGAGTTTCACATGAGGCCACTACGTTCTTCTCACTAGCATCGAATAAAGGGATTTTCCAAACAGTGACACTTGCTCGGTCTGCTCATCTTGAAAGAGCATCTACAATTTAAAATGTAAAACTTTCGAGAAAATTCTCAGAACTATGCGCTGAGTGTAGGTGGACATTATAATGCCGAAATAAATTAGGATTGAGAAATTTCATTGTGCTGGTTCATTTGCAAAATGATTCAATGTGATCACACTAAAAGTTGTTGTGTCTGTATGAATTATTAGAGTTAAAAACAATAATACACATCAATATTCATATTCTCCTCTAGATTAGAATACAATTCAACCTTAGCTTATTTCTTTACAATGATGTATGCTTGAAAAATATTATTGTTGGATATGTCCTCATGATATCAAGAGCACAAAATTTCATAGTGAGCATCACAGGTTGAAGACATTCTTGATTTAAATCATTTTAAATCTGCTTTGCTTTTTCACAAATAAACATCCCAGACTCTGTGTCATATTTTATTTATCACCTTTGAATGAGACCAATGTTGCAGCAATTGATTCCAATTGAACCAAAAATTTTCTTTAGTCAAATAAAGTTTGCGACTTGGAAAGAGATCTATTTATACAGAAGACCTGTGAAGGTAGTTTGCTCTGCCACAATAGGCAGCATCTGAGATTCTGAGTGGTTCTATTTTATTTTATGGTTCTTGGTACTCAATGCCTACCAATGTGGGCATTAAAATGCCAGAATAAATAAATATTTATTTCATTGTTCATTGCATTGACATAAATTTATGTCCAATTCATACATATTTCAAATTCATATGAGAAATTAAAAATGTGATCAGTCATAATGTGAGTTTCAGATCATATAGATTAACCATCATCCCTTGCCCATTCATGAAACAAACCAATCCTATTGTGAACAATTCGTAGAGTGGGGTTCTTCTGTATTTCTTCTACAATTATTATAATTAATGGAGACTAATGGTTGCTATTATGCTTTACTTTCAGATTATCCTTTACCAACCTTATGGGAAGAGTGTAGATTGGTGGGCTTATGGAGTCCTCCTGTATGAGATGCTTGTGGGCCAGCCTCCCTTTGATGGGGAAGATGAAGAGGAGCTCTTTGCAGCCATTACTGATCATAGTGTTTCCTATCCTAAATCTCTGTCAAAGGAAGCCAAGGAAGTGTGCAAAGGAGTAAGTAGAGTGAAGGATAGAATTGTATTTTTATGTTGCTGTCTTTTAGAGCTTTGTGAATAAGGAATTTTCCCTTTGAGTTGAATAGATTGTTCCAAAAAGTATTATAATAAAAACTCAACGAAAAAAAATCAATGCTCTAATTGTAGCTATTCATTCATAAATTGAAAATTAAAATACACAAAAAGTGACGCCCATCAAATGAGCTGCGCTGAGACTTCTATGTCATCCACCTCCTCTCATTGGCTGTTTTGGGGAGTGGAGTGGGGGTGGAGTTGGGGAGGGGAGGTCTGCCTACACAGCAACTGGCGCAGCAGATTTTGATTGAAGGGATGACGTAAGAAGCCTCATCATGCCCATTCCAGTGAAAGGGTAGAGAACATCAGTTTTTCGTCGCTTATAACTTGAGAACTAGGTGACGGATTGAAAAATGGAAAAATACGTGTATTTTTATTGTACAAACTCCATCAGATTCGGCAATAATAAAAAAATGATAAACTGATAAAAAATGGTAAAATGGTAAAACATTAAATTGATTGAAATATCCAGATTTGCTGTGGAATGGATTATGTAAGACTTTGCATAGATAAAGTAATCAGTGTGTTTAAGGAGATTTTAAGAAAAATTCCACTGTATGAGTCACTTGAATATACAGTAGAAACTTTATAATATGAAATACGGAAATAAGAAGTTTCGATTATATGAAAGAAAACTGTCGGTCCCGGCCGAAAGCCTTTTATAAACACATGATACTATTTGAAAATACAAAATGTAGGAAATTAGGAACCTGGGGCCCGGTCCACAGGAAAAAGTGGAATACATTATTACAAACAATGGTGAAAAACTGCAGATGTAGGCACCAAACTAATCAGTGTTGCTGAATATGATGCATCAAACGTGTGAAATGCGTGACTGATAGTGTATTCTTCTCTCACATATGCCTGAGTCCCCAGTCATTTTCCACATATGAGTTCTCATATCATTTAGACCAGTGGCAAATATATGGGAGGGGGGGCCCGGCTCCCCCCCCCCCCCTTGCGAAATAAGGCTGTATGGCAGTGGCGAGAGGTGCTCAGTGCATGTGCGGATACCTAAACTACAGTTAGTTGTCGCTGGCTAGTTGGTCTTGGCCCCACCCAAAGTTATAACCTATATTCACCGCTGATTTAGACCTTGAGTAATAGGGAAATTGTTAGTTTAAGTCATTATTTCTCGTATCGTGTGGTTATTTTTGTTTTAACTGTTAGCAGCTTTTCCATTGTAAACAATTCTCTTCTAGTTAAAACTCACGTGTGGTGCCACATGTCAGCAGAGTTATTTTCTGGAACTAAACACGCCCAAAAACTTCCAGAAACACACTTTCGCAACAGGGAGTCAGTGAAAAGAAACACCTCCATGGCTTGGAGGGAACACACAACTTTATTTTCTGTTCTCTCTACACAAGTAAGAAAGACAAGTAGCGACAATGTTCACTTGGTACCCTACATTTGCCGCTAGATGCTGTACCCATCTGTGTCTCTCGTAATTGTAGCTGATTTAGACGATCGCAACCCTTTAGTTATTCCAACACCACATACCATACTCGCAGTTCAAATTGTTGTGTGAGCTCTGGGATGGAAAAATGATGTGATAAAATGATGGGAAATAGGACAGGGTAGCCACTCTTGGTAGCCACTCTTGCTGGAAGTGTTTATTCTTTTTCAAATGAATTAGTACCTGCAGCACTTATTCACAATGCATGATAATGTTGGCTCTGAATGAATGTTCTTTTTTTTCCTTGGTGCAGTTCCTCACTAAGAATCCAGGGAAACGTCTTGGCTGTAGTGCAAAAGGTGAGGAAGACATCCGTGGCCATGCCTTTTTTCGTCGTATCGATTGGGAGAAGATTGAGAATCGAGAAGTGCAGCCTCCCTTCAAGCCCAAGATTGTAAGTACTTAATTCCACAACTTGCAAGGAAACTATGTATCTTTTTAAACTAGAGTAGCGTGTTCAGGATTTTATTTTTACCTTAAAAAAGAGGAATCTTATATGATTTCCTAGTCTCCCAGTTATCTCTGCCCTTCTCAGGAAGCACCCTGGGAGATGTGTCATTCTCCTGACCATAGTTGGGATTAGCAATTTAAAAAATTAATGATTAAAATTAATCGCTAAAAATGTAGTTAACTATTCAACTTAACCGTTACTTTTTAGAAGAGTTAACTTTTAACTTTAAATCGTTAAAATTGTTCATTAACTGATATAAAGCTAATTTCAGTTAATTTTTTTTGTTAATTTTTGGCGAATGTCGACCTGTTTGAATTTGGGTGCAAAACTTGCCCAACAGACAAAGGGGAAAATAAAACGGTTTATAAGAATGCAATATAGCTGGGTAGTTGTGCAAGAATGCAATGAATAAGCCCGGATGAATACATCCAAACAAAAGTGGGGTTGAGTGGAGTGACCGCCAAAGTTTTTATGATTATTATTCACCAAAACAATGATTAAATTAACATTCTCTTTTCATGAAGACAATTCAACTATATTTTTCAGCCCAACACATAAGCAAAATTCTAAATGCTAGTGCAAAATATAGTAAATGATGGGAGACATTAACTGAATATGTTAACAATTTTTGAATGGGTAATAAACTTTGTCAACATTTCTTTCAAATAAGTCTAGTAAGGGCCTGATTTTGTACAAAGGGTCTGTTGGCTTGGGCTCACCCTCTTGGGCATTTTGTCGAAAGTGGATTGACCTTAAAATTTGCAGAAATCTATCCCTCCACATTACTTTTGGGAAATGCAGCTGGTCGTACCTGTCATACTTCCGCCAATAATCTTGGATTTTATTTAGTCTTATGCTCCCCATATGGTACAACAATCATAAAAATCTTTCAATCTCATCCCGAGAAATGCGTTGCCACTTTTTGGCTCGTGATTTAACATTTGATTTTTGAAAGAGGGTTTTTCCATTTATATTACTTTCAGTCAGTATTAAATTAAAAAACTCCTCATCGGCCAAAAGTTTAAAGTAGTCAAAAGGTTTACTACCAGGATTACCTGTCTTTAGTCCGGGTTCCCCACTAAAGGCAATATCCTTGGCTGCAATTTTATTACAATACCAAACAATGGTGTTCGCAACAGTAGGTACAGGCTATACTTCAAGGGCTGAATGATCTTCGTCATCCTCTGTGCTTGACTCTTCATCATCAGGTACCTCAAATTCTGATCCACTGTCACTAGAAATGTCCTCTGCTTCTTCTTTTTCCATTTGCAGCCAAATGATTTCGTCATCATGAGTTTCTCTCCCATCTCCCTCATATGATCTCCTCCGTTTTCCACACATACCAGAGGTTGAGAGGATGGTATTCATATTCTGGAAAGTTGTATGTTAAAAATTATAAATAAGTAAATTTAAAAATAGGTAATGGAATACAATCCAAAAACTTTTTCATGAAAATTTCAAAGGAATGATAATAATTATTTTCATGAAGCATGAGAAACATTTCCCTTAATTTCATTTTGACAGGGTATAGAAAACAATACAGTCAAGAATAATTTCATAATTACCTCTCTCCTTCGAGTAAAAATATTGAAAGCGTTCCTATTCAAGAGCAAGAATATCAGGACAGACACTGAAAAAATAGATTTTAATTATATTTTGCATATCCTACAAGGGATCATAGCAAAATAAACTGATATTTTAAGATATAATGCAGGAGTACAGTTTTCATCACGGCTACATGATATGATGAAGAAGAATAAACTTGCTCCAACAACTGAAAGGTGCAATCTCACATAATATTGATATTGAGCGTGTTTTATGTTGAAGAAACGAAGATGAACCTCACTGCTCGACAACTGTCGCCTTACTGAATCACGGCAGCAAAAATATATTACATCGAATGGGAAATGGCTAAGGAATATACAGAATGTACGGTAACAGATAATACTTGAAGAGCAAATTTTAAAAGCCTAAGTCGTTACATTGTCTGGACATTTCGCGAGGTTTCAATGAAAAAAATAAAAAAAAGCTCACCACTAGACAATTGTAGGAGTAGTGAAACACGACAGCAAAAATATACTAAATTGAAAGAAAAATGGCTAAGCAGTATATACAATGTACGAAAAAGATAATATCTGAGGACAGTGAAATTTAACAATTTGAGGTCATTACAGGCAAATTTCGAATGGTTCCAAATAAAAAATGAAAACGAAGCTCGCCACTAGATAACTGTAGCAGTAATGAATCACGACAGAGGAAATGAGTTACATTGTTTAGGAAACGGCAAAGAAATACATACAATATACGGTAGGGTGCCACTTCCCGCCGAGTGGCGGGTCCCGTTCTTAATTTCCGCACGCTGCCCCGCCACTTGGCGGGGTCTGATGTGAATGGGTTAAAATGATTGGGGTATCATTGGACATGGTATTACTAATACATTCATTAGTTACTACTAATAAATGTATTAGTAGTACCATGCCATTGGATACACCTGGGAGAAATGGGCTTCCCAGGGTATACAAGTGTATGAAGGCTGGGAAATGCTGTTTTGTAGCCTAATGGTTTTACTGCATTCCTTTTCTTCATTTGAAATTATTTTTCCTTTCTAGAAACACCGTAAGGATGTGAGCAACTTTGACAAGCAGTTCACATCAGAGAAGACAGATCTTACTCCAACTGATAAACTCTTCATGATGAATTTGGACCAGACAGAGTTTATGGGATTTTCCTTCCTCAACCCAGAGTATGTGCAGCATGTATAAGAGATAGTGCACATGTGAAGCAAGAGTTGCCCAGGGAAAGAGAAATATTTTCAATAAGATGTGAGGCTTAAGAGAGCCTGAGGAGATGGCCACTTGTGTTATGCATCAAGATATAAATATATATATATATATATGATGAGGGTTACTGAGAAGCCACTCTGAATTGTGATTTTAGAGAATTTCCAGATAAGTATTTTTTTTCTTTTTGCTGAACCAAGCCTCTTCTTAATTGGCTGTAGCTCTTCAAACTACCTGCTTATTTAGAAGGGGTTGCAGGGATTACCGATTGTGATTTTTATATGATGGATGTAATATCTTTCCCTCTGTCACAAAAAATTATGTCAACCAGCTACTCAGTGCAAGTACTATAAAAGAAAATGCCAGAATGCAATCAGTTTGAGCATCAAAATGTTTTATCTTATCAAATTTTTAAATCTTTTGTGTAAAAACTTGGTTGAGTTGCTTCTAGTGGATTTTTTGACGAAGTGGCTCCAAGCAAGATTTCCTCTATGGCTCTGCCCATTTACCAAATGAGGTGAAGCATTCTTTTAAAATTCCTTCATAGTGTGCCATCATTAATTCACCAGTGTAAGGCTGTGTGGTGTATAACTAAGGAAGGTTTCTTTACATTATGAAGCTGTTTGGCTTGGCAGGCTATTTGGCAGCATTTCATGGTGAAGACTGAAGGTTGATGCAGCTCCCTTCTTTAGAAAATTTTAAGCCCTTCCCCATTCTCATGCAATGCTGCAGTCCAGCTTGTATTGTTATTGTGGACATGATAAAAAGTCTGAGAATGGGGTTTTGGTGTCTTGCAGTTTTCTTGAACTATAAATTCTGATTTTGTAGAGTTAATTTTTAGGTAAGTTCCCCTGCCCTAACCAATTGTCTTGGTGAACTAATTGGGTGTGCCTATGGTATTAATATTTTTATTTTTAAACAAAAGTAATGATGTTGGGTTGTACCCATTTGCTATTTTAAATGTATCATTGTCTGGAGCATAGCCTATATTACTTTCCAAGCAATTTACGAGTGATAAGATAGGAGGATTCAGCAATATTTTAAATGTTTTAATCATCTGAATAGTTCTCAAAAACTAATATCACTTTGTCATTTCAAGTGCAAAAGTAAGTGAAGGAAAGCATTTGTGCAAGTAATTTGTGGGTATAAAATATGTGATCTTATTTAATAGAGTAATTGTATAGTACTCTATGAGGTCTGGTTATTTAGAACAGGAAAATTATATTAATGAAAGCATTCAAATAAATTAGATGAATATGTAAGTTAGGTGATGCACTAAATATTTCAAAAATATGAGTGCAAAACTTGTGTATTTTTCATTAAGTTGATGCAATATTAGTTCAAATCACTCTCCAATAATGTGCTCCATCAAATTCCTCAAGCTAAATGATTCTCATTTTGCCTGTTTATAAGCTCTTGACCTCCTATTTGTGAGAGGCATATTATAGTGATCACCTAAATTGAACCTCATCTTTTCTTTTAGTAGGTAGGTACCCTCCTTACTGATATGTAATTGATTTTATTTTGTCTTAGGAAAATTGCTTGGCACATGATTTCTGATGTAATCACTTCTATGGAATTAGGTTACTTTGTTACCATAGAGTTTTTGATGAACAGTCTGACTGCTATAAATAGATATTCTTCGTACTTGTAGGGAGAATAAGGCTCTGAGACATAAAGAATTGAGTAACTTTTTTATGCATTCCATAACAGTAAACTTCAATCCATAAAGGGGTTCATGTCAATTAATAAATGCTAATTTCTGTGTATGAGAGTGCATATTCAAAAATTTTAAATAACCTTTGTGGTATCATATAACCTTCAAATGGTATTTAGTTTAATTTTGCTAACTGAATTCCATTGCCATGTTTTTGGGGTATCTCCTTTGGCATATTGATTTAAACTCCCCTGCAGGATTTGAAGATATAAAGTAACCATTCCATTGATTTCCTAATCATGTTCTCTGTTATTTCCTACATGAATGAAGAAGTAGTTTGAAGTTTCCATATAACCATGATAATTTGGTGGTGATTAACCTTTAGCATGTGAATAATTGCTTAGTAGCTGTAAATACTCTCTGAATGATATGATCTTTTTTTAACTTTTCAAATTTTACTGCTCTGTACTGAGTGTTCATCAGTGAAAGAGAGCTTCTAATATGATGGGTTTCCATAAATTACCTGTTCTAGGGTCATTTCACTATGGTTTCTCATGATAGCAGGAATGAGGAATGGTATTCCCATAGCATATGTTTTTCTTAAAACTGATACGAATGTCTCCATTTTCATACCCTACACCCTAAAACATGCCATTCTGAAGATGTCTCCATGGTTAATAAAATTCAGTTCTCATAGCATCAGTTTTAGGAGATGGTTATTACATGCATAGGAATTTTTATTTAGAAAAATGAAAGGTCACCTAATCATATAATGTGCAAATATAATTTGGCTATGCATGGAAAATTTTATTATTATTGTGTTGTATTACCTACTTTTTATTGAATTTTGGCCAGTAATAAGTCTTTTGGTACTCAATGAGTTAACGTGAAAAATTGATAGTACTCGTTAAAGGAGAAGTCTTCTGTGAAGAAAGTATGAAAATCCATTGTAACAATTGCAGACATTTTTACTGGGTTCATTGAGGTTTTGTTTTTACTACTGTGTATATTAGAGTTCGCTGTTTCTGTTTTGTTAGTCTGATTCACACATTGAAGTATCTTCTACCTTAGAAATATTAGAATCCTTCTGGTCAAGTAATGCATTTTGATTGATATGAAGTGGCCAGGTCTATCACCAAGACAAAACAATCATGTGTAAAGTAATCAGCACTTTTGAAACTTTATTTGAGCATTGTTATTAGGCGCTAATTGAAAACAAATATTTGACAACTCAAGAAATGGGAAAAATTCAAAGGAACTACTTAAAATAATTTCCCTCTGCTTTCTTTGATAGAATGAAATTCAGTGATGATTTTTCTCAATTTTGATTCATTGTAAAAAATAAGGATATGGCATTTGAGAAATCGATAAGCCAGTGATAATTGTTTTGTCTATCTTTGTTGGTGGAAGAAAGGATAGAGGCTTTGTTTCCATGATGTGTATGTTAAGACATGCTTATGCTTCTTCAAATGCATTCAAAGTGTTTTTAATTTTAATGATAAAATGCGAGAAATGAATTTGGCAATAAAATTAGCTCAGCTATTGGAAGAAAAATGATTTACATGAGGATTTGATTTCAACAATCAATTATGTGAACTACTATTGAGACAATTCAACATTTACTTCCTCAGTATTTTTTATTGTAGTATTGTAGTGTGTCTATTGTTGTCTTTTCCCATACTCAAGGTACACTTTTGATTTTTTGAATTAATGTTGTTCTTTCATCTCATGTAAATACTTATGCTTAATTCATGTGTAGAAAATCCACGAATGAATGCCTCTTAGATACATCAAGCAATTCTTTGCTTGGTTTTGACTAAAATATTTCTTTGCTTGTATTAATTGAGAAATTCTTTGAAAATATGACAACAAAAAATATTGTCTTCAAATTTCTCATCCACATATTACTCAAGTCTCACTTAAATAAATTGTAATGTGGTTGTTATCATTATATAGGTCAACGAGTGTTTTTATGAATATAATTGACTACTACTTCTACAGTGTTTAAGAACACACTTTTCCCCAATATTAACTTGTGAGTAGTATTTTTAATCTAATTGATGGGACATACTCTGTTTTTATTCTTGTAACTTTTTTATTTTATATTGTGAACTATGTATAAATGATACATGTAAGTGAATGCCTGTGATGATAGTGAAGTTTTTCTTGAAAGTTTAGCTATGTTTATTGGGACTTTTAAAGATTATACTGAATTTAGACCTTAAAACTAAATGGGTTGTGCTATGAAGATTTTAGAATTTATCTTTTTTTAAGTTGTAAAAATGCTGCCACTTAGTATTATATTGGGGTCTGTTATATCTAATTGAAAATAGATGACCTATGAAAGGTATCTTCCATTGATTGAATGCAAGATATGTTGATTTATAATGTGTGGTCTTGTTGATCTCTCGATTAATAACTTTCTAATTAAGGTGGTAGTATGAATACAACCTGTAACACTTAAGGCAAATTTTTAAAGCAACCATCATATTTTTGAAAATTGGTTGTTAAAATGTGAATTTAAGGTCAATGATATATTTATTATAACCTTAACATTCATGTTGTTTAAAAAAACTAAATGCTTTAGAAAAATCTATATTTTAATCTGGTAGACTCGCTTTATAGGCTATTCCCTAAGACTTTTTGATCAAATTACAAATTAATACTATTATTCCTGAAAATTTTGGATTTCCTTACCTCTGGTTAGTTCCATCTCACTTTTCTTGTCTTTCAGCCTAAAACAGAGGATATATTATATATATGTAGTTATGGGTATGACTCCTTTTTACTATTGTGGCTCAAATTTGTAATTTGAAATGTATGATAGGCTGAGTGTATTTATCATGAAGTATAATGCTCTCTACTGTTCAAAAATAGATTTTCACCAACTGTTTTCAAAATGAGACCATTGACTACCTTATTGATATAAATTTTTGAAATGAAGAAATAGAGTATCAATATTAAATATTTAAAGTAAAATAGCTGTGGAAAATATTTGTCTATAACAGTCAAAATTTAATAAATATGTTCCTACATTTTGCTTGTGAAAAGCCAAGTTTAATTCTTATTGGTGATTGTAATTATTATTACTGATGGATTGTGGCTGACGTTTTTTTCCTGTTTGTAAATGCTGCAATCATAAATTATCTCTGAAATGCAGCATTGTTTATGTATGTCTTATGCGAATATTTAAAATTTTGTAATCCCCATTAATCATTTGCTAATATTGTTAAACATGCTCAATTGAAACATCTTTAGAATTAATCTTTAATTTTCAAGTTGGTACTAATTTGATTGAGCATCTCAGCATCAGATGTATTCATTTGATTACCAAAGTGTGTTTAGAAGTAACTATACTTGGAGATGGTTCTCTTTTACTATGTAAACCAATGATGGATCTGATAAAATTAGGGAAAGGCTATTTTTTTCTGTGTAATAATGGGAGGGATTCCAACGAAAGGCAGTTGAAATTCAGACCTGAGGTAATGCTTAATTTTTACCATGTAATTGTGCTTTCTTTTGTGAGTAGCATATAACTACATACTTTATCTTACACCACTATCAGTGAAACCCTTTGGGTTACCCATGAAAGGGAGATGGACACATCATTTAACTATGAGAGGTATATATACATTGAGTTGATATGTAAACAATAGTACAATTTGGGGTGTGAGATGCATAAGGAATTCATTAAAAATCTTTTTGAGACATTATTATTCAAACAATTGTCATTTTTTGAATCTGTCGTTTTGGGTTTAGGAGGGTAATGAAATCCTCTATATGATCCTTTACTATCCACAACGTGGATATCATGTGCGTAGAATACCTTCTAAAAATTTTTAATGAAACAGCCTGTGCGCACGTCTGTAAAAGTGAGCCTATACATAGTTGTATGTGTTTGTGTGAATGCGCATTATTGTGGCTGTGGTGTGAGAGTTAATGAGTGAATTTTTACTCGGGAAAAAATAAATAATTTGGAAAGTATGATTATACAGTTTTACTGTAAATGGGTATAAATGATATGCAAGGACTGGATAATAGTGCAGTGAGGAGAAAATTCTTATCCCAGTGTACTTTCCAGTGTTAAGAATAACAGCATTGTAAATTTACAAACTTTGTTTAAAATCAATCCCAATTATTGTTCAGATCAGAAATTCTATTTCATACTCTAAATTATACCTATTGATGATTAGTTTCTACTGACAATTATGCATTTTAAAAAGCTATTAAATATTTAACATAGAGTTTTTTAAAAAGTTATCTACTGTTGCTATTTTATATCATCTTTAATTTGATAATAAAAGGTTAAATCATGCTATAGAATTGGGTGATAATTCCTTGATAATTAGTGATACAATTTTATTTTTCAATGATCCTTTTTAACTTCTTCATTTTAGTGGCACAATAGCTATCATCTGACTCCGAAGTTAAATTCCTGAATATGTTAGAAAGCATATCAAAGGATTAGTATACCTTAGAATGAACTTGGGAATGAAAATATCAAGATAAGTTTTAAAATTGAAAATATAGCTTTAAGGCTGTTTGAAGTTCGTTTTTTGCTTGTTTGTTCCCAATTTGTTCCTTTGACTTTTTGAGTTATCTCATTGCATATTTTTGATATTTGCTTACAGAATCCATAATGAGCTCATAGTGTACATACTTGTGATGTAATATATCTGTATGCCATGTTAAGATATTAAAGTGGGCTTGTTTTTGCTAAAAACAGTCACAGTATTTCTTGCAAAATAAGTTAATTTTCGATAATGGGAATGGAGGACATCATAATTGTAGCTAAGAATTTTTCTGTAGCTCTCTTGGGTACTTTTATTAATCAAGTCATTTTATCTATTGAATTGTAGCCACAATGTCAATGCAAGGTGATATTGATGTTTGATGTAACATCACAGTTAATTTTCAGATATATTTTATTGTTAGCAGAATGATCCTGTTGCTCCTTTTACATACTCGCTTTGTTGTAAAGAAATAATTAATTAAATTTTAAGTTTAACGTCAAGGAATTAAGTAAGGAAATTAATAAGATTAAACCACCTTTCATTTAATTACCTTTTAAATTTTATAAATAAACTATAGATTTAAGCTCATCAATATTTTCCACGTTAAAATTATCTACTGTGTATCTGGCTTATTAATTGATTTTGATTTTTGTGTTTGAACTGTGCAATGAATCTTTTTTTTATTGATGTGGACCCATCATAAATTCAGCTTGCTTAGCCCTAGAAGACTTTGAAAGATATATTTCCTGACCCTGTCCACTTTCCAGAGTCAGAAATTAGTGTCCATTCTAAATTTTGGAAGTTGCCAATAACTAAAATGGATATTGAAAAAGAACTCTAAAAAAAGAGCGAAGAATTTGTTAAAATTTAATTACACGTTAGACTCACAACTACCTTCTTTTGTCTTATCAAACAAATGGACGTAAAATATGCACCATAAATTTCCCTTTTTTGAATTGTGTTTACCAAGAATCAGAAAAGTAATCTTTTGCCAAAATTTGTGAACAAATATCACATGGCATGATCCAGTGTGCAATCATGCTTTTTTGCTTATTTCCAATGTAACATTTGTATATTTTAGGTTTCAGTAAATTTTCTTGGAAAAAGTTACTTGCATTGTTGCTGAAGATTTTTACCACTGATATTGACAAAAATGAGATTTCTGCAGGTGTATATAAAGTAGAAATGTCCATCCTCTAATCAACTGGAAAATACACTAACCAGAATGTCAGTTGGGTTGCAGATACTCTAGGATGCCCCTAATTGAAACACCTCTCCTAGTTGTTTTCTGGTGATGGCAGGGAAGCATTTATTTAGACCTAACTTACTTCCTTTCTCAGATCTTTTTTCAGCCTGTAAAAGTTTTACTGCTATAGTTATCAAGAATGTAAACTGTGGTGTCTATTTTTTATCTTGCAACATTATTTATGATAAGTAATAATTTATAAATCTTACTTATCTCAAATTTTTATCATATATTGAAGCATAATACTCTTAAGTTGTTGTTAAATGGAGCTCTAATTAAATGGTAGTCCTTGAGAATATTACCCAATCTAAAAATATCTTACTTTGCTCCTTGTTTTAATGGAATTTTCACATAAAATTCTATTAATTTGGTATTTCTACAAAAGGAAAAGATTTTGTAAATTGTGTATAGTAAAATTATGCAAGTTTTGGAGAATTTTAATTACATGCCAACAATATAACCTGTCAATTGAGAAGAAATGTTTGAAAAATACCAATAATTTGTGATGCCAATTCAAGAATGACTGAAAATAATGAAAGCTTTTTTTGGAAGTTTTAGACTGATAATGAATAATATGAGCAACTATATAGCTTTATAAATCAAAAGTAGCTTTTTATAATAGTTTCATGGGTCATCAAAGTTGTTGAGTAGTTTTTAATTAAAATTAATCAATCTTGGGACTAAAGGTTGCTTTTCATTATTTGTTATTAATATGAATGATGTGAGATGAATACAAAATAATGAGATTTATTAAAAAATAGAATAAAATTAATAATATCCATTTGTAGAATAATAACTTGTAGAAGTTCATGAGGATGGCCAGAACTTCTAATTTTTGAAAAGTTTCCATTAAATCTCTAGAGTTCACTTGCACATTATTATTAAGGTAGTGGTTGAAACAACTTAATGGCCACCTTCCCTCACTCTATAATAAACTCCAGTTAATGATTTGTTATTCATGTTAATTATTATGTCCTCTATGTTTAGACCTATAGTGATAAAATTGTGGTGAGTTTGATTTTTGATTTCATAAGTAATTCAATGCAGGTATCAGAACTTTTTCTAATGAATTTCCTTTACATGTTTTCCTAAAGCCATTGATTAAGTTAGTCATATTTTATTCTTTGCCCTGCTTTGAGTCAAATGATCTTATTATGAACAAAATTACCACTCCTCCATAGTAGACTTCAGTGAATTGCAATAATTAGCATTGTTGAAAAAGTGATCTTTTATTTGATGTCAATGGTGGACTACTTCACCCACAAGAAATTGGCATGCAAAGTTTCTTTAACTCCAGACCTTGCAGTCATTGCCCATAGGATGCAAATAATAATAAAGTACCGATTGTTTGAATATGTGAGTGCGCGTGAATGCAGGTATCCATAATTACCTACTTTTAAGGATATGATCTTGAACAAAGGCCTAATATTATCTGTAAATAGTGAGCATATTTTCTTGTCTTCCTAGTTGGGAGGGTTACAAAGCTTTCACATATTCTGACCTAATGTGTGTTCCTCCTTTTGACTTAACTATCCAATGTCCATGAATCCACCGAATCTTTTCATGAACAATTTGTGTAATGTTTTCAGTGATAAAAAATTTTGTCTCGCTGTTATGGCTTTAATATCTTGGTTAAAATGACTTTCTGTAACTTAGGCATGCATAATCAATTTCATGTTTGCCTTTGATTGTCCAGGGTTGCCTCTTTCATTCCTGAAAGCGACATGAGCTTTCTGTATAAAATTGTACGGATAGATAGTTTAACTTTTGGTGTCAATTGAGATCAGAAAGAATGAGAGGAATTTGCTGCATTTGTAACTGCTTAAAAAAATCTCTTTCTCTTCTTAATTTATACATTGTATTATACTTTCAAGGAGATGGCTTTCATAAGCCTACATTTATGATAATTAATGATCAAAATGTCTTGTTTGCTAAATTGGTTATGGAAAATATTCCCCATACATATGGCTTCTGTAAGAGAAGAATTATTCTGTTCCTGTGCAGTAAAAACTTTTTTGTTGGAATTGAATGTGCTTTTGATTGAAATATATGCCTCAATAAAAGAAATGACAAAATATAAACTTGTGTTTTATGGACTTATAAAGCTTGTTTCCAATCACTGGGAAATAGTTGACTGTGATGCAGAGCTGTGCTGAGCCATTTTAGTACCTGAATTAAGAATAAAAATTTGCACCCTGCACTAATTGTAAGACACAAAAAATGTAGAAAATTTCCATTGCCCATTCAGGCAGAATTTAAAATACATATCTTCATATGAAAAAATAACCTATTTAAATGCATTCCTGTTAACATTTCAAATTGCTCATATAACAAGACAAAATTCAGTGTGGTTTTATGGCCATACCTGAAAAAATCAAATTTGCAACTTAGGAATGATAGGTGAATTTATAACAGGAATTTCCAGAATGTATTTTATTGATCACAACCATGGTTTCTTTGCAAAGCTAAATCATCAGGATGATGATAAACTTATGACATTCCTTTTAGCTTCTTTCATATCCGTGAACATAGAATGAATAACCAACTGTAAAGTTTTTGCACAATGTAAATCCTATAAACAACAAAGAGAAGTAAATGTAAAATGTTCTGTCCCTGAATTTCACCAAATATAAATAATGAAGTAAAAATATTATATACACAGAAGAAATTCGATTCGAAGAAGAAATTCGCATTGAAAAAATCATTTGACTTGACCGGGATTCGAACCTGGATCTCCTGATGGCCAGTCAGGTGTGTTAGCCAGTTACACACCTGACCATCTTAATTCAAGGTGAATTTCAGCGGGGGTTTATACAAACAAGGTGTTATTGTCCCCAGTCTATATCGCAGCACGGGAGATGTGGTTGTGCATGATATGCCACAGTTTCGGAGAATAAACCCAACATTGTTGCTTTTTGTACAACTAACTTTGACAATTTTCCAATCATTACGATTGCACAAATTACATGGTACGCAGTCACACCCATGGGTGTGAAGCTAAACCGAAGACTGTGAAATTTGCGATGAAAAAAATCATTTGACAGAAGTTTTGCCTTAAAAGAGGAGGAAATATGGAATGAATCCTACTCATGGCTTCACATAGCACTATTGAGTCATGGCTGGAGCAGTGGAAGGGAACCAAAGGACTGTGGGGGCGTTTTCCTCAGGCTGGCTGATCAGTCTATATACCTGGTCCAGCTGCAGTATAGGTCCAGCTCATGAGTTCATATGGGAATATGAAATCAAATAAACTTTGTTACTTACTTCCAGAGTTTATTGGTAAACCCCGACCTGTTTAAGCACTTGCATGTCATTATCAAGGGAAAATAGAATAACAATTAGGACACACAAGTGTTGATACAGGTCGGGGTTTACCTATAAACTGTGTGGTAGTCACATATAGTTCATTTAATTTAATTCTATAATAGGATGGGACTCTTCCTTGAACTACGACCTTGACGTGGTGGAAGGGCTTGTGCGTTCCAATGACCCCTAGAGCTGGACTGGCAGGAGCAAGTACATTGCTCCTGGTAGGGCCACCCATGCCAGATAGGTCGAAGGGTAGGAGCCAGACGAAAGGTAGTTCCGTGATGGTGTCACGTTAAAAATACCGTTGAGTCGCGTGGGATACCTCTCAACTATCACTTCCCAGAACATGAAAGTCATCCAAAGAGATCTGATTCCTGGCAACTACGGGACGCCGCCCACTAGGGCGGGTGTCGTGCCCGGCAGCGGGGGAGGCAAGGCCTCTGCGGTCGTCATCACACGAAATCCTTGCACAGAATCAGAATCATCATCAGAAGATACAAGGGAAAGGAGGGAGAAGAAAAAGAGGAGGAGGAAAACAGTGGTAAAAATAGGAACTTGGAACGTAAGGACCATGATGAGGGCCGGGAAGCTTGAAAATATTAAGCAGGAAATGGAAAAAGGAAAAATAGATGCTTTGGGATTGTGCGAGGTTAGATGGAAGGATAGCGGGGACTATTGGAGTGATAACTACAGGGTGATCTATAGTGGGGGAGATGAGAGTCAACGGGGGGTAGGCATGGTACTGAACACAAAGTTGGGACTGAGGGTAGTAAACATTGAACAGGTGAACGACAGGATACTAGTGGTAGAAATAAAAGCACGGCCGACGAATTTCGTACTGGTCCAGGTATACATGCCTACGAGCAACCATAGGGAGGAAGAGGTGGAAGAGGTGTACGAGCAAGTAGAAGAAATAATTAGAGAAGTGCCGGGGAAGAAAAACCTGATAGTGATGGGTGACTGGAATGCAGTGGTGGGAGAAGGGAGGGACGGATTAGAAGTAGGAGGGTTTGGGCTAGGAAGAAGAAATGATCGCGGGGAAAAGGCAGTTGAATTTTGTAGAAGAAATAAATTAGTAGAGACAAACACTTGGTTTAAACAACACCCCAGGCGTAGGTACACATGGAAAATGCCAGGTGACACCGGGAGATACCAAATTGATTATATAATGGTGAGGCAGAGATTTAGGAACAGTGTAAAAAACTCTCGTAGCTATCCAGGGGCGGATGCGGACTCGGATCATAACTTGGTGATGATGAAGTGTGAAGTTAGATTCAAAAGGCTTTGTAAAGGGAGGAAGATAAAGAGGTGGAACCTTGAAGCATTGAAAGGGTTGAAAAGGAGGGAATACCAAGAGCTAGTAGAAAAGAACATAGGTGAAGAGAAGCGGATGGGAACCATAGAGAAGAGATGGGAGGTTATAAAAACAGGCATTGCAAGAGCGGCAGAGAAAGCAATAGGAACGGTGGAAAAGAAGAGGGTTAAGAAGCAGTGGGTTACAGAAGAAATGATGAAGAAAATGGAGGAGAGAAGGATATGGAAAAACGTGAACACCGACGTAGGCAAGAGGAAGTACAAGGAATTGAATAATAAACTCAGGCGAGTGACCAATCGGGCAAAAGAAGACTGGTGGAAGGGACAATGTGAGCAAATGGAAAAGATGCAGGAGGAGGGGGATAGATTGTTGTTGGGGGGGCCTTCGTCAGGAGCCCGGGCACTTAGACCTTTCTTGGTCCATTGTGCCAACCCCATGCCTGTCTGCCACTTGCAGACAGGGGACAAGAGCACCTCGGTAGAGGTATGGAGGATTAGCCTCCCCCTGCCTCACCCCAGTACCAGGTATAGAGGATGTCCTCCCTCCAACCGGCCCGGTATGGCCTGGCCTGGCCTCTCAGGCCTGCCGGTATAGGTATGGAGGGAGTATCATCTCTCCATCCATGCCTGGTTGAGGTATGGAGGAGGGTCACCCATCCAACCACCGTCCGGGCCCAACGTTGCTTAACTTCGGTGTTCTGATGGGAACCGGTGTTTCAACGTGGCTAGGCCCTTGCCCCCAGGAGGAGGGGGAAGTGGGCGCTTTGTACGCCAAGGTGAAAATGTTATCGGGTGGTAAGAGAGGTCAAGCGATACCAAAGGTTAAGGACAAAACAGGAAAGATATTAATCGAACAGGAAGATATCCAAGAAAGGTGGAGAGAATACGTAGAGGAGCTATATGGCAGCGAGAATAGACCCCTTAGCCTAGAGCTAGAGGACGAAGGAACAATAGATAAAGATAACCTCGGACCAGAGTTACTTGAGAGTGAAATAGAGAGAGCACTAAGAGAGATGAAGGGTAGAAAAGCCGTGGGAACCGATAACCTACCTTCGGAGCTACTGAAGAATCTAGGTAGTAGGGGGAGAAAATCGTTTTTCGAACTTATTCGCAGGATCTACGAGGAAGGAGTATGGCCAGAGGATTTCGTGAAAACAGTGTTAATACCTATCCCGAATAAGAAGAAAGCGTCAGAATGCGAGGAGTATAGAACAATCAGTTTAATTTCGCACGCAGCAAAAGTGTTGCTTAGAATACTAAATAGAAGGTTGGAGAGCAGAGCAAAGTGCTATTTAGGCGATGACCAATTTGGGTTTAGGAAGGGGAGGTGAACCAGAGATGCGATTGCGGTAATGAGGACACTTATAGATAGAAACATAGAGCATAATCAGGATGTTTTCGCTTGTTTTGTAGATTTCGAAAAGGCGTTTGACAGAGTAAACTGGGAGAAACTAATGCAGATACTGGGGAAAATAGGAATAGATTGGCGTGATAGGAGACTAATCCGAAACTTATATATGGGTCAGAGGGCTCATGTAAGGGTAGCGGACGGTGAATCAGGGTGGGCAGTAATAGGTCGCGGGGTGCGGCAAGGGTGCCCGTTGTCGCCTTTACTTTTTAACATCTATGCTGAGGAAATGGTAAGAGAGGCATGGGATGAGCTAGACGTGGGAATGAAAGTAGGAGGCCAGTGGATAAAGTCGGTTAGATTCGCAGACGACCAGGCGTTGGTGAGTCGGTCATCGAAAGGACTGCAAACTTTAGTAGATGCACTGGAAAAGCAGTGTGAGAAATACGGAATGAAGATAAATAATAGGAAAACAAAAGTAATGAGATTCTGTAGGACAAAGAAAGCGAAGCTGGTGATAAGAGTAGGAAGTCACAAACTGGAGCAAGTTGAACAATTTAATTACTTGGGTAGTACGCTAGAAGAAAGAGGACATAGTAGCAAAGACATTAGGAGGAGAATAGCGCTATCGAAGGAAGCGTTCAATAATAGAAGGGAGCTGATGACGGGGACCTTAAGTAAGGATGTAAAAAAGAGGCTAGTAAAGAGCTTGATATGGAGTGTGGCGTTGTATGGGGCGGAAACGTGGACCTTGAGAAAGGAAGACGAAAATAGGCTGAAGGCTTTTGAGATGTGGGTGTGGAGGAGGATGTAGAAGGTGCGTTGGACGGAAAGGAAGACAAATGAGGAAGTGCTTGACATGGTGGGCGAGGAGAGGAAACTTATAGATGAGATTAGGGGAAGGCAGGGTAGGTGGCTGGAAGGGGTAATGAGGGACGATGGTTTGCTGAAGGTCGTGATAGAGGGAAGGATGTTGGGTATGCGGGGAAGGGGAAGGAAGAGAATCGGTTTTATGGACGGGATGAAGAAAGGTAGGACTTATGCTGAGATGAAGAAAGAAATACTAGAGGTAGAAAGGGCACAGCACGTGTAAGAGTTCGTTGGATATTCTCTGACTTTCATCACAACCTACCTCTAACCGGTAGATTACTGTAATGAATGAATGAATAGGATGGGAGAAGACTGGAGGCGTTCATGATGTTGGTGTGGAGGAGATTGGAAGGTGTGTGATGTATGAAGAGGAAAACAAATGAAGATCTATGAATGATGAGTGAGGACAGAAGGCTGCAGGAAGATATTTGGGGAAGGCAGGGTTGATGGATGGAGCAAGTAATAAGCAGGAAGGGGTTGCCGAAGGCAGTGGTAAAGGGGGGGATGTTAGCCATCTTGACTTACAGCGTCGGGATGACTCCGCCATCCAATGGATTGGGTTTCCTAAAGCCCAAAGAGATTATACTATGCACATTTTGCTTTTTGGAGGCTCTTTATCAATGGTGTTTGAGACACAGTGCTTTCTCAGTCACTAAAAGTCTTAAGTTCTAGCTTGGCAGCACTGGGATCATGGACTACGGTTTAATATCCCATCCGACGGAGGGAGTACTGTACAGTACAAGTATGTACATGAAATTCACTTGGGATCGGGATTCCATTAAAATATTCTTGCCACCGCTGGGATTTGATGGGCCTACAGCATGGGAGAGCCAGAACTTTAGCCACTACGCCAACCTCACAACCCTTTTGCAACGTTTGGTTGCCTGCTGCCATAGATTGATTAATTTTAATTTATAGTAGACATGCGCTACATTATGGGCTTTCTCACCAGAAAAAGCTCAATGATTGTATGAAACCTAGGGTGGTTGCAATCGTACAGGATTCCGTTCTCAAATATAAAGATAGCATACTTACCCAGGTAAAAATATCTGGTCTTTAACTAATCTGGAACTGGTCTGAAAGGGCCATTTCTGGTCTGTAACTGGACTGGTCTGGAATTTGAATGGGCAAAACAAACTGATCTGGAAACTGGTCTGTAATATTTTAATGGTCTGTAAATGATCTGGAAATGCTCTGTAATATTCGATGGTCTGTAACTGACCTGGAAACTGTGCTGGAA
This sequence comes from Pyrrhosoma nymphula, assembly GCA_963573305.1. NCBI lineage: Eukaryota > Metazoa > Arthropoda > Insecta > Odonata > Coenagrionidae > Pyrrhosoma > Pyrrhosoma nymphula. The sequence continues at coordinate 31,327,362 of OY754339.1, forward strand.
CTGCTCTGTGATACTCGATGGTCTATAACTGCCCTGCAATATTTTCTGCTCTCTGTCCAAACACAGCGTATTCAGTCAATGTTGAATCAATGTGCATGCAACGTTGACGTCAGCTATGATTTAAATTATACTTTATCTATAATTTATTATACCAAAGGGGTTGGCAAACTGCAGCACTTTGCATTCGTGCATGTGAACATTGTCTTCACATATAAATATATTTCATTTTGAATAATTTATTCTACTAGTTATAACTATAGTTACAACTATAGTTGTCTGCTTGCGGACGTGAATGTGAACATAAATGTGGTGAATTGGAAGAAATCTTGATTATTCTCAGTAATATTGGATTTATATTCATACTGTGTGGCAATATAGGTTTCAATTAATTAATCTCTGATAACTGTTATAGTGATTGGATGGTATTTCCTCAAACTATCACGAAATTATACAATTTAAAAATTAGTTCTCTAAGTTACATTAATCCACGGGAGTGGCCATTTATATATGACTTTCACAATGCGAGTTTTTTAATGTCGGGTGTGAGAATATGCACTTAGAACCATAGGTTATATGATATTATGAGATATGTAGATTCAATGTCGTCAAGTAGATACAAGATAAGGTAATACAATGTAGTGAAACATGCCATCGCATGAAAGTATCACACAGTATTTAAAACGTATAGTTTCCTTTTTTTATTTTAAAGTGTTATATCTCGTCAGTGCGGACTTAACTCTCAAATAAAAATGGAAAACTCCCAGTTGGTTTTAAGCACATTGTATTCTTCAGCCATCTTGCACAAGCACTCTACAATAAAGCTGTTATAACAATATAGTTAAGGATGTGTAAACAAATTGTTAGCCATAGCAACTCCTACGATATAACAAAGGGCAGGGAAGAGTCAGTGGAGAGGGAACATGAGTTTCAAGGGAGAAAGTTTTACCTGAGTAACTAGGAAAGATCTGTCTGTTGACAAATTATCAACATTAATGTTAATTATGGGATAATTTTATTTATGGCTAAAGCTAGGGAAATGTTTTAACGCTGCCTTGATAATATTGCACCGGTAACGTTGCAGCGATGTGGCATTGATAACGTTGCAGCAACATGGTTTTTCGGGAAATTCAGATGTTGAGGCAACGTGCATTCTACGTACCGACAACCAACATCAATGTTGTGTGCATTTGTATCTTTTCCCATTGTAACGTTGTCACAACGATGTGACAACATCCTCTGCTACTAGGGTTTCACAGCAGAATATAACATTTTTGTACTTAGCGACCAATCTAAGTATGAACTTTGGAAAAAAATGTTTATTTGACGAGAAAACTAGTGACTTAAAGCTTTTTTTTCGCTTAAAACTCATTGCTCAGCAATATCGTCACTTTTGATGTAATAATGATTTATTATTATTCTTTTTAAGGCCTCAATTACCACCCTGACACATCGAAGGTATCCTCTTATTCTGCGTTATCTTTTAACTTAATTAATTTATCTTTTAACTTAATAGAACACAAATAGGCAATGAAGAATAAGCAATTCCACCTCACTGCTGTGGCGGAGCATGCCTATTCCGAACCTGGGCACACCATCAACTTGGAGGACTCCACGGTGATAACCAGGGAATCTCAATACTTCCCGAGAATCATTCGGGAAGCTATCGAGATAGCAAAACATCTGAAGAATTTCAACTGCGGAGACGGATATCACCTCCACAACACATGGAAGAGACTTTTCCGTGTGGAAACTGTCGACATGGCCAATCACAGACAACGGGGAAATATTTGCGCCAACGGTCAGAATGACGCAACCTGAAACCTGAAAATCAAGACTTAAGAACGGGCCTATATGAGGCGGTCAATTACCCACCTCATTTGCTGAGGCTGCAAAAGGTGCGGCCGCACCACTGCTGCAGGCAGAGACTGCGGAGATCAACCCTCCGGGTCCCGAGGATGCTGAGCAAACAGCGACCTCCAAGAAGAAGAAAAAGAGGGGGAAGAAAGGGAAAAAAGCAACCTCTGCCCACTTTCCTCCACCTTCAGATTCACTCTAGCTTCAGATTCTACCGCACCGGAAACCACGGAGCCACAGATGGTGACTAAGTCGGCGTCCCCACCACGATACCGCAGACGTCAAACGGCGTTCCAGCGGTGTCAACCGGGGACGGTGACGACACGCACATGTGGAACACTATCTTGTCTCGGTGCACAGAATTACAGAGACATATTACGACTGAGGGCAAGCTTCTACTGCAAATCCTTCAAGAGCTCACGAAGGAGAAGACCGGGGGTGTTTCCACCGCATGATGGCTCGTGACTACAGCATCATCGTGCAGTGGAACGCCCGCGGCCTGCAGGAGAAGAAGGAAGAGCTACGAGCGTTCCTCCAGGAAAAGAACGCAACAGTCGCCGCAATCCAGGAGACGTGGTTGACACCAACAGACGTCTTCAAGATGACAAGCTGGACAGTTTACAGATCAGACCGTGCTGACGGCAGAAGTGGAGGAGAAGTAGCCGTGATGGTTCGAAACGACGTACGTTCCCGAGCATCCAGGGACTATGTCTACCCACACATCGAGGCAGTCACTGTATCGATCAGGTCCAAGGGTGAGTGGTTGCGGATCATCTCCGTTTACTACCCACCAAATATGAACTGGTATGGCGACCATCTAACCGCCAGATTGGGTGACCTTGGGTCCCCAGCGATTCTTATCGGGGACCTAAACGCTAAGCACCGCAGCTGGCACTCGAGGGTGGACAACCACAGAGGAAGCAGCCTTCGCCCCCTAGCAGATGACGAGGGATTTACGGTGGTGGCACCGATGACGGCCACACACGAGCTGGGAGATGTCTTTGACATTGCGGTCACGAGCAATGTCTGAGAGTCGATCCGGATGTACTCGTGTGTGGACCTGTCGTCGGACCATTACCCGACAATTCTGCAAATTGGCGGCAACTACGAGAACGTCGTCGCTCCAACGGAAAGGCTCGACCTCTCCCGAGCATACTGGGAGACATTCAGGAGGACGGTGGCTGATAAACTGCCAAGAGACCCACCCAAACCGACTACTCCAGAAGAAGCGGATCAAATGGTCATCCATCTTACGGAAACCGTGACCAACGCAATCGACGTTGCAGTGCCAAAGAAACTGATAAAGGCACAATGTGTACGAGTTACACAGCCCTTTGGTGTCAGGAAACTAATCACCGAACGAAACAACGTGCGACGCAGATGACAGAGAGCGCGAACCGCGGACCTACGGCAAGAGCTCTCACGATTGAACGATCAGGTACGTTTTGCACAGGCAGACGTACGCCGGGATATCTGGGAGACTCACCTGGCAGAGTGTACCGCAGAGGATCCAGAGGAAATATGGAAGGTCTGCCGGCGACTACGTAGCACCAAGCAACGGGACTCAGTCATCGTTCACGAGGGCATGACTGCAGTATCGCCTGAGGAAAAAGCCGAGATGCTGGCCAAATACCTGGCGGAGGTGTTTACTTCAAATCCGGTAGCGACCGAGTGTGCTGCTACAGAAGCAGAGATAGCTGAGTTCATGGCGTCGCAAGACGATGATCCACTGGACGATGCTGACATCCCTGTTTTCTGCGAGAAGGACGTCACGGGAATAATACACTACCTCAACTCTCGGAAGGCGCCAGGACCAGATGGGATCGCGAATATCGTCATCCGACAACTTCCAAGGGCAGCGGTGGTGTAACTTACCAGCGTTTTCAACGGCTGTGTCAGGATCTCAAGGTTTCCATCAACCTGGAAGAAGGCGAAGATAACCTGCTTGCCGAAGACTCAGAAGTCTGAGATAGCGCCCGGAGACTTCCGGCCCATCTCTCTTCTTGATGGATTTGGAAAGCTTTTCGAAAGACTGCTTTGGTGGCCGATCTGCAACTTCATGCGAGAAACAGGATTCCTCCCAGAAGAGCAGTTCGGCTTCCGAGAAGGACAATCTACGGTCCAGCAGCTAGCATGGACAACGGGCTTCATTACCGACGCCTTCAACAGGAAAAACGCGGTTGCCGAAGCCTTTTTTGACATATCTAAGGCCTTCGACCGCGTTTGGCACCCAGCACTCCTGTTGAAGATGGTACGGCTCCGGTTCCTGGTGTGGATACAGAGGATCATCTGGGACTATCTACGGGTCAGGAATTTCACTGTTAATTGGCTCGGGGCATCTTCCGGCACCCGGCGCATCCGTGCCGGCGTGCATAAGGTTCAGTCCTCAGGCCAATGTTATTCCATATCTTCACCTATGACATCTCCCGGGATCATGGGTGGAACACAGCCCTGTCCCTGAATGCAGACGATGCGTCGCTCCCTACAAGGTATCGTTGCCAATGGACGGCTGTGGATGCGCTCCAAGGTCCCATCGATGAACTCCTACGATAGTACAAACGGTGGTGCATCCAAGTCAACGCTGGGAAGACCAAGGCGATCATCTTCTAGCCGAGAAAAGGAGCGTCTGCACCAGGAGTCGGCCAGTTGTCGGTAAATGGAGACCCACTGCCTTGGGAGTCCGAAGTCCTATACCTCGGCGTGCTGTTGGACCAGAAGCTGATTTGGAGACAGCAAGCAAATCGTGTTTGAGCACGGGCCAAAGCCACACTGAACCGGATCTATCCGGTTCTGCGGCCGCCCGTGCTCAGCATGGACATGAAGCGGAGACTGTACAGGGCCTGAATACTGCCAGTCATCATCTATGCGGCCCCTGTATGGTCTGAAGTGCCCCGGTCAACCCTTCAGAGAATCCAGGTGGCGCAGAATTCTGCACTCCGATGCATCTTATCGTGCGGCCGCTACGCCCGCACAGATGAAATGCATCTGGATGGGAAGCTTGAGCCTCTAGACGTCCTCCTGCCGAAGATCTCCAGCCAGTTCTTCAGCAGAGCAGCAGAATCGAAGCATCGGGCGTAACAGCAAATCGCACAGATCGTGGTGCGACCATGGGACCGCCACAAGCGGCCAATAACCAGGACGAACGACCCAGTAGTCCTGCCCACTAACAAGAGGGTAATATGAACAGCTTACGAAGAGCATCGTTAACCGAGACGCGAAAGAGACACCAGAAAATACCAAGCTCCGCCTTCATAGCAAAAGCTGGTATGGCGATTAGTCTTCCCGCATTTAGAAAGTAAGAATCCATTGTGCAACGGCATCGTCACTTCGACCTGAAGACGCCTGCTAGACAGGGACCGCTCTAGCAATACAGGCGCCCTAGGCGAATGATGAAAAAGGCGCCCCTAAAAAAATTTCGCGCTCGCCCGTCGGAAGGTTAAGCAGCTAACAAGCCCTTTACTTTATGAAATAGGGTTAGATATGTTATCGAGTATTAGGTAATAAAGTTGTCGGATTATAGGGTTTACTATTTCCCTCCCCCTTCTTTTTTTCTTTTTTCTCCATTTTTTTTCTCCATTGTTTCCTTTTTTTTTCTTTTTTTTTCTCTTCACTTGTCATTTCGGCGCCCCTCAAATCGCGGCGCCCCATCACTTCGCCTAGTTCGCCTATATGGTAGAGCGGGCCCTGCTGCTGGAACGCAGGCGAAACTGCTGTCACAAAAAACAACGACGAAATGAATGAAAGAATGCAGCCTTCATCCTCTTATTCTGTCTGCATTTGTTACACAGCGAGAGGAAGTGGGGTGGTTTGAGCGAGATAGTTCCCTAGTCATAATTGAGGCCATATTTGAATTTTATTTTTTTTGTTTCAGCGTTTGTAAGAAGTATGAAATATATATTGTAGAATTAATGGCGCAAAGATATGGTTATATATGACAAAAATTCTCAGTAATTAAATAAAGCTACATAAGTCTCTAACTTGACTCATTTTTTCACGCTTTACGGCTGAAAACCCTTCAAAACAGCAGGTTGTTTTTGCGATTCTGTACAAATTACTTCAGTGAGTAATGGATTAATTTTTATAAATAGTTGAGAAAACATGAAGACTATACACCGTTAGTTTTTTGACGAAATCTAGGTGCTAGAAGTTCCTAATTTTATTGATATTCTCCTTATGGAGCGCACAGCCGTAATCTATCCCATGTAAAACAGCTTATATTTTTAGACAAATTGCTCTTAAAGTAGTTCGGCAAGGGGTTAATATTTTTTTTGATATCATTAGAAAGAGATTCTTCTTTAAAATGAGGGAAAATTCATCAAATTCTAGGTGAAGTGATTTTTCGCGCCAACTACCTTAAAGGCGATTTTATAGTTTGTACTTTTCCAGATTCCTATTTTTTTTAGACGCGTAAAAATTTATGTAAAATTGTTTTATTGTATCTTGGTGGAAAACAAAACAAAGAAGCATTGAATATATAGTTAAAAACTAAAAAATGCTAATATCAATGGCATACATTTAAAAAATCACGAAAAACTGAAGCATCGACGCGACGGTTTTCCAAGGCTCACTGCTGGTGAGTTCAAGAAAATGTTAATTATTTATGTGTAAATGCGTATTTAATGCATTCCCATTTAGCAAAAAAACTATAGTCACTTCTATTGTTGTTCATCTGGCACAAAACTAGCGACGTTTACTTGAAGTTAGTGAGTGAATCCGATTATGAGTTGGTAGTATGCACTGCGTGATCTTCTTGGCGCCTTTCGTTAAGAGCAGGCTAATGTCGACGCCGGATTTCTCTCCACCCTCCCTCCACTCTCCAAGATCCTTCCATTTCCTACCTGCCTAGCCGCTCAATGGCGCAAACGACCTCAGTTATCTGACACTTCTCCAGATAACCAGCCAAACTACCAACGGAGCAACCTATTTCGCCTCTCTGTATATACACTGTGACTCTACTGAAGGCCTGTTTACGCGGTGCAGACATGCACTTACTTATATGAGTAGATGCGTGAGCATATGTCTTCAAAGTTGCATCTTTAACTCTCGCTCACGTCCTTGAAATATCCCGTGTGCTCCTTATTTCTCGTTGATACTAACCACTTACTCATCTACTCGCCCGGGTACCTGCATCGTGCAAACAAGTGTTTAAGGGTATTTTTTCATTATAATCTTTTATGAGGAAACATGATGAGTACAGTGTGTATATGACCCAGGGGTATGTTAAGTGTGAGACACGTTGGGGGAGGGGGGAAAGGCCACCCTCCATAGTTCCAGGGAAAATAGAAAAAATGGTAATCATAAGGTATTCCAGGATTTGGATCGACGTGTGCTGCGAGTGAAGTCTCCTCGGCATAGCTGCCATTCCCAAGCATGTTTTACGGGACGAAAGTACATGTCTTGGGTTATCATTTTTAATCACTCAAGAGCTCTATTAATCCTCCGCAATTTCGAACATTTTTTCGAAAGGCTCTACTTCTCACTAGGAGTTGGAGGTGGGGGAGGGGGGGGGGTGATGTAGTTCGAGAAGGAACGCCATCACTCGAATTCCTTACGGGTTAATATTGCGAACGTGGAATGTTTGAGAAATTCCAAACTCGGCAAACTGCTCATACCGAAGCGAAAACAATATGGTGGGGTTTCAATAGTGTAATTGAAGATACCGTTGTACCCAACAAACCGCTTCCATTCTAGTATTCACTTAAATCATAGCATGTTTTCTCAATGGGAGTAATTTGAAATTAGAAACTTATTCAACCATAGCGTAGCGTTGTTAGAGTTATTTTTCTGCCTTTAACTTTTGCTCATTTTCGTATTCCTTTATAATTTTGGATTCTTCGTCCTGAAAATGTTTACTACCATTAAAATGTGGTAGGATGATTCACAAACAAGGGGAACATCATTCTCCTGCTGTATTCATTGCCAAAATCCAAAACATCATCGCACAAGTACCTACTTGAATAGTCGTCAGTTTAAACTTTATGTTATCCTAACCGACAAATTTCTTATAAATTAATGCCTTACATGGAGGAAATTATATATTCCGTTTCCGATTCCTTAATTGAATATTTAATTTTTATAAAGTTGTTTGATGAAAAAAGTTGATTCTATTTTTTTATGATATAAAGTGGCCAATATCATATTTAATATCTATGCGTTATTAGCTGGGCCTCGTTGTGATTTTCGAATGGAGACTATCCTTTGGCTAGATACTATGAAATATTTCTTGGAAACTCCGCGTGATTCGGAGCTCTTACACCGAGAACTCTTTCAGGGTGCTGAAATTTGTATCTTCGGAAAAACGGATTTGAGCTGCTAGTCGTCAGCTGCCAATGACGATCGCTACGCCGCTGAAACGCTATCCTTAAGAGTTGGACAACACTTTGCATTCTACCAGAACTCGTGTATGTAACATACTTTCTGTATCACATTTTGTGGAAGCTCGGTTCCATGTTGATAGGAGTTCCGGCATATGTAGGGATACGCTATAGCCGCTAAAGCTTGCCGCAAGAACAGTTGAAGCGGTTTCCATGGTTACGTTTAAAACAAACTAAAGTTATTGAAGTGCAGAGTAACCAGTGAAACTCATTGATATGTGATACTTATAATTAACCTTAATAAAATAACCGTCTTAAGGATTTGGTTTGCGCTTCATATTTTCCAGTCGTTATTTTAGGAACTGCGTAATCTTCAATTAGGTAGGTGCAATGTCTTTTCCGGGAGAAAAAATCAAATTCCTATACAGGAAGAAAGTTGTCATACATTTTGTTCAAATGGTGGCGCTACGTAAATTGCCGTATTTTTCTGTAGATAAAGATAGAAAATTAACTTTTTAACTAAATGGAAATGGTATCAACATTTAATATTTTGTTTCATTTTTGATATAATTGAAATTCAAAAGGTTATTCAGAAGAATGTTTAAAAGAAATACTCTTATGATTCCAGCTATCATCTTAAATCATTTAAGTAGATGGCCAATATTACGCATAGCCCAGGAAAGTATGCTGTGTTCAATTAGTGGAAGAAAAAGGGCCTTCCTTGATGGAAATAACGGTCCCGTTTGAACACTGAAGTTAAGCATTGCTGGGTTCGGTTCGAATTGGGAGGTGTGATCCTTTGTGTTTTGTGTTATTTCCCTTGCCTGAAAGTGCTGGACAAATAGTGCGAGAAGCTTTAGTAGTCGTAGCACGTGTTAGACGCAAGCATAACAATAATAAGTGGACATCATTGTCATTCGGAGTTTCCGTGATAGCTGCTAAATGAACTTGGTATGTATTTATGTTTGCGTTACCATCGCTCCGTTGCCATGGAGAGAAGACACCATGGTTATAGGACTTACTTACCACTTCTAGATTCATGAGAGACGTCAATTTATTTGGAAATAACTTTTAAGGCGTAACATGCAGCTGAAACGTATGTTCCATCGAGTTGTGTTTTGATATTTTGAAAACAGTAAGATATATAGGTGATAATATCGAATTTGTGATAGGGTAAGTGGACAAATTTATGGTTAAATGGGGTAAAACACACAACGTATTCGAGATATGAGAGAATGGAGAGTGAAAATAAACTTGAAACATTCGTGTTTCGTGTGAGTGAAAATAAACATGAAACTGCTCCCGTAAAAATATCTGTTTACGCCGATGCACGCTCGTTTTTTTTGTGTATTCGAATCTCCCTCCTCGTCCTTGCCCTAACATATAGTATCCGTGGCCCTAACCTAAAGCGCTTGATTGGAAAGTACGGTCAACTTTGCGCATTTAGCCATCGTGGACCTTTGTTAACATGGGAGAGATAGGGACTAAACGTGTTTTCACGAGATAAAAATTAATTAACTATATTTCATCGAATTTGAGCCATGATAACTTGTGAATGATTAAATTGCCTATAATACCACATCATTTTCATATCAAGTTTATCCTCCAAAATGCGGGAGTCGGCCTGTTTAATACGAGCCCAGCAGACGACTCAAACGGCAGCAGACAGCGTCGTCTGCAATACAAGTGGAACATCGCGATATTTTCCTCGCCCGTAAAGTGACTTCTCGTTGATAACTGGCGGAATGGCATTTTAAAATGTTATAATACTACATAAATATTAGCTTACTTGTCAATTAGGTATAAAAATCGACTAGGTATAGAATATTTCTCTGCAATAGGAGTAAAACGTCAAGTCAATTATTCGACCATGAAGTGAATCCTCATAGAGAACAGACGGTGACAAACCTTGTATTGTCACTGTTATCTTAATCATTCTCAATTAAGGTTAATTTCACGTCCACAACTCCCTTAGATTTGGAAAATTTAATGAATTAAGCATAATGAAACAACTTACATTGCATAAGCAGAAAAAAATCATCACCCTTTCACTTGGACTCCACAGTCACAATTTATGATACTATAAAATAACACAATAATCCCTGCCAAGGACAAATTCAATTGCCTATTGCTAATTAGTCATCACCTGCCTTAAACGCATACGGATTAATTATTTCAACAAAATCGCATTGGACACGACAATTCAATGAAATAAGAATATGACACTTGGGGTGGCAACATTCACTGAATGAAGAGTAATAAAACACTACACTGTTTATCCCTTCACTGGGACGTACACAGCCACAATTTCAAGACAAGAGCAATTCACTAGTCACTTACTTCACTTCAATTCACATAGATTCCACATTTTAATTTTGTCAATAGTAGAAACAACGAACTGATTGCTGTTATGTCTTCTCCAACACTTACTACGCATTTTTCACACTTTTAATACCATTCCATAATGTAATACCATACTAATAAGTAAACACAACAAAAATGAATGTAGGTGAAGAAGGGTTAATACGGTTAATAGTTTGCACACTTAAAAGTTATCGGATGGTCTTTCTTTGAAGATGGTCATTAGCTAGCTCTAATTGCCTTGGTATTAATTCGAGAACCTGAATGGTATCGATGAACATTATCACAACATCTGGACGAATCAGTCAACATTGCCATAATTTCATTAAGTTTGAGCTTGTTTTCAATAGCACTTGATATGTAACGCGATGTAGTGAGGGGCACACAATGTCATCAGCACAGCAAACATGGCACGCAATCCTTTATAGTGAAGCACACAATGTGTTTACAACACATAACACAACAAGCACACAAATTTACGGATCTCCCTCTTCAATGACATAAGTTCCCTCCTTATTTCCTCTGTGACATTCTCCTTAGCAGGGGTGGAGTGCATCACCTGGGTCACTGCATAACAGGGATATATCCACTCCTGCTGCAGCTGGTATGCTCGCATCAGCTTGTTCTCCCAGTAACTCCTCTGCAGTTACATCATTGTGAAGATCTAGAGAGGAAACGTTTAAGGAGTTAAACATATATAGCGACAGAGATAAACAAATTATCCAGGAAAAATCAATTTGCACTTAGCTGCATGAAAGCAGCAGTAGACATATGAAAAGAGATGCTTTTGTGGACATGATAAAAAACCCACTCCCCTGATGCCTATTGTAATAGTTCAACACCCGTTCATAGACAATCGTTTCTCATTGTGATCTTGATAAGATTAGTTGGCGTTACAGAACTAAGGATCACGAGGAAATGTGTCAAGGTGTAAGACAATAAAAATAACAATGCTCTGGAAATGTTCAACTCCTGATTCGCACTAAAGAGCCGATTATGTAGGGATTCGTGTGTAATAAGGAGGCATATTTTCGCAAGCAAATCAATTTTGAATGGATTGATTACACTCACCACATAGACGACACCTCATAATTAAGCAAACGGTTTGAAAATTCACTTTTGTCCACAAATAGTGCATTAACAAGTAACATTCATTCAATGTATTATTCACGCGTGAGAGAAATAAAGGCATACAATTCAATCAATAACTATGCAAAAATAAAACAATACCTATTAATTGCTCACGTTGTTTGCATTTGCACGTTTCTGAAGAAATGATGTTTATCAATAAATCCAAATCACTGCACGAAAACTATATAAGTTACCTATAAAAAGGCATGAAATTTTAGCGCTTTCGTTCACAATAACATCGTTAACAATTCGGAACTTACCAGTGAGCTCCTGGATATCATTTGCATCCATTTTCTTCTTATTACTTCATTCCCTGCTCCCGAAGGGATAAGATATAACTTTGTCCCTTTTATCGCCTGCGTTGAACAACCAACTGCACTACACTGAGGCATATTGACAACCAAATATCAAAAAACCGCTACGCTGCTTCACGAAAAACACAACCACTCCAATGCTTTCTAACGGGCAACTGACTAACAAAACACTCGCGTAACTCGCGTAGGCCCAAAAATATAGAGAGCAACCAATCAGAAGCCTCGATTGTCGGCATTTGCCGAGATCAAACGTTGACCGTACTTTCCTAATACAGAGCTTTACCCTAACCTTGCTCATCGCGCCGTCTGGAGGGTGGGGAGAGGGGGTGTGCACCACGAGGCGGGAGAGGGAATTGCAGTTCCTTTCGTCGATGAGAGGAGAGCGAACGTCTCTCGAGGCTTATTGGTTTTAGGACGGAGTCCTGATCGGGGATGGTTTGCCGGCGGCCGGTGAGTTTTCTTCCCATTCCCTGCTCTTCCCTCGTTCCTTTTATTTATTTATTTCATTAATTCTCGTGGGTCAAGCGTCACGGCTTTTCCCAGACACGCGTGCCTACAATATCTCATTTTCAACTGTTTTAAATCTGATTTTAAACTAATTTTCTCCGCTCATTTGGAATTAATTTGCAATTCCTTTGCAATTTGAAAAACGGGAAAATCAGTTAAATATGAGTTCCTGAAACTGTTGAAAATGAGATTCAAAAGAATTGAAAATGAAATTCAACAGAGTTGAAAATTGGTTTAAAAACGTTAAAAATGACTTCTAAAAGTGCTGAAAAAGCAAATACTTAGGCCAAATAATGTTTAATTGAAACACATATTTCACTAACACCAGCAAAAGTAGATATCACTAGCATCAGCAAAAGTTGACATGAAACTCCGCGATAACTAAAATTAACAAACTTGGATTCTTAGTTGGCAATGTTTCCAGTCGGCCACCATATTTTACAATGTATCAAAAAGCAGAATCGGTTCTGTTGCTGAGGCAATGGCTCGCTATCCTTGAGAATGCAGAGACTGCATTGGTGAACTTAAAAGAACTGTAAAACTTAATTCAAAATTTACAACTTTTATTGCTCATATAGATAGAATAACATATATAAAAATGACATATGTAAAATACTTAAAAATTAAATAAAAGTTGAGTCATATAATGCCTCCTTAAAATGCTGCCAGTCACCATCTGAGTAACCACCTCAATTACAATGCCTTTCCTTGATTTTCCAGTATTAGGTTTTTTACTGGAAAGAAATTAGGATCAATAGACTGCATCACCAAAGTCCTTAGGCCAGAAATATAAGAGTACAAACACCATGCGAATGAGAACAGTTAATTTTGCTGATTTCACCGCATATTCAAGGGTAATTTGTTTACACTATTACCTCTTGAAATGAAGTTGTAATAGGTTTTTCTGGTACTGCGAGTTATCTATTTTCGTCTCCCAAGTTATAAAAAGGGTTACTACTGCGGTTCCATCCTCATAGTCGTGAGCCTCGCTTCAATACTTCTGAAAATTAGGAGTGATGAAGATGTAACGATTGCATACACATAAGAATCCAGCATGAATTTTCTATTCCAAACAATGCTTACAAGTTCAGTTAACACCGCTTAAAAGAACAGGAGAAGATCGATGCTTTATCTTACCAGAAATCGGCGACGTCCGTCTTTCTAGACTTCGCTCACACTTTTCGTAGGTTACACGGAATGATTCACCCTTGTTCCACTGATTACACAGTTGGCTTCCCACGAAATTTCCGATTGAAATAACTCAAGGTACGATGGAAAAACATCGACCTTCGGCTCCTAAAAGTATTCCAAAACTTCCATGGAGTATCACAAAGTCCATGGACAGACAGGTGATACGATACATTTAATACGGTACAAAGGATTTTTTTAGTACTTATATTCTTAGTGAACTACGTTCGTTAAATCATACCTGTGAATTTCTTTCCTTCCATTCATTCTTCTTGCAGACAATGCGAACAAATTTACGTAATATACAGCACTGCAACTACTAATTAGTTGTGAATATCACAAGTAAACAAACTGCACAAATCACACAAACGACTTAAAGACGTAAAACACAAAAAACTGAACATCGAAATGGAACCTCCTTCACCGCCAAATTCAATCATGAGGAGATTATTCACTTGAAAATCAGTTGCAAACCAGTCCAAGTAAAATCAGTTGAAAAACATTGAAAATGAGATGCAAAAGTGAATGAAAATCAGTTCCAAAAGAGTGCATCAAGAAAAATGAGGATGAAAATAAGTTCAAATGAGTTTTAATTCAGATGCAACTGAGAAAACCCCTGTAAAATGAGTTACAAACCTGTTTAAAATCAGTTGCAAAAGAGAAATTTTTACCTGAGTGTTGTGCAACTCGGGAATAACATCACCGCAAGACTCGATGCAGTTAATGTGGAATTGGAAACTATAAATGGATTGCTGATGGAAGAATTTTAATAAGGTGAGTGAAAGCAATTTCTATCTTTATATTAGTTTTAGTTCTTTAATATTTTTACCAACTGCGTACAGATTCACTCACGTGTGTTAATATATTAATAGAAATTCACCACTTTCCGTAAATAGAAGGTAGCTAGAGTGCGAGCAGGATTTAGATGGATTTCTTAATTGTTTGTTGCGTATTTGTATATACCGTGTAAGTAATAGATTCTAGTGGTTAAGTAATGGAATTATTTTGAAACTAAAGAACCAAGGAATAATATGGTTGGAGAGTGGGTAAGAGTGATACTTAAATAATGAATACATATTATGCTAATTAGATTTTATGAGATTTCGTCTCCTCGCATCTAGCTGGTCATCGTTTATCAGAAATCATTAATCTGAAAATTCATTTGCTGCAGTTTTCCTCTTCATTATCTTTTCAGCATAGTGCTTTATTCTGTCTATGTTTTCAGTTTTTTTCCGTTGGTAGTGTGACATGAAAAGTGACAGTAAAATTTTATAAGGTATTTTCTTCACAATTGTGTTCCCCTTTTCAACTGGTTGAAGTAAGCTGGTAATTGAACCGGGTCTGGTGGCAAAGAAGGCATCTTATTTAACAATTATATGTAGAATGTAAATTTACCAGAGAATATTTTAGAGTGAAGAATTTTAGAATATTTTAGTTTAAGATTTTCGAATATTTAAAAAATGCAATTTTACACGGTGGAAAATGAGTTCAGTATTTTATTGAGGTATTTCGGGGACGAATCTTTGCTGGGATATACCACTCTGTCATGTAAGAGGAACTAAGTTTGCTACGGATTACATGATCAGAAGCTTTTGGGGAACTTAAATATCAAAGCGAGAGAACTCTTAGTAGTTTTTATCTGAGAGTTGTTTTATTCGACCGTTTTCGTGTTTTACATCATTATCAAGGACTTGAACATTGAAGTATCAAAATCGGTTGCATTAAACTATTCTTCGTAGAAAACTGCATAGAGTTATTTTTTCACGCGTAAGTTCCACAATATCAGTACGGCGGCAACATTATTAAAGGTAAAAGTTTAAACTCCTTAGTTTAAATTTGGGGAGGAAAGACAGTAAAATAAACGAAGTTATAACGTAAATGAAAAGTAAAACTTTGTTATATTCCACCAATTTATTTTCAGGTACTACTAGTTTCGACGCAGCGGCGTCATCTTCATGTACCTCCGTCCTCGAAACTAGTAGTACCTGAAAATAAATTGGTGGAATATAACAAAGTTTTCCTTTTCCTTTCCTTTACGTTAAAATGAACTTCCACAAGGTAGAACCTGAGACGATGGAGATAAACGAAGTTATTTTTAAAGTTGGGGAAGAGAGGAGAGTGATAAGAGGAGGCAGCAAAAGTGTAACGAGGACGTATTGAGGGGCGATTACACGTTGAAAAGGGTGATATAGGGAGAATACTGGGTGGGTGTGGGAATTGGAAGCGGAGATGAAACGGAATGTCGGGCAATTTAAATTGAGGCAAAATATTCCATGGATCTAACATTTGTTTGGTGGAATATCTTTGGCAATGATGATTTAAGGAGGCGGTCTGTATTTGGAGTATTTTTCTCCATTAAGGCTAGGGAAGGAATGAGATGATAACCAGAGACAGCATTAGTCTGCTCTTCAAGAGGCCCCAAGGGGTAGGCTAATGTTCTATCAGACGGACAGAATACTGCGCTTGAAGTGCACTTCTCAAAGCAAGCTATAAAGGATCGAATTACCGACGAAAATTTTCTTCCTCCCGGGGTAATTGAACCCGGGCTTTCTGTTTTGGAAGCCACCGACTACATGTATAGGCTCTACTGCATGCTATTTCATTTTTCGAGGTGGTGTGGCAACGCCCCCTACAGTCAACTCTTAGGTCGCGTGTTCGAAGCCCGCCTGGGTGGTTTTTCACCACCCGGGGCATGGTTGAGTGTATTCGTCCATTGAATATAATAAATTGGTCCTAATTGGCATATGGTGTGGTCATTATAGAGATTATTTTTTTATTAACTTTTACCGTTCGCAACATATCACTCGAGGCTTCTGCCAGCATCAGATTTCATTGCCGTTATAATCGTCGGAGACTCGGGAATGGCAGTTTTCGCAGCAACGTTCGACGCCTGTCGGATAGGTGGTTATATACTTACACTGCAATTGGGTCTTGCGTACCGAGAAGACGGAGTGACTCCAGGCATGGTACTAACCATGATCCCAGATTGATAGCCGTCTGCATACATGCTGTAAGTGATTCCGCCTTGTCATGAAGGCAGGAATGTCCTTAATACTATTTAGCAGCGAGCCCTTAATTCAATCGAGCACAGTTTTTATGAGGACTACTAGTTAAGCAGAGTGTCCGGGGTACAGTTGCCCAATTTCAAATAGCTGGTTTTGATATTTATTCTTATTCATTCAATGATTGTTGCGTGCACTCGGCATATACCTCGGGTGGAAACTTGAAATATTTAGCTCACCGTGTAAGTTCTCATGACGTAAAGTGCATTTTTGAAAGGGGTACGACTCAAAAGCGGTGAAAAATGGCCTTTTAGGCTCTACATGAATTTGTGATGTACGGGTCACATGTGAAATTGCTTATAAATTTGCAGCAATTTTTTACGGGAGGGATCGTGAAGTTATTTTTTTCCTTCTCATTGTTCTCAGAGACGGTAATAATTGATTTTATGCTCACCAAAAGACTCTGCTAGAGAGAGAGAGAGGGAGAGTTTTCGTTTTAAAATCCACACCACTATTGAAATTTGAACCGAGGTCCTCTACACGGAAAGACAGTGCTCCAGTCACTACCTCAACTCAAGACGTTTGAAATATACCTAATTTTCCTTGATTCTATGACAGTGAAGCTTATCCTTTAACAGTGGATCCCCCGTAATATTTTAGACGTAGGTATTCTATCCTTGGCTGTTTGTTGATAGTCCTTACCATTTATTTCTCCCCCCTATTGCTTACAGAAAGCTCTAATGAGTCAGAATGTGCACAGTAAGTGTGTCTTTTATACTCCGCTGTTTTCATTTACAACCGTTTCTCCCAGTTTTTCGTAAGAGTACTTGATTGGTGAGTCTCTTTATCAATGTTATCTTCATCATTCGTTCATACACCCACCTTTTAATGTCTTCTAATCTACTTCTTATGTGACCCTGTGGGCCACTGCAAGGACGTTAGGCGGGGTTATTACGATACTAGCCATGAACGCTTGAGATAATAGGGAAAAGATGTTAGAATAGAGAAATAACGATATGTAAGATGCATTTTGGTAGATATTTTTATTTATTTTTAGTTTTGATAGGAAGTTTTAGACTCTTTTGGTTTTGTTGTTGCCTTTAATGGTGCATGGGAAGAAAAAAATGATCTCTCTGTTTGAAAGTATTTCTTTTTTTTTCGCTTGTTTCAGACCTACAGACTTGGGTGGGACTAAAATTAAAAAAAAAACTATTTCTTCCACCAACTGTCTCTCTCAGTTCCCTTGTAGCAATTTAAAACTAGGGTTGAGTGCGTATTTTCAGTGTGTTATGTTTATTTCGTGTTTTGAATGTTTCTGTGCGGGGTCCCATATTCCTACGGTGCTATAGATGTTGCCAAACTACAGAGAAATAACCTCTTTATTTCAAGTTTTCATTCTAAGACCGAATATCTCTTAGTTAGCGATTCTCTTTGTCCGTTTGACTGCAAAATGCGTATAGAATACCAGATTTCCGTTGCTTCTCGTATTTTCTGGTGTTGTGTGAATGGTAGGCAATGTATTATGTATTTGATAAAATATAATGAGACTGAACGCCCGCAGCGATCTTTTCAGTTCCAGAGTGGAAGACTCATTGCGTTGAAATTGGTGTTTCCCTTCAGAGTTTGGTGGATCACTTTGCTGTATAGGAATGCGGGAAACTCGATGTGAGAATTTGAGTCCGCCGTGCATATCGAACTTCATTTCATATTCATGCGGTGTAAAGCCCTAAAATATGAGAAAGTCCCTGTCTCTAGAATCGCTGGATGCCTTCAGCTGCCCTGCCAATATATCATCTCCCTGTCAGGCCCTTTCATTTCTCTCATAATTTTTCCATTTTCCCGACCCAGATGTGACCTGACTGTTTGGCGACTAGGGTTATGTCAAATGTTTGCATGTTCCATCTAAACATTTCAGGATTATTAATGATTTTAAAGGAGACTTTTTGCTATCCATTTGAATACAAACCTTGTTTTAGCCAGTATCCATTGGTCAAATCTTCAACAGAAAATTTGTCCTCCGAATTTGAGTACCTTTAAGGAGGCATAATTTTAAGAAAAATCAATTTCGTTCCAAGATTTTGTTTGATTGATTGATGACTCCAGATTATCATGACATTTTCTTCTGATTCTGCCTGCCACATGGTGCTCAAATACGTTCAAAGAGTTTAGTATATCATGTCAGTTAGCTATACTGGATGCTTTTGAGCCGTTAAAAATCATCACAAAAACTCTTAAGGTCCTACTTTGTCGTTATCAGAGGGGTCGTGTGCAAAGTGCAGAAACCTAGGCACTGGGGAAAAAGGATGGGAATAGGCTGTCGGCGTTTGAGATGTGGGTGAGGAGGATAATCGAGAGGGAGCGATTTTCGGAATACTTAAACACGTGCGAGGAAGTTCTCGGCGTGTTGGGTGAGGAGTGGAGGCTATGAGAGGAGATAAGAAGGAAGCAGAGTGAGTGGTTGGAACATGTAATGAGGGGCGAGGGGATGCCGACGGGAGTGATCGAAGTGAGAATGTTGGGTAAGCGGGTATAAGGAAGGAGGAGAATTGGATTTGTGGACGGGATGGAGGGAGGTAGTGAACATGCCGAGCTTAAGATGGGGATAGCTCAAAGAATTAGGTGCCTTCTGTACAAGAAGTCGATGAGAAGATGGCAGTATTTTTATATCAATACAAACTTACCTTAATCGCTTGAATTACTCTAATAACAAGACTGAGGAAACCACCAAACAACCTTTTTTGTGGTTTCCTTAGTCTCGCTTCTTTCTAATATCGGTCATTCATTTCATTTTTGGGTAAAAGGTTCTCTAAAGATTGTCGATTGCATACCCCATTGACATTCTGTAGCCCTATATTTCCCTTTCAATTCCTAGGGAACATTATGTTTTTGTATTTTATACTTATTAGGGGCTATCTGAGTATTACGTGGCTCTCTTGGCATTTTCTTACACAGGGCTGGTATGAGATCATCACACTGTGCTGACTTGTATTTCTTGTGACGCCTCAGTGTATCGCATTTTGAATGATCGTCAGACAAAATATATGAATTTGTAGCACTGAAAACAGCACGGCAGCCATTTCAATGGCTTCAGGGTTACGTCTACGACAGCAGACATTTTTTTTGGATAGAATGTTTAATGACCGTTTGACGAATATTGATAGAGAACAAAAGCTTTTTGTTTCAGCCAATTTTAAATTGAAAATAGTGGATTTTAAGGTCGGGTTCACACGGGGTGACTCAGCAGTGCTTCTAAGTGGTTGGTTGGCAGCGCTTCCACAGCGCCACCTACGAGCGTCGAACCGGCGTTTTCAGAAACGCGCCCGCGCGTGCGTGGTGCTGGTAACGGACGTAAGAAGCGCTTCTAACTAGTGCGGTTAGCTTAAAACTACCATCCAGTCGGTGATTAGCAATGGAAATTGATGGTGATTTGCTATTAGCGATACTACTTATTCGAAGAAAGAAACGACGGAATAGAATGAAAAGATTCTGGGTAAAGCCGTTAGTTCTAGATAGACTTGGATAAATTGAAGTTCTGGATTTCTGTTAACTCTATGGTGCTCAGTAGCAAAACAAAATACATCTTGTTCAATTTAAAAAATGAAAATATAGAAGAAACAGTTTGATTTATTATAGATGCCTGAAATGTTTTAATGATATTTGCTGTTTGCTTCTCACCGAGTCAATTATTAGGTCTACATATCTTTTCAATTCTTGAAATATTTCAAAATATTAAAAAAACTTAAAACACATTAATTTCCGCACCGTAGTCTTCCCCGGTTTCTACGCAAGGGCGTCATTATCAAGACTACATTTCTCTCATTTTCTTTTCGTCTTTGATACAATGTTGTTACGCGAGGGGAAAGTGGGGAAGTGAAGGGAGCGAGAGAAGTGGTTTGGGGAAGAGGTGGAATGGTGGTTTTATTCAATATGGGGTAGGAGAGTGAGTGGGATGAGGAAGGACATAAACGGCGAAGGCACAAGGGTTACTTTGTTGAGGAGAGTTGCAGCGGGGAAAGACAGTTCAGAAGAAATCTCTAAATGCTATAAAATCTAGTTTTTAACACCTATGTTAAATACAGTAGTCTCTCGACTATCCGTGTTCCAATATACCGAGGATTCGTATTATCCTAGGTACAGATCCTTATGCTGTTGCTGTACCAAGCCAGTTTTGCTCACGCAACCGAACGTCAGTATTCGACAATCAGTGCGACCCCCAAATAAAATTGGGATCCACAGAAATGTTTTATCCTAACCATGTCGAAAAATTAAATAGAAGAAAAGCATGGAGGTGTTTAATTTGTTTTGCTATTTATTCCCTCACATAAGCCTTCCGCATTACCTGAGGGAGCCTCAGTCCACAGTACCTCTAGTTGAGACTTCAATGTACATGTAAAATAGTAGGTTTAAAATCACGGTTGTGGCTAGACTATTCCGCGCATTCTCCACAGTCTCTCATCGGTCACCCTTTAACCTAATTATTCTGTTCTAGTCCTACTGTAAAATTGTGTACAGAGAATAAAATAGATCTTTCATTCCCAATATTTCGTGGAATAGTGCAATTTAGTTTATTCGGTCGACTGATCCACTTCCACTGTCTGATGCTTGGAAGGTTTAACTATTACATCATTGCTTATCATACTTTTTCACAATTGATATTTCGTGTCTCCGGACAAAAAAAAAAGTTGCTACATGTTTGTTGTTTTTTCCGTGAACTTCGATTGCATGTATTGTAAGAATTAGGTTCTTAATGCCTTTATTTACTGTTGCCGATTTTCGCTTACCCTTTCCATCGGTTATATTTGTAACACTTACAATCACAAAAGTTGTAGATCGACCTTGATCACTTCGATTATTACGCTAGTTGATTTATTTATGAGTATTATCAGTGATTCAACTCGAAGGTTGGTTTGTTGATCGTTGAGGGTAGAGCTCACCCCGGACTAAGCCACAGGCGTGTGAATTTCACACACTCAGGGTAAGGGGACCAGTTCCTTTCCCTGGCCACCTCGCACTCCGAAGGTTTTTTTGTACGGGTAGTACCTAATTATTAGTTTAGGCACTACTCCCTAATTATAACTTTTTAATGTTGTGTTCAGTGACAAATACCCTTTTCGTGCCCTTTATGAGCCAAAAGATATCATTGTGTTATTATTTTATTTCGCCCATTTTTGCCTTTCGATCCAAATTGATGCAGTGTTGTCATTAGTCCACGACAACCGAAGACAACCCCTTAAAGTTTGAGGTTGAGGGTTTGTGTGGTGACTAGAGTAGATACTGGATTCCCATCCTGAGGGCCTGGGTTGGTATCCCGGCTGTGGTGGAGATTTTTCAGGGGAATGCTAGCCCTACTTGGGAGCTGTTCGGAGGGCACTTTAAGTGTTTCTAGAACTCCGTCCGTAGGAAGGAAAGTTAGACTGTGGTCCCCTTGGCGATTTTAGTTAAGAGCAAGCTATTTCATATTGAGGGATCCTCTCTACCATTCCTACATTCCCCAAGCAATCTTGAATGAACTAATAAATCTGAGCACCCACAGTAAAGGACCTCAGATTTTGGTCGCCTCCTTCCGGTAACCAACCAATTTGAGATTATAAAGGTCTGTAAACATAAGAAAACATTTTTAAACTCACTTATGGGTTGAAATCGCTAATGTACGGGTATAACTTCCGAGAAACTTGGCGGGAAACGTTTTCTAAGGACTGGGCTGTCAGACGTGCGTTTATCTCAATTAAGCCTCTCGGAACTACGGCTTCTCTGTTTTCTTTTCTTCTGCTCAGAAAGATTCCCCCGAGATTGCTGCCAGCTTGACTTCTTTATTTGGTGCTGAAGGATCGTATTCTAATTAGCAACACCGTATTTTTCCGTAAGCATTCTCTTTACAAGGAAATTTCCCTCATATACTATTGTTCTTTTCATCTCGTTCATCTGTGAATACTTCTATGCTCTCGCATTACTGATGCCTGTTGCGGACGATGGAATTTTCCATTCGTTATTTTAGGCAAAATGTTTTTACATACTTCTGCCATTGAAAATTAAATACATTATCGTTTCAACTACTTCATATTCGATGACTAAACTTAGTAGAAATACATTGCTAACCGAAGTAAAAACATAATGGTATTTTCCACCAACATTTGATTAGATACCACTATACACCAGAGACGGTGAAATTTGCCGTCTCTTCATTATTTCGCCGTCAATTATCACTTTCATTTACCGTGCAGCTAGTCTTTTGTTTGGTGCTCTCGCGGAGCATTTAATGAATGACTTCACACACTTGAAGTTGACGGATGAAATTCGCTTGAGCAACCTCCAATCGGGCTTCTCACGATGCACGAATGTACGAGAGCAATGTTGTTCCATCTTCCTTGTTCGATCATGCCTACCGGGTACTCGTGTCTGAATGTTACTTCCTCATCAAGTGAGATGAAGCATGCAGAAGATAGAGTCAATAGAACGCTTACTTCCTCTAACGCTACGCCTGCCTCGTATCAGTGAATGAATTTCTTTTATTAAATGCTAATTTTAATGGTGTCTTTTCGAGGGAAAAATCAACTAAAATCGAAATTTTCTTTTACACACACATATATATATATATATATATATATAATATAATAATATAGATATATAATGGCGAAATATATGAAAATATTTTTTTCACATATCGACTTTAATTAAACCACATTTTACATTTTTATTTGTAAAAAATACCTATATGCGATGCAGAATGACCTCAGCAGTCGACACTCCCTACTATATTAACAATAATACTATTAGGGTGAATATAACTTTGGTTTCACCAAAAGTAGGTTTCACCAAGTAGGTATGCCTTGATGTTCGTCATATCGAATAAGGTAGCCAAAAAAGATTAGTTGAGACTTAGATTATTTAAACTACCCATTGTTGTTATTTCTCTCCGGTGATCAAAATTTAAGAGGAAATAAATTTTCAGCATTTTATCCGCCGTGTAGAAATATTATTAACTAGCTGTGCCTGTCATGCGTTGCAATGCCTATTTTTCTTTCTAAGTCGGCACACATATACAAAGCAGACATGTACAAAATAAATGAAGGACAATGATTTTTTTGTGCATTAGCAAAATAAAATACTCTATATTGAAGTCCCATTGATTTCCATACTTTTCATGGCTTGGCCCACAAATCTTTTCTGGGTTCAAAACCGGTCCCTAAACGAATTGAAAACCTAGTTCAATGAATTCCTCGTACCTACGCAGGAATTCATAACGCACACAAATGTTGACATGAGTTTCTATTCCATGCCTATGCTGAGATTTCCAAGTAAATTCAATATTCTAATGTTGAAGTACTGCAAAAATTTAAGATTTTCGAGGTTATAAATCCAATTTTAGGAAAAAGCGAAGCGTACACGAAAACTCGAATGCAAGAATTCAAAACCTTGTTCTTTAAGTGATCTAACGATAAGCATTTAAAATCCAAAAGCAAACAAAGAGACCACTGCACCAAATCTTATTCTACGTACAAACTAATTACCTTACTTTGTCTTCAAACACAAATTATGTCTCACTGATATGATTCTGGTGCACGCGATATTATGTCTCACTGATACGACTCTGATTCACGTGATTGAGCAACTCGTAAACGATCTGCTTCGTTGCTTGCTTAATGTTCCTTGCTTGTTTGAGAAACTCGCGTGCCAACACTCATTTGTTGAAAATATTCGCGGTCCACCTATTGTACAATGGATATAATAATTCAGAAACCTTCGAAGGCGCGCGCACTACAACTCACCTAAGTTTCCTCGGCATGCGTTGCTATACCTCTTTTTATTTCTAAGTAGGCACACATATACAAAGCAGACATTTTTTTTAATGCACAAAATAAATGAGACAATGTATTAAATTATAGTTGAAAAAATGTATTAAAGTGCTTTGGGATATAAATAATCTTTGGTCTTACCACCCTCTGCAAAAACAAATAAATATTTTGGCTGTCCTAGTCGTGAGCATGTGAAAAGCATGGATATTCCAGATTTAATCCACACACTTGAAGCGATTGACCTTTTGCCTTGTTGATGGTCATTGAAGAGGCAAGGCGAACTGTAGTCGTTTGACTACAACTATCAAAGTAGCTACTGAACCTGGCCTTTAAATGCTGCAGGAGTGAATAGCCATTCATGAAATCGCTATTAAATGGATATTCACGCCGGGTTGCCGAGGAAATTTTGGATTTTTGAAAAGGAAGAAAATTAATGGATTTCGAGATAAAAACGCAATTCTTGGACAAAAACGAAGCGTATAAGAAAATTGAATGAAAGAATTAAATACTGAATTCTTTTTTGCGTTCTATGATACAAATTTCTATCCAATATCTTGAGTGCAAGTAATTTAAAAAAATCAATTAAAGAAAAATCTGCACCGAATTCAATGCTTTTCTTATGGGAGTAAATGATAACAATATTGGGGTCAAAACAACCCCACAAATTGCTATTTTTATAATTCAGAAACCTTTATGGGAACGCCCACAACAACTCACCAAAGTTTCATCGCAATCGGATGTATGGTATTGGCGTGTATAAAACAAGAACAAAACAAACATTCTTTTTTATTTATAAGAAGATGAAGAGTGAAGAAATATATGAATGATGTTACTTGATATAATACATTTTTACATTATTAAAACTTAAACCTTGTGACAGATAGTTGCATATAATATTTTAATGTCAAAGATTTCTTTTTATAAAATATTTTTGGTGAAGCAGGCGGAGCTGTTACTAAGCAGGTGTATTTTGAAAAATGCATAAGCCCGCTCGCTCCATGTGTCAGCTAGTGGAAAACGTGCATGGGAGCTCACTTGCCATCTATTGGCGCACATCTGAATCACAATGCCTAGCAACTGAATCATACGTACAGTCGGATTCAAAAGTATTACAAGAAATTGAGCGGCGCCACTTACGCTCTTCAAGAAAATTAAGTTTCATTTACTACGTTTGAAGTCCTTGGTTACGGGGCGCAAATTGTTCAGTTGTTTTTGAACACGCATTCAAATTTAGGAGTTGAGGAGTTATTAAATTATTGCACTAAATTTGGTCATTCTGTGTTCGATTCCATTTGGTTTATGTGATTTGTGCGTGTATTTGTTACTTAGTAGCCAGGGTTTTCAATTTTGGTTTGTATTTTACCTAAAATTTGCCTTGTATTGCAAGGAACGATTCGTGTTTAATAATAAAGATTTGTGTTTCAATTTATCAATATGACGATACGTGCCATTGTCATAAGAGTTTATCATTATCTTTCTGAGGAAATTAGTGCATCAAATCATTGCCTGGATTATAAAACTGAGGTTAGTGTGAAATTAATGTGTACTATTGAAAATTACGCGTTGTTAGCGTTGAAGATACATTTTCTATTGTGCAGTGCTTATGCTTAATCTTGTTGTTTAAGTGGAGATATGTTTATGATTATGGATGATGGTAGTGATTTCACGATCAAAAATGTGTCGAGCAAAGCACCCAGGTGCATATTACACATTTCAGTGTTCGTAATCGTGTAGCTTTCGGATTCATTCATACTTTTGTTTAGATCGATTATAGTTCTGAGCTACCTTTATCCCACGAGATTTGATCCACTTTTTCGCGGATTATGTTGATTGCTTCGTAATATTTAAACTGTGTGCACATGCTCTAAGAATAATACAATGTTTGATAATTTACTATTTTCTTAATGGGCGAATCTTAATACTGCGTGATATGTGCTTAATTAGTTCACGTTGCCGTTGTTGTGTTAATTTTCGTGTTATGTGACGCTGTGTGCTTGGTATGACACGTCGGGATTAGCGGTAGCTGTTCCTTTTCAAAAATAAATCGTTCCTTCATCGCAAAAGCACTCTATTTTTTCCATAGTGCCTTTAGTGTGATTGGATGTTAGTTTAGTTTTATTTATTGCATTAAGGCAATGAAGATGCTAGATAATTTGTTTTAAAATATTAATCCTTGAATAAGTTCCTACAGCGGTTCTTCTGCATTCTATTAGTAGTCATCCACTGTCGTTTTTGTTTAGGGTGTACTTATTTTATTAATTTATTTATGCATGGTAAATTATTTTCACGCGATATACGAAAGTTGTGCCTCGTCCATTTAGAGAGCTTCATTTGTCATTAGGTTTCCCGAAGCATTGTAGACTAGTTGCACGCATTTTGTGACTAGTGTGATTTTTTTCCATTATATAATATTGCAGTCGAGTTTTAATACACACGGATTTCTGCCTGCGTTTGTCTTGATTTGGATTTCGTATTTCTTGTGTTTCCTGGCTCACAATTCCATTGTTGCTTGAACCCTACTAAGTTCTCTTTACGGGTTCACCGCTAGCCGAAGGCCAAAAAAAGCAACCTGTTGACCTTATGAGCTTTAGTATATACACCATTTAGAACGTCTAAACATCTCATTATTCATCGCAGGCGTACACCCTACTGTATAAATCAAGAATACTGAATGTATTTGAGCGCTTTTAACTCCATTTTAATCTACAACTTATCCTCCATTTAACTACTTAAAAGTTTATGCCCCCCTTGTAAATGTTCAATACGAATATGTACTCTTTTTTTCTAACCCCCCTATGCTTATTTTGAGATACTATTCCGTAATCTCTGCTTCGCCAAAATATAGTCTATTTGGTATTTCCTCGTGTCCCCCGGGATATCTCTGCTCTCGGATTCATTCAAGTATTCTATCAGCTGATTGATAGGTTCTTGGACAGTCCCCATTCTGCATCCCAACTTCATAGACATTGTCTCGCTTTCCCTCCTAAGGATATCCCGCCATTAGATCCCTCTTCAATTCTTCATATCCTCTTATTTCGTCCAGAATTCCTATCCTCTTCCTTCCTCTTCCACGCTCCCCCAGTGTTCTCCCCTCTATCACTCTCTTCAACAAGCCCTCTCCTCTCAAGACCTCCTCCATCAATCTCTTCTGCCTTCTCCGAACCTCTGCCACAAGCTTCCTCTCCTCTCCGACCATATCCAATACCTCCTCGTTCGTCTTTCTCGCCATCCAGCTAACCTTCTCCATCCTTCTCCAAACCCACATCTCAAATGTCTCAAGTCTTCGCACATCCTCCCTTCGCAATGACCAAGTTTCCGACCCATATAGCGCCACGCTCCATATTAAAGTTTTCACCAGCCTCTTCTTTACGTCTCTTCTCAGAACCTCCCTCATCAATTCCCTTCTCTTCGAAAATGCTTCTTTAGCTAGTGCAATTCTTCGTCCGATGTCCTTACCACTAAACCCATTCTCCTCCTAAATACTACCCAGATACGTAAACTGCTCGGCCTGCTCTATATTCTGCCCTCCCACCCTTATAATCAGCCCCGCCTTCTTACTTCTAGAAAATCTCATTACTTTCGTTTTCTTGTGATTGATCTTCATCCCATACTTTTTGCATTGCACCTCTAATGCATTCACCATTGACTGTAACCCCTTGGCAGACTGTCTAACCAATGCTTGATCATCTGCAAATCTCACTGATTTTATCAGCTCCCCTCTTACCTTTATTCCTACCTCCTCCTCCCCCCATGCCTCCCATACCATTTCTTCTGAATACACGTTAAAAAGAAACGGCGATATTGGGCACCCCTGCCGCACTCCCCGTCCTATCGTGGCCCATCCCGATTCTCCATTGGCTACCCTAACCTGCGCCGTCTAGTTCATGTACAAATTCCGAATCACACGCCTGTCCCTCCAATCGACCCCTAATTTCTTCAACACTCCCATTAATTTCGTCCATTCCACCCGATCAAACGCCTTCTCGAAATCTACGAAGCATGCAAAAACATCCTGCCCATACTCTAGGTTTCTTTCTACTAGTGTCCTCATCACCGCTATAGCGTCTCGCGTTCCCGTCCCTCTCCTAAACCCGAACTGGTCGTCACCCAGATATTCATTTGCCTTCTTCTCTAGCCTTCTGTTTATAATTCTCAGAACTATTTTGGCCGCGTGGGATATTAAGCTTATTGTCCTATAGTCTTCGCACGTTTTTGCTTTACTCTTCTTTGGTATAGGAATTAGTACAGTCTTCGCGAAGTATTCCGGTCACACTCCATCCTCATAAATCCTACGAATAAGCGAAAATGTTTTCATCTTCCGTTCTTCCCAATGCTCTTTAAAAATTCTGAAGGTATGTCATCTATTCCCACCGCTTTTTCCTTTTCATGTCTCGTAGAGCTCTTTCGATTTCGCTATCTAGGATACTTGGTCCGAAGGTATATCTGTCGATATCGTCTTCCCTTTCTATGTGTAACCTATTGGGCCTTATTTCTTTACCATACAGCTCTTCAACGTACTCCTTCCACCTCTCCTGGATCTCTTTCGGTTGTACGATCACCTTTCCCGTCTTGTCTGTCATCGTTGTAATTCCCCTTCCCTTATTACCACCCGTCAGTTCCTTTACTTTCCTATATAATTTATCTGCTCTTCCATCTTTTTGGTATTTCTCTAACGAGCCGATCTGTTCTCTCCACCACACCTCTCTTTCTTTCTCTTCTAAGCCTGTTTTAAATTCTCGGTATTTTCTCTTACCTAGCCCTGAGTTTACGCTCTCCCATTTCCTTCTCTTCTC
The DNA here is from genome assembly GCA_963573305.1 of Pyrrhosoma nymphula. Taxonomy (NCBI): domain Eukaryota; kingdom Metazoa; phylum Arthropoda; class Insecta; order Odonata; family Coenagrionidae; genus Pyrrhosoma; species Pyrrhosoma nymphula. Next base: position 31,356,619 of record OY754339.1, read on the forward strand.
CATCTCCCTTGTCATCTCCTTCGTGATCCATGGTTTTCTAATTTTAGTTGCACTGACGACGCCTACCATTGCTTTCGTCGCTTCTACAATTCCATTTTTCAAACTTCCCCATTCATCTTCCACTGATCGTACTCCATGTTCCTCAGCCATTATCTCATCCACCTTCTCTCGATACTTCTTCTTCATTGTCCCAGTTAATCTTTTTCAGTTGTATCCGACATTTCATGACTAATAAGTGGTGGTCTGTGTCTGCATCCGCTCCTGGATAAGTATGCGAGTTTTAACACTATTCCTGTATCTGTGACGAACCATTATATATTCTATCTGGAACCTATCTGTGTCTCCCGGCTTCTTCCAAGTGTACCTACGTCGAGGATGATGTAAACCAAATGGAATCGAACACAGATGGAAAAAATTTAGTGCAATAATTTAATAACTTCTCAACTCCTAAATTTGAATGCGTGTTTACAAACAACTGAATAATTTGCGCCGCGTAACCAAGGACTTCAAACGTAGTAAATGAAACTTAATTTTCTTAAAGAGAGTAAGTGCTCAATTTCTTGCAATATTTTTGAATCCGACGTACCTACACGTAGTAAATAGTGAATTAATAATCTCCAAATTTGAGGAAGTTGAACTTTACAGATGGATTTCTATTAACTCCATCAGTTTAGTTAGATTTAGAGTTGTAATTCCACAACGTTTCAGAAGAACGCGTCGAATAATCAAGACTGTACGGCATTTATGTGTTGTGTCCGATTCGTCTTATATTATGAATGTAACCTAGGCAGACATCTACTACCCATTCATCCGTGGTGCCCCTTTTAAAGAGAAAATGGACCCATCCATTCCCAAAAACGTCCTCTGCGCATCTGCCACGAGCTTTTGCCAGAGTTTTAAGCCCCGGAGAAAGTCCGTTGGGTAGTGTATCAGGGTAAATATCCCGAGGTGCATGCTTCATTTTTCCCTGCCTTTCCACGTCTAATCTCCCTCTTCTCTTCCTGCCAACGCCTTTCCAAGTGGCATCTCTTTTCTCATCCCCCCTCCCAAAATACTCCTTTATCCTCTACCCCCACACCCCCCTCCTTTGCACGCACTCCATTCTCCGAATCTTCCTTAAAAAAAAGAATCCTCTCTGTCTCTCTTATTCGTCTCTTTCCACGCGCTCTGCCGTCAAGTCCCAATCCTCCTTCTCCCTCAACAGTCGTCGACCCTGTTCTCCACTCCTTTCCTTACCTCCTATTCTTCTTCTTCCTTCCCACTCGTTCGCTCGAGTGACTGCTTCTTATCTTCCTCATCTTTTTTCTCTTTGTTTCTCTCTTTTTCTTCCTCTCTCTTCCCTGAATGTTCAAATATTTTGTTCTAAACTATGCGTAACACGTCTAATATGACTACGAGAACAGACGTTTATTTCATTTACTATCCCGCTCATCGCACAACTTGCTTCATTAAATCATTCCAGAGAGTAGGGTCTATTCTCTGGAGTGGGTACTCTCACAGATGAGATAAAAATTTTCCTCTTTGAAATCTTTTAAGTCAAAGGTCTATTGCTTAGCTTCTCATTATGAACCATTTTGTAATGCGTAGAAAGTTGTATTTTTCTTATATTGTTTGTTTTTATTTTTATATCGTTTCAAACTGTATTATTAACCTATAATGACATTATGGACTTATTATGTTTTTCTTCATGTAATTCATAGTTAAAGTGACTTTGACATGTTGTAATAATATTTATTTTTACGATGATGGAACTTATTACGTATAATTTGAAGGCTGCATACTTTCGGGTGTTTCACCGCGTCGTTGTTTTTGTGACAACAGTATCGCCTGCATTCCAGCAGGCGTCGTCAGGTCGAAGTGATGATGCCGGTAATTGACCGCCTTGTATAGGTCCATATGAGAAAACGTTTCAGGCGTAACTTTGTGGAATAGTTTAATATGCATAATGAAAAAATGCCATTTTTCCAAGGTGCGGTATATAAACTTGAGTCACTTATATCGGACGAAACACATGGAGTATCATTTTACAACTCAGGTACTGTGGAGAAAATTCTTTTTAACTCCAAAGACAAATATGTGAGAACAGACAAAAGTGGAGTGTATAAACTAAAGTGCGACGATTGTGACATCTGTTATATTGGTAAAACTGTTCGAAAATTCAAAGACCGAGTGAAAGAACACAGAAACTATTTTAAAATGGGAATGGTAATTCAAACTTTGCAGAACATTTATGTTTAAACAACCATTTTAGAAATTTTGATTATGAAATTTTACATACAGTTGACAGAGGCTATAAGCTGGATTATTTAGAGCAATTTGAAATTGTTAACTGCCAAAGTATTTTATGTAATGACCATATGTTCTCCACCCATTCTCCTCTCCTAAAAATCAGTATCCCCCCTTCCCACAGCCTCCTTCCCTCGTAGTCACCAACAATCGTCCTTCACCCAGTTGTTCTCACTCCTCCACAAAAAGAACCCCAGATTGACTCATCCCTCCCGCTTCTTTCTTTCTAATTTCCCAGGATTACCCTAACCCCCTCCCCCCCAACTCCCGGCCTTGCACCTCCATCCCCCCCTCCTACTCCTTTTACCTCCCTCCCCCTCCACCCTATAAAGTATATATACTCGGCCACCACACGATCAGATACCTTGAACATGGCACTGAACTGCCGAAACCTGGGTCGGTTTTTTCGTAATTAAAGTGTGGAATTTACCAAGTGATTTTTCAGTTATATAGATCCGTTGTTCAGTCTTGATTGGTTGCGTCATTCTTCCCGTTGGCGCCAATATTTCCCCGCTGTCGGTGATTGGCCATGTCGACAGTTTCCACACGGAAAAGTCTCTTCCAAGTGTTGTGGAGGTGATAGGCGATATAATTCTTCGGAACAGCAATGAATGGAAAGGCGAGTACTCTTTCCCTGAGGTTTGCTTCACTGGCACGGCGAAGAATTCTCCCCACTGCCGAAGTCTTCAAGTGATGTTTCAATGTGACACAAGTTGGCAATGTGTCCGTCTCAAGGCATCTTTGTAGAAACGCCAAGAAGGATAAAGTTAGAGGGAGGTTAGGGGGAGGACACCCTCTATACCTCTACTGGGGAGGCCGGGGGAGGCCACTCCTCCATACCTCTACCATAGTGCTCTTGTCGCCTGTTTGCAAGTGGCAGACAGGCATTGGGTTGGCACAATGGACCAAGAAATGTCTAAGTGCCCGGGCTTCTGTCGAAGGCTCCCCCGACAAACAATCAACTAGCAATGTTGAAATGAGAAAGCCAGATTTATTAAGTATGTAGTAGTAATCAGGGCCGTCCCGTTGATTTTTAGGCGCCGGGCGCAAATATTTATTGGGGCCCCAGAAAAATAGCAAATAAAATATTAAGCAGATTTTTACACAAAAATGAAAGAATGCAACGTTTGTTATTATCTAAATAGTCATACTTAACAAATACCTCATTGATACAAAAGCACATATGAGAAAAACAAGCCAATGCCCTCACTAACGCGGGGCCCCGCTACGCCACGCTGTTCAAAATAACTCTGGTGATATTTCTAAGTAAGGAAATTAGTAATGAAATATTAATTTGACTCCACCGATATTCTAACCCGGATTTCCCCATTACTGGTCAGGTATGTTTTCTAGTTACAAAACCAAGCCATCCATATTTTGCATAGAGAATTTCATCACTTTGATCTCATATGTTTAGCCGTTATTTCGTCATTAGGAATAATTTGTAGTTTTAATGTTCCTCTAAAGTATTCTATTTTCCAGGTAGCTATAATTTAGCGTCCTTAGACTTGAAGATGTTTATAAATTAAAATTTAAGTTAATGTTTAGAAATGGCATGATTTTTGTACTAGGTATATTAATATGAATATTACTAGTTAATGTGTGTAATGTCTTACATTATTTATGTATGTATATAGATTATTTATATATTAAGAAAATTTAACGATATGTGTTGATATTTCGATATGGCCTGACTAATGACGCCAGACATTACATCAATCGTGAACATTTGAGCATCGACTATTTTTCCTCGTCATCGCCAGCAGTCGAGGATGTTGGAGAACCAATACATTCTCTTTTCAGATAAGTGCTGTATTCAATTGTTATTCCTTATTTCAACTTCGAGAGTTTGAGATGTAATTTCTCATCACCCTGTTACAATGTAATTAACTGCAGATTAAAGGTGATTCATATTTATGTTCCGTGACTGGTATGGAAAGTTACAGCTTAGACAAGTTACATTTTTACAAGTACCCGGAAAGCCTACAGTTCTTCATATCCTCTCATTAATTCAAAATGCCTATATCGATCATATTTCCATCTATTGATACCATAAGTTATCGTCTACAATGATATTGGCCTTTGGTCTGCGCATTACCCCAGAAAATCTTAAATACTTCACTGCTTTAAAAATATTGCACGAGCCGATTTTTCAAAAACTGACTGGTAGACCTATATAGTGGATTATTAGCAGTATTGGCAATGGCCAGTACGTGTAGTGCCAGCCCTAATTACTCACTCATAAGATTCTCCTACTCAAAAGATGCACTTCATTTGCTGTAAAGCATTGACATTTTCAGCATCATCATTGGGCGATATGTATCGGGGCAGCCCTTCTCTCTTCTAGATCTTTTCCTTTTTATTCCCTTCTAAAATATCTCGCCTTCTTTATATCTTTCCTTATTTTCTCCTCCTGTCCTCTTTCTCTCATACTGTCGACCTCATATCTCCTTTTGCATTTCTTTGAGTCCTCTTTCTTGGAATATAATAGGAAAGCTGGGAAGGGGGACAGCAGAAGGGAGTGTTGAGTGGATGGGGATTTTATGAATAGGGCTGGGGGCAAGGGCGTCAAGAGTAAGGGTTAGGGGAAGGGGTGGATGGAGACAGTGGGGAGGGGAAATGATGACAGGGATCCGAGAGACAACAATGCTTCATCCGTGTCTCACACTCGGTTGCCATGGTGACGACCGGATCTCATTCTTGAAGGCACCCGACCAATTCCTTCTCGGTCCTTTGACATTGCGGAAACTGCTCACATTAGCGCCCCCTCTGAATTGGGGATCCCTTTCCTCCTTATTCAACTCCGCATGGACCCTGCTGTAGCCTAACTCTGATAAGTTTTGGAGAGACTTGGTTTTCGGATCTTCCTCCGGGTCTATCCATATTCTTCTGGACAATATTTCGCCAGCGTTCAAGCTGGCTTCTTTAGTTCCGCTGAAGTTTCGATGCAGTCATTCGTCTGTCTATTTATTCTCCTCCGTTTTTGCACCTTTGGGCAGAGGTATGTTCTAATTGGTTCATTTTGTTGAAGATTCGTTTCCATGAATAAGCAAGAGTGTAGTCGTCTTCTCGGTTGACATTATTGGGCGTTTTTGCTATTTCAATCACTTCCCGTATGAGTCTAGGGAAGTAGCGGCCTTCTTTTGTTAACAACTTGGCCTTGTTGACGTCAATGCTTTGAGTGGGCTCCTTCCACTGATGCTCGGCGACCACTGACTGGTGGAGTTGTCCATTTTTCACGGCCCTCCTATGCTCTTGGATCCGACATTTCAGAGCTCTGGAGGTCTATCCGATGTAGGGATGGCCACAGCTGCACTCGGTTTGGTAAATTCCTCCGAACATCTCTTCTGGGAGGCGATCCTTGAGGTTCAGGAGGACATATGCGGTTTTTGTGACGCACATGAACCTCGTCGTCACGTTGTGATAGCGGAGGGTCCTCGCGATTTTTTTAACTATTGGTGAAATATTTTCCTGAAGAATATGGATAGACGGGGAGGAAGACCCGAAAACCAAGTCTCTCCTAGCCAAAGACTCCGCGGAAACCTTCACGGAAATCTGATAAGTTTTGTTCGCGTGGAATGAAAACAGTTTTTGAAGTTTTACTTTACGATTTTTTTGTTCGAGGAGGCTAGTTAGAACTAATTACTGAAAATTACAAGGAAAGAGAAATTGGCACGGTGTTTTTGATATAATTATCTCAACATCAACTATGGGGAAAATAGGCACTTGGGATAAGAATTCATGATTTACAAAATTATTATTATCACCATCAGTAGTCATCAATCCAAAGATTGGTTTGCTGCAGCTCTCCACTCCACTCTCCTCTCATCTAACAGTTGAATTTCTACAAAAATCTTCACTTTGACGTCATTCATAGTTTTCCTGGTGTTTTTTTCATTCTTGGCCTTCCTCTGTAATTTTTCCCATTCATTACACCCTCCATTGTAGTTTTTAATATATTCTTGTGTCACCAAATGTGTCTAATAAGTTTATATGTTCTACTTCTCAAAAATTTCATTATATTATTTTAATAATAATAATAATTTTATTCCACCTTAAATAATACACAAGTACAGTTAATACACACATATACAATTTAATGGGGGAATATAGGTAGTGGCTCCAGAGGATAACCTGTGTTGGGGTTTACTATCATCAATGTTCGAAGGCAGCGGCTGGTGCTAATACATACTCACTTTTTACCTGTAGTCGAGCAATTTTAATTTTAAATTTTCATCATAGTGTATTCAGTTGACAAGTAAAAATATAACTTGTAACAAAGACAAAAGAAAGTACAGATTCAAAATCAGGAAGATCACACAACAACTTTTCATAATTTTTCCACTTCATCACTCTCCTTGGATAGAAGCCATTATTTTCATTTGCGCAGCAATATGCCCGTAGAGTTTTGTTTCCACAGTTCAATAGGGAGGGAACAGAACAACTTTGGCGCAAGGCATGTGTATTTTTGTTTAAAGGCTTCGTTACTGGGCTTAGGTATTTCAATGCGTAAGACTAACAAAGAACTATCTTGTCTTGATCTTAACTTATTTTAGTATTCCATCGGCTTTGTGCTGTTTCCACCACGAATATAAAACATCTTGAGCACCTTAAAGACAAATAAATACGTTAGTGGTAGTACATCAAGATTTTTGAATTAAGGTAATGAGTGCTGAGTACTTGGCTGTTTGAATATCACTCTTATAAGTTTCTTTTGGGCAATCTGAAGAGGCTTAATAGTGAAAATATAGGCTCTTTTCCGGAAAGAAATGCCATAGTGTAATCTGGAATCAACCAGAGCACAATAGACGGAACGAAAAACTGTTAATGCACATACATATCATAACAGAAAGAATTTCCTTAACATGGATAACATTTCCTATTTCAGTTTGCTGACATGTAATCTCCAGGTGATGTTTTCATCTATTATCATTCCAAGATATTTTATAAAAATAACTTGCTCAATTTGAAAACATATGGAGCAGTTTCTTTCATTATTACACCTGAGACATCTATAATAAACACTCTGTTGTTCGAAAAATTTCCTTTTTAAATAAAATATAACATATTTAGTTTTTTCACTTAATACCAATTTATTCATACTTAACCAAACTTTTATTCTATCAAGTTCACTTTGCATTTGTGAGTAAAGACCACACATATTACTCAATGTATACACCAAAGCTGTGTCATCCACAAAGGATGTTAATTTACCGTTGAATATCCCAGTATTGAAATTGTTTACATATATAAGGAACAGTATAGGCCCAAGGACTGAGGGGGGACCCCGCAAGAAAGAGACGTAGCTTGGCTATAACAATCATTAAATAAATATTTTCACACACTGGGTTCTCCCAGTTAGGTAACTCTGGAACCAGTCATTTGTGACTCCTCTTATCCCAGCTTGTATTAATAATTTTCAATAATAAAATATGATCTACGCAATCGAAAGCTTTTGTTATATCGACAAACAGGCCTGCTACTCTCTTATTATTATTGAGTCCATCAAAGATGTCAGAGCATAACTGTAAAATTGCATCTTCAGTGCTTTTACCTTTTAAACATCCGAATTGCCTATCGCTAAAGAACTTGTTAGTTTTTAGGAAATTTAACAGTCGAATTTTAATATTTTTTTCTAAAAATTTGGAAAAAACAGGTAGGAGCGATATTGCTATATAATTAAAAACCTTTGTTTTGTCACCTTTTTTGAAAATTGGAACTATTACAGCAGTTTTTAACTGTTTTGGAAATTCACCCGTTATCATACTTAAATTTGCTATATATGTAACAACTGGTGCAATGAATTCATTTACCGCTTTAATTGTATTGACACTGATTCTGTCATAATCCATTGATTTTTTGGGCTTCATCTATTTAATAATATTACTAACCTCTTTAAAATCGGTCGGAAACATATACAACCATTGTATTATAACACAGCTTGGAAACCATTTCTCATACTCTTTTTCAATGCAATGACCGTAATTAGTAGACCCGCAAGTCAGCCTCTGTACAGCTTCGCAAAAATATTTGTTGAATGCATTTTCTATATATTGAGCACGAAACAACAAATAACCATTTTCAAGTGATTCTATCTTTTCAATATTGTTTTCCGTCCGGTACCTACCTAAGGTGTCATTCAAAGTTCTCCATTGTTTTGCTGAGTCATTACCATTGTTTGAAAAGTGTCAAATAATACGACTCTATGCGCTTCGCAATGTCATAATCGAGACGGGTCTTATAAGATTTATAGTAGCGTTTCAATTTCTCATTATAAGGTCGACTCCTCTTTTTTTATATAAAGTATTTATTTTAGAAATTCTGTTGCATAAATCCTTTGTTATCCACGGTTTATCTTCCTATACTTATTTCTTATTTTAGTAATAAACTTGGCATAATCAATACCTCGTTCAATTATTTCTAGAAAATCCGCATAAGCTTTGGTAACATTTGTTTGTTTATACAAATCATCCCAGGTACATTGACGAAAATATTCACACAAAGAATGGAGATCAATCTGAACAAGAGACTCATCAATCACCTTACATTCATTTCTTGCATTCAGTTTTAAATCGCATAAGATTAGGTGATTATCAGTTATACCTAGATCTAGCGCTTTTCCTACGAATTCAAAATTATCTCTACTCCTATAGAATGCATGATCAATGAGATCCTTGTAAGAGTTTGTTAGTTTGTTGAGTTATTAATTGTTCAAGTCCATAACTCGCCATTATCGTTTGATATTAATAAGTATTATCACACTGGCTCAGAAGACATAAATTTGTCACCAATAGCAATAACATTACGAAATCTAGAGCCATCTAGTACACTTTGCAATTCTTGAAAAAAATCATTAATTGACTTGGACTGAATATTTAGCTACAACAGTTAGTGACACATTTGATTTTAAGTCAATAGTTATTTTTACGATATCAGCAGATGACATTTCGGATAACATATTCGGCCACCGCAGATTTTTCAGGTTGAAATCTGCGGTGGCCGAACACAGCATCAACGAAAACAATTCTATCCATTGGGAAGATGTGAAGATCATCTCCCGAGAGAAGAAATCCTGGGAAAGGACTACGAAGGAGGCCATAGAGATCCGGCTAGTGGACAATAACATCAATAGAGATGGCGGTTACTCCCTCAGCAACACCTGGAAACCCGTCCTGCGAAGAATCCGATTGGCTAAAACCAAGTACCAATCAGAGGGAACTTGAGGCCACGGCACCGCTATATAAGGCGGCCACTTTCACGACATTCAGCCCTGAGGATGGAGTACGACTCGTACCCCGGAACGTCGGCAGCCATGGAGGAGATTACCCGGTGGAGCACCCGAGCAGCCTTCACTACAAGCATACGCCGGGAAAGCATTAGATCTTTTTTCACATATGCTGTTGATCGAAGTGGCCACATCACTATGGCAATTGCCTTCCGTCAGAGAAGCACCCGGCCACGTCCACCTCGTGTGAAAGCTCACTCATGGCTCACTTATTCTCCATTCTCTTGCTCTTCGTAGGTCTTCTTCGCTGGTGATTATCTACGGCCATTATATCTTAATCATTCTGCGGTAACATCTCATTTCCATTGCTTTCAATAGCATAACAAAGGTTTTTTAAGTCCAGTCTGCAAAGAAGATGTTATGAAATTGAGAATTGTTGAAAATTGTTCAATCTTTGCGCGAAGGTAGCTGAGAAATATGAATTTAGAGCAGGAGAGTTATCAATAAAATGCAAAATTCCGACGAAAATTGGTGGTGGGAGTAAAGCTCCATTTGAGACAGTGTGAAAGTACAAGCTACAGAGCTACGATACTGTTTTCTGTTATTGACATACTTGAGCCAGAGATAGAGGCCAGGCTTTGAGAAAATAACGTGGATGTTCTCAACCATTTAAGTCAAGTTCTAAGAGGAAGCGAAGTAGACGTAGTCAGCGTAGAGTATATCTGTAAATTTTACACTTTGGACAAGGAACTTCTTCTGTCTGAGCTGCAGTGTTTTTACAAAATGGGAGAATAAACAAACAGGAATACCCAAGAAAGAGCTTCCGTTGTTGTAGAGAAGTCTTTGAAAAATAAGTTCCCTCTCATTTTTTTAACTTTTCCGTACTGTTCCAATGAATTCAGTCGCCTGTGATAGGTCTTTTTCATGTTTGTGGCGTTTAAAAACATACTGCAGGAACACGATAGGCCAAGAGAAGATTTTCTCTTAGGCTCTTTTGGCTATCGAAAGGAGTATTGATGTTGACATTTCAAAAGTAAAACATTTAATTAAAATAGAAATAGAAGACATAATTTTGTCTTTTTGTAAAAATAAGATATGTTCCAATGATGTAAAATAAGGAAAGGTTTTGTTTTTTGTTCAAGTTGTCTGCTTGATTTTCACTTTTACGGATGAAAACAGGCCAAGTAACAAGTAAATTTGAATTAGGCCTACTTTTTAATCTGGATGTTCTTTACTGATGATTAGTTATTAGATTTAAGTGGTTGGCATTGAATATTTAAGGTAAAATAGAAAATATTAGCAATAATTTTGATGTCGCAAATTGCTCTTAAAAAGGATTTAAATCTACTATTTCAATCCTTATTTTTTCAAAATCCTCGGGGAGGTCCCGCAGGCCTCCCGTAAATCCCTAACCCCTATCAAATTTCTCAAATTACGCCCATGCTCAGAGGTGAAATTTAACTCAGTTCACAATAAGTGCATTTGCCACAGAGTCATCATATTCGCATTTCCCGTCTTGATTTATTATTTTTACGTGCTTTCCTTGCTACGACAAGCAGCTTGTTTACACTTCAGCTATCGTGGTTTTCCTGCTGAGAGCACTATATTATACTATATTTCATATGTCTAGCTTCTTTTGTTTTCAATAACATGCTGGCAACAAAGACATTTTAATTGCGTTCTTCTGAATTATTACATGGAGTATTCTATGTCCTATCAGATCTAGGTAATGTATTGGATGCCTAAGACGATTTTGCATCATGATCGCTAAAATTAGGCATTTCATACTTAGCCAAAAACCTTATAGTATGTTACATATTTCCTAAATATTCTGATAATATGCATGCTTTCCACGCGTTGCCGGTGACATTATTTCTCTTCAATTTTGGTTATAACGTAAACATTGCAGCGATTTCACAATTAAAGATAACCTCCCGTTTCAACCATCCCGATGAATCTTGCAGCTTAATCTATCCTCTATCTAAATATGTAAACTTTTGGTGATTATGTCAGACTTACCATTTTCTGTTACATTTGTGCCTAAAAATGCAAAATTTTAGTTGGGAATTGGAATTCTCCCATGGAAGAATGCTCTCTCCCTCTTTTTAACTAGTTTAATTCTGAGCAACAAATTCCTTCAAATGTCGTTCAAAAACTAACATATTGCGCGGAAAGCATTGAAGGATATTAATTATTTTTTAAAACTAGACTTATTGGTGAGTTTACATAGTTAACTAGGTTCAAACTACGAAGTTTTGGTTCATTCCAATACTCAATGACGTCAAGATACGACTAGAGACATGGCAATGCTGGTTGGTGAGTCAGGAACGGTATCAACGGCCATAAATATGATGTCAACTATTATAAATTTATTTTGACCAAATCATTCAAAAATACTGCCCATCAAATAAATATCAGCTTGCTACAGTGAAGTATGTGATAGAAATATTAGGGTCGCGTTTCGATTTTCATGTGAACAAACATTCATTTGGCCTAGTCAAACCAAGCATACTCCCTTACCTATTCATTCCACTAAAATGATAAAGTTAACAGTGATGGTATGGTAATATTAATTTCATATTATCAGTGATTAATAATATGTTTCTCTTTTAATTTCCAATTATGATTCGCTTTCTGGATAATATAATTTGCATGCCCTACTTATGAAGTCAAAGCAAACCTTTTTCAAACGAATACATAATGCCCCGTTTATATTACTAGCTTTCTACCCTAGTGACTCGAAAGTCAGTAAAAAGTTTCCAATAGCAAGTTGGCGCCAACCGTAGTAAACTTGTTTGCGTTTTTCGCTTACTGGATAATATGATTAACATGCCCTACAAACGAATTCAAAGCAAAACCTTTTCCAAAGAATATATAAGTGATGGTAAATTTTGATTACATGGCATTACATGAACGATTGTTTCTTTGGCATAAATGTATCAATATTAATGTATTTTTATATGTTGCGCGGAAAGTACAGCCTCACATACGTAAATTAATGTAATCTCTCTTAGCTCATGTTTCCCCTTAAATCGCCCTGCCCATGCCGTGGCTATTTTAGGCTCCACGGTCGTCATGGAAACTTGATCTACAATGGGTTTCAATAGGGACTGGCTCAGGATTATATTAAGATTTTTCGAAGAATCTCGGAATTTTCCACGAACAAATCTCATTAATTGGATTCAACCGTCACTCCAAAAGTGACTTTACTCGCTAATGAAGCTCCTTGGTAACACTAGGTACTTGATATTGCGGCGTAGGTACTTGTGGGATATTATTTTGTTTCGGTTATTGCCTGAGCTCAGATATTTCCGTTAGCGCACCTTTTTGAAGCATCTCTAGGGTACATAAGTATGATATTTCATTATTTCCTGGAACTGTTTTGATATGTGAGTAAGATACACTGCATCGGCTTGCTTAGCTGAATTGTGAATGGAGTAAACTGTTGGGATGCAAAAAATTGGATATAAAAGTATTATGATTATAAATAATGATGAAGCCTAATTCAGGTCTTATCGATTACATCACCTCGGTATGCTATTGATAAAAAAATAGGTATTTTAGGCTCTATATGATATAGTGATGACACACAAAAGGTGGTTTGAGCGAGTAAGTCATAATGGAGACCATATTCAAATTTTAGCTTCTGCTTTCAGCGTCTGTAAAAAGTATGAAATAAATATTATAGTATTAGTGGCGCAAATATATAGTTATGTGTGACCAAAATTATCAGTAATTAAATAAATAAAGCTACATAAGTCTCTAACTGGACTCATTTTTTCACGCCGTAGGTACGGCTGACACCCCTTTAAAACAGCAGGTTTTTTGCGATTCTGTAAAAATTACTCCGGTGAGTAATGGATTAATTTTTACAAATAGTTGAGAAAACATATAGACTATGCACCGTTAGTTTTTTGACGAAATGTAGGTGCTAGAAGTTCCTATTTTTTTTTGTTTAATATTCTCCCTCTCTGCCACGATGGAAACACCGGTTCCCGATCAGTCACCGAAGTTTAGCATCGTTGGGCTCGGCTCGAGTTTGGAGGGGTGATCCTCCGATTCGTCCGAGTGCTGTTGCCCATGTCTGAACGTGGCAGACAGTATGTGCGAAATGACCTTAGCCGTCGAAGAACGTTAAAACAAATTACTACTACTTCTTGCAGTTGCAGTACTATTTTAATTTCGACAATTTTCCGTAGGACTTTGACAGACGTGTAGTTGCATTTTTTTCCTGTGACTCTTGGGTTTTTTCAAGCCTCGCGTAACATTTTTCCCCGTTCAGGAGGTACCATCGTGGCACATAAGTTACAATAAATGAGAAATATCACACAATGAAATCTCAATCAACTTAATGCATGCACATAAATTATATTTTTTACAACTTAGATTTCTTTATTGGACAACAATATGAGGCTATCAGATATCCTACATTTTTATTTGTGCTGTTTGGAATATACTGTTGTCAGAAATTACTAGCAATATGCCTTATCTACTAAAAACCAAAGTGAAGATACTAAGGCAAAATTTTGTAATTTCTGGTTAAATATTTTCTTCGTATGAAAACCATGCCAATACGTTCACCCATGTCGCCTATCCACCCACCACCCAAGTTTACAGTTAACACTTGAGTTACTCGCTACAGTGACGTCATCTGCAGGTAAACTTTAACCCAGGGAAAATAAAACCGAGTCTTGGTATGCTGATTATTCGACCGATATATTTTGTAATGAATATTTTTTTCCTACTAAAGGAGGTAATTGCTTAGCCATTTCTATTGAAAAAATGCATTTTGGTTCATCATTAAAGAAGCGTTGAAAATAATTTCAAAAACACAAAACACTAAGAAACCAAACACATTCCTTAAAACTCGAATTTAAAACCTAGTAAGTAAAATGCATTTGGACTTCAATTCACATTTGAAAAAGTGTAATTTTTTTCCCGCTTCACCAATTCTCGCCTTTTTTTCATGTCCCCTTGTCGCTCTCCAAAATGTCAAGCCTCGTCTCGTTTCAGAAAAATCAGTCAATGATTTTTCCAAAAGCAAAAAATAATTTGCCATCGTTTGGACTCACTTGAACCTGTAAACTATACATTGAGAGGCTCACACGCTGCCCCTGGGCCCTAAGCATGCATTCATGTAGATGCATTTTACCAGCTCAACTCTAATACGAAAAGAGTTTTTAAAAATTGCTCATGTTCCACATTGTTTTCGGCTGCGGTTGACACATGTCATTTAAAATATAGCTTTAAATTTGCTAGAACATTTTCTGTAATTTAAATTACTGGAATCATCATCATCAATAGTCATCAATTCATAGATTGGTATGCTAAATCTCTCCGCTCTACCCCCCTGTCAGCTAGGTGTTTAGTTCCCATATGTCTTTATTTGACCTCATTCGTTATTTGCCTGCTATATTTCCTCCTTAGTCTTCCTCGATTAATCTTTCCCTTCATTTTTTATTCCAATATTGTTTTCAAGAGGCTTTTGCGTCGCAAAATGGGTACGTCCAATTAGTCTTTCTCTACTACTTGGGTAAGCTTTCATTAAACATCTTCCCTTCCCAATTCTCCGCCGGAATTATTCATTGGCGATTCTCTCCGTCCATTACATCTTCATCATTCATCGATAGTCCCACTTTTCCTTTTCTTCCAATTTTTGTTTACATACAGAAATTACAAAATAAATTAATTTCTTGCATGATCCCCATTTTTAATTCCCAGCCCCCGGTACAACTTGGAAAGATTTTTTATTAAAGATAAGTCATTTTCATTTGAGTAAAAGGAGGTCTTGGAATTCTTTTTATGATAGTTCATAATCGCGCAGTTTTGTTGTTCAATCAAATTTACGTTTTCGCTGTCTTTCTTTGTATTTAAGCGTTCAAGTAGGGCCCGTGTTAATATCCCAGCGATCTCCTCCATTCGGAAAATCATTAATTTCGGCACGGACTCCTCTCTCGCACTCCTGCTGAGATTTCCATCCGTATTCAGGACAGATTATTACGCACTCGCCCTTCAATCGTCATCCGCGCATGCGTCAACCCTTGAATTACCGCCCCTCCCCTCTGCTCTCCCCACCTGCCAGTCACCTTCAACCCGACCCACATGCTAGCTGTCTCTCTCTCTCTCTTTTACTTCTCAACAGTCAACCCTCCCGCTAGAAATATATCCCTCCGAGTATCATCCCTCGCTCTGATATCCTTGTTTCCCGCATCCCCGGACTGACATCCCTGAGGTAATAATTAATTGGTAGACTATAATGGATTTTAGGGAGGGCGAGCCACAATTGAGGCCATTTACGCAGCTGGAAATCCATCCCTATCTAATGCCAGTTTCCTTACTACCTGGTAGTTCTTCTTATGTACTTTACTCTTTATTTGGTATATGCATTATGCCATCGTGTCTGTCGAGTTTTCATCAAAGTTGGTCATCTATAATGGCTTACGTAAAGTGCTTCCTATTTTACCAGAAAATCAGTCGAAATCGGGAGGCAGTATGTTGCTCCACGCAAAAAGCGCATCATTCTGTAATTTTACGTATAACACGAGATCGCGTGCTATCGACTTCAAAACTCACTATTTTAGCGCGTACGCGCTCAATTTGGTCATTATGGTTCGTACCTCGAGAAAGGAACAGCTTGATGTATGTACGTGGATTGATTTAGGAAGAAACAAGTGTAAACTCCTTACTGGTGGAGAGGTTAGGAAGGACTGTAAAAGTGCCCACCATAGGTAGAATACCATTAATGATGTTTTAGATTCAGAATATCCGAAAGCGACTCCGAGGCGGATTTCCGAATCAAATATTGATGAAACTGGTAATTGTTAGAGTTGAGATATCTCCTTGGGTAAGGAACGTAATTATCATATTCCTTATTAGTATTTGAGGATAATAATTTGATGCCTGGGTCCACAAAGAATCAGAGTATATTTTTTAATTAGTACAATTGCGACCCGTACGAAACCCTCGATCCAATCGGGGTAGCGTAAAATATAATTTAAACTACAATCCAGTGATTGCATAACATTAAGTAGACAGTTTCTTTTTATGTTCATCTACTCAAAGTATCAGTGTGTCCAGCGTTGAATTCATCCAAAAAAGTTAACTTTTACTCGCAAATTATTGATTTTGTGTTTATTTTGCATCTCTCGGCTAGTTTTGCGTATTTTAACTGACAGAACGTCTTAGGACTAACCACAAGGAGGCAGCTGCATTCGATTTTCACCCATTGCATTGCTCAACGGTGCAAATGAGCAACGCTGTCGGTCGCCTCCCCAAAGAACCAACTGAATATCAGGAACTAAGTAAAAGAAAAACTTCTTATAGTCCACGAAAAAGTCAAGGCCCTTATAATGACTGTGTAAGTCGAAACCTTGGTCGGAGCAAGCAATAAAAAAGCTTTTCGTGGACTATACTAAGTTTTTCTTTTAATTAGCAATGGAGTATCACCTAGTAGCGCCTGAGAACATCAAGACTATCAGGAGAAGAAATCATAATCAAACTCGATTTATTGTCCAATTTTCATCAGCGCATTACCTCTCGCACTTGACCCATACCTTTATACCTACTATGTAAATCTGTAAGCAGAATTACGCCCAATGTCCGTGCTCCACAATGTTTTCCTTCTTCCTGGTGCTTCTCTTCCAATTACTCCGCTCGTCCGTTCACTGTTTTTATTAAATATCACACCCAGGGGGTCTATACTCTACCTCTCTCTCTCTGGCGATCGGTACCTTTCCACACAAACGCCAAAGCCAACCCCTCTACGCACCCGTATGACGCACGGCTTTTGTGGATTTCCCCCTCCTCCCCATGTCCCTTCGTCTCTCTCGGACGCAGGTACCCATCCGGCACAGCCTCTTCCTTCCACTTCCGTCCTGCCTACGTTCATGCTGGACAGTGGGCGTTGAGGTTATTATTATAGCCTTTTGTTCTACCGGTAACGGTTGGTTTTGAAAGAACTCGGCCACACTTCTGTCATCAGTATATTTTAATCGTCATCATCAGCAGTCATCAATCCGGAGATTGGTTTGCCGATGTTCAGTGCAGATTTCAGTGCTCTTCCTCCATGTAGGTATTTTCCTTCATCAGTATTTTTTTACATTTCAATTTTTACATACTTCATAATATTTATGGTGTATTTCACCCTTCGTCTTTATCGGTAATTCTTCCTTTTCACAAAGGAAAAGTCATTCGCCTTGACTGGGACTCGCACCGTATCCCTCGATAAAAAGTTAACTACTTTCGTCAGTTAAGCTACCATCCATCCATCACTCCAGCGGATTTTTGTAAGCTTTAAAGAAACAAGATGTTAAAGACTGCCGGACATATCATGCCAATGAAGTTGTCCAAAGCGTGCGCTTAGCGCCACCGTCCCCGAGGTTAAAACCAAAATTGGAACGCAATGAGGTGTTCTTTTCCATCTTTCCATTTTCGTTTGGAAGAGACTGTCTCACAAGGTATCCAATAAGTTTGTCTCTTATACTTCGCAGAGTTGTCATCGAGGATTTATTCTCCAAATAGAATAAAAATTGGCGGGGTCCAACTGAATAAATGAAGATACAAACGTTTGCATTCACTTATGTCATTATATGTTCCTCTACCCCAGAACTAAAAGGAGCCAGATGTTGTCCTCTTTTCCAAGCCTGATCCAAGGTTCAAAAAGGTAAAATATAGTAGAAAGAGCTGCGGCGGCCAACATTTTCACGTGGAAGGAGACCTTTAGCCAAGCAAATGTTATATGAGACTCTTTAGTCACATTATCTAACTGGTTCTAAGTGTCGCTGTCATAGAATGCTGCGCTCCGTATCAGGCTCCTCACGCAACCATTTATCAGCGGTTTTACCCTGGGTTTCTGTCACTACATTCCCCCTAGCTGAGCCCCACTTTAATCAACATAATTATTCTTCAAATATAAATTTATCCTTCAAATACCTTTTTAATCTCGTCCATTTTCGTCCAGATTGCTCCTTAGTTAAAAAATTGTATCAATAGTTCCAACGTGCTCTCCCACCTATTTTTTTATGGATAACTAAGAAAATTAGTATTACCATTATTTACCCGAATTTAATTTCAGTCGCTTTGATTTTGAAGGATGTATATTAATGATTGCAACCCCTTAGCTGACTAGATAACCAACGGTAGGTCATCGGTAAACCTAATCCCCGTTATAAGTTCTTCTAATTTTATGCCTGTCTAAAAATTTTTCATAGTTTTCACACAATTTCCTCTACGTATGTGCTGAAGAGAATGGGAATTAAGGGACAGCCCTGTCTTACTCTTCTCCCTATCGTTGCCCACTTGACTCTCCATTGGCTAATCTTTCCTATCTCTATCTGGGCCATACACAAGTTTTGTTTCAGCCCCCCTATCCTCCACACCTCATCCACTCCTTCTATGCTGATCAATACCTTCATTAACTTTTCCTTATCTACTCCGTCGAATGCATTCCATAAGTTAACAAAGTAAGCGAACATATCCTCATTGTACTCCAGATTCCTCTCCGATGAAGTTTTCATTAAGGAAAATCTATCACAAGCTGCTCTCCTTTTCCTAAACCCAAACTGATATTCGCCTTTAATGTCACTAACTTCTTTCTTTTATCTTCTGTTGGCACTGATAAATATTACCTTTTCCGCTGGACATATTAATCTAATCGTCCAATTACCTCAGCAAGCCTCTAATTTTTTCACCATCGGGGTTGGAATAAAAAATTGCTGTTACGGAGTCCTGAGATATTACTCCCTCCTATAGGTCCTACGCTTAAGTTCAAAAAGTTTTCATCCGCCATATTTTACAACTGTGAAGGGGTGTAATGCATATGAATCTAGTAGTACAATAATTGGGAAAATAGAATTGGCACACTGTGCATGCGGGTAGTTAACTACTCCGCTTAAAGTTAAATGTTATACATTGCATAAATAAGTTCCATTGTTATTTCATTTTACTTTAATTTTTATGCTGACTTACGTGTTGTTTTACTCCAAGGCTATTCTCTCAAGGGTGATAAAACCTTTAGTTTTGCTTGAAAAGTCTGAGAGACTATTTGTTTGCTTTCTTTCGTTTATTGAAAGGTCATTTGAATTCACTATTATTCGCCTTACGTGATTTTTAAAAGTATACGGCAGGTGGTCAGCTAAAAACATGCTAACATAAAAGGTTTTAAGGAAGTGTACATTATGCAATTTTAAGTACTTTAAATGCCAAGGCGTGTAATGAATAGTTGTTTCTTCTTAATTGCTTACTGATTTATTATGACATGAGAAATCTATTTTCATCCTTGTACAATGTACATATGTGAATTAATAGCTTTCGGATTTTAAACCGGGTTAGGTTCTCCATAGCTGCCGACATTTCGATGTGTACATATGTGTTGATTTTGTACAGATATGTTGTTTCAAAACTCACTGACTCGAGACTTTTATTTTATATGTTCTCTATTCCGATCGGTTCCTGGGGTGTTCTATGGATAACACCTAGTGTGCAGTACATCGTCGGATGGGATGTTTAAGAATATGACCCTTGGCGTCTTACGTTAAGAGTAGGCTATTACCCTAGTTGCAATTCTACGTACCATTCTTCCTCTGTACCTTATCCTTAACCTAAGCCATTCTCTCTGAAGCAGATTCGATTTTTATGGCGGATGTTACCCAGTCTCTTTTCCAGTACCATGATTTCTCCACTCCAATATATTCTCATTAGCCATTCCACTATCAATATCATTCTTGTAACATAAATGCTATCTATATCCCTTCTGAACAAGTTTTGCTCAACCCTTGCTCCTATCCTTGCCTATTACATGCATTAACGACTCCTGGTCATGTACCAATGATACGTAATTATCTTATTTATTCGTGTATTCATTAAAATTGTTGAAAAATGGCTTTAATTACAGTTAGGATCATTTGAACCCAAAAATATAGATGTATAAGCGCTGAAAAATGGATTTTTTTCTAATTACCTGCGTCGAGAATTGAACTGAGTGAAAAACGCTTAGTGATTCATGCGGTAACCACTACGCAAACAGAGATCAGGGCAAATTTTAGGGTCTACATGTTTTTTTGTTCTCATGTCTCGGTGAATAATGATATACCACCACAGCCAAAATGAAAGAAATCCGTCACCCGTCAGTCGTGTGTTACTCTTGTAAACAAGCTACTCCAGCTAATTAAATGCGTATTGCGGAGTTCACGGTTGCCATCGGCCACTGCTTACTTACGGCAATCGCGCTAATGGGCCGTCAGCCTAACTTTAATCACCCCCAATATCTAAATTGCAATCTATTTTATGACTTTAAAGCAAAGAAAAGTCTACCGTCGACGTATATACTCACTAGAAAGACATGTAAAGTCATCAGGTGGTTAAAGGCAGTTTGATACATTACGGAAAAACTGAGCTGAGATCAAGCCAAGGCTATCCTATCGACGTTTGGGGAAATGCTTAAGGCGGCTTCACTCATGGAAGTTACTTCTGTGAAATAGGCCTTTGAAGTGACTTGAAAATGGCACTTAGATGTGTGAGAACGGACTTCTTTGACAGTGGAGGTCGACAGCGGAAGTAATCCACAGCGGTTTTCGTTTGCAAGGAAAATAGATTGACTTATCTTTTCTGACGTCGGCTTCCGCGGTGTTTCATGATGAGGAGCTGAAGGGCTTTCGTTGTTCCACCGCGTTGTTTTTGGTGATTACAAAAGTCTTGTCGTCCTTCGACCTAAAGATGTCCTCTGGAACGAGGACGAAACTGTTGTCATCACTAGGCAAACGACGCGGTGACTTCTATTTTGCCTGCTGGTAGCTTTTCGATGCTGAGATAAAAACGCTTCGTATCTGATCAAATCCTGATCATACAACGGCGACTGGGGAGAATAATTATAAACAACGAATAAATTTGTTGGATGAGGACATATGCAAATATTTATTCGTACTTGACAACGATTTTAATGTTAAAGAGAACACAATGGTAATACCTATGACTCTTCTAGTGCCGAGTAATGATATGAATTACAGAAAATCTCATATTTCATACGATTTAAAAGTGTACACATGTATTTAATGAAATACATTTAAATTTATAAAATCCATGAATACATGTGTAACTTTAGGATTACGATGTACAAACAGAATTTAGGAAATTTTCGAAATGACCGCATTCTTTTATACTTTCATAGTTCATTTCTTTGAGAAAAAACCGGAAGTAATGTGTACAGAGAACGATGACCTGCAAGTAGCGATACAAACTGAGAGAGTGCTGCACTTGCCACTTTCATAGAAGTATGCATCCATGTGTAAAGCTGTCTTGAGGTAAAGCCTATAGCCATTACTGAATCAGCCTTGAGATTACCAATATGAATATCAAATTGCCCAAATCCTCATACCGTCCTCAAGTGCGTTATGAGACCGCGACTATGAATCGGGTTCTACCATTTATTTCGTTTTCCGTTCTTTCCTTCTTCCACATCGTTTTATTTACTTCCGTTTTCCTAATGGGTGATGTCCCAACAACTATTTGCAATTTTAATAGCAAGTTTTGCTTCGTGAGACATAAACTCATCGTACTATATTCTTCACAAACCTCATCTTTTATCCTATTTTGATTAAAAATGTTTTTCCGTAGCCCTGCGGCCAAACTCTCTTCTCATAGATCGTACAAATGAATTCCATAAAAGTTCTTAGGCCACTTATTAACGAATGTGAATTAAAAAGGACGGGATATGGTTTGTTTGTACCAATTTTGTCGTGTTTATTTACATTTAATGTTCTCCCCGGTTCAGACTCATAGTCGCAATCTCAAGACGCGATCGAGAAAGATGTGAGAACTTGGGCGATTTGGTATTTATTGTGGTAACCTTATGATCGACTCAAAACGGACTTTAGACTAATTTGACTGGACAGATCTGAGACAGAACAGTCATGGATCAACCTCAGCATTTTGTTCTCAGTTTGTCCTCAACATGGCGGACAACCTTCAATCACCTCAAGTTTTAAATCACTTCCTAACGAGTATTCACGTCGATGGTGCTTCTCTCTTTCATAGTCATTAAATAGATGGACTTGTATATTTGAGAGAGAATTTAAGATCTTTTACTCGTCCATTAACAGGAGAGCCGCAAATGAGCAACGGCCGTCAGCGATGTGAAATTCGAAATATATCTCATTTAATTAGCCTAAAAAAGCCTTCTTACTATGAGAACACACGACTCGTGTTTCATTGATTTCAATAAAATTTTCTGTGGTCATAGATCATGACATTCAACGAATTAGGTAAATGTCCCATGTGATGATAAACTTAGTTGAAGAATTTTCTACTTTTAAATTATTCGGCGTGAGATGATGAATTATAAAGATCGCCAAACTCAAGGAGTCTATTATATTCTTACACTTCTGAGTCTTGAGATCGACTTTAGAAGTGAATATAAGTACGAAGTTTGAGACGATGCTGACCTCAATCTTGAGAACAAGTGAAGATCGTTTCAAGGCCGGACTATGACTCCCGACCATAGGAACGGTATAAGGCAGTTTAGAGACAAATTCTTTTCTTTCAAAAATCAAGACTGATATAAACATTGTTTTAATGCAAGTAATCGTAGTCGATTCCTCAAGTCTATATCAACGCCGGAATATGAATTCCCACCTGCATCTTGCAATTTTAAATTCCCTGGACTAGATTGTCCTCCTGTACTTCGCATTCCTTTTTCACATCTAAGTTTGGAGACATACTCATATATAAACCTTCTTTCTATATCTGCCCACTCGAATCGGGTGTCCTAATCTGCGATGTCAGTTCATTGAACAGAATTCGTATCAATCACCTCCATCCCTCAAGGCAATTCCTATATTCATCAATCCCTTCATTAACTTCTCCCGTGTTTCTCTGCCCAATGCCTTTTCGAACCCAATGGCATTATAGGGAGCGGTAAGGGGTTATGCGGGAAGAGGTAACTTTTGTCATTACCTTTCCCAGAGAGCGGCCTAATGAAAGAAAAATCCCCACAAGTGAGGTTGGTCCATCGTGCAGTGGAATGATAACAACCCTCCCACCCTCCATTTCCTCCTCCTCTTCTTCATCCACGCACCATCCACTGCTGAAAAGTGGGAAAGAAAAGCGCCTGCGAAATGTAATTTTTCCTGGACGGATTTTCGGCGGATGAGTTGGACGAGATTGGCTGAAGGAAGGAGATGATGGAGGAAGGGTTTCGAGGGAGACGAGATGTGAATACCGCTGGAACAAGTGAAGCGAAACGTTTGGCGCATGGAAAAAATATATTATATTTTCGTTTGAAAATGTGGAAAAATTATTGGAAAAAAGTGAAAAAATACTTTTTTTAATCTTCCGAATGGTACACAATATAAAATCTTTCGACCGGAAGATCGTGCGAAAAACTCATTCGATTGATAACACTTGAAAAAAGCATTTTTTTGTACTAATGCATTCAAGCAATGTTTACAAATAAAAATAAAAAAAATAATCGGCTCTAAAATCGCGAAAAGCATCTTATTAAATTGATTAAACTTGATAAAAACTTTTTTTTCATACAAATTAATAAAAATAATTTATTAAAATAAAAATAGAAAATGTATTTGAAAATCGCGAAAACAAATCATATTTCATCGATCAAAGTGCGAAAAATTTAATGCGAATAAATAAAATGTATTAATTAAAATATTTTGCTTTATAAAAAAGTAGTTTACGCATTATACCTGTAGTAGGCGTTTTTAGCTCATTACGATACTTTATATTGCTTTCTACAAAGAGTTTTCACCCATAGTGATTATTGATTACATTAAGCTTAGATTAAGAAAGATATCACGCGAAAATTCCCTTCCGTTCGATTTCTAAAGCTAGTTGGATGTCATACTTACATTGAAACTGCGGCGCGTTTCCTCATAAACAGACACGACCCAGGGAACTATCGACCAATTTCATTAACGTCGATTATAGGCAAGATACTCGAACATATCGTCGTTAGCAATATCATGACGTTCCTGGACAGTCGTAACGTCCTCCATGGCTCTCAGCACGGCTTCCGGAAAAGTAGATCATGTGAAACACAACTCGCGCTCTTTCTTCATGACGTTCTCAAATCTGGTGAATCGAAAAGACAAGTTGACGCATTATTTCTAGATTTTAAGAAAGCTTTCGACACGGTACCTCACAACAAACTGTTATACAAATTACAGTCATGCGGCCTAAACGAAACAGTAGTAAACTGGATACGCGACTTTCTGAGTGATCGTAAGCAAAAGGTAGTTCTTGACGGAATTAGCTCTGATGTAGTCAAAGTTACATCAGGTGTCCCACAAGGAAGCGTGATCGGCCCCCTTTTGTTCATAATATACATAAATGATCTATGCTCTCGAATTAGCAGTAAAATACGTTTATTTGCTGACGACCTTGTCATCTATCGCGAAATTAATGATCACTCTGACTTTGAAATTCTATCATCGGATTTAAACAACGTTCATGTGTGGATCCAAGAGTGGGGACTCGAACTTAATCTGAGCAAATGCACGGCGGTACATTTCTTGCGGTCGTCCAACTATCCCAATATATATGCTGTGGATGGTGTTAACATAAAGGCGGCAGATGAAGTGAAGTATCTGGGAGTTACGATAACCTCGAACCTATCGTGGGGAACACATATAATAAATATTTGTGGCAGAGCTCTGAAGAATCTAGGATTCGTTAAGCGTATTGTGGGAAGATTTTAAGATGAAAAAGTAAAAGAGAGGTGCTATTTCGCACTCGTCCGGCCACACCTTGAATATGCAGCGAGCATATGGGATCCGGTGCAGAAAGACTCAATTCGGGAACTTAATAAAATACAAAGGAAAGCTGCGCGATTCGTCAAAAACTGCTACGGCCGTACAGACAGCGTTACACAGATGTTAAACGAATTAGGCTGGGCGCCGCTAGAGACTCGGAGGCTGCGCGCTAGGCTTAGATTACTTGAGCAATTAAGAATAGATATCTTTAAGAGCGACACGGAGAACATCATATTAGAACCCCACTATATTTCCAGGTCCGACAGAAACGATAAATTAAGAGAGATATTTTTCCGAACGGATAGGTATGGGAATTCGTTTTTCCCCCGAACAATAAGGGACTTTAATAAATGCTAGGCGTAATTTTATTAGAGCGTTTCCTTTTTATATTTAAACGGCTGGTGTCCTAAAACCCCCCGCCACACGCCTATTGAGGCGGCTTGCGGGGTAGTATGTAGATGTAGATGAACGTCTTCACCCACAATCACAATAGCCTCATATTTTGAGGCTAGGGATTAAGCAGTGCTGATTAAGCAGTGCTGACAATTAGTACGTCAGCATCTCCTACAGCTTGTTTGGTGGCGATTTTTGAAGCTTCAAATGCAGTCTGAAGAAGTTTGAGAAAGCGTTTCATGTTTTGCACATCAGACAGTAACTTCTCCTGAGGTGTTGAGTTGACAATTGTTTTGTTGAATATGACGTCAGGTGAGGCAGTCACCTTGAACCTCCTCGTTCGCTCTGCGCTCTAGGTACTTTGGCCAGTATCCTCTGGGTAGCCGTCTAAAACAACCATCACAGAGTTTGGTTGAGGGAAAAAGGGAAAATGTTTTTTTTTCTAGTTGTCCAGAAGTGTTGTGCAGTCTGTCATATTTGCTGCTAGTCTTACTGCTAGATTGCCTGGTCGAATTATATTACTAATTGTTTCAATTAATACTATGAATGGTATTAGAACGGGAGGTGATGGGAGCCATTGCTCATGCTGGAGGATCAGTAGATTTAACAATTTTCTCCTTACATTTAGCAGGTGTATCCTCCATTTTAGGGGCAATTAATTTTATCGGAACGGGAGGGACAAGATGTGCAAATGTATGTTGAGTGTGATTAATTCATCCGTAAATTATAAATCTCAGTCTTATAGGAATAAAAGATAATACATTTATTTCTAAACCAGTTCACATAATAATTCATGATTTAGCTCTAATTTTAATTATTATTACAATTATTAATCTTTATATAAATAATGGCGTAGAAAAATAAAATGTAATTAAAAAGAGAGAGATTATTACTATCCACATGTTGGTGGATGTTCTTGGCGTAATCTGCGCAGATCCGTTCGAATGACAAATTTCGATTCCACACGACTTTGTGCAGTAGATGCCCACTATCTGCAACAACCATGTGGTTTGTAGGGAGTTCAAAGACAATTGGAAGGGGTTTAAATGCAGAATACAAGGCAGACTTGGTGCTCTTACGCATACCATCCTCGTGGAACAGGGACATTGGATATGGCGCCAGTTCATAGGAAAGCAAGTCTTTCAGGTCTTCTTGAGATTTCTTTGCTATGCACATTCTTTGAAATAATGTGAGTGGGTCCACAGCAATCTTCTTCTCGCCAACTTTCTTCGCTTTTTTATCAAGCGCAAGGGTTACCACTTTGTCCTTCTTTTTGAAGGAAACTTCACCAAAAGTTGAACCAACAATCCTAGAAACTCCTGCTATCCCAACTTGTGGGCCTTGTGACAATTGACCTGATCTCCCCCTACTATTTCAGAGCTAATGCCCATAATGACGTCAGATTCTGGGAATGGCGGATGGTTTGAAAACCACTCCTGCAGTTTTCTCGCGTCTTGGGTGTCTCGGGTGATCCTGGTGAGCCTCATCTCCACATGTTGCTCAGAAGAAATTGTTATGACGTTGGTGAATTTCTCTATCTCTTGTGCTATATTCTTTATGTAAGTCATGCTTAGCATCCATTTCATCAATGTGCTGTCTGTCATGCCGCATCCAGAAGTCAATCCTCCTCCTACCTTCATACCCTTCTTAAGTTTTTGTTCTATGGCTATGTCTGTCCAAATTCTTGACCAGAACTTGTCTGATCTTCTGATGGTAAAATAGCCTTCCTCAGTAAATTTAACGTACTTCAACGGGCTCTGTCTTTCTTCTTCTGTCATTCAAACCCGACATTTCCTGCACATATAAATGAGCACTTTTGGCATATGGCCAATGACCTGCAGCGTGAAAAAATGGAATCATCTTCTTGGTGTTATTCAGGTGGAGTTGAAAGTCACCCATTCTCTCTGTTTGTATGAATTGTTATACTAGAGTAACCATTTTGAAGTACTGCACCCACAGTTGTGCAGGTAGTCATCTGTATTCCAATTCCTCTAGAGTTTTCGTGAATTTCTCCTTCACACATTTGATTGTTTCCACATCGTCAGCTAACAAAATTGATCTGCATGTGATGGTAGTCTTAAGGCTTCATTTTTTTCTTCAACAGTGAATTCAATCGTTTCCAGTATGAAATGGGCCAAAGCCTGACACGCCAAAAGGTGACCCCTCACTGCTCGGGAATATGCATAGCTATACATCATTTTAGTGACACTATTTTCAACGTATACAGTTGCAAACAGGTCACGGATTCCACTTCCAGCCAAGTGCCCTTAAGTAGGACATTAATAAATGAAACCCACCAAGCCTAGCAAATACGTCACGCAATAGTGGATGTTGTCCATTATGGAGAATTTCCTGGGCCATCATGTACAGGGGTTAGTCTTACGTTGCAGAACATGTTTGTTTTTGATGCCGTTACATTTTTGACGAGCTTTTTGACGTTTATTTTATAATTTATACACACGAATATGAGTGGTGAAGTAGTTGAAAAGTAAAATTAATGAAAAGAAATGATCAAACAACACTTTTGGACAACTCGAAAAAATAAATCATTTTCGCTTTTTGCCTCAATTTTACCCCCACCTCTTGATATTGGTGGTAAAAAATCTTTTTGAGACGTGCAATTTAAGGGCAACTAACATCTCCACAACTTACGTGAGTGCATATTTATTTAAATCAGTTTTTCATAGAATTTAAGCAATCCAAAGGGACGGAAAAGTGACAATTTTGCTGGAATTGCGATTTAACCCCTTCTTTGCTGCTCTGTGCCTCCTTTGATACTTCTTATCCAAAGTTAATTGGTAATTCTTGTAGGAAATTTTATCCTCTACAAGAATGAATACGGATCAAATTTGGCTACACCAGACCGTAGGGTTTGCACCGTATAGGAGTCATAAGCGAAAAAGTGGAGAAGGTGCCGTTTCTCGGTGTTATTTTTTTAAATGGCGGAAGACGCAGAGGTGTGGGGATGACGAAAAATTAGGTTTTTCACTCTCTAACCATCTTGAAAACATATAAAAAAAATCAGAACTACCTGATTTTATACAGGGTGGGACCCCTTTTTACCCCTCTAGCGACTGGGACAATAAATGATTGGTCAAAATTGAAGAAAAAATAAAAAAAAGTATTTTTTTAAAGAAAATCGTATTGCATTTAAGATCAGTGTAAAATTAGGAAATGTAGAGGAGATATTTGTTTTTAAATGTACAATAAAACAATATTTTATGTTGTCAACATTTTAATTACTTAAGTTTTAAAATGTATATACGCCCTGAAAATATATTTTATCTCCATCGTCAGGGGGGCAGGGGTTTGAGAGTAGGCGGAGCCTAGAGTAGGCGAGAAAAGGGGTTTGAGAGTAGGCGGAAAAGGCCATGAGCTGGTCTCAACCCCACTGGGGGTCCCTATGATAATTACCAGTTCAATGGTATAAGGGTCGGAGGGTGGGGATTCCGGGGGAAGGGGAATGAGGTCGGCAAGCCTCAACGGGAATCCTCCGAAGCCCAAGTTCCTTCATGCTTAAATCCGGAGCTTCGCCCGAAACATTATCGCTTAACTATCAGGCCCGAAGGGAGAGTCTGCTCTTTTCTGGAAACAGTTGAATTTTTAACTCGTAAAAAAAGAGTGAATGGAGAGACATTGTTTTTATGCGTCTACTTCTGGTGGTTCTGCGGTTAAAAAACTGGGATTTCAGGTCAATTTATGTCACACTGCGTGGTTTCAAGGTCAAGTTCCTGTTTATTTTATTTTTTTTAAACTCTATTGTAATCTGAAAGTGTAAAAATGGTTTCATTGACTTCTAGCGAGATGTGGTAGAACTGCAATATGCATTTAATGAATGAAAATATAGTTATGTTTCCTGGAAGTTTTATTGTACAACGCGTTTTAGCGTCGAAGCGTCATATCAGGTACAATGTCCAGGTGCAATGTACAATCAAATTGTACATGATGATAATGCTTAGACGTTGTAATGTGTTACGCAGGATAACTTCTAATGGGCAGAAATAATTTTTCATTTATTGAAAGTCCTGAAAGTATGCAGTTTTATTGAATATAGCGGCAAATGTTTAGCAAACACGTGGGCCTTAAAAGTTCAATACGCCACTGAATATGTGAAACGTAATTTTTATTTATTTTAGCCATTCTTGGGTTTGCATATTTGGCGGATTCCCTCGATGAGGGCCCGGGTTCAAATCTCTGCTGTGGTCTAAACGTTCCATTTATGAAGAGATCCTCACTTGGCTATTCAATGTAAACTACTTCAGTAAACTAATAAACACTGCAAAGTTAAGTACTCCGTCCGTCGGGTAGGATGCTTTACCGTGACTTCTATCTTTCGATAAAAGCAGGATTAAAGGCACGGCGATTAGGGTTGCAGCAGAAATTAGATCCTGAGGATGCCTCAGGCTCCTGGAAAATTCGGCGATTGAGGTCGTGTGTATTTAGTGTAACAAACGTAAAAATATTTTATCTAGATATATTTTAAAAGCTGGTCACAAAACCTACTTTCGCAGTATGAAACGGAATGTATATCCATATATTTATTAAATCACCAAAAACAGAAAATTTGGCCTTTCAGTCGGGTTCAATAACAGAATAATAAACAGAATAAATAATAAAATATGAGTCAAAACAAAAACATAAGTATTCAAGCAATATACAATAAGGCAAGTGTGAGGCGGGGAAAGAAATGTTACACAGTGCGTTTCCGTTGGGAGGAAAAGCTGTTTCGTGAAGAGAAAGGTCAATGGTAGGGTGACTGCTAACAAGGAAGTTGAATACTGAAGGTTTGCGATAGTATAAGGACCGTTGGGAAGTGGAGAGACGGAATTTGGGTGTGTGTAACAGACCCACTACCAGTGTTCATCTACATCTACATACTACCCCGCAAGCCGCCAAAATAGGCGTGTGGCGGGGGGTGTTAGGATACCAGCCGTTTACATATAAAAATGAAACGCTCTAATGAAATTACGCCTTGCATTTATTAAACTCCCTTATTGTTCGGGGGAAAAACGAATTCCTATACCTATCTGTTCGGCAACATATCTCTCTTAATTTATCGTTTCTGTCGGACCTGGAAATATAGTGGGGTTCTAATATGATGATCTCCGTGTTGCTCTGAAAGATATCTATTCTTAATTGCTCAAGTAATCTAAGCCTAGCGCGCAGCCTCCGAGTCTCTAGCGGCTCCCAGCCTAATTCGTTTAACATCTGTGTAACGCTGTCTGTACGCCCGTAGCAGTTTTTGACGAATCGCGCAGCTTTCTTTTGTATTTTATTAAGTTCCCGGATTAAGTCTTTCTGCATCGAATCCCATATGCTCGCTGCATATTCAAGGTGTGGCCGGACGAGTGCGAAATAGCACCTCTCTTTTACTTTTTCATCTTAAAATCTTCCCACAATACGCTTGACGAATCCTAGCTTCTTCAGAGCTCTGCCACAAATATTTATTATATGTGTTCCCCACGATAGGTTCGAGGTTATCGTAACTCCCAGATACTTCACTTCATCTGTCGCCTTTATGTTAACACCATCCACAGCATATATATTGGGATAGTTGGACGACCTCCGCAAGAAATGTACCGCCGTGCATTTGCTCAGATTAAGTTCGAGTCCCCACTCTTGGCTCCACACATGAACATTGTTTAAATCCGATGTGTTGTGGGCTGGGATGTGGAGTGAGATGTAGGAGAGTGGAAGATCAGGGCGGAAGGACCCCCTTGGACTCGATTGAAACATCCCTCCCGTTTTTCGTGTTCAGTGATTAGATAGAAAAGAAAAAAAGTTGAGTTTTTCACACACACGAAATTTTAGAAAAACACTTTAATGGAGAAATTCATTATTTTTCATAGGACAGTTTATTTCGTTCATCGCGTTTCCATGTGCATGCCATCATCATCAGGTACAGAATACCTGATACATGTATCATCTACAAAGGAAATCAGTTAAATCACTATTATTAGCTGAGAATAAAAAAGAAACAAAGAAAATTTGTTTTTCAGAACTTGCGACGGATTCACGGTTGAGCTGCAACATCGACCCGTGGAACTCTCACGTCAAAACTTATCCTTCTTAAGCTTTATTTTCGGAGAAGACCTAACAGCCACGTGCGCAAAGTTGGTAGTCAAAAGCGACCATGCGAGGAGTGAGGGAGGAAGGAGGACTACAATTTTTCAACCAAGTAGCTAATCCGGTCTGTCGAGTGATGCCAACCAAATGCTACTTACTTCTGGCTTCGGTCCAATTTATCCCAACAACTTATTCATCACGGGATAATTTATCCAAATATAGTAGCAGTAAAAATGACAACTGAAAAATATTAAAATTAAAATAAATTTCCATGTTACTCTAATTAAATAGCCAGCAAACTTCTACAAGGGTTTTACCGCAAACGGGCGTGAATTAGCAGAGGATATGCTGTATCTTCAATTAAAAACACAATCTGAATTTAATTTTAGGAATAGACCTATTGCTGCAAACTTAGTAAGGGATAGGTAAGTGGGAGGAAATGCAAGCGGAGACAGGAGGTACGGGATGTTAAGGGTGAGCCGAAATTCCTTAATTAACGGGAGCAGCCACTGGTGAGTTAGTAGGGCAAGCATTAGGAGAGTCACCATGACAACGCACTGTTGAGGAAGAATACCGAGCCTTTACATGCCAAAAGGTGAATATAGAAGGAAATCCCTTTAAGGGTTTGTAGTAGAAAATTAAATTGAATTCAAATTAATTTTGAAAGAGGAAAGAATTGAGGCACCAGCCGCTCTAAGGTACCCAACTGCGACATATAGAATAAAATAAAAGAAAACTATGAATTATGATAGGAGGGAAATTGCATTTTCTCTTTTTCTGTGGACGCATTATTAAATGACTCGAAAGGTAATTTAAAAACTGCCAGAGGTGGTCTTATTTCGTATAAGATAATGTGACTTGGGATGCATGATTCGAACCGTGATGTTCGTTGGTGAATCCTGGCTGAATATCCCTGTTTTCTCATGTTCTGGGGGTTCACAAGAAAGTAATTTCTTCTCATTCGTTAAAGGATGTGGAACGAACGGTAAATTATAGTGAAGAAGGGCACAATCACAGCGTCTTTTTTAATTTGAAGTGCATATTTATTTTGATTATCATATATAATTATTTATGTCAAAGCTTTCGCTATAATCAATAAATTAATCTTCCCTTGTGTCATTTTTGCTCTGATGCCGTAGGAATGTGTAATATTTCCTTCCTTTACACATTCAATTATATTTCTGCTTAATATTTCCCCTCTGCACTAAATATTTGTGAACTAATAATACTTAACCTCTCGATTCTATGGTTCAATTAATTATTACGTTTCCTTGGCAGAGGTGTTCTATATTAATAACACATGCTTCACTAACCAGTGAAATTTAGGTTTGTCGACTAGTTTTCTATAACACCTCTATCCCCAGCCAACTCTCATATTCTAAAATACGATGCATAAGTAAATGCTCACCATTCTCTTTGGAACGTGTTACCAATAATCACGGAATATGCTTGCAGTCAAATTTCGAGGATACCGGGACGAAACACGGTATTACCCCGCGTCACCCACAAGTGTACATGAGTGCCAAAATTCCACAGAAGGAAAAAAATCATTCGAATTGATTGGGGACTTGAACCTGGATCCCTTGATATCACTCCGAGTGTTTTAACGAATTAAGTCACCGAGGCGTTCTTTTTCTTATTTGTCCAAAATCCACACGCGATAATGACGACTCGATAGTTTAATTGGCTGAAGCACTTGGCGAGATATCGAGGGATCCGAAATCCGAAGGTGAATGTGTTTTCCTTTGCAGAGTTTTCGCATACATGCTTGCAATGTTCATGTTCTGCTCAATGAATGACATCAGTACGTGGCTACCTTCTCTTCTCAAGTCCTTAAGTAATGTTGTACGTCTCCTTGTTCTTTAACCTTTTGTTTACGATCGTTTCTTAGGATCAATCATCGTCAGCAATGGCGGCAGGTGATAAAATCTTGCAGTGCACAGCTGGCGACAGTTTTTATGATCTAACCTCGGGGACATTGACTTCCTCGAAGCACGACCTCTCCTTGGATTGTAATCGCACACGAAAGCTAATTCCCATAGATCCCCTAGAAAGTTTTATCAAAATGGGAATCCTGAGAGGCCAAGGCATTTGGCCCGGAAAGCCCATTGTCAGAGGATCTCGACCACGGGCATTTGGATTTACGAATGCATTAGTGAATGTACATGAATTCATGATAATATATAGCTTATTAGTGAAGCTCAAGTAAAATTTTCAAAATTTTATTTATTGTTCCTTCTGTCAGCTTATATATTTTTTTCTATTTAAAAATGTTCAATGCAGGTTTATTTTCTGTAAATCTGTAAACGATATCAAAGTTTTTACATAATTATACTGGTGGTAGCCCCTCTATAGGTGCCTATACGTTAGGGGCTACCCAATGGGTCATTTCCGTATGTCGTTATTATTATGAAAAATTTGATGCAATTAACAATTATTCTATTATTAATTGTATTTATTCCATATATACCCAATCCCCATGGTTTAATTATCGGTCCAGATAAACCTTATCCCTGTTATGACTTTATCTTCCTAATATGCCCATTGAAATTGATTTTTCTTGCTTTGAAGTCTTCCCTTCCTTTACTCGTCATCACGTAAGTTTTCTAATAATTTATCTTCAGCTCGTATTTCTGGTACTGATTTTTCTTACGATTTTCATGTGGGTAACCTGCAATTATTTCTAGGTAGAAGGCCTCAACCTCGAAATAAATGCCAGGAAATGTTCCTTTTCCAATTCCGAATCCCTAAAGTCTGGTCCCAAAAGGCGTCTGTAGGTGGAAGCACGCCACTGCGTACACGCGACGGACCGAAGGAGAGGAACCCGTTTAGTGGGAGTGGTCCAATTCTCAGGAGCGAACCTATTTTCTTTTTCATTTCGGGGGAACAACACACACACACAGCCTCTGATTGGCTCCACCCGAGAAAGGGAACAGCCGCCTCTCAAGGCAACCCCATGCTCGTTGAGAATTTTGACGAGATAGTGGAATCCGAAAAAATGTGCGTAAGCGTCGTTAGTGTGTGCGAGTGGAATGGATTTGAGGAGGAATGCAAGGGTGGAAGAACGGAGGGGGAAGGGAATAGCCAGCGGGGATATCAAGGACTCAAAGCTACCCGGCAGCGTCAGGCGATGGCTTTAAAACATGCGAAATGTTCGTCACGGGCCTTCAAGGTAGTTGGAGCGATTTTGGTTTTTCTACAGATTTGCGTGAAATTTTGCATACATGTTGTTTTTGTGATATCTATAAATTGAAGTGAAAAAAATTGCATCGCACCGATTTGATTTTTTGGGAATTCGATGCTATTTTAACACGTAATCCTATGGCACATGACATAAATTTCGCAATAATTCGATTACATATGTACATATTTTCTTTTTAACTAGAAACTATACGTTTGTCATTAGAATAACCGTTGCTAACAAATGTCAAGGTGTCAAACAGAGTTCAATATTCGAAAACAACATATTTCAATGTAATTTCGTCTAAATTTCAAATACCGAGCCGAAACCTCAAACCATAACCTGCTTTAATTAAGAAAAAAATATAAAATATGATTCTTTCATCATTTCCATGGCTGCCTGTTTGGTGAGTTCTAACGCTTTTATAGATGCACTTAAATAAAATGTGGTCCAAGAATTTTTTCGGCTTAAAAATATACACTTAATGATCCTAGATTGCAGCTTCAGCCACCTTAAAGTTAGGTATAGAAATAGAAACAAATTTTATTGTTCTGGGAACAAGGTCCTTCGGAACAAGAAATAATCACTTAGTAATTTTCCTCACCGTTTATTTTTCCGTCTACTGGTTACAACGTTTACTCCGAAAAAAGCTTGGGAAATTGGAATTTACCAATAGATCTGCCCGTATTGTCGACGGAAGGTGAATACAGCGTCATTCCAGTAAACATTTAATGGCTTGAAGAATCTTTTGTTCTAAGACTGGAGCTCATGACTGCAGTGAGCTGTAAGGTACAGGATCGTGATACCAATTTCTTCCCCTACATATAAAATTTAGATGGCTTCTGTGTCCATCAAGTAGGCAGCTTCATGGAGAGCGGTATTGGTTGAATAAAATGACTCAAGAGTTAACAGACCTCCGTCGTCAACTACCCATTTCGTGTCATATGAAATGCAATCCCTAAAGGCAGGTCATCTCCAAACTCTTTCTTCCTGTAGACTCCTTTATAAATTACCAGAGATGGGATCCAAATAGTGCCAGTAGCTTAAGTCCCATTATAGTCACAGATATTATAGTCACAGTTGCCCCTTGCTCTCAATGCATTTCAACATGCACTCTCTTACTGTCCTTTAGTGCCAGAACGTTTTCCTGACAACTAAAAACTGACCGTTGCCGACGTTGTAGATTTGTTCTTGTTGCAGTTCCATTTTCTTATAGGTTGAACCCGAGAGCTGAAAAAAGTGACTAACCGTGTCCTTATTGAAGCGCATGAGACTACCATAACTTAAGTTTTCTCCCTTTCTGAGAACAATGTTCGGATTTCGCTTCATGAATCCTTCGAACCAGTATCGTCCTGCTTTACCGATGGAAAATGTAGTTTTTATATTCAACGCATTACTGATTTCAACGCCCTTTCCCAACACAAGTTTCCTGGTGATGTCGAAACCAACACGTTGAAGTCGAAAAGTTCTTTCCTTCAGTTTGGTTCCAGTTTTCGCATTAAAACAGGAGAGTGACCAAACTTTATGGCCGGTTCCTTATCTCCTTTTTTACCCATTCTCTGAGAGTTATTCGTGGAATCTTCCAAGATTCTTGCAGCTTCTGCAACACTTCTTCAATTTTAACTTAGTCAATCGCCTGTCTCAGATCGTCAGTGGTCCATTTTTCTCGTCGATTTTGACAGGGTTTCCCCATTTCATAAACTAGAATAAACACAAATTTTGAGGAAACCGTGACTAGCTATGGTATTACCTTTACGGAGTCACCCAAGTGCATATAAGTGCGAAATTCTAGAGGAAAAACAATTCGCTTTAACCCGGACTCGATTCCGGATCCCTCGATATTCGAGTGCTTTAGCCAGTTAACTTGCTAAATCTTTCAGATATCGATGGATCCGGGTTCGATTCCGGTCAAGGCGAATGATATTACCTCTGTGGTATTTCTCATTAGAATAAAATCAGTTATGCCTCTTTTTTCAAAATTAAAAGGTTAAACCCCCTTGTAATGTTTACAAGCTTATGTGTTCTTCTAGTTAAAAGACGTTAGTGTAATAAAATAGAATCTACTGTCTCTTTGGATTTTTAATTTTACCCGATTTAGGTTGAACTACAATGTTTCTACAGATTCTGATATCTATTTTTAACGATCTTTGCTATTAATAGAATTTATCGTACTTACTTTATCCCCAGCAGTGTATTCAACCTCTCCAAAGGGTTTTCTTGCAGAGTATGGTCTTCAAACGAAAGCTATTAAGTCACATTGAGGCAGAACAACTTTTTCACGTCGCTTCTACGCATTAGCTCCGCTACTGTGGCTGCAGACGCCGTATTGAAGTTAACTGATTGTACTGATATTATCAAACAGATATTTTCGTGTAATAAAACGCTAATGAAGTTTGTTAAATACTGAAAATTATATTTCTTATAATGCTATTCTTTGTACTTGCGTAATCTCCAAAAACCTATTCAATCAGTCCGAAGCGTGGGCTTACAACCTTGCGCCTTCTTTTGGCTGCGCTAAACCGTGACGCTAAACTCACGCTAAAGAAGCACAGCGTTTCGATGTCACCTCCAGGGGTGGACACGGTTACTCTCTCGGTTACTAGCCATTTAACAGGTGCTGCCATCAACGAAATATTTCCTAAGCAACTTAAAATTAAACAAGCAACTTAAAAAACAACATAGAATGATAAGGCACATTAAATACATTTAAACACAAAAATATAACTTCCTTTTTAAGATAAGGTCAATTACATGATGGTTAATAAATAAACGTGATATATCGCTTCCATAGTTATTGCTGATAACCAAGTTTTATCCAACCGCAATTTTTTCTTCCGTAGTAGTATATTTTACTTTTTTTTTGCTGCCATTATGCAGGAATATTAAAATTTTTCCTGCATACAAAGAATATATCTTTGTGATGAAAATCCTCCTGAAAAAACTAATTTCATTCGACCGGGATTCGAAACCTGGTGCCTCAAAGGGGAGTTAGGTGCGTCAGCCTGTTATACCTCCAAGTTGTCTTAATTTAGAACGAATTTTCAAGGTAGTTTGTTCAGCAAGCTTATTTATTGTGATTTCAGGGTTTTACTGAGGCATACGGTGTGACTAAGAAAAGAATACGCGATTTAAAGAATTCAAGAATGCAGAAAAAACGCATATCGACGGGTGGAGTGGTCGATCACACTCAATTGCCTCACGATCTTGAACATGGTGACGAACATGACAAAACACCAACCATTACACTATGGTACATATTTGGTGTTTTTTCACTTATCTTTAACTTGATTATAGCTTTTGTTCAGATGCATGAATATACAACAGGCCTAACACTATTTTGTTCCTATATGTGTTATTTAAAACTTGAGTTGTCCTACGAAGTTCAGTGATTCGTTCATTTTTCGTACTTTTGAAGTCTTAAAAACGGGAGACGACCACTAAACAAAGTACATCATTGTTGTGTTTGAGAGGAATAGAATAAATATTTGGTAAGTCACGACAACTCAGCATCAGTTTCGAAGGAAAAAAACAGGAAAAAGCCGAAACAATAGCAACCGAAAAAAAATCTCGTAGGTTTGTACCAAACTGGTCAAATGTTAGAATTAAATTACTAATTATGACGATGAAGCTTTTTTCTTGGATTTTTTTACTGTTCTTACGGCATCACACATTGTTGTTACCGCTATCAAGGTAGAACCCATAAACGCCCAATGTTTTTCAGGCAATCTCATTGTGAAAGCCATATAATAAAAATATTCGATTGAATCGAACGAATAGTTTGGCTTTTTATATGTTTTTATATAAAAATATATATTTTATATATTTGATGTAAAAATATATAAATATATTTGAGAAAATATATTTGAATATCATTTTTTTAAACCGCAATACGTAACTCTGGCAAGTAGGGAAATTTTGATCAAGAAATATGATCATATGATCATCCTGGCGTTAATAAGGGGGAAATGTTGGTTGCAACAAGTGCACATAGATGACAATAAAAATTAAATAATAAGTTCACGGATTCGAATTATGCATTATGCTACAATTATTTCATAAAATACTTTAACCTAATGGCTTACCCTGCTTTCCGTTTATTGGCTTTACTATATTAAGAATTTTATATACACTAGAGGCTCGTACAAAGCATTGTGTATTCAAAACCACCTAATATTCGTGCATTCTGCTTAAGAGTTCCTATTAGAGATTAAGACAAATTTGAGACTCACCTGGAATAAATTCATAGTACTGCGGTAATAGTAACAGTTATAGATTACAATATGGGCTACAACTTAACAGCCGGGGCTAGAAACAGTACTTTGGTTTAAAGAAGTGTCGTGATACACTGAAAAACAATTTTTACCCTCCCTTATTCATATATCGCGTTTTAACATATATTATCACGTACATCCCTCGTACCTCTGTCATTCATACGTTTAATTTCACTTCCTTTTGACATTATTATCTTGGTTTTTGGGCCGTGTAACCATGAAATTCCTCCAGTATAATATAAACCCGTGTTACTCAATTATAAACCGAGTTAATATCCCCAGTGAAACAAGAATTTTGCATTTACTATGTTTTGCTATGGTTTAACCAGGTCAAAAAAGTTTTTGTTTTGGAAACCGGGGTTTAATCAGAAATTATCCGGGGGATTTTTCTCGTTTAAAATTTTACAGAGCCACACTGGTATCAAATCTGGGTTCCCCAATTATTTTGCATGCAGGTGTCTGATCGTGAGTCGTTTTGGGGAGTGTTTGCTTGGGACTGCTTGATTTGGGTGTGATGCCATCGGAGATTGGTTGGGGAGAGAATTTGGGAATGGAAAGTTTGATTTTTTTTAAATTGAAAAAGGCATTTTTTTATGTATTTCATTCAATCCCATGCTGGCATGTTTTTATTTTGGCCAAGAGAAGCTATTCATATTCGTTGGCTGTAATTTTTCTACGATCAAAATTTTGTTTGAGCCAAAATATAAATAGCTATTAGCTTGATAGCCCCTAACTAGAAATTTAGCCGCTTAAAGCACACGTCTGAACGAGAAATTACTAAAGAGGTCGTTTCATGCTATCCGTTCAGGGGTTAGGAAGAATGGGTGACACAAGACTCCATCACACACCGCATAATAAAGACATTTCTGTTTATTCAAACCTTCATCTTGGCAACGTGGTAGTGCGCGAAGTAACTTTGTTTAATTCGATACTAATACATACTCAACACTGCGTACTATTTCAATCCACTGCACTTCTTTGTATTTTAACCCTGCATTTTAATGTAAATCCGTGTTTTTACTCTGATTATGACGTTTTAAGCATCGAAACCGGTCGGTGAACCAAAATATTTTGTTGAATAGTATCAATTATTAATTCTGTAATAATTGATTGTGGTAGACAACAGGATCGTCAGGAGACAAGAAAATAAATTTATGCCAAGGTCCTGCGAAAACTTGACGCGCGTGTTGTATATGACTCCCTCCTCCTTGGATACGGGTCTATGAAGACCCATCTCTAAGGTGCCCTGAATGCCGAGGGGGACGCTATAAAATACTAAATTAAAGTCATGA
This sequence comes from Pyrrhosoma nymphula, assembly GCA_963573305.1. Classification (NCBI taxonomy): domain Eukaryota; kingdom Metazoa; phylum Arthropoda; class Insecta; order Odonata; family Coenagrionidae; genus Pyrrhosoma; species Pyrrhosoma nymphula. The sequence continues at coordinate 31,397,091 of OY754339.1, forward strand.
ATATCATAAAAGTTTGAAATTTTTCAATCGTACAATGCTCCCAAACTATATTAACCATTTACCCTGATCCCATGGTAATGCGATGTACTTGAAGATATATTTCGCAACTCGTCACAGAGTTAAGCGATTTCGTTCTCTAAACATTTGTGACTAAGTTAAAATTGTCCACCGATATTCACTCGTGATTATTCTGCCTCCCAAGACGACGCATCTCAAAATCATAACATCTCTTCACTGACCTTCCTTCGCTAGGAGTTCACTAATCGTGCCTGCCGAGATCTTACTGCCGCGGAACCCACTTGTGCTCGCCTCAGTTCACGAAAGAATTTCCGATTAAAGAGCTGGTATGACCGCATTTCCATTCAACTCGCTCTATACAGCGCCAACCAAATCCCTTCATACTATTTGTCACTTCCCCCCTCCCACTTCTCCTCACACCTCCGATCCCTCTTACCGCGTCTATTTTCAAAATCACTGCCAGCATACGAAAATTTCCCACGCGAATTTCACGTGCTTCGAGCTTGGTCCGAGCTGTGGCGTGGCCGAGCTTCCCACATTTACTTTTGCCGTTGACTGTACCTCTTCTCAAATGGTTTTTGCGAGTGAGACAACCGTGAACCATGGGGTGCCATCTGACAGAGCTCTGGGATAGAAAATTGGGATAGGAAGGGTGAAAGGTTTTACCATTCCACTGGGAAAATCCTGGGCGATCATCGGATGAGGTAAGGCAGGCGGAATGTTTGTTGTTAATGAGTTTAAAATAAGGTTTATGTAGATGAAAGGTAAATATGAGTTCACATGCTGCAAATATAAATTAACGTCTTTTTAGAAATTAGCGAGAGGGAAATTACGTTTTTTTACCAAGATTCATTCTATTCCAGCGCCAGTGGTGTGGTTGGTAACGCATTTACTTGCAACCTTAACGTCATGGGTTCTAGTCCAGCCTAAGGTTTTTTTTATCTTGAAGTATTAAAGTCTCGAGGGCAAAAGGACCCAAAGTGTACAGATATAACTATCTTTTCCATTGATATTTTTGATGAGGGAAGTATTTAGCATCGCTGGCTATCAATTCGTAATCGCAGCAATATGATATCCAAGAGACAAGCTAAATACTTTCTCACGAGCTATGTCACGAAACGAAATTGATTTGTGTCAAAGAAAGCTGGGGGAAAAGAGATCTTAATTTTTGTGCACGTATTGTGTAATGAACTCAGTGGTAAGTTTTTCCCTAAAGAGGAACTCTTTCTAGCTTTTACTACTGTTAATTATCTATCTGGATCTCATACATAAAATCATATAAAAACCTTACGTGAAAATGCTTTCAGTGTTTCTTAATGATCGAAATTTACTTTTCTATAAATGAATGAACATTTAGTAGCGTTTCAAAGGGTCGCGCGCGTCAGGTGAAAGTTGGGAGGTCTGACATCACAACTGCCGTTCTCCATCGCGGCCGGCCGTGATTCACTATCCCGTATGATCTCGTGTTCACTCCTTGGAGTTCGTTGCAAGTCTACACCAGATGCCGTCGTAACGATATTCAGGAGCCATTATCATGCGATTTTCAAATCATTTTGTAATATAATTATAGGAGAAATGGAATAGGAATTTGTCCGGGCGAAGTCTTATAATTTGCCTAAAGGGGACGTTCTGAGTGTCAAATTTGGAATTTATTATATAAGCGTCATTGTATGTACGATTTTAGTAGGTTCCTAGGAGGCTTATTGTACGATAACTGAAGTGCTATTACTTACGTTAGTCATTTGTTTTTTTGCACGTCTTAACGTACGCTTTCGATCGAGGTTGCGTAGTATATCTCCCACTATCGTTTGTAATACTATTTCGAATCTTTCTATCAGTAGTTAACGCTGAGATATCGTACGATTTCCTATCGTCGGCATCAACCTCGCTTTATCTCGATATCGTAGTAAATAATGTTTATAGTATTACGCTCGTTTAGTTTTATTTGAATTGATGAAGTAATGATTACGATATACATTGAGTGACACTTATGTCAATTATATTTAATAATTGCCTTTTTAATAGTTTTAAACAGATTTGATCGTTTACCAGGCATATTTTCTGTTAATTTTCATTGATTTTTCTGATACAATAATTTGATCAGTGGTTTATTTTCAATGTAATTTACAATTTGTGAAGAAAAATGATTTTAAATAGGTAGCGATAATACTGCGCTGCATTTTTTCAGGGAAAAATTAATTGTACGGCAGACCTTGGGTAACGATATAAAGAAAAGAATGGTGAAGAGCTTGATAAGGAGTTTACCGTTGTTAGATAGCAGGAACGTGGACTCTGAGAAGGAAGGACGAGAATAGGCTGAAGGCGTTCGAGATGTGGGTGTGGAGGAGGTTGGAGAAGGTGCAGTGACGGAAAGGAAGGCAATCGAGGAAGTGCTTGGTATGGTGGGCGAGGAGAGGAAACTTATAGATGAGATTAGGGGAAGACAGGGTAGGTGGCTGGAAGGGGTAATGAGGAACGATGGTTTGCTGAAGGCCGGGATAGAGGGTAGGATGTTGGGTAAGCGGGGAAGGGGAAGGAAGAGAATCGGTTTTATGGACGGGATGAAGAAAGGTAGGACTTATGCTGAGATGAAGAAAGATATGCTAGAGGTAGAAAGGGCACGGCACGTGTAAGAGTTCGTCGGATATTCTCTGACTTTCATCACAACCTACCTTTAACCGGTAGATTACTGTAATGAATGAATTAATCAATTCTCCATTTACGTATAGTGAAAAAGTATCGAAATGAAAATATTTCTTTACATGTACCATAAAACTTTAGTGAGTGGTTAATTATTTTCCGAGGAAGGGCTTCATGAAACATTTTTACACTCATAAAGGTTCCGTGAACCGAAATATTTAGGAGACCACTGGCATAGACGTAGAAAGAAAGGTATTCTATCAGAAGATGATTCTTCTAACATCCGGCAACATTAGCTAGGAATTAAAAAGAACGTTTCATTAAATAATGTAGCATTCCCTTTCATGAGAGTGAAAATTGGACAATGGTGGGTGTAGATCAAGATAGATTAGAGGCAATGTAAATTTGGCGTAATCAAATAATGATACAGATCAGATGATATAATAGATCTAACTACCAATGAAGAAGTCCTACGGTGGGTGGGAGAAGAAAAACGTTTAATGAAACTCTTAAGAAGAAGAGGATACAACCTGATTGGACACATTTTGCGTCACAACAGCCTTTTGAAGTGCGAAAATGAATGAGAGAATCACTGAGGAAGATCAAGGATGGGATAAATCAGACATATTATGACAGACTTCAAAGTAAAGATTTGCGTCGCAGTGAAACGATGAGGTGACAGAAGAGTGGAGTGAAGAGCTGCAGACCTTGGGTAACGATATAAAGAAAAGAATGGTGAAGAGCTTGATAAGGAGTTTACCGTTGTTAGATAGCAGGAACGTGGACTCTGAGAAGGAAGGACGAGAATAGGCTGAAGGCGTTCGAGATGTGGATGTGGAGGAGGTTGGAGAAGGTGCAGTGACGGAAAGGAAGGCAATCGAGGATGTGCTTGGTATGGTGGGTGAGAAGAGGAAGCTTCTGGAGGAGATTAGGAAGAGGAAAAATAGGTGGCTGGAAGTGGTAATGAGGGGCGATGTTTTGCTCAAGGCCGGGATAGAGGGGATGATGTTGGGTAATCGGGGAAGGGGAAAAAAGAGAATAAGTTTTATGGACGGGATTGAAGAATATAATAATAATAATAAAACGTCTTTATTGGGCGAGATTGGGACTAGAAAGTCCCATCTTCCATCTAACCCCTAAGGGTAGAAGGTAGATGAAGAAAGAAATACTAGAGGTAGATAGGGCCCTTCATGTGTAAAAATCTGGAGTATTTTCTCCGACTTCCATTAAAACCTACTTTTAATCAGTAGGCTTATTTAATGAATGATTGAATTACCGAAAATCTTTCCTAAATAAGTCCGTCCGTAATTTCCTGCCCTGCGAGAAATCATTGACGGAATATTTTACGCTTAGCCGAAAATATTACTTGGCACTGAGGTGGAAAAAAGATTTTTCTGCATTATTTCGCATCAGTTTTGACTGCTCTGGTTTGGTTTGAGAGAGTGCGGCTTAGCCATGAGGGTGGCTAGCGCCATCGGACGGACGGGGTGAACTTGGGATTGCAAGGGTGAAAGGTTTTCTCCCCCGACCCTGGGAAAAGGGGGTTACCACGGGCGACCGGGTGAAGGTAGGTAGAAGGTTTGAGGCGAGGGCCCACGGGGGGAAGGGGTACAAGGGGGTAGGAGAGTGGTAACGCAGGGGGCGGGTGGGGTGGAGGGATGCAAAAGGTGGGCTCGACTACTGCGAACCTGCCTCGCAACTGAGTGTGCGCGGTAGGCCAGAGGAGGCGCCCATTGAACTCGAAGCTTTCCCGTCGCGCACAAGAGAGGGAGGTGTGTGTGTGTGGGTAACTTTGAGCCGGAGGAGGGGCGGGATTGTGAGGGAGGGAGGAGGGGGGGTGTTTTGGGGGTTGAAGAGGGGAGGGGGGCGGGGTGTGATACGCGTTTTCCTTCCCCACCCAGCGCGTTCTCTGTCGGCCCAAAGTTGAGTCAGTTAGGTCGAGGCGGCGGTAGGGTGAAGTTAACACGGTGTGCGTCGCTCTCGTCTTTGTCGGACGTGAAAAAATAAGTGTTTAGAAAACTTCGTCGACGAGGAAAACAACATCTACGGAGACGTCAGCCGCGGACCCTGATCCTGATCGTAGGGATTTATAAAGGTGGAATGGGAAGGAAGACTGTTGAGGCGGCTGGAGACGAGAAGATCTCCGTGGATTCTCCGCGCTTGCACCCCTCCGGGACCTACGTTGGGGTTGGAAGCGCCCTCCAGTTAATTCTATCCGCTTGAGGAAAAGCTTGGGCTTTGAAAAGGGTGAGATTTGTTGTTGTACTTGTTTCCTGTGAAGGCATTCCCAGTGACATGACATGTTATTGTGGTGTAATACTGCCGCTACCGACGGAGGGTTGAAAGGCACCCTCTAGGTATTTTATGCCTCGAGAGAAAAGCTTAAGCTTTGAAAAAGGGTGTGATTTGATGTTGTAATTTTCATGTGGCACTAACCCTTTTTGAGCGACCGGTGGTTGATTGTGCCCTCAAGTTAATTCTAGCCGCTAGAATTAAGCGTGTTTGGAAAAGGGTGAGGTTTGTTTTTTTGTTTGTTTCCTGTGACATTTGTCCCTTTTACATGTCGTATAACACTTGTTTAATACTCGTGAAATACTCATATATCTCTCAAGTAACACTTCCGGGAAAGACAGGGAGTTGATAGCAATTTTTAGTCCCCTCACGTATTAGGAAAATAGTTTTAGCTCAGAAGAAGGTTGAAATTTGTATCAGTATTTTCCTGTGGCATTTCGCTCGCTTGGGAAATGCTTGGGCCATGGAAAGGGTAAGATTTGTTTTATTTGTTTCCTGTTGCACTAACTCCTGTTACATGACGTGCAATAATCGTGTAAATACCGTGTTATACACGTGTAATACTAAAAAAGTGTCGTGCCTTGTTCTCACGTGTTGACGCGTCGAGCGGATTCCAGTAAAACGTGTTCAGACTCGTTGCAGGAAAGCGTGGAGTTCGAGCGAGTGTGTTAAACCGTGCGTTATGACACGCTGTTTCGCGTACGTGTTTTTTATTACATTTATTAACTCCCCGCTCAAGTATACGCTCTTAGGCCTCACGGTTAAATTGGTTAAATTATCTCCACATCTGCGGGTGAAATTTAATTCTTTTACGTTAAGTAATGTCGTGAAGGTTTTTTTCGTGTTATTATATTCGACCGTTCATAAGCAAGTTCTCGTGAGAGATTAAATGAACCTGCATCGGGTTAAAAATCTTCTACGCCTAAACTGGCTAAGGTTCCATTTCCCTACGCACCTTCCACTGAAATTTTACATTTAATTCTTTTATGTTCAATAAGGAGGTTACCCATTGTGTTTTCGAGTGAGGAAAAGCCGACATTCGCTGAAAATGTTCAATTTATTCCCTGTGAAAAGTATGCTGTAAAACCCTAAATCAGCAGTAGACAGCCGTTAGAAATTATCTGAGAATTACCAGCTTTTTCTCTTTACGAATTAGAAGTGCTAAGAAGTTGTGCTATAATTAGAAGGAGAAAAAGCAGATACAGGTGAAATGAAAGTGACCAACTTTATGCTATGAAGAAATACTATTTAGTGCTGTAGGGCGCGGAGATAATTCTTGAAACGGCTTTACCCATGGAGAAAAATTCTTTCTCTCCCACTTGTCTTCCCTAAAGAAGTCATAAGATTATTCCGTTTACGATCTCCGGCCCAAGTCCTTAAAAACATATAATTATAGAATGCCATAAAAATGCTAGAAAATCTGGACATTTACGATTAATGCTGAACTAGTTAATGCAATACGAACGAAGGCGGCGGTTAAATAAAACAAAAGTATCAACTATTAAAGAAAAACTTTTTTCCCCTCGTTTGACTGGAATAATTGGTTTCAAAGAATGTGAAGGTGCCGTTATGTGCGCGTCGCATTTTTGCTTATCTGCGGGTGAGTGTGCGTTCAAGGTTGAAATAGAAAATTTTTGAATGCCTCAACTTCTCATTTTTTATCGTGGGATATTTACTAAAGGACCGTGAAAAATCGTGCCGCCGTTGTGCAAAAGTTTTCATTTGAGGCGACTGAGAGGAGCAATTTGTAACGGCGTGACCCTAATTTCTCATCTCCCTGGAGACGTCCCGATTACGAAAAACTGCACCCCTCCCGTCATCTGGGGGATGGAATGGCCCGACACCACCCTACTACGCTTTCCCCAACGCCCAGGGGAGAATTTTGACACAGTTCGCTAAATTTGAGTTCCCTTGGATCAGCCAGTTTCGCTCGTCTGACAGAAAAGGAACTCGGTGGAGGCCACAATTGAATCCTCTCTCTGTTCTGGAGCAGGGTTTCTTGACCTTTTTTTATATTCATTGCCCCCCTTAAAGTTTTTTTCGAAGAAATAATTTTCATAATCAAGTAAATAATCATGAAATTTTAAACAAGAAAATACTTTGGTTGGTCCTCAAGAATGAAATTCAGCCATTGGCTAAGTTAGTCAAGGGCTAAACATCGGTTTTCATCTACTATAACGGGGTTTTGGCTTATACGTCTCCTAGACAATAGCTAACGGATATTGCTTTTCCACCACATTTAAAAAATGTCTTCTAGGTAATTTAGACAGTATCTTAGCAAAAATCGAGGACACCATCTTTAAAAGTTCGCGTTTGTGCCAGAATGTTAATGTGCGTCTGTTTCAGGGTGCGTATAACGGGGTTTTGCGGCGTTTCCAAGTGTCGATCCGCACTTAATTATCGTCTCCGTAGGCGGGGTTAGAGAAACATTTTAGGAGGCGGAAACTGACCCGCGGCTGAACGCTTTCTAAGAAGACATTGTCTAAACGCACGAGGTAGGCGTCGTTCTCGCAGCCCTCCTTTTTTATTTGCTCTTTATTCGATGGGTTGCTTGTACCTCATGCTTAGCTAGAAGTTCAATGTTCGATTCGATCTCGGTAAATTTAATTGTTAACGCCACCTATTGATTGTGCCTTGTTTTGAGGAAACCCTGATTGTAACTCAATGCTTTTTTCGCCCCAAGGGATCAATCTCGTCCACGTTAAAATATCTGCTTTGGAGGGATGGCAGCTGTAGAATCTTTGTTAATTTGTGCATTTTATTCAGTTTTATATTTAATATACTTTTCAGAAGTTCTAATAATAGGGTAGAAATAATGATCGCGCATTTTCGTAGTTGACAAAATAATAGTATCTTTGGTCCTTGTTACTCCCTTTTTTTCTCTTTTCTAGTATCCAGTTTTATCTTCTATGAGTAGTTACATATTTTAAATCTTTGTAACGCCACGTTGTTTAGTTAGTGTTTTTATTAATATTCCTGAGCTTGACGAGTGGAAAATACATCACGTATATTCGTATCACATAGCATGATACATTGTGCCTTTATTATTCTAATTATTGTCTAATTTCATTTTAGATATTTTACCTTTTCCATCTTGATTTTAACCTTCGATTTTTTCATAATGGCTTAATATTTACTCAGTGTTATATTTACTTTACTTTTCCGCAGGTCTAAGGATGGAAAAATAAATCCAGAAATATTTTACGATACATAAAATATACTACGTTAGACACTTATTTTCCCCATGTTTTTAAGATTTAAAATGCATTTTTTTAGTATTTTCTTCCGTTAACCCTTCAGTTGTTGAAGTATGAATGAAGTATCTAATGCTTCAATGATGAATAAAATACCGTCTAATAAGGTTGAGAATCTGCGTTTTTATTATTATCTTTGAAAATGCTTTTGGCTTTGCAATCACTGCGATGTTTTCGCAAAGGATACATTTTTTACATTAACAAGTGAAGGTAATTGCTAATTAACTGATTGGGACTCGACCGGTATTTGTTTTGATTGTAAATGAGATTTTTCATTTGGCCAATAATGTAATTATCCCAGGAAAGATAAAAATAAAACTGTTGTTAATTTCGTTTGATTCGTTAAATTCAACATTCTTTAGGTGAAAGCTCAATAAGCTCAATCACGCTCTACTTTTTGAGTTTAAATTTATCTGCTGATTCTTTCGAAAAAATGAAATTTCATAGCTAATTTATCCTTCTTGTAACAATTGAAAGTGCATTTTTTCATAACAAAAGTATCTATAAAGTTGCCAGTATCTTGTTTAGTTTTAATATTAATAAAATATATCGACTTTAGCGTTTGGCAATTTATGATGAGATTGTGGAGTTTTAACTCGAGAGAAAAACTATGATTTAGCAATATAGGCTGCGGAAGCTTAATTTTTTCAGGATCTTAAATAAACCAGTCTCATTGTACCTATATGTAAGATCTGGCACTTTACTGGGTTACATGATGAATTAAGTCTTCTCTGAAGGGATGAAAAAATTTTTCTCGGAAGACTAGGAATTCTTCTCCCTAGAAGAATTCCTACAATCTTCTTTGATTTTGCAATTAGGTTGCGCTTTCTTCATTCAATGTCCCTTATTGATCGAAAAAGTTGATGATCCTCTATTGAGAAATTGTAACTCATTGAAAGGGGATTTAAGTAGTGCAGGATGTAGAGTGTTAGGTTACGCTTATCAGAGGACCAGGTTTGAATTTCTCTGCAATTTTCTGTTACTACAAACTGCGGATTTCGGAGACAGCTGAAGCCATGTGTGCCATTTCTGACTGCTGGGTAATTTGTTACGGGAATGGTAATCCCGCGAATGGAATGGTGAAGAGAAACCTGGAGTTGGCATTAGGGCTGGATTACGATGGACGTTTCCTGACGTGACGGAGACGGACGGTGGCGTTCGCGGAGGTTGGTGATTGTAATGTAGAGGAACCATCTAACGATGACCGGACGTTGACGGTGTCGTCAACGGACAGTGACCGAACCTTGTCAAATTTTTCCGTCACCATATGTTACCGACAGTCAATGAGAGGAGTAGTAGTATTTGGGTGATTAGGGTGCTTCGACGACTAAGGTCATTCGCACCACAATGAGAGGAGAGCTTAGTTTTTTCAATTTGCACTAAATTTCATTTCCAGATTGTCCATATAGCGTTTTAACTGTACAATGAATCATAATTAACCTTCTTGAAGCATTGATTATCAATATTGTTAGCGGATTCTATATGTTTTGTTTTTAAAGTATGAAAATAGACAATTTCTAACCTTTTACAACTCCATGAGCCAAAACGGTTTTGATATACCCCTCAATCGTAATACTCACATCCCTGAGGAGGAGACGACAGAAAGGTGAACGCCATCGTCCGTAAACGTCACGTCAGAAAACGTTGATCTAGATCCCTCCCATAGTCTACTCTTAACGGAAGGTGCCAAGGGTGCGATTGTTTAACGACTCACCCGATAGACGGAGTGCTACACTTGCAGTACCCTCCCCACGTCACTCAAGTAGGGATCGGGATTGGTTGGGGTGGATAAATCTCCGTCGATTTCGGAAATCGAACTCGGGCCCTTGTGATGCGATGCTGGTGACCTAGCCCCCACTCCAAACCCATGCTCCTCACATACTGGATTTATTATCTTGACTCTCACGACGAAAACCAGCCTTCAGGTTGATCACTGAGCTATTGAACATTCGTCGCTTAATCCAATAGGTGGAAAAAAGAAGGAATTGTATAGAGATTTGTGTATTCCTAAGTTTTGCAGCCGAAAGTTTTCAATTCAATGGAAAGTTTCCTTAAATTGATGTGGCTTAACGGTAATGGGATTTACATCTATGTATATAAAACTGAAATTATGTTTGTCTGAACGCTATAGACTTGACCACACCCCATGACGGATTCTAAATAGATTTGGTACACGTTTATCAGGACCAAGAAGGAGTAATAGGTACATAAGAAAGGCCCCGAGGGCCCTTCGGTGGTTGTAGATTACTCCTATAAGAAAAGCATTACAATATTTGCAGTTTTGTTTCTTAGTTTTTTAAAATTACTATCACTTCTGATATTTTCTTGGGATTTTTAGGATCGGACGACTGAAAGATATCAGTTTTTAATTCTTGCATTCTATTTTCGTTTGTTTTATTTTGCCTTGGATTTGTTGCCCCAAAATCATCGATTTTTGTTCTATTTCTACAATGAAAAGGCTTATTACATGGTATATCAGGGTAGCCAACAGATGTGAAGCGTGCAAGTGAAGTAAATGAGCAATTGAACGAAGGGAGAGAAAAATTGCGATGAGAGAAAGAAGTGGTACGAACTCTCTCTGTGACAATCATGGAGGGGAATGAGACAGATAACAAGAGAAGGAAGAATGGGAGAAGGGACTTTTTTTTTTAAAGAGAATGGGTCGCATTCGAGTATCGTCTTCGATCCAGAAATCCGAGCTGATGACGACGGATCATCCTCCTGTGATGCTTCTGCTGGTCGAGGGGAGGATAAATAAAAGAGTATGGCTCTATCCCATCCCCCCCTTCGTCCCTAAGTCCTTATACTTCTCCACCTAACTTTCCCCTCGCACCCTTTTTATTTTTTTTTATTCGCAATCATTTCACCCTCTCCCCCTCAATCTGGTGTTCGACCTCGTCTTTTTATTTTATTCCCCTCCTCGATGGCTCTGCGGAAAATCTTCTTTAATCCGCCTTTTAAATTTCTTCTATTCCTTCCTCCGCTTCATTGTGTTTCTGTCGAGATTCGCTTGCAATTTTGAAGTGGGCAATGAAATTTACTCGAAGTTGAAGTGTTTTCATCTACATCTCCGAAAAATACCCTGCAAACCCCGTCAAGGCTTAGTGTTAGGGGCGAAGTGATCACCAACATACACTGCGATATACCCCAATAAAATATATCGAACTACGACTGATAATGCATCAGCAAAAAAGTGCAAATACCAGTTTGACTGTGAATTTTCATCAGCATGCACGGAATTAAAGTTATGCTGCCATTGTCATGGAAACTATGTGTATTAATGTATTTTGCAACAACATGAATTCACAGAGATACAAGATTTACTCGTATTACGTATATTCGCCGTCTTTAAAACAATGAATCGTGATTAAAATGTAATTTAATGCAGTCCCTATTGGAGCACTGGAGCATGGGGTGTCTCCATGCTGAATTTGTGAAAAATTTGGATGCTTCGCAGGCATTTTTGTGCAGCACATTCATATTTTCAGATATTCATTAGTAGGGTTAAGATAAAATATCCAATCTAATGACGTATTCTTACTCGAAAATATATTTTTGTTCGGGATATACATATTTCAAGAAAACACCTGATATTTCGGCAAATTTTCAACTTTCAATCACTTGTATGATCTAGTGCTTTCCCGGCGTAGTTGATGAATGAATTCTTCTCGGGCTTCCAGCCGGGTTAGACTCTCTATTATGGCCGACGTTTCGATGCCCGACTCTGGCATCTAACTCGGTTGAAAACCCGAGAAGAGTTCTTTCAATCACTTGTTGGCAAGGGAACATGCTTTGATTTTGCTGAAATTTTGCACGGCTAACTATCACCCAATAAAGGCAACCTTACCACCCTGAGGATAGGATCGGAATTGGAAAAAAGTGAAAATCGATCCACCTTCATGTAAAAATTATGATATGAATATTTTTATGTTTATCATTTCGATTTTTACTTATTGATGATGCGAGACTTTTGAGTTATGCTTTGGTCGGAGCATTTTTAGCTCCATGTTTCACTTGGAGCGTTGGAGCAAGCGTCTTCACTCCTGAATACTCTCACTGCAACGCAGGTGAATCGTTGAGCTAAAAACGCTACGACCACAGCATAACTCGAAAGTCGCATCAGCATCAGTCAACAGCTGCGAAAGCCAACATTCTCTTTTTAATTAATGTTAGATAGGTTTTCGGACAGTTTATACATGAACTATCCAACTTTGGGGTTGTTTTTTAGTACTCCCACCCATGAAAGCGTGTATGCCTGCATCTCCCTTAAGTTCCTCTTTGTTTTAATACGGTCTTGGAAGGCTCGCCTGGCGTGAAAATCCAAAAAATAATTCCATTGGATATTTAATCACGTGTATAGAAAGGTGGATAAAATTCGAAAATATCGTCTTAGTACTTGAAGGGGTTTACAATATTTGACAGGGTATTTATAACTTATAATTAAGGATATTTGTGGAGTAAAGTCCTCATATAGGTATATACATCTAACTTGCAACTCCGCATAAAGGTTCGGCATTATTATTATTCTCACAATAAATTAAATGAAATTTTCATTTGTATTCATATACACTTTGCTCTTATTTTTCCGACACAGTTTTTGACGTGTTACCGTCATTTTCAAGGTATCAGAAACAAAAACTGCACTGATGAATTCATTCATTCATCCACTACGTATTTGTTAAATGCTCATATATTTGAATGCCACTCCCATGTGTTGTCCGTTGCCTCACTTTCCTGAAGTTGAGGAGTCGCTCTCCCCATTTTCCTTGATGTTTTATTCGTTAAGTTTCTTACTGATAGCTCATGCTTTGTTTTTACTTTGTGTTTAATTTGTGCTGCATTGCTTGCTTTATAACTTTCTTTAGGTTTTTATTTCTCTGAGCCATTCAAAAACTCCCCCTAGGACATCTGTTTTGTTCTATTAACTCACCCGCCCCTGATTCTTTCTTACTTAGCTGTAGTTCTCACCATTTCTTACACCCAAATCCATCTTCATCCCCTCCTTTTGACAGAGGCATCGCATAAACATAGATAGCAGTTCATTTGTGGTTTCTTCGAAACACTTCGAAAATGACGATAGCCATTCGAAAGCTTGAGTTGATAAAATAAAACCCAAGTGCGGACGAATGCAATTGATAAGTTCTTTTCTTGTGAACCAAAGTGGGCGAAATATGCCATAAAAAATCAAATGATTAGACCAGGATGCGAACCCGGATCTCCCAGTTGCAGGTTAGGCGTGTTAGCCTAGTCATCACACTACCATCACAACATCTTAATTCTTGGTAAAATTTCAGCTGGGGTTTGTATGCGAAGAAGATGAATTCGTCAACGGTCGACGTTTTACCACAAGAGACGTGGTCGTGTATGATATGCCAACCTGCGGAGGATAACCCAGCATTTTTGCTTATAAACGACCAACTTTTGACAACATTTCAATCATTCCGGTCGATAAAATGATGTGGTATATGTGTAGCGAAACTTGGTGGCAGTTGCTTGTAAATAGAATTACGCAAGGGACAATTAAACATGCAAGAGAGGTAGAATATAGTGACCGAGGGTGCATCCAGAGGTCCCTCCGGAAGTCCTTCAATGCGTTTGTCCTCTCATCTTCGATTATTTCATCCATGAATATACTCATCCATGAATATACATATGGATCCTAAACTTGCCCCCAGTGGGTGTTGCCAAACATTCCGCATGCACCGAAAAATCAGGATCAAGCAGATTGTAGCGCCACCACTCCAGAGAAGGTGGTTCTAATAAGGAAAGGCCGTGATTCAGATGGAGATACTGGAAATAAAGGTACCGGAATTGGCCTCCTAATTAAACTGGCCATTTTTGACACACAGAAGCGGAACCATGTCGACTGCAGTGTGACCTATCTTTTGCGGAAAGCTAGGCAACACCTCCGCCCGTACAGTGGTGCCTAAGATGTAGATCCATATGCATATTCACGATTTCATCCTTATTAACCTCTGATTCTCCACTGATGAGTGCCACCAAGCTCTGCTATACCTATACGTCGTCACACGGACGGGTGCAAACATATGCACCAAAGTGAGTTAAAGTCGCCATTAAAAAAATCATTTGACTTGACCTGCATTTGAACCCTGATCTCCCATTTGCCGTTTAGGTGGCTGCGCACCACATCATTTGTGCAGCGGCAATGATTGGCAACTTTATTGTGAAAATGAAAATATTCCACTATATTCCTGAAACCATTGGTAGTTTCCAAAGCAGACTTAATGTCAGGAAAATAGAAAATTACGTGCCGGAATTAAATTGCTAGAGGGCAACGGCATGCCACGATGGAAACACCGGCTCCCAATCAGTCACCGAAGTTAAGCATCGTTGCGCTCGGCTCGAGTTTGGTGGGGTGATTATCCTATTCGTCCGAGTGCTGTTGCCCCTGTTTGCACGTATGTGCAAAATGATCTTAGACGTCGATGTACTATCGTTTTCACTGAAATGTAGACACCCAAACTGATTGTACTGATTTGATAAAATGGGGCCGGGTCGGAAAAAACATAAGAGGGTTGGCACACGAGGCTAGCTGCGGCCTTTGCCTTAACGTCACCGAGAGCCGACGAGGACGGACGTGGATGCGACCGGGCTAGCAGAATTAGAGTCGAATAAACTCCGAGAGCATAAGCCCTAGCGAAAGGAATTCACTGAGGAAACTCACGTCCACGCACACGTTGGGGCGATCGGAGTTTTTTCTTTCGGGCTCCGTCGCGAGGGTTTTCCTCTCCCTAGACTCAGGTTTAGGCTCACCGTGAGTGTCTCGGAGGGAAGCGGCTCCGTAGCCGAGATGGTTAATTCCATTCGCCGAAGTTGGTGTGCGGTTTTGGCAGGGTTCGAATCCGTAGTCAGGCCAATTTTTTAATCTTTTAGATTAAAAAGATGCATTCTTCATATCAACACAATTTATATAGTTGACAAAAGAAAGAGTTAATGCGGTTTTTTATTTACTGCTTAATTTATAAAAATAATGACTTTCTACGTTACCACATTTATTTCTTAACAGATTTAATTCACTGAGAGGGAAAAAGCATTGGAAGTGGCAGTGGTTGCATCTTTGTGTCCTTGCAGTGAAATACCTACTCATTGTATCTACAATCCTCTATAAATAACCAAATGCATTCGTAGTTTCGATCATTTTGATAAACCCTAGAGTTTGAAAAAGGTTTGTAATTCAATTGATATTTTTCATCTTCAAACTTCCAGTACGTTTTCACGTAAAAATGTGGGAAGTGAGGTGTTTTAAAGAACAAATGCTTTCCTTTCAGTGGGTGTGCGCAGAGCCAGATTAACAATGAGGCAAAAGTAGGCAGTTGCCTATGGGCCCCTTGTTAAGAGAATTGTTTTCCCCTTTCTTCTCTTGCGACTTGGTTATAAACGTGGTTGCTTGTTTTTTGCTTTTGCTTTGAAGAATTGTTGCTTGTACTGCCTACAGGCCCCCAAGTGCGTTAATCTGTCACTTGGTGTGCGAACCATAGTAAGCTATAAGGACCAGGTGGAAATAAATACGCATATCAGTTCTTTTACCCCAAATTATCCTACGATTTTTAATAGTTATATATGTTTGACCGAAATCAACGTCACCGATATCTGCATCCTTTTTATCAGGCTTAGGTGTAATTTTGGCATGATGTATTTCTTTCGGAGTAGAAAGGGTATTTAAAAAGTAAAACTATTCAAATTTCATTCAGTTTTTTAATATTTAGTGGCGTCACCACCTGATTCTACAACTTGCTGCAGACGGCGAGGCATAGATGCGACAGCATTCTCGCATATTTGAGGCCGTCGACGAAATGAGTCCCACAACTCATCGACATGCGCCTCTATTGCCTCCACTGTTGTAACGCCCCTTGGTTGCCATTCATTTGCCATCAATCCCCACAAGTTCTCAATGGGGTTTAGGTCGGGTGAATGAGCCGGCCATGGTTTAACCACTATCTCCTCGTTTTTCTGAAAAAAATCATCTACAATAGCTGCTGTGTGCACGGGGCAGTTATCATGGATGAAATTTCTCTCCTTCTGGTTGAAAGGTTGAAAATATTGGTGACGCTGATTTCGGTCAAACATATATAACTATTAAAAATCGTAGGACAATTTGGGGTAAAAGAACTGATATGCGTATTTATTTCCACCTGGTCCTTATAGCTTACTATGGTTCGCACACCAAGTGACAGATTAACGCACTTGGGGGCCTGTAGGCAGTACAAGCAACAATTCTTCAAAGCAAAAGCAAAAAACAAGCAACCACGTTTATAACCAAGTCGCAAGAGAAGAAAGGGGAAAACAATTCTCTTAACAAGGGGCCCATAGGCAACTGCCTACTTTTGCCTCATTGTTAATCTGGCTCTGCGCACACCCACTGAAAGGAAAGCATTTGTTCTTTAAAACACCTCACTTCCCACATTTTTACGTGAAAACGTACTGGAAGTTTGAAGATGAAAAATATCAATTGAATTACAAACCTTTTTCAAACTCTAGGGTTTATCAAAATGATCGAAACTACGAATGCATTTGGTTATTTATAGAGGATTGTAGATACAATGAGTAGGTATTTCACTGCAAGGACACAAAGATGCAACCACTGCCACTTCCAATGCTTTTTCCCTCTCAGTGAATTAAATCTGTTAAGAAATAAATGTGGTAACGTAGAAAGTCATTATTTTTATAAATTAAGCAGTAAATAAAAAACCGCATTAACTCTTTCTTTTGTCAACTATATAAATTGTGTTGATATGAAGAATGCATCTTTTTAATCTAAAAGATTAAAAAATTGGCCTGACTACGGATTCGAACCCTGCCAAAACCGCACACCAACTTCGGCGAATGGAATTAACCATCTCGGCTACGGAGCCGCTTCCCTCCGAGACACTCACGGTGAGCCTAAACCTGAGTCTAGGGAGAGGAAAAACCCCGCGACGGAGCCCGAAAGAAAAAACTCCGATCGCCCCAACGTGTGCGTGGACGTGAGTTTCCTCAGTGAATTCCTTTCGCTAGGGCTTATGCTCTCGGAGTTTATTTGACTCTAATTCTGCTAGCCCGGTCGCATCCACGTCCGTCCTCGTCGACTCTCGGTGACGTTAAGGCAAAGGCCGCAGCTAGCCTCGTGTGCCAACCCTCTTATGTTTTTTCCGACCCGGCCCCATTTTATCAAATCAGTACAATCAGTTTGGGTGTCTACATTTCAGTGAAAACGATAGTACGTTAAAAAAATACTACTACTACTGTATTGCTATAAAACCCAATCATGATCCCCCAAACTCTGATATGCTGAAATAGCGGAGCCTAATCATTTTGAAGTACGTTCTCTCTTTTAGAGCTGTATACACGCCTCCTTAACTACCAGAGTTAACTTTCACAATGAAAGAAATAAATTATCATATGCAAACATCCACAATGGATAAATGCAATTGGTAATTTCTTTTCCTTTATTTTGAAGTTGCAGATACTTAATAAGTTAAGCCTGGAATTATTTGTATTATGATTCTTATTCTATATGTATACAAAGAGTGGCCCCACCCCATCCTTATTCATCAACCTCAAACTAGCCCCACTATACCCCATATATTCTTTTATATCCGCAATCATTTCCTCCTCTTGCGTTCGGCCTTGGCTTTTTTATTTCTTCCTTATTGTGCCGTTCCCTGCTTACTTTAAGAACTGGGCATAAAATTGAACTTGGATATTTAGTTTTATTAACTGTCTATGAAGTGGCTGTCGTAATATCTATCCATTATTTTACCAATTGATGAATAGGTATTTGGACCGTCTTCGCGTAACTATCCCATTTCGAGATCTCCTTAAGCTCTTCTTTTCATGACTATTTCTTAAGCTTCGCTTCAGCTCCTCTATTATTTTTAGTGCCCAAAATATATGTCCATTAATGTGTGTTAGTCCATGTGACTCTAAGTCGTGAATTCGGTTATTTTTGGAGTAGAATTGTGGTGAAACACAAGTAAGATTGCTAGTCTAAGGATACTTAACCGCACATTAGTAACTCTTCCACCATAAATACTCCATAATGCGGGGTTCGTGGAATTGCGATTGACTTGAAACTAACTTATTTGGTAAAAGACATTCCTTTATTGAGAATTGAATAAGGAGGCCAGCTGATCATCCAGCCAATTAGATTCGCGGACGACCGGGCATTAGTTAGTCGATCATCGAAGGGATTGCAACCTTTGGTAGAAAACGTAAACGTAAAAAGACGTAAAAACTGTTGGATTATATCTGACTTTCAATTAAACCTATTTTTTACAAGTAGATTAATCTTATGATGAATGTTGTAGCTTTATTCTTATTGAGTTGTTTTTTTCCGTTCTAAACATCCAAAAGTTATGGAGCGAACTTAACTCAAAGTTGTACATCTGTTTAGACTCACTCAAATTCACTGCATTCAGCAGCTTATTAAAATATGTTCATTTCTTCATTATTAATTCTGAACTCGTTTCATTCTCCATGAATTTTATGGTTTGATAGCGTAATAGCATATTTTTAGTAATATGGCTCATGTGAGCTCATTAAAAAAGAACAGAAGGATGGTCAAGATCCATTCTTGTATTGTTGCCTTTTAATTTGGGTGATGCGGGTGATCTTTGTTGTGACTTTTTTAAACAATTAAATGCAATATTTTTATTTTTACTCTTCTTGGGATTTATGAGGGAGAAACTTAAATCTCATATTTACTCACAAGAGGGGAATTCGAGTAACAGCATAACAGTGCTCTTCTAGTCTCTTTCTGCTCAATCACAAGACTTTGGTTCTCAAACCAAAGGATAATCTATCGCACCAAAACCTTTAATAACGCAATCCACCAGATTTTCTAATGCCGAAGTGATTTATATCCTGATGTGGATGTATATGGAAATATAACACCTGTATGGCGTCTGGTTAAATGTTAGCTATATGGTCGATGCCCCTAACAATGCAAAATATTTCAACTTTGTAATTACTTTCTGGCCTCCACTGAATCGTCTGGAAAAAGCGTTTGGCCTCCAGCCTTTCGTAATGTAATTTTTGTATGAGGTTTGTGCAATAGGTAGCCAAAAATCATGCATTTCAATGGCAAAATTTGGGCTCCTAAACTCTTCATTCTTCGTGATTGAGAATTAGGGAGAGAGGAGTTATTTAAACCCATCAGTGAAGGACCCTATGTATCATTGAATTGAGAGGTACCATCCTCTGATTCAGCGTCGAAATGAATTATCTGCCTTTGTACCAGAAGTGAACCAAATGAATTGAAAATTGCGTGCCTCTCTAAAAGCGTATGATGACAAATTGTTTTTTTTGACGAATTTCACCCTACAGATACCATGGAAAGCGTCGCAGATGCGTTAATGTCAAGCAGCAATGGAGGCCTTAAACTTTAGTTTTTTTTTATTATTTTATAATTTTTATTTGTGTTCAGGATAAATACCACCACAAGGTAATATATTAAAGAAAGGATGAAAAGGTTCTCCTCGCATTCCTCCCTGATTCCCGTTGGAAATGATCTCTAAGTACTTCCGTACAATACTCCAATCAGCTGAGTTGTTGTTTTTGCATAAGAGACTCTGAACTTAAAAAAACTTAAGTTTGAACTTTTGTTTTTAAACTTGTCATGGCAAAAGTGGAGAAAATAATTTGCTTTATGGGCTTACTTTGTGTAAGAGTATTATCGTATGAAATGATTAAGTTTCTACTTTTAGGAATAAATGCATGTGATTGTACTTTGTGAAGTTTGGAACTGGAAATGCGATTTCACTATAACAAATATTTATTATTTCAGTGTATCGAACTTTTTCAACGTGTAAAGTTTAGAAAGTGTACGATTTGTTGTTGTACTTGTTTCCAATGAAGGCATTAGCCTTGACATGGCATGTAATAGTTGTGTAATGCTAGTGTAGTACATGTGTGATACTGCCGCAACCGATCGGGGGTAGAAAGCGCCCTCAAGTTAATTCATACCTCAAGAAATAAAGCTTCAGCTTTGAAAAAGTTAATTGGCGTGACTGCTATTCTTATGTCACTATGTAGACATTTCACGATATAGTGTTTTGCTATGGGAAAGAGAATTAAACTCTGATGTAGTAAATGAACGTGAAAAAGAGCAAATTTTATATTTAAACGCGAACATTGAAACGTCTTGCCTCAAGTGTTCCATAATTGTTTATTTTATTGTAGCAGTTACGGGGAGTTTTGATGTTTTCTTTACGTGAAAAACAAGCTATTGACTGCCACGTGTTTTATAATTATTTATTTTATTGTAGCAGTAACGGGGAGTTTCGATGCTTTCTTTACGTGAAAAGCAATCTATCGACTGCCACGTCTCTGGTGCACGATGGTTTCTGCGGAAAGGTCATTCTCTCCTGCGCACCACAATTTAAATTGGACTCTTCAGTGAGCATGCCGCCATTCCGTTTCTTCTTACCTCTCACGGAAAATTATCGTTTTCTCGATATCAAAAGTTGCTCAAGTTGGCCTTGTGAAGTAAGACTTTTCCTCAAGTGCTCGCCTATTGATGCATCTAAACTTTTTAGTCTTGCACGGGAAAAGTTTCCTCCCACCGTGTCGGAATGTGTTTGTGTATCAGTGCGCGGGAGCTGAAGTGAGTCTGGAAAATTTCCTTGACTTCTCCTGTTGAATGGAGCTTTTCTTTGCTGATGTTCCTTCACTTATCCACTCTAATCTAAACAGAACTTTGGACTCTTAATCACGTGTTTCTCGTAGTCTCTGTGCTGCTCTCGCTTCTGTCTCCAAATCTCCTTGTAGTTTATCGTACCTTTCTTTATTGATACCTACCTATTCACGTTAAAGGTTATTTTAGACTCGAATTATGATAATTATAGGTGGTGCTCCAAGGAGACTGTCGCATTTGGAAGAAAAATTATTAAAACTCTTATTTCCTATGCAATGCCTTTTGAAGAAATGCTTGGTTTTGCTCTGCATTGTGAAGCTGTGTGTTCTACGAAGTGTACACACAAACCTTATTTTAATTTTCCTCGTCAGTACTTAATATATAGTCATGATTTTTGGAATACTTTAACGGCTGCTTACGTTAAAAAACTGCAATAACTTAGACTTGTATGTTTTAATAAAAAAACTTGCCACATCCTCATTCAAACCAACCTAACTACCTTACCTATGCCTATATTTATCATGCTTGGTTAATGTTAACCGTAGGATGGGGTGGCCTTCTCGTAAGCTGACTAAGAATCTGGATTCTGAGTATTACAGCAGACTATCAGTTAATTAACGTGTGGGTTATCGATGGGAGAACGTTTCATATTCAATTTTCATACCGAGAACATATTTAATCAGATATCTTAATATCGGTCCTTGTTTTAAACTAACTCTTGAAACGAGGTTCTCCTGAGTGAATTCAATTGAAGTACCTGAGAATTTGTGTTCTAATTATCCTATAGTTTCTAACAATAAGTGAATTTTAAAAAATTGTTGATTAAAATTGCCACGCAGTGCTCGAGTGCCTCGATTCTAGGCAGTAAACGCGTGAGTTTACTTTTCTATGCTTTTGGGTGATGAAACGGCTTGATAGATCGTTCTTTATTTGACACCCAGGAATTAAACGATGCGGAGCATTTTAGAGGCAAAATGAACACAAGACTTGTAAGCCCCGGACAATCACTGATACAGCTACCAGCTATTGGGAAAATTCACAATGATAACCGCGAGTTGGCTGTTGGCATCAGTATTGTTCACATTTTGGAGAGTACGTCTTTTATTTTTTGACAAAGCTACTTGCATACGAATTTCATAATATTAAATGTATAAAACAAACATTTAGCCAAAAAACAACATGGTTTTATGCAAATATTTCTTGTAAAAAATTACGCGTGCTCTACGATATTAAAACACTCCGCCATCTGCGCATTGACGTTTGACGTCGCAGAACGGTATTGCTGCCAGTAACTCGACTCTTTTTCAAGAGAAGTTCGGCTGAGTAAATCATATTAGATGGAAATAACAGTTTTTATTTCATTTGGGAAGATCGCGAACGGATGTGGCGTTATTCTTCCTGTCAGAATATGCATTGATCGAAGGTGCGATACCGTGAAGTGAGACGATGGACAATTTTGTTATCAAGTGCAATACTCAAATGTGAGGAATAAATTGTTTGCTTATTGCCCATTCGGAAATGTCGTGAATGCTGGCGATGGAAAAGCGTTGGTGCCGAAATTAGTGCGGGCACATGTTTTTGCTTCACGTACACCCGGTTTGATAGGCATCGGTGGTTGGCGGCTTTTATACGGCCCGGCCGATGAACATTCGCTACGTTAGCATGCTCCTCACAGCATGCCCCAGTTGAAAGGAAGCATGAGTCGAAATCACTTCTATGAATGTAATCCGTGTGCTCAGCATGGGAAATCGTGTCCAATTCGACTGCACCGATTCTATTGCCAATAAATAAAACTGTCTGTGTGATTCATTGCCGGAAATTTCAAGCAGTATTCCGGTAATCGTGGGTGTATAAGGACATATTTTTATAGTTTTTAAGCAAATATAAAAAAAATATAGAGCCACATTTCCTTGTACATTGTAAATGCGGTGGAGCTGACCATACGTGATGTAATGGAAATGACACAAGTATTATATTTTACATTTTTTACTTTATTAAAGCATGTTGTGACTTCGGTTTTCGGCGTGGCGGCGCGTTTTTCATTACGAAATATATCGCATGGGCCACAAGGCTGCGTGTTAAAATAACATTTAATTGACGAAAAACCAAATAGATAAAATGCAAGTTTGGCACTTTTATCCATAGATATAACAGGTAATACCACGTATGAAAAGTTCCATGCAAATACGTATTAACAAAACATTAATACATTTAAACAAAAATCGTTCCAATCTCCTTAAATTAATTTACGGAATAGTAGAAGCAGACTTTTACGTTAAGGGCGCGTCTGCATCGATTGGGTGATTTTGTGGAGTGAGTACGCTACTAATATTTCCTCGTATGTCAAGTAATGAAGACGAATTTTCTAATTGGCTGAGTAGCATCATATGTACTATGGTGGGTGAGCTATGCTAATGCATTCACTACATATAAAGATTTTGACCTTTTACAGTTAGATGAGTAATAACCTGGCTAAGAACATCACAGTTGTCACTTGTGACATACTTCATGTTTCTATTTATTTTTCACATATCATGATGTATGTGTGAAAAAAAATTTATGATCTGGTGTAGATAGTCCTGATGACAATGCACGAGTTGGGTGTTGAAACGTCGGCCATAATGGAGATTCTAACCCGGTTTGGAAACCCGAGAAGAATTAATTCATCAACTACGCCCGTAAAGCACTAGATTATACACATTTCACATATCAGTCTGTACTAGGCAAACAGTCAAAGGAGAGTTGATAAAATTGTAACGAGATGGAGTTTTTTTCCTCTGTGAAGAGGGTTTCAAGACTTTTCTGATATTTGAAGTGAGTGCAGGACATATTCGCTTATGCTGGATCCTTTATTCATATCATAAATATTGTCAAACTCACGATAACTGGAAGGATGAGACTGTTGGAACAAGTAGGAGAATCTATTGAAAAATCCTGGCATTGAATGAATTGACCATTAATTGTATATAATGTGGGGCTGAGAAGGAATATATTTAAAAAAATATTCAATCGAAAAAAATTCAGACATTTATGTCAGTCTGAGAATACCAAGAATCGTGAAGAGAAGGATACCATACCATATCACAATGAAAGCGATAGAATGGAAATAAAGAAGACGAGGAAAAAGCCTCTCTGTTGTATAGCGAAGTGTGATCAAGTGGAGAGGAGAGCGAATAAATATGTTTCCACCAATAAACCTTTGATGAATGAGGGATGAATAATTGATTGAACTAATCGATGCTGTCAGCCTGTCATCCTCCCATTTAGCTGCAACTCATGAGCCCCTATTTGTATATTTCTACGTTATCATTCGGTAGAGCTCTCCATTTAGTAATGCGAACGATGATCAGGGCATGGAATAAGAAAACGAGTTTCTTTGTCTAAGAATTCGGCACGCATCGGCTAATAGTAAAACTATTAGTCGATGCGTTTCGAATATTTCTTAATTGCGAAACGGAGTATGAAAGCAAAAGAACTTCCTATGATTTCCTCTGGAGTTTCGTCTTACTGCCGCCGAAAGTCAGGATTGCGAAATTTTCAAATTCCACCTGATTCATCGTAAATATCATGATGCTCGTTATATTCAACGGTGCTTAAGTGAAATAGTTTTTTTGTGGGGTGTTATGGATTTTTGTGTAGTTTGGGTTTTAAATTTAGTCACGCTGTTTATAAACCACGGGATTAGCTTTTATATTACAAACTTCTTGATTTATGGTACTCGGCATTAAATACGGCAATTATAATAATGTTCATGAAAAGGTTGCCGCATGAAAAGAAAAATGAAAATATCTTTAAAATTAGTTTTTTTCGCATGCGGCCTTATAGTAATTAAGAAAATATAATAATTGTATTCAAATTTACATCTCGAAATTTACACTTTGTTTTTTGGCCGTTTCTTTTTTTTTAGTCCCTTCATATTGGTGTACTTCCTGTTTGTGTCACAAGTCCACAAAATCAGTACTAGACCATATCTATTTCATATCAGTCCTTTTAATCCCGTATTGCGTGATCGAACGTCGGCGATGTTTATCTTCCTACAGGTTATGGGTCCAAAACAATAGGTTTTTATTCGCTGAACTGTGTAATTATAATATGGTATAATTATTCTTGCTCTGGTAGTGTGGTTATCGATTTTTTTGTCAACAAATAGGCGATGGCTGAGTCGCATGACGCGAGTAGTAGCTTTACATATATTGAAAGAGTACTGGGCCGTTGACAACTTATGTAAACGGTAAAAGAACAAAGAAACCATTGATCGTTCAAATATCGATGGTTCAAGATCGATATTTTCTCTGAATATAGTTTAATTTTGTTGGCCTTGCGATGTAAACTACCGATGGTTTTCTTCGATGCTCATCCATGCAATGAAATGAATGAATATACCGCTCCCTTAGGGTCCGCTGATACCTAGAAACACAAGCATGGAAGAAAGAAAGCAATTTATTAAAACATATGTTTGGCGCATTCTATTATATGGCTTTGAAGCCTGGACAATAACAGCTACAGAGTAAGAGTGATCGAAAAAAATGAAGATGTGGTGTAACCAAAGAATGATGATGAACAAAATGACGGAGAGAATGACTAACGGGAGTCTTACAAAGAGTTGAAGAGGTAAGAAGTATCATGAAAACCTTGTGAAGAAGGAGATGCAAACTGTTTGGGCACATTTTTCGACACAACAGACTATTGAAGACAATATTGAAAAGAGAAATGAAGGGCAAGAATTACAGAGGAAGACCAACAATGGAATCACATCAAGCAAATTATGAAGGTCTTCGTATAAGTATACATTTGTAGGACGAAGCGGTTGGCGGAGAGGAGATTGGAGTGGAGAGCTGCAGATAACCAACCTTCGGAATGATTACTACTGATGGTGATAATACCAATTTTTTAAATTACTAATTCATTAATCCAAGAGTTTATCCACTCAAGCATTAATTCAGAGAGAAAGTGAATCCAAAGAAAACCTATGTCAACTCATCTTGTAATCTTACTCCTAGCACTTTTCAGTAATTATATGTTTTACCTCAAGGTTGTAGGTTTGTATTTTTTTACTTTACGGTGCAAATAATCATCAACCAAAATTAAGAAAAGCATAGGTGAAGATTTATTTAATGCGTTATACCAAATAAGACTGATGATGCCAGTGCAGGTTCAATGATCGTGTGGAATATCCTAGGACAACTCGAATCATCACTAGATACTGTTCTCAACATCGTGTACCGGCTAGTAAACTAGCTCTTATGCTGAACCAGGGGCGAGATCACTGTTTTCCATAACGCGTGCGATGGCGTTATCGTTATTTTTGATGGAGAGTGAAAACGCTATTCTTCAAATTGTGTCACGTGCTTTATATTTTAAGTTTTAGCTGATGTAGTGCGTTCTTCGGGCAGAAACTAAGAAGAGTGACCTTCCATAGTGTGGTTTGCGTATTGAATGGCTATAACTACAACGAGAAAGGAGACGCAATCCCACCCCGGGTATTGTGTCAATAACGGGCTTGCGTTTTGCACATTTAAGACACAATCATTGTGACAGTTGAACTGGAAGTGATGAAGCATGAAGTCGACGATAAAAATAGAGAGTTGAACCGAGCCGGGATGAAAGACGGATGCAAAGTAGTGAGGAGGGATGGGCTTACTAAGTGAGACACTACCCCGCTCTCATCCTCCTCCAGGAGCGAATTTCCACCCCGAAAACGGATTTCGATTCTGAAACGTTATTAGCATTTTGCGTTCGTCAAACAAGTTAAGCCAATTAAGCGGAGGGAAGAAGACGGAGGAGGTAGAGAGACAAGCGAGTGAGTGAGGGAAGAGGTGGAAGTTGTATGGTGAGATGTTTTATGACCGAGTGAGAGGGGGTTGGAAAGAGGTGAGAACTCGATACCGACTGTTGTGGCGTGAAAGGGGATCCGATGAAGGGAAGGGATAACCTCGCAAGGGAAGGCAGAAAATGTCATTGTGGGCGAGAGAACATTAATCAGGAGGCGAAAGAGAGATGGATGAGGGCGAAGAGAAATGTACAGCCCGTGGAAATGGGGGCAAAAGTGTAGGGCAGTGGCAGGTTATGGTGCTCGGAACGGCAGAAAAAGAGGAAATGGGAAGCGGAAAGATGATGAAGAGATAATTGGGGGATAATCCCAGGATGCGCAATAATGTTGTCATCAAGGAATGAAACATATCGTTTGTTTCATGCGGTATAGTTTTTAATGCCAGAGTTTACGGTCCCCAACATCGTATCGGCGATAGGGGTGTGAACCAATTCTTAACTATCTGCAAATTATGGCTGAAATTATCAGGGTGCTCACTGAGGTCGTAATCAGCGAATGAAACATACTAATTGGTTCACGTGGTATAGCTTGTTAACCAAGAATTGACGGTCTTCAACATCATGCAAGCGATAGGGGTGTAAAAATGATTGATTATTTGCAAATTAAGGCTACCAACTGAAATTATCAGGATGTGTACTAGTTGTAAGACATTAATCAAGGAATCAAAAATACTCCTTGTGTTACAAGGCATAGTTATTATACCTAGAGTATTCAGTCTCTAACAGCATGCTAGTCATAGGGGTGTGAACCAGTTGTTAATAAATAAATACATATGCCGATCACAATATTCCGTTTCCGGGTAGGCAAACTCAAAGAGCTTAGTTATTGCTGTTAGGCCAAGAAAACTGGCTCTCTTTCTAATAAATGCGTCCAAAATTCACTATTCTTGCATACCTCTTTCGCTTCTTGAACACTCAAGCATTACTTCATACACGCTCTTCAATTATTAAGACTCCGAATATTCCTCCTTGTTAGTGTCTCTTCCACCACAGTCATACGTGAAATTCACGGTCTATGCCTTCCTCTCACACCATTCACTCTACTATCGTATATATGTTTAGTTTATCGATTCTTGGCACTCGTTTAGTTATTCATCAATTCTCTCAGCATGGCCAAACCAACGCACTCTCCTTTCTCAAAGTTATCTATTACTAGAGCATCCAACCCGCATTCTTTCATTGCCCTCTCATTCCTAACCCTATCTATCCTTCTTTTTCTATTATTAATTATCTGCCAATTGGGGATGTAAACTTTTTAGAATGCGCACTAACGACGTAATCAAGGAATGAAACATACTGTGGTGTTAGTGTGTACGTTTCATGTGGAATAGGTTATGGTTTTCAAGATTATGTTAGCGATAGGGGTGTGAAACAATTTCTATTTATCAGAAACCTAAGCCTGTAAAAAAAATTTTTATCGTAAGTAAAATTTCTCAGTTGGACGTAATTTCAAATTAATTCAGCATTTCACACCCAAGGAAAGTTAGCAGCTTTTATGAAAAATTCCATACCTGAGAGTGGGTTTACACTGGCTAGTGACTTCCGTAAGTTTCTTCGGCAGGAGCTTGCTCTTTTTACTCTGACGAAGACTTTTCACGAGTAGTTCAGAGCCCGATTGGTTTCAGTTGACACTGGCAATAATACGCTTCTGCAATCGACTTGCGGAAACTTTTAAAAGTTCTGCAAAAATACTTGCTGAGCTGTGAAAACCTGTAGTGCACGTCGAAAGTCACTTTCTGCAAGTAACTTGCGCAATAAACTTGGCTAATGTAAGCCGACCTCCAAGCAATTAGTTGCTTTGTTTGGTGATATAACTTGGTGGTACAGGGTCACGTCGCTTACGTGTGTTTTGTGATACGTTAACAGCATACCTGCCTGAAATCGTGCACGCGCGAAAATGGCAAATAACTTCACAAGACTTTAAAGATATGGTTTAAAAAAAGTAAACTGTTTTAGAAGAGACCTATTTTAATGATATTCTCAAATTAGATATTTGTATGATAATGGAGATCCTATAAGCTGGTGAAAGACGAAAAGATACCGAGAGGAAAGGAGTGAAGTAATACATTGTACTTATACGTACACACTTAGGTAATACATTGTTAATAATATAGTGTGTGCGCATGTTCAGTGTGGAGAAATTTATTTCATATTATACGTTTCCATGTTAAGTACTAAGTGACATCAAAGTTCAAGCCAACATTGCCGCATGTCTTTTAGCGTATTGTAAAAATGTGTTCTTCTGAAGCGTTTTAGGGATAACATGACATTTTACATAGGACATACCTCTGATTACCGTCAAAATGTTTCTTTCGCCTGGAAATTTTGAATGCAAAAATAAAAAAATAGTGTGAAAACCTAATTTTTATTTTTATAAATTATTTATTTGCTACTGTCTTATTGTCCAAAATCCCGATTTTCCTTTCGCCGTGACCAGGACTCGAACCCGGAATTCTCGATATCGCGCCGAGTGCTTCAGCCAGTTAAGCTACCGATTTTTACTATGGGTTTTAAAGGAGCAAGATGCTCAAGACTGCCGGACATATATGATGACACGGAAACAGTCCCAAGCGTGCGCTTAACACCATCGTCCACGAGGTTAAACGAGGTAGTTTCCAGTGGTACTTGGTGGAAGCGATTCATGAATAAACGGATCACTTTTAAATCCCACACATTAAAATGTCAGCACGATCAGGTTAAAACGCATACCGTCATCATCAGGTGGACTTTATGGTGACTCTATGCGTTAAAGCCTGGTCCTGGTTAAACGTTATATGTGGAATTGCAATTTATTTTCATTTAGTCACGTCGTGAAAGCGAAATTTGGAACACAATGAGGTATTCGCTCGTTTGACAAATTTTGAGGATTCCGGGACTATACACGGTATTACCTTGACGAATTCCCGGTATCCTCAAAATTTGTCCCTTCTTTCCTTCTAACGTCTTTCCCAACTTTTTCCGTTCAACTACCTGTGTGCTCTCAGTACGCCTTCCAACCACTTCTTCTGAGTCCTAATTTCGTCTACTAACGTCCTTCCCTCCTCTACCGTATTAAACATACCTCGTCCGTCTTCCCCTTCACGCTTCCCAACTTCTCCAAAAACCTCCTCCTCCTCTAAAGCTTCTAATCTAGCTCCAGTGAATGCTGTGCGATTCATACGCGCTTCCCATGTGTCGATTAAATTTCGCTTCGCTGTGGGGCACTGCCACCGTTTGCTCATATACATGTGCGCGCGCCTATTGCAGCGGCCTCTCTCAACAGGTTGCCCCCTTGTGGAATCCCCTATCCAGTTCCGTGCCCAAACGCCCTCTTGCTTGTGTAGCACGACGTTATCATGGCAGCCAATGGCAGTGAATTGGCTTGAGGGGAAGGGGGATCGCGAGGCTGCTGCTTTCTACCGTGTGTTGTGAACGGCGTTGTGAAAATCCATTTATCCGAAAACCTGCGTAAGAGGAAGAGCAGTCCCAGCGAATGCTCGGTTTCAGTGACGTCGGTTAGTTAGTATTTAGCTCGGTGTCTCTTTCACGAGATAAATTACTTTTTTCTGTAGATTTACGTATTAAAGATGATGAATTCCACAGTTTCGTTTGCTTTGTTTAAAAAGTACTGCTTTCACTGATAACTAGATTTAGCAATAGAAATCAAAATTAAGATACGAATTATGGAGATTAGTCGGCGAATATTTTTTTATGAGCACTTTTTGCAATCATAAGAGCCTACTGATGCGCCATTTCTGTTGAACTAACATATTTTGACTTCAGTTTCTGTAGTTATTTGCCATAAATTAAAATAAAATAAGATGGTTTGGGGCCTTAATTTCATTACAATTCTATTCCCTCCATGAGTTTGCTTCTGATGTAGTTTTTCGCGAGAATTACCTTATTATCGGACATAAAAATATTATTTTTACACGTTTCATTCATTCTTGCTTTTAACACAATGTTATTTCAAGTTCAACTTCGTGCGTAAAGGTAGAATTTTGTGGTTCAGAACAAACAGAGGGCTCGTTTTTCTTAAGTAGCCCGAATATGAATTTAATGAGATATGAGAGTCATTTTGCTGTGGAACTACCTTGATAATTTTAACGATTTTCAGCATAAATAGTAAATTATGACTGAATATAGAGGTGACAGCGGAAAATAAAGCAGGCGTCACAGTTCACTTATCAAGGGAGTATTTTGGAGAAGATTGGGTTTTACGGCAAGGATATAAGGCGTAGAATCGCACTGGCGAAGGATGCATACATGAAAAGAAGGGAATTCACGAAACATTCAAGGAAAGATTATTAAGGGAAGATTTTTGGAATAGTTTACAAGGAACGTGGCGTTCGTTGTATGGTTTGGAGACTTGGTCAGTACGGGAAGAGGAAGTGCATTGACATTTGAGTGGAGTCTTAATGTCCTTTTTAAATGATTTTCATAATCCGTTTTAGTTAGTATAGATTTTATTTAGTATAGATTTTATTTAGGCTAATTAGTTAGCATTTTGAATATTTCCGATTGTGACTGGCTTTCTCCATATTGATGATCTTCCAAAGGAAATCGGTTGCTCTTATTTCCCGTGGACGCCGCTTTCAGACGCCACAAATTTTTGCGATAAATGTTTTATCACCGGTACTATTCGAGCTTGTAATGTTGGGAAGTCCTTCAAGAGAGATTGTGGTCTCCAAAAATAGCTAATGGGTGCCTGACGTCAGGCCGACATAGTTCAGAAAGACCACGCATATGTTTCATTTTTTTCCAGTTAAAATGATTTGCATCCCCAGGATTTTTGTTTGAAAAGTTAAAGTCCGAAGGTAGAAAAAGATACTCAAACATTTTTATGCACTCCTCCTCATTACATACCGGTGAAACGACAACCCCCTTCATGAATTTTTGTAATAATTAAAACTCTGCGCTGTAATGCGGCACTTACGAATAGTTTTACAACCACCATTTCAATACCATGTGAGTGTTTGTTTGAAAAACTTTTACGAGCAAACCGGGCTCCACAACACCTCTAAGCTGACCGTGTGCGACTTCACCGCAATCGGATTTCTTTGTCAAACTAGCAATGAATGGTACCAGCACGTTCCCTCAAGGATATGCATCACTTTTGTGATTCAAATAATTAAACCCTTCTCTGCCCTAATTATCGTTTTAGG
Source organism: Pyrrhosoma nymphula (assembly GCA_963573305.1). Taxonomy (NCBI): domain Eukaryota; kingdom Metazoa; phylum Arthropoda; class Insecta; order Odonata; family Coenagrionidae; genus Pyrrhosoma; species Pyrrhosoma nymphula. The sequence continues at coordinate 31,428,902 of OY754339.1, forward strand.
TAAAAAAAACGAAAACCGAAAGGTTTTTTATTATTTCATGCAATACATATTTAAATAAGAACACTAAAATAGGTAAAAAACTTGATTGTGTTATGTACATCCACATAATACCCTGCAAGCCACCTCAAGGGCGTGTGGCATGGGTAAGTTATCTCCAACATGCATTACACTACACCCTACGAAGGCTACTATGACTACAGATTTTAAAATAATATGAAAGAAAGTAAGTTTTTATATAAGAAAAAGAATTATTAAATATTAAAATATTATTAGCAAAGTTCAGTCATTTTTTCACTTATGAACATCGCTAGGGCTTAGAATACGCTGCAGTGCAAATGGGCGTTAAAAATAGTCGGAAACGTGAATTTGTAATTTCCATCCAACTCTCCAGGCGCCCACCTTTAGGAGAACCCGAATTAAAAGTGTCATTTTAACGATCAGTTCGCCGAACTCAGCAAAAGCCAATATATCGCTCCTGCCAAACCCGTGCGAACCGGCTGAATCCCACCACTGTTATACATGTTCGAAGACTGTACTATCTCCTGCTATGTCCTCCTCGCGAAGGCTATTGAACTCATTCTAGTCGTAATCAATGCCATTCAACAGCTCCTCTTCCAGCAATTTCTCTGGGTCAGCTGCTTTTTCTCAATTTTATAATCCGTGAGTGAATTGTGTTGTTACTAATTTATGCTTTAAGAGGACATACCAGCAAATACGATGTCTGTATTTATATTTAAGAAAAAGGCGCAGTTGGAAGTGTGGTTGGAGACTGTCAGAGCCGCATTGCAATCCTCTCTGAGAGAACCATCGTTAAGGGTCGTAAGTCAGCTAGGTGCTGAGTATAAATGGCTGATGTCTCAGTAGTTTGATGGCTTACGACCTTTTACGACGTTCTTTACAGAAAAGTACGGGAGATTTTAGTGCCACTTCCACTACAGGTAATAGTTGGCGGACGATCTTAAAGACTTTGAATGACCACTGTAGTCATTTGAGCCGTCAGGCTCATCCAGGTCACAGCCTATTGCATTCAATTGTTCCTCTTCCAGTCGTTCTCATCCAGGGGTCTTCATAGCGGCTATTAGAGTGGTTAATTCTGTTGTGTCACTTTGGTAACTATTTGTAAAGCGTAATTTTCTCCTAATCCTCCGAGTCGACATTTTGCTGCTTTTGACGAAATGTTACCACGCCATACATTCTTATAGTGTTCCATATATTTTCCATTGATTTTCTCTGAGGTAGAACGTCCAGCGAACTTCTATTGTCACTGGTGAAATCAAATCGCAAAATTTTCCATGGCGTGACCCATATTTCTTTCTTCTCGATATCTTCGGCTTAGATAATGGATTTTGGGGCACGGGAAATAGTTCATAGAAAAGGAATTAAGCTAGAAGTTTTCACATTTTGCTTCTCTGTCTATTGTTTATATTTTTTTTCTATTTTCAGTAAACACACAGTTCATATATATTTCATGCATATTTTATCTCGAAGTAAATTTATATTAAAGCTTAAAAGTAGTTTTATTTGCAACTCTATGATAGTCTTTCATTTCCTACGGCTAGAATGCGATATAAAGACGGTGATTTATATATTTATATTCTATGACAAACTCAAATACCTTCGTATTGAACTCTGGGACGTCTTTTTATTGCATTTTCATTGATAAGTGTCCCGCGATGGAAACTTTTGTCAATTTCGTCAGTTTCGTCAGTCAAAAATATTCATCTTTATTTTGAAAAATTACTCTATGTTGGATTCTTTGATCAATTATGGTTCGATTATCAAATACAGCAAGTAAAACTATCTATAGTGGATTACAGAAGACAATCAGAATTCTTTGAATAATCAACAGAAATGATTTGTAAATATTAATTGGTCATGAGTGACGTCATTGCTGCGGAGAGAGGATCTGATTGGTGGAAGGAAAACAAATATGTGAATAAGTGGTGGGGAAGGAGAGGGAGACCGATGAGAAATATGCCAATGAGTTAGCGAAGGTGTATGGAGGGCATACTGAGATGTTACAACACGTTGAAGAGAGTAGTGGAGGAAAGGGTTAGGGTAAGGGTGGGAAATGGAAGAGGAGAAAAGAAATTTAAGGAAGAGCAAAGGTAGGTAAATGATACGAAGAGTTTATAAGGGATTAATCTCACTGAACTACCTAAACTCCGGTGATCGCTCGGTAACCACCATTTGCATCGTTGGTAGCGAATTCAGAGGTTATGTGTTCACATCTCAATCTAAGCGGATAATGTTTTTACGACCATCATAGATTTTCTACGGCCTGAGCCGCATCTCGGTCCTCACTCTCCATTATATTCTGTTGTTGCGCATTTTTTTCATCCAATTCTCTGGAAACCATTCTAAAACTCGCTTGGACCATCGCGTGTCGTTCATCCTTTTTACGTACCCAAACAGTAAGAGTTTTTTCTTTTCCTCCTACTCTGCTAAGTCGGTGGGCATATTCATGTTTCTTCTCATTGTTTAACTAGTTAGTTGTAAGGCACCTAAGGCGTCCGTTAAATGATGATGAACATAACAAACACTTTGATTTGTGGTTCCATCTAACTCGCTTTGCTCCCCGGAATTAATGAGTGTATCACTTTAGAGAGTAAGAAATTGCGTTAAAATATTTTTATGGAAGTTACCATGAAGAAAGCACAATATCTAAAAGGATAAACGACAAAAAACTATGAAAGAAAGAAAAACAAAAGGAAATGGAATATCAAGACCTAGTAACAGCAGAGTTACAAAAGAGAATAGAAGAAGTAACAAGTGTTGAAAGTGATGGAGATAACGTGGAATTAGGCTAGAGGGTATTGAAAGAAACCCTTCTAAATAAAATTAGAGAAATCTGTGGAGTGCAAATAGTGAAGATGGAGGCTAAAAGGTCAAACTGGTGTAACGATCATGTTAAAGGAAAACATAAGGATAAAAAAGTTACCTGGAAATCGTAGATTAGAGATAAAACATACGAGGCTTGGAGAGAGTATGTACAGAAGAGAAATGAGTTGAAGCAAGCAATGAGACAAGCAAAGGAAGAATGTTGGTAATAGTTTGGTAATGAAGTGGAAGAAAACTATCATCATGACCAACGAAAGTTTTGGCAAATGGTGAAAAGCCTAAAAGGAAAATTCGGAAAAAGTAAGAAGTGCAGCAGATGAAACAGGGAAGATAGTGACTGATGAGAAAGATGTGCTGACAGTATGGCGTAGTCACTTTGCTGTAACTTTTAGTCACCAGGAGCAAGTAAAAATAACGGAAGCTGAACCAAACTCACTGAGAGAAGGAGGAAATGGAGAAGAAATAACACGAGACGAAGTGGAGGAAGCAATAAAAAGGATAAAACTGGGTAAAGCTGCAGGCGCTGATGGCATGGCGCCGGAAATGATTAAGTTTGGAGGAAATGTAGTGATTGATTGGATGTGGGAGATATGCATAAGAGCATGGACAGTGAAAAAGATCCCAGCGGATTGGGAACTGAATATCTTAGCACCAATCTACAAGAAGGAAAACACTACTCAATGCAGCAACTATAAGCCTATGTCTGTCTTCCGTCGCTTTGAAGGTGTATAGTAGAATTCTTGAAATAAGACTCAGAAATTAGGTTGAGGAAGAACTAAAAGAGGGACAATGTGCCTTCAGGAAAAATCGCCAAACCCAGGATCACATTTTTACAGTGTGCCAAGTGATGGACAAATATATCAACAGAAATGGGTCAGTCTGACTAGCCTTTTTAGATTTACAGGCAGCTTTTGACACTGTCCCAAGATGCAGCTCATGTGAAGCATTACGAGAAATAGGGGTATCTGTAGACCTATCTGAAAGAATTAAATGTCTAGGCGTAAATGTGAAAGGAGCGTTTAGAATAGCTGGGAAAACGTCGACAGAGTTTGCTATGAGGAAAGGTGTCAAACAAGGAGACAGCCTTAGTCCTCTACTATTCATCATTCTGATGGACCAGATACATAAACAATGCAAAAGAAGAACACCAAGGTACAAGATAGGAAGTTATAGGTTAAGGCCTGTTTATGTTCAGTCACTGGTATATGTAGATGACATTGTATTAATTGCCAAGAATAAGAGAGATTTGCAAGCAGCAGTGAAAGAATGGGCCAATGCAATTAGAGACCATGGAATGAGAATGAATGTGGGGAAAAGCAAGGTTATGGCAGAGTCAAAAAATGAGGTGCAGGAAAGGCTGAAAATATCGTGGGAAGATCAAGAGCTAGAATAGGTTGACAAGTTCAAATACATGGGGACACAAATTACTAGTGATGGAAGGCCAGACTCCAAAGTGAGCCACAGAATCCATAAAGCAAAGCAGGTGTATTATCAGCTTAGCAGATCGATTGTGGGCAAGAGGGAAATATCGGAGTAGACAAAGATGAGGGTGTATAAAAACATTTTCCAGCCAGTATTGGTGTACGGAACAGAGAGCCTAACCCTATTAGATAAGCACAGGAACTGATTCCATAGCTGTGAGATGAGATATCTAAGACGAGCAGCAGCACGCACTAGAAGAGATCGAGTCAGAAATACTACAATCAGAGCCCAATTCCGGCAAAACCCGATAGTGGAGTCGATGGAAAGAAAACTTTAAGATGGTATGGACATGTGGTTAGGATGGACGAGGAAAGGAAGCCAAGAGAGGTGATGGAGGCAAGACCAGGAGGAAGGCGAGGAAGAGGACGACCAAGGATTGAATGGGAAGAATATGTGGAGAGATTGGCAGTCAGGCGCGGAAAGAGCCTGAATGAGGTGAAGCGTCTCGCTCAAAACAGGAAAGAATTTGGAAAGTGACTGAGGGACCCCGACGCCTAACAGCAGAAGGGGATTCGAGAAAGAAGAAGAAAGAAAAAACATTACCACATTAAGGCATCAAATTGCATACCTTCCACTTCATAATCCACCAATTTACCACCGGTCTATCGCTTCCTCGTAAGAATAGGCAGTTCACAGGGCTTAAATGCGTTCTCGTGACTGTGGTTTCATATTACAGTGTCGCAGGGTCAGTCAGTCAGTGATGAGTGTAATCATAATTTATATATTTATGATTATTTTCTAGTTGAAATCTTCTGCAACTTCGTCTCGAGTTGTCCATTTCGGGTTACATTTGGGTTAAATTTGGGTAAGTTCACATTGTTTTTCTTTATGATTTCTCATGCTTCGACTCCGTGTGAAACTGTGATTTGGATGATACTTAGAATTGTTTTAGGACTTACCACACAAAATAATCTGTAAATAATTCAAATTTTTATTCATTGATTTGGATATATGTTAGGGTTATAGAGTTTTCAATAAAAATATTTATATATTTTGGTTTAAATACTTGTTCTACCTAAGGTAGAAGTGAATCTCACTCACATAATATTATTGATAAAAATAAGGATTTAAATTGAAATTGTTAATAAAAAAAGCTCAATGCAAAAAAACTTGTTTTCCCATGATTCTAACATATAACTAATTTAATAATACAATTAAAAAATATGAGCCTTTTTGGAACCATTTCCTCAAAAAGATGCGCCAGGGAAGGGGTTAAATAGTATTCTCCTTGTCTCCATTTTAATTGCTTTGTCCCATAAAATGGAGTAAAATGATCTAATTGTCTTTTTCCCTTTGTAGATACGTGGTGGTAGATAAAAAGGTGGAATTTATAACGAATATATCTCGCCAGAAATTTGATAGCGTGTATTTTGTACATTTTCTCAACTATTATTAATAATGAATCAACTACTCACCGTAACTCAACTTATGCTGCATATCATAAATAATCTTCAGTTGATAAGACGTCAGCGAACATTGTGAAAAGAATTATTCCAGTTAACGCCTTATACATGCATATTTAGTTAATTACTGAGATTTTCAGCAATTAAAAGCAACATTTTGCGTCATTAGTTTTACTTACTTCATGCTTCCTACAGTTGCTTACATTTGAAAATAAAATTGGAATATGGTCTATTATGACTATGGAAAAATTTCACCAAAACTACCTTAAGTCTCTTCGATTTTTTTCATCTTTCAAAGTTGTGAAACTAACTGAACCTCAAAAGCACAAATACTGCCTTAAGGCTATTGTCATAGAAGTAACTTCCATGGCTTAAGCCACATTTAGGACGGGGCGTAGTGGAAGCATCGATAACTGTATTAATAGGGGACGAAGTGCAGAGGAGAGGAGGTTTGGAGAGTAGGGTTTTGAAGAAGAACAGTGGAGAGAGTTGTGGGTGAAGGGTGTTTCGGGGTTGGGGGAGGGTGTAGGAGGAAGGATGGTTGGTGTATAAGCGACGGGTTGAGAGAGGTGGAAGGGAAGATAGCCATTAGGGCAGGGGCTTTATCGACGCATTAATGGGATTATGCTGCGGGAAGGGAGAGACAAAGGGGCTTCATCCTTTGCCTAAATTGGACCATATGGTGCCCCCCTTTCCTCTTCCCTGATTGCATTTGGCCATTATGAAAATTTGAAGTTTAAACAGGGAAATCATTAATACGTGTGAAAGTGAAGGAAAATTTGCTATCAAATTCCATGAAAAAGCCACTGACGAGCGTAAAATAATTGCCTCTAATTTCGTGATCGACTGGTTAAAACCTGGTGGACGTTATTTGGAAGGAAATAATTTGGAAATTCTTATGAAGAAAACGCTTCATTGCCCATATAAAACGAAATTAAAATTTCCAGCAGACTGTTTCAGGCCTATAAGCTACTTTTGACTTGATATAGCTAATTGTGAAACCAATCACAGATGACTTAGCATTTAAAAACTGACCTTGGTTTCAAGAGTTCACAATCACTATTGAGTAAAATTTCTGAAAATTTTACATCGAACATGAACAATCTGGATATTAATGTATATTTATGAATGCATGTAATAAAATATCTTGATAAAATTAACTCTTGAATTCATGGTCTACGTTAAAAGTGTGAAAAAGTACGTATTGTTTGAATTCATGATACGACGTTTCCACTAAGTTGAGCCTTAAACCCTTCTTTATAAAATATACTAGCATTTTCAAAAGTACCTACTTTGTCCCCAACTAAATAATTATTCTCATTATCTTGAAAGCTTATCACTTATGTGGTGTAATTTTATCTTGCATGATATACCTATCGTTGTGATGTATTCCATTATGTCGTTAGGGAAGTGGAATGTATGTTTAACTGAAGTTGTAATAGAGTAATAATACTAATTAATAGGAAAGCTGCGGCCATGGATAGTGTTAACAGCGGGTTCCTGATGCACTGATGTAAATTCTTATATTCCGTGTGGGTTGCGTAATGTATTTTTTTTAAATATGGTTGTTCTAAATGGTTGGAAGAATGATATAGCAGTCCTACTGTATAAGGGAAAAGAACGGAATAACAACATTAAGAATTGTAGGTCAGTCAACGTACAACGGGAAAAGTGCTGGGTTAGGTAAATATTTATACTAGATTAATATTAATATTTACCTAAGTGTGAGGAAGGAGATCCATTGTAGAATCTTGGATGAGCATTGTCGATTTTTGCTGGGTCAGGGGATGTATGAATTAGCCGTTCCCCCTAAAAAAAAAGTGCTTGAGAAAGTATGGATGTGCGGAAGAAAGCGTATCGATTTGAAGAGTATGATAAGGTAAACAGACAGAAGTTTTGGGCAGACTCTGTACATGAAGAGAATAAGCAGCTGTTGAATACTATAAAGGCGATGTAAGATAAAAGTAAGGTAAATTTTGGAGGGAGTAGGACTTTAAGTGACGGGTTTGAGGTGAAGCAGGTCGTAAAACAACGATGCGTCGTGTCACTTTTAATGTTGATTGCTGGAGATAAATGTGCGAGGTATCCTATTCACTGACGTGCGGTATTGATCTACATGTACAGAGTGCGCTGAAGTCGACCTCAAAGGGTGTCGTAGGAAGTAGACGAACTTGAAACGAGTATTTTTTATATATTCACTGACTCAGGTTCTAGCTCTCTCTTGTCGTTATACTGACATTTTTGTTGTCATCTACAAATGCGAAATATCTATCAAATGAAGGGAAGATTCTAGAGGTACCATATATTTTTATCTTTCCAAGCTTTTTTCCTGTGACTCAACGGTTCTTTCCTTAGGCTATGGTGTAGTTCTTGCGATAGATCGTGGTGGATTCTCATCAGCCTCTGATACCACGTGCTAGGGAATATGAAAAAAAACTTTCCATTTAAAGTCAAGAAATTTTTGATTCGCAATTTCAATGAAAATTTCGGCAACCCCGATTAGAGCGTCGTTCGGGTTGCATAAGCGTCAAATTTGTTAAACTTTCTGATGCGTTGTGGCTGAATGAATTTTAGCGCTGCAAATTAAAAGTTTCAGATATTGGTGAAAAATTTTAGGGTTGCATTTCCTTCGACGTGAGATGTTAAAAATTGCTCTTTTATCAAATTATCGGAGTATTGTATTTGGAATACGCCTGATTTTTGGCAAAAAGTTAAACATTCAGTTGTATGTTGGCAGGGTAGGGCCTATTTTGGCTGTTCTGAAATTTGGCGTAATTTTCTAACACTCAAGGAGGTGACTTTTTCGCCCTGACGTGTTTGGAAATTTAAAAAAAATTAAAACTCGATTAGCCTTGTGCATTGCTCAGTGAACGAATTTGGGAGTAGAAGGCTTAATTTAATGAAAAAAAGTCACTGTGGCTACAAAATAGAGATATTCAGGTTGTGAAATATTGAAAAATGTGTGCAATTCAGGTAAGATGTCCAAGTAAATGTCGAAATACGAATGTGAATATCCACAGAAAGAGTTCATGGGGTAAAAGTACATAAAATTCTAAAGTTAGTAATCCCAGAGTCATCACGTTAATTAAAGTCTTTAAAGATATTATTTGAAAAACACAGGCACAAGTAATTAAATGAGCAGGACTCTCACAAAAATATCTTTGGTCGTATCGGCGGTCATGCCATCGTCGGCAGTAGAAGAATAAATTGTGATCTGTTACCTTGGGGGGAGGAAGGGTAGCAAAGGAGATGGGAAGGGTGTATGCGGGGAGTGGTGGGGAGTAAAAGGTGGCTACTTGTTCAGTGGACCAGATTTAGCCCGGGCGCACAGTGGGCTGAAATCGAAAAAAGCTGGCCAAAAGTCAAAAAGTGATTTTTTCAAGCCAGGAAGCTGAAACTTTACATAAATATCTTCACAAGACCTGTGCATGCGATGACGCAAAGCATTTTCCTTAGTACTCAACAATTAACAATTTGCATGAGGTCAAAGTTGCACAAATTTTGTAAAAATGGTCAACACTCAATTTTCTCACGAAATCTTCAAAATCAAGCCCTTGCTATGCCTTTATGGGTAAAGAATTGGAATAAAAAGTGATACAGTTAGATGAAACAGTTTTTTATCTTTGTTTTAATGTAGTCTACTTACTTTTTTGTCATTATTTACCAAATATATTAAACAAATGGTGGACCCTCATTTTTGGTCATTTTTTATATATGTAGAGAAATAGTTATTTGCATCGCCGAGCATTGCGAAGTACCTTTTATGGGGAAACTGCACAAAGCTTTCACAGTGCGAATCCAATGAGTTATGCTGCGACCGTTTGCGACGCCGAATTTCACATCGGTTTTTTGATCCCACGTTTGAGTCTGGTCCAAATCGCCTGCAACGGCGCGGCGCGGCAAGTGTGTGGAACGGATTGTAGCCGCATCCACTCCGCTATGGAGATTTTAGAGATACAAACATTGAAAAGAGCCTCCATGAATTATATTTTGGAGAAATCGCAGAAATAATTACGTATTTTGTCACATGGGGTAAAGGTTTAGGAGGTACTGAAAGACTGCTTTCTTCGGGTCCACCGCGGGCGTTTCTCTTTTTAGCAACTTGACATCGCCTACTGACGAATACGTACACTTTTAACTGAGACAGCATGCATACCACACATGATAATTGTCTCTTCGAGGCCACCAGCCCACAGCTGGTGGCCTCGAGGGTGGAAGGGTAGCACCGGCGGGCTAATGTTTACGATTTTCGTGGCCAACTTTGAAATTTGTCATATGCCTTCAATGAATTTGAATGCCCCCAGCTATTCGCCGCAGTGTGTTATGGAGTGGGCGTCGTCCCTTTCTACGTGAGTGCGCGCCTGGGGGTCACGGCTAGGGGATCTAAGGCTGATGACTCGTAGGTGGACTTATTATAGTTGCAACAAGTACTAACTTTTTTCTACAGTATTACAAAAAACCAATATTACATTCGTATTACTTGCTATTAAAAAAAATAAATTATGGAAATTATCCAAATTTATTTTTGCATAAAATATGTATATTCTCTCTGTCTCTCTAGAATATATATTCTTATATTTCCACTCTTTTGTGTTTTCAATGCCCCATTTATTCATCGAATATACTTATACATAGTGCCAATTTATGAAATTATTTCTTCAAGTACTTTTTATTTTCTTATTTCAGTGACTGATATGTTAGCTAGTGGTATTCAAAATTCCGATTCCATTCATTGCATTAGTTAAACAAAAAAGAATACAGAATGCACTGTTATTTCGTAATTTAATGTTGGATGTCTTAAATCTGGATTATAGAATTTCACGCGGCTGAAAATTTTAGTAACGTTACTGAAAATCAACGGAATTGCGCGAAGTTTGGTTTCTACTCATTCAGCGTTTCAGCGGAATCACGACTTTTTTATTTTTTATTAATGTTGAATAAATGTTAATGCATTTAAAGTAACTGAAATGCCCAGCTGTGAGTCAACACGTAAGACCCTCCATTCCACAGCTCCGGCAGCGGAACGGAGGTACGGCCGGGAAGTGTCGGCTACCTGCTCCATGCTCCGCGACGAGTCGAATTGTCCAATACGGCTCGGAATAACATTTCTACGCTGAGACACTATGTTGGCCATTCTGCCTGCCACGCGCTCACTTTCCCCTCCGTTCCTTTCTATTACCCCTCCCACAAATTTTCACCCCCTCTGTTCTGCGCATCTAAAGGCCGTAAGCTTTCGCGAGGACTTATATCTAGTAGATTCGGGGAAGGATTCAAGCATGCAAAATTCTAATTTTATGTCAAGGTTTCCTCGCTAAAATCTTGTCGTCACATCTTGCCCACATGTGATAACTATGAATTGGAAAGTATCGAGTGGTTGTGTAGCATACTATACTTCTACGAATCATACTAAATTTTGCCGTTTTTGCATCCGATAATTATTTAGGAATGTCGAGAGTCAACCTCCACGACTTGTTAGTTTTTTCACTTTCACTGCTCACCTTCCCCTCCGTCCCTCCTCAATACCCCATTCACTGGACTCAATCTCTGCATGCCGATGCGTCCTGCACATTAGTCTGCTACGAGCTTTTGAGAGTGCTACCCAGTTGATGAGTGTCTTATCAGTAAATTATGTAGGAATTCTCAAGATTTCATCAATATTTTTTGGAAAATTGAAATCCAACGTAGAATTAAAATTCTTTGCCCTCTTATCTTAGTAAACAAAAATTGTTTCTCTGTCAACATATGTCGTGTGTTCAGAAGAAGATCCGGCAGCGGTGGTTTCAGAGGAAGTGTTAGATTTCCTTTATACGGACTCGAACGCGACCGAAGTTATTCCTTTCCGGCCCCGCTGAAAAGATCTTTGAAGGTCATTGAGGTTTCTCTGGTATATGGCTCTTGAGCTCAAGGGAGAGGCGAGATGGACTGATTTCGTATTTACATACGCTGACGTATCATTCAGGTGAGGTTCGTGAAGTGGGACACGGACAGACTGCTTAGTGGAGTGTTTAGGTGAGCGATATTCGAATTGCAGTATCCAAGTATATTAGAAAATTTCTGGTTCTTCTGCATGTTTATTTTTTTTAAGTCAACGCATCACTCCTTATAGTAGGAGCATCGTCAGGAGGAAGAGGAGATTAACCAAAATCCGTCAATATAAAAATGTTCCTCGTATCCATATGAGCTCCAGATGCGGTTGAAGTATTGTTGTGAAAATTTAATATAAAAAAATGGTAACAATTCCATTGCCTGGAGTCTTTTCCAAATGGCAGTGAGATTATAGCTGTGTTCTCTGTTGAATTTGTTTGGGCTTTTTGCGATTTCTATCGATTCGCGTATTATTCGTGGATGGTATTCTTCATTCTTCGCCAAAATCCTTGTTTTTTTTCAAAAGCGACTTTACCCAGGAGTTACCCGCAAACCTATGATATAGTTGATTAAAGAAGCTATGGAATCCTTCACAACAAGATTACAGTATCTAAGTTCTACATGAATTTTTATTGCAGGAGACGCAGGTAATCGAGTATCGTATTATGCATCTGTACATGATGTCGATATGATATTATCGAAGAGTTATTGAGATCAAACCCGTAGATTTGTTTATGATAATTATTAGATTCCATAATGTTCACTAAATGTGTTGTTTTTTTTCAAATTCATCGGTAATTAGCTATGTAGCACAAATAGAGCAAACAGGAAGTTCAGCACAGTTCTAAGAAGGACTAGATTGGTAGACTGACGAGTCGACAGTAACACGAAAGGCTAACGTTACTTTAAAATTAAGTTTACCCGAGTTTCGTGGCTTAGGGCGAGGATATTATTTTAAATCCGCTCTACATCAGAAAAACAGTCAAAAGCGAAAATTCAAAAACAGAGTCACTCAGAGGTATACAACAATTCCTTGTTCCCTCACAGTATTAGCAGTGGCGTAGCTAGGGGTGGGCGGAGGGCTTGGTCCATCCCGGGCGAATTTTTGGGATAAAAATATTTTTAAAACTATTTTTAATTGTAAGAAGAGAAAAACTATCACCTATCTCGAGAATAAACTATTATAATTAACTATATGTAACTAAAAAGGAATATTTTTTTATTATATACCTATATAACACATCAATAAAAAAACTAAAAAAATTTAAATTTATCGTAAATGATTTATATTTGTGAATAAAAGATACTGAATTATTTTTCATATGCTTTATTTTGACAAGTCGAGTCCAAATAGGTTTGATGTGAAATGTATATTTCTCAAAGAAGGGCGGCTATTGACAGACCGCCCCGGGCGGATCAATCTGAAGCTACGCCGCTGATGATTACAACTAAAGCAAAGCAAAGCAAAGCTATCATCCATTAAAACTCATTTGAATTTTCGTTCTCATTCCCTTCCAATTTCTAATCCCTATTCCCTACCGACTCATGGTTCATGTCCTTGCATCCTGCCACACGCTCTTGCGGGGCAGCTCCAGGGTACTATGTAGAAGTGGAATATTGCCAGACCCCAAGGGCAGATGGAGAAGCGCTTCCGAAATTCTGTTTCCAGAAAGCTTTTGTTTGTGCGAGTTTGGAGAGGCCTGTTGAGCTTTATGCGTGATAGAGGGTGAAGTGGGTTAGATAGGGGGAGCAGTAGGAGGTGGTGGTGCAGGGTATTGGTCTACGGCGTTTGTATTGCCGCGAGGTGGGCAAGGAGATAAGATACGGAGCGGAAAAGCCGCTTTGGCAAGGTGCGAAAGAGTTCTACCAGAGAGGGCCGTTTGTGTTCGAAACGAAATTGCATTGTTCCACCCTCTCTTAGTTCGTGAATGCATTAGAATTTCCGTGGACGGGTTTATCGTGTGAAGGCTATTTGGTGTGAGGAATTTCCATGTGCTTTCTGAGCCTTCTATAGATTATAAGTACAATTTTTATCACGAACCAGTGCACCCATCGAAATTCAATTGGGGGAAGAAAATAGTTATCGAAATGTATTGGTAAAAATTAACATATTTTCAATTTTCTGTTCACCTACCTATATAGGTAAGTAAAAAAAGGTGATTTCCCAAATTAAACACTAAACTGGGCAGCATTTTATTTGTATATGTTAAAGGCCGTCCGCCATGTTAGTACTTGAGTTAGGTGCTAGTGGCGAAAGTAGCACCATTCGAAACGGATGCTATTCTTCACACTTTATACAGTTTATTTTTGATGATTTTTTTTCTATAATAATGTTGAAGTCGGATTTGAAAACGTAAGCATGAATATTCTAATCAACATCAGGGAGCATGATAAATAAATACTAATATTTTTTGGGCTTTAAGGGTGAGGGGGGAGGGGAAATAAATTTACAAATTTTTGAACGTCAACAGCTGTTCTAAAGTACTATATTTATAGTATATACGCCAGAGTCATGAAAAAAAAATTCAGTTCAATCGGTTCAGTAGTTTTCGACGAGAAGAGTAACAAACATACTCACGGACAGATACCTCTCCGTTTTTATATATTAGTATAAATTGAGGAGTATAGTGGGACTAAGGAGGGCTTATAGTGGTGGCGAAACATGGTGGCAGTCGCTTGAGCGAAGTGTGCCGTTATGAAGAGGAAAACTCGTTTGGAAGGGATGGGTAAGGGGCGGTGGGGAGAGGACTGCACATGGTAGACAACGCTGCCAACATAACTGTATTTAACTTGAGAGACAGTGTCAGCAGCTCGTTTTACGGCAATATTTACGATCCAAACAATGATGGATAAATTCGCTGATATTGTTCGCAATCCGTTGTTGAAGTCCGTTGGATTAAATGCAATGGAGAGTTAGAAAGTTGATGTGAATAGTAAATTAAGCATTTTGAAGATGGCAGTGAATGGTTGTAGCCTTGGGGACCCTTATAGTCAAGCGAGGGGACTACCATACTCCTCCATGCGGAGCCAAGGATTGGACTCTTCCACTGAATTAGGGCCTTCCTCACCACTGATGCTATGTTTTGACACAGAATAGAGACCTACGGAATCAGAATGGTCACTTACGGGAAATAAAATGTAAGTTGCTGTGGCCAAGATTCCATTTGGCGGGTAAAAAAAGGAACTACGGCCGCCATATTCCTGGAGAGTATAGCCATAGCCGCCTAGATAGAAAGCCCGATCGCTGGCGTGTGACGTCACTGAATGTAGTGCTACCACTAGAGCATGGCAGAGCCGAATTATTCCGTCACCGTAGTGTATAGATAATTGATACCTTATTTTCTCAGTCAATAAGAAAATAGCGGGTTCCGAGAAAATGCTTATACGCCTAAATGACAATATTTTTCAATTGGAAATGATACGTAAATGTTAATGTTGCGTCTAATCCACCGATTATAATACCTAGACTTTCTCCAGAAAAAAGCTATTTTATAACTATTTCATTTACCTGCCTCGGTATCTTAGGTCATGGAAGTTAAACAAGAAGTATTTACGAGGAATCTAAGATTTTTGCTGTAAAGTTTTGGCTTAAACGTTCGCATCTCGTAAGCACTGCGAAAAACTTTGCATGCCTAGTACCATTTCCGAGGAATATCATTTATTAGGAAAAGTATGTTCCAAAATTTACGTTTCGATCGAAAACAAATTGAAGCCGCATAAATTGACGATGTGAGCTAGAGGTACCATATACCAAGAGTATAATCTGAAATAACTTTCTATAAAAGGCTTTTTACATCCAAAGAGCATTTATTCTTCAACACCACAACGTCTCAAAATTCAACAGCATCGAGGGTTGATGTCAAGTATTTGATTAAACCTGGTTGCATAATATATACTTTCCTTGAATTAATAGCTTTTTTATTGAAGGGTAAAAGAAGTTTCCACAAGGTCCTGAATGGTTTTACTTATTACACTTCTTTATTTTGACACTGAATTAGACATTGCATAACCCACGGGCCATGAAAAACGTACCCTAGAGCCTGACGAAATAAGATTTTTTCAATGATAATTGCTGGTGAAACATACAATCGTTAACACATCTGCTATTTTTACGCTCCAATTCATCAAAATGCAAGCAAAAATTTACGTATAGTTCAGCATTAGCTACTAAAACATACCGGTACCATACGTTTAAGTATTTGGAAAATTATTTGGGATGAGCAAAAGTTTCAATGTCACTTCAGTAGATGTTTCAATCAAATAAAAAATCCGGAAGTCCTTCCAAATCACCACCATTAATATTTGTATAAAAAAACATGATATCTCTTAAATCAAACCTCAAATCTTACTTACCTCGCATAAAGTCATCACCACAAGGAATTTTGATGGCAGAAAATCAAACCACACGAATAAAATACAAATATTTTATATTTTCATTTGTCAATCACAACAATGTCTGCGATTTTCTCTTCTTATCCTTATCTAATTTAGTAACACAAATACTGTCATTCTCTTCAGAACAAAAATTATTTAAAAGCGAATTGGCAGAAGCCAAAATAACTATCTTTAAAAGTTTCTCTGAAGAATGTTCATTGTCACAACAGCCACTTACAAAAAACACATCTTCATCCTCGCCTGATTGTTGACTCAATAGGTAATGTGAGTAACCTTGAATCTCTCAAAAATCTGTACCCAGGAGTTAAGCTAAACAAAAGTGAGGAAAATACCATTGTTTCAGGTGTGCACACCAAAAGATTCAGGGACAACAAACGAATTTGGTCCATTATAAATTCTAGAGAAGGAAAATGATGCAACAGTTCATCACTCAAAACTGACTTAATTACTGTTAATGCAAGCTTTAGCTTTGCTTTTGCATCATCTTTAGGGCCAACACCGTCACTAATTACAGATGAAACACAAGACAACAGCTCGTGCACAACATTCATATAATTTACGCACAAAGGAAATTTGTATTGACCTAGGCAGGAAATTTTAATTCCTCTAACATACAAAGTGACACTCAGCTCTGAATTAAACATTAAAGAATACTCTACAATGGGAGCTGGTGTAAATATTAAATGAAATATTGCCATGCACGACACACCTTCCACCATAGTCCATTTTCCACTACTCACGTCAGAGAATTTTTCCTTTAACTCCCTTAGCCTCTCAAATGTCTTGGCCTTAACATATACCTCATTCGTCTTCAGACTCTCGGCCAAAGCATTAGCTATTGCTGCTTCTTTCATGTCTGCTTCACCTGCTATCAGGGCGCTCCCTTGAAAATGTAGGCCCAGACAAATATGCTGGACGGTTTGGTAACTGTGAAGGAATGGCACTTTCCTCCAATCTCGGCACCTTTAATTCAACACGAACTGTCTTCCCCGTCTTCTCGTCGAAGGCCACAGATTATTTTCTAATATCACTTGGTTTGAAGTGAAGCTCGCACAACTAAAATTAATAAATAAGAAGATACCATGTAAATTATTTGGTCAATTCATTTCTATTTTTAGGCATTTCTGTATGAGAAATGTATCTAATGTTTAGGCTAGTGAATATATACCAGGAGATAATTGTATAATTCAATTATTTTTTGGTGAAAGCCGGATACCGTTATATTCCGGTTCATTGCACTTAAACCGAGGTAAGATTGTAAGAGAAAAACGCATATATCCATTCACGGCAGTTCATACACACAAATATATAAGTTTTTGACGTGACTTGAAATTTTTTTTTGCTTTCCATGCATCTGATCAAGTGCAAGTATCGTCAATCATACGAAAGGATACGAAAGGAGACACGTTAAATTCCCACTTCGAAAGTGTATACTATACAGACGATACTGCATGTAATGTTGACATTTCATTCACTGAGGAACCGATGAAAGAAATCACTATTCAATGCGATGGGATAACTAAATAGCTACAGTCGATAAAAAATAGTAAAACTCCGGGTCCGGAGGGAATACCCGCGAGTGTCCTCAAGGAATTAACACCACAGATCGCACCGTTCTTAGACATAATATTCAAGAAGTCATTGTCTGAAGGAAAGATACCAATAGACTGGAAAATTGCAAACGTTACACCGATATTCAAAAAGGGAAACAGACAGGACCCAGGGAACTATCGACCAATTTCATTAACGTCGATTATAGGCAAGATACTCGAACATATCGTCGTTAGCAATATCATGACGTTCCTGGACAGTCGTAACTTCCTCCATGGCTGTCAGCACGGCTTTCGGAAAGGTAGATCATGTGAATAAACAGCTCGCGCTCTTTCTTCATGACGTTCTCAAATCTGGTGAATCGACAAGACAAGTGGACGCATTATTCCTAGATTTTAAGAAAGCTTTCGACACGGTACCTCACAACAAACTTTTATACAAATTACAGTCATGCGGGCTGAACGAAACAGTAGTAAACTGGATACGTGACTTTCTGAGCGATCGTAAGCAAAAAGTAGTCCTTGACGGAATTAGCTCTGATGTAGTTCCCTCACGTGTACTGAACAATAGAATAGAGAATAGATAATTAAAATACAAGAATTTTCAAATGAAAAACCACTACAATATTGGAAATCACCACTTTCAGTACTGGAGTCATTCATCAACATTTCCAAGCCACATCTATCAAGAAATTACATCCAAATTATTACAGAGAGAAAGGGTACATACCTCACTGTTTTTCGTTGTGGTGAAATTGTCTCTTCTAATCGCCCAAATCCACTTGCTCGCCAACTCAGGATCTTTTGGAAAACTAAAAACTTGAACTTTCGGTCCACTCCTGTAGTTACCTTGGCACATGTGAAAGGCATTTTTAACAAAAAATGTCTCAGAAACAAGTTTCTGAAGCCCGACGAATGAACTTCAAGAAAAAAAGGAAACTTCACTATCCTCAGAAACTCCAATCTTCACCAACTTTCCACAAAAATCCCTACAATGTGATAAAACGTAACGTAAATAAACTTGGTCGCAAACGGCACAACTCAGCACTACTCGTGATGACGTCAGAGTCAAGCCCGTCACTTGCGATCGGGCCTTCTATCTAGGTGGCTCTGGTATAGCAGACGACTTATAGCTAATTACACCGTAAAGTTTTAATATATTTTGTCTTGAATTCGCTATACTTCAGGAGTCATCTTAGTCCTTGTTTATGCTTAAAGCATTATTTTATTAACGATGAGTTGAGGAAAACATTCTTCTGACTGACAAGTGATGCGTAATTCAAAGATGACATTGGAAAGTTATTTACTACACTGGGTTCCGTGCGTACCCAGATAGCACGGTAAACTTACTGCAAACTTGATATAATTGATACAATTATCTATAATATATGATAACCTACCGTGAGATATATAAGGCAGCTTATTTAGTGTACAATTATTAGTATTTTAGGTGTTTTATCCTTAACATAGAGTTGTTTTTTTCTATCAGTGGGATTGTCCTTTGCCTTAAATGATCTCTTCTTCCACATTTACATATCATAGTTATTGTGAGTATGCTACATACTCCTTGCTACGTTCAAGTACATTCAAATTTAAATTCCTTAATTTTAATTAAAAATTCTGAACAACCGGCTAAAATAAGAGACATTAGTATATCGACATGGAAACTGAATTCATAACGTATTTTTTTCTTCCTTACTAGAAGATTGTCGATTGTTTCAACAGCACAAAGTTATAAATCGTTCTTGTGCCTAATTCGTCTGAGAAATATTAATGTTTTAATACCTCAGCTGTGATTAAAACTCCATAACTGCGATTAAAAATTCATGCTCAAGTAAAGAAAATTACTAAATCCTTGACATGAAAACTACATTTACGTAGTATATTTTCATTCCTGACCAGATTTGCAGATCGTTCTTAGTTTTTGGGAGGTACCATTGAAAATCACGAGAAAACAGCCTCTTTTGTTTGCCTTTGCTATTTTGTCAGTCGCAGGGCAAAAAACATTTCTGTAAGGCGTCCGGAAGTCGTTGGGATACTTGGAGAGAACTTCTGCACTCGCATGGGATCCAGTCGTCCCTGGATCCCGTATGGAAGTAAGTGAAGTCAAATAAACCCATGTCCTTAGGGGGATGTCTTCCGTGGCCACTATTTTTATTTGCGTTGGATTCCACTCAGGGACTCATGCAACCGTATCTCCAAGTCTTTCAGGAGAAGTTTGCTCCAAACTATTTCGATTTTATCGTCTTCCCGTTGAAAATGCAAACAAGACTTTTCCTGCGTAGGCACTGAGAGGGAACGGTCGGGTCAAGAATTGCCCGTGCGGCGTCATCTTTCACTTAGTTTATCAGGGTTCATCTGGTATTTATTCCAGGTACATAATCTTCTTTCCCATATTTTCAGCGACGAGATACCCGTAAAGTTAGATTAGAATCTCAGTCAGAGGGAGTATAAATGCTGCATAAAATTATTATGGTTTATTTTCAACAAAATATATTTTTCGCTTGGAAAGATCATTGTTATCTATTATTTTATTAACAGTTATTTCGTTGTGAAATGCTCTATTTACGAGTTGATTGAGCATGATCAATATTAGCTGATTACGATATTTAGAGCTTTCTTGCATTTTTACTAAATTTCGCCATTTGATGCTTATCAAGGATCGGGTAGAATCAAATCAACCAAAATACACATCGATGCTAGAACAGCGTCTGACTTTATTTACGGGTCCATGAATGTACAGCACAGGCTATAAACAGTTGGGACACCCTTATGTGAATCAACAGTATTCGAATCAACAGTATAACAGCAAGACCGCTACACTCAGGGGCACCAACTGTTTTTGGGTAATTTAGAAGTTCTGTTTTATAATCAATTCCCGAATGTCTCAGTCAATCACTATTTATCCCAGAAGACTAACGTCAATTATTGGAGCCAGATTACATAAATGTGATTGTATCTGATTCCTTAAGTCAAGTTAAACAAGTTTTTTAATCCATAATTTGTATTCAGCTGCATTTTTATAATAATCCGCTTGTACCTACTGAGGCGTGGTTTTCGTGGCCTTAAGACACCATCATAAAAATAGAAAGCGATGAACTCTTTGTATGCTTAGTCTGACTGAAAATAGGAATTTCAAAAAAGCAAACAAAAATTTCAAACAAAACGGACGTTTAAGCGAATATTTTTTGCATGAGAACTCTTATTGCTCAGTCTATTTAGTCTCTTATTTTATGGCATGCCGATGTAATAAGGCGACCATTTTATTTCCTTGATAGCGCTGACAGAAATTACGTGATTGGTATACGTTTTAGATTTTAGCCTGGTACGAAGCACTGTCCTTATTTTAGTGGATAGGCATATCCTAATTTAATGGCTCAAAATGTATATTTAAAATGCCTAAGCTATATGTAATAGAGTTAAATCGATCATTATTTATATCTTGTCCAAGGTATGCATTAATTAAATTCATATGGTGTGTCCCTGGATAGGGTCTATATTTGGTGTTTACTCTTATTAAGGCGTGATCGAGTCTATTATTGATCATGCAAAATTCATGCCCAACGCATCATTCGATCACGTGACCTTCGAATTAGTCGATATGTGCCGGGTTTACAGACGCGTGTTAATTAATGAGACTTAAGAAAATGTATGTTCTTTTATTGAAGATGCTGATGAAATATTGTGTAATACTGGGATTTATTGTGTGGAAGAAGTGATTCTCTCGAGGTTTGAATACATCTCGAAAGTTGTTCAAGATCAAAAAAGATGTCATAAATTCTAAATCCATGTCATTGATGATAACTAGGCTAGTTTATTGTGGGAGGCGAAGTTTGGACTTAAATTTTAAAAATAATTTAGCAGATTGTATACCAATCACATCTACTTACGTACTTCCTCTTAGTGTCCCTTAATTATTAAAATTGTATAATAGTGTTGATTAGTGAAGGCAATATTCTTATTTTCTTAAACAAGGTGAATCGGAATAGCTTTTTATTTATTACTAATTATAATTATAGACCAAGTAAACTCCAGCAAATTTCTATACTGTATTTTTCTTTGAGTTCTAGTTGTATTTCTTAACCTGCCCACATACTATTATAGACAAAGTACACCCCAACCAATATCTATACAGTAATTTGCTATGAGTTCTAGGTATGTATCTAAGCTTGTTGATATTCTATTTCATACAATGGTGTATGCTTTACCATTTTCTCATCCCTTCCGATTTTTAAAAGGCATCCTGATCCAGAGTTAGTGTATCGTGTTTTTTTATGTTAGTTCTCTTCCATTGATTGAGGAGTTAACGTGACGTAGTTTTATCATTTTAATCGTGATCTTCAACTCATAGGAATTTATATGGAAATAAATCATTCTTTCTTTGGATTACTTGACAAATTTATGAAATTCCAATTTTTCCCTCACATATTTTGCTGTTGCAAAAACTATAAAATATACACTCCCGAAAATATTTTTCAGGGGGATGAACCACACATCACAAGGGTACCCTAAACATACAAAATATTCGAAGACGTAAATAGTCGAGTAAAATCTCCAAAGAATGAACCACTTTAATCTTACAAATCTTAAATATGTACGATATTCATGGGAGCGTAAAATCCTAACGTGATTGTTATTCTCGGGGTATTCTTATATTTTCCTTGAACTACGACCTTGACGTGGTGGAAGGGCTTGTGCGTTCCAATGACCCCTAGAGCTGGACTGGCAGGAGCAAGTACATTGCTCCTGGAAGGGCCACCCATGCCAGATAGGTCGAAGGGTAGGAGCCAGACGAAATGTAGTTCCGTGATGGTGTCACGTTAAAAATACCGTTGAGTCGCGTGGGATACCTCTCAACTATCACTTCCCAGAACATGAAAGTCATCCAAAGAGATCTGATTCCTGGCAACTACGGGACGCCGCACACTAGGGCGGGTGTCGTGCCCGGCAGCGGGGGAGGCAAGGCCTCCGCGGTCGTCATCACACGAAATCCTTGCACAGAATCATCATCAGAAGATACAAGGGAAAGGAGGGAGAAGAAGAAGAAAAAGAGGAAGAGGAGGAGGAAAACAATGGTAAAAATAGGAACTTGGAACGTAAGGACCATGATGAGGGCTGGGAAGCTTGAAAATATTAAGCAGGAAATGGAAAAAGGAAAAATAGATGCTTTGGGATTGTGCGAGGTTAGATGGAAGGATAGCGGGGACTATTGGAGTGATAACTACAGGGTGATCTATAGTGGGGGAGATGAGAGTCAACGGGGGGTAGGCATGGTACTGAACACAAAGTTGGGACTGAGGGTGGTAAACATTGAACAGGTGAACGACAGGATACTAGTGGTAGAAATAAAAGCACGGCCGACGAATTTCGTACTGGTCCAGGTATACATGCCTACGAGCAACCATAGGGAGGAAGAGGTGGAAGAGGTGTACGAGCAAGTAGAAGAAATAATTAGAGAAGTGCCGGGGAAGAAAAACCTGATAGTGATGGGTGACTGGAATGCAGTGGTGGGAGAAGGGAGGGACGGATTAGAAGTAGGAGGGTTTGGTCTAGGAAGAAGAAATGATCGCGGGGAAAAGGCAGTTGAATTTTGTAGAAGAAATAAATTAGTAGTGACAAACACTTGGTTTAAACATCACCCCAGGCGTAGGTACACATGGAAAATGCCGGGTGACACTGGGAGATACCAAATTGATTATATAATGGTGAGGCAGAGATTTAGGAACAGTGTAAAAAACTGTCGAAGCTATCCAGGGGCGGATGCGGACTCGGATCATAACTTGGTGATGATGAAGTGTGAAGTTAGATTTAAAAGGCTTTGTAAAGGTAGGAAGATAAAGAGGTGGAACCTTGAAGCATTGAAAGGGTTGAAAAAGAGGGAATACCAAGAGCTAGTAGAAAAGAACATAGGTGAAGAGAAGCGGATGGGAACCATAGAGAAGAGATGGGAGGTTATAAAAACAGGCATCGCAAGAGCGGCAGAGAAAACAATAGGAACGGTGGAAAAGAAGAGGGTTAAGAAGCAGTGGGTTACAGAAGAAATGATAAAGAAAATGGAGGAGAGAAGGATATGGAAAAACGTGAACACCGACGTAGGGAAGAGGAAGTACAAGGAATTGAATAATAAACTCAGGCGAGTGACCAATCGGGCAAAAGAAAACTGGTGGAAGGGACAATGTGAGCAAATGGAAAAGATGCAGGAGGAGGGGGAAGTGGGCGCTTTGTACGCCAAGGTGAAAATGTTATCGGGTGGTAAGAGAGGTCAAGCGATACCAAAGGTTAAGGACAAAACAGGAAAGATATTAATCGAACAGGAAGATATCCAAGAAAGGTGGAGAGAATACGTAGAGGAGCTATATGACAGCGAGAATAGACCCCTTAGCCTAGATCTAGAGGACGAAGGAACAATAGATAAAGATAACCTCGGACCAGAGTTACTTGAGAGTGAAATAGAGAGGGCACTAAGAGAGATGAAGGGTAGAAAAGCCGTGGGAACCGATAACCTACCTTCGGAGCTACTGAAGAATCTAGGTAGTAGGGGGAGAAAATCGTTTTTCGAACTTATTCGCAGGATCTACGAGGAAGGAGTATGGCCAGAGGATTTCGTGAAAACAGTATTAATACCTATCCCGAAGAAGAAGAAAGCGTCAGAATGCGAGGAGTATAGAACAATCAGTTTAATTTCGCAAGCAGCAAAAGTGTTGCTTAGAATACTAAATAAAAGGTTGGAGAGCAGAGCAAAGTGCTATTTAGGCGATGACCAATTTGGGTTTAGGAAGGGGAGGGGAACCAGAGATGCGATTGCGGTAATGAGGACACTTATAGATAGAAACATAGAGCATAATCAGGATGTTTTCGCTTGTTTTGTAGATTTCGAAAAGGCGTTTGACAGAGTAAACTGGGAGAAACTAATGCAGATACTGGGGAAAATAGGAATAGATTGGCGTGATAGGAGACTCATCCGAAACTTATATATGGGGCAGAGGGCTCAGGTAAGGGTAGCGGACGGTGAATCAGGGTGGGCAGTTATAGGTCGCGGGGTGCGGCAAGGGTGCCCGTTGTCGCCTTTACTTTTTAACATCTATTCTGAGGAAATGGTAAGAGAGGCATGGGATGAGCTAGACGTGGGAATGAAAGTAGGAGGCCAGTGGATAAAGTCGGTTAGATTCGCAGACGACCAGGCGTTGGTGAGTCGGTCATCGAAAGGACTTAAAACTTTAGTAGATGCACTGGAAAAGCAGTGTGAGAAATACGGAATGAAGATAAATAATAGGAAAACAAAAGTAATGAGATTCTGTAGGACAAAGAAAGCGAAGCTGGTGATAAGAGTAGGAAGTCACAAACTGGAGCAAGTTGAACAATTTAATTACTTGGGTAGTACGCTAGAAGAAAGAGGACATAGTAGCAAAGACATTAGGAGGAGAATAGCGCTATCGAAGGAAGCGTTCAATAATAGAAGGGAGCTGATGACGGGGACCTTAAGTAAGGATGTAAAAAAGAGGCTAGTAAAGAGCTTGATATGGAGTGTGGCATTGTATGGGGCAGAAACGTGGACGTTGAGAAAGGAAGACGAAAATAGGCTGAAGGCTTTTGAGATGTGGGTGTGGAGAAGGATGGAGAAGGTGCGTTGGACGGAAAGGAAGACAAATGAGGAAGTGCTTGACATGGTGGGCGAGGAGAGGAAACTTATAGATGAGATTAGGGGAAGGCAGGGTAGGTGGCTGGAAGGGGTAATGAGGGACGATGGTTTGCTGAAGGTCGTGATAGAGGGAAGGATGTTGGGTAAGCGGGGAAGGGGAAGGAAGAGAATCGATTTTTTGGACGGGATGAAGAAAGGTAGGACTTATGCTGAGATGAAGAAAGAAATACAAGAGGTAGAAAGGGCACAGCACTTGTAAGAGTTCGTTGGATATTCTCTGACTTTCATCACAACCTACCTCTAACCGGTAGATTACTGTAATGAATGAAAGGGGAGGATGTTGAGTAGGCTGGAAAGGGGAAGAAAGAGAATAGGTTTTAAAGACGGGATAAAGAAGGGTAGAAAGTATGCTGAGATGAGGAAAGAAATATTGCAGGTCGACATGAACCTGCACTTGTGTAAATCTAGACGATTTTTATTCACTTATTTTATTTTTTCACGCCTTAACCGGTAGTTGATAATAATAATGACCTAAAAACAGTCTTATTGCTTTGAAAACTTAGATCACTATGAGGAATTTTACCATGGATGAATAATGAAAGATAATTTCTTAAATTCCACTGTGTTATTATTTATAATGACTTATTCCTGTTGTTTTCATTGTAGTTCTATTACAATAGTTACTTGAAAATATACAGTTGTACAGAAATAGTTAGAGGAAACTAATGACGCCGTGGACTCTACCACGGCGTTACTAGTTTCCTCGAACTATTTCTATAGTCCTGCAGAACTTGACACACATACTCGACACATATTATCAGATCATTAACCGATTCCCCTTGTGCCTAATTCGGTGCTATCAAAAATTATAAACAAATTTTAGGAATAATTTAAGTAGTTTAATTTTTTTCTTTAGGAGACTCATCCGAAACTTATATATGGGGCAGAGGGCTCATGTAAGGGTAGCGGACGGTGAATCAGGGTGGGCAGTTATAGGTCGCGGGGTGCGGCAAGGGTGCCCGTTGTCGCCTTTACTTTTTAACATCTATGCTGAGGAAATGGTAAGAGAGGCATGGGATGAGCTAGACGTGAGAATGAAAGTAGGAGGCCAGTGGATAAAGTCGGTTAGATTCGCAGACGACCAGGCGTTGGTGAGTCGGTCATCGAAAGGACTTCAAACTTTAGTAGATGCACTGGAAAAGCAGTGTGAGAAATACGGAATGAAGATAAATAATAGGAAAACAAAAGTAATGAGATTCTCTAGGACAAAGAAAGCGAAGCTGGTGATAAGAGTAGGAAGTCACAAACTGGAGCAAGTTGAACAATTTAATTACTTGGGTAGTACGCTAGAAGAAATAGGACATAGTAGCAAAGACATTAGGAGGAGAATAGCGCTAGCGAAGGAAGCGTTCAATAATAGAAGGGAGCTGATGACGGGGACCTTAAGTAAGGATGTAAAAAAGAGGCTAGTGAAGAGCTTGATATGGAGTGTGGCGTTGTATGGGGCGGAAACGTGGACGTTGAGAAAGGAAGACGAAAATAGGCTGAAGGCTTTTGAGATGTGGGTGTGGAGGAGGATGGAGAAGGTGCGTTGGACGGAAAGGAAGACAAATGAGGAAGTGCTTGACATGGTGGGCGAGGAGAGGAAACTTATAGATGAGATTAGGGGAAGGCAGGGTAGGTGGCTGGAAGGGGTAATGAGGGACGATGGTTTGCTGAAGGTCGTGATAGAGGGAAGGATGTTGGGTAGGCGGGGAAGGGGAAGGAAGAGAATCGGTTTTATGGACGGGATGAAGAAAGGTAGGACTTATGCTGAGATGAAGAAAGAAATACAAGAGGTAGAAAGGGCACAGCACGTGTAAGAGTTCGTTGGATAATCTCTGACTTTCATCACAACCTACCTCTAACCGGTAGATTACTGTAATGAATGAATGAATTCTTATATTCGTGTGTCAAGGCGTATACATGGACAATCGACTGCTTTTTGCACTTTTTGTTCTCCTCAGGAGCTTATTCTGTCTTATATTTCGATCGATGAAGGTGGGTTTATACTGGCAAGTTCATTGTGCAAGTTACTTGATGAAAGCGACTTTCGACGTAAATTGAAGGTGTAAACGGTTGTGCAAGACCGCTTGCAGAACTTTATAAGATTCGGCATGTCGTTTGCAGAACAGTTTCTTTACCTGTGTAACCGGCAACCGATCTCACTCTCTATTAGCATGTGAAAAATATTTTTCCAGAGATAATTCTCTCACAAAATTTTGGAAAATAAACTTGCGGAAGTAACTTGTCAGTGTAAATCCACCCTTAAACGCACTGCAGAAAGAATAGTACTTCCAACCTCACTTCGGTTTGTCTAATGTGCCCATTCTCATCTCACCTATAATTTCAGTGGATGAACTACTTATCACATGGAAGCCCTTAACATACCATTACATTCGACGCCATCATACATCTTACATTCGATGACGTAGGTCTATAGTCAAATAAAATCTTCGAGGAGTGATTCACTTACCACTTAGCTACAATACAAAATTTTGTGCTAGCAAAAATGGTACAATTTATCGTATAAATACAATATTTTTGCCAACTTATCTTTTTATTCTCATTTATCTCCAGAATTCTCATCGTAATTTATTATTCTCCAGCGGTTAAATTGTATAGCCAAAATGGATGTATATCATTGACCACGTTGAATTGCTTTTATTGAACTGTAGGAAAGTAAGTATCGGAAACCACAAAACGGGACTCAAGTCCGTAAGGAGTGTCCATATTTAAATTTCTGGGTGTTGTATATTTTTTCATTGACATAATGTATTATGAGGAACCACTGTATATTATTATTATTACTTGCAAATTTAAATATTTACGATATCGGAGAGCGTAAAAATCTATCATTCCAAATCCGAATCTTTATTCTTATTAACAAAGCTAAATCCGATTCTTGGAGTTTTCTTATCTCCGTGTGGTAAGGCGCATGCATGGACCATCAATCCATCGACCGCTCTTCTTTTTTTGGTCTGTTCCGGAGCTTATTCGGTTGGGAACAAATTTATCGCCGGTGGCTATGCAAACGTGTTCGTAGCGTAACGTATGAAAAGGTCTTCTGAGAGAGACTGCGTCAGCGCACCCTCGGGCCACTCGCTCTTGTAGGAAGTAGAGACGTGTTTTGTGCGGAGGATTTGGGTCCCAGTCCATGCCTTCCTTCTCTGGGAAAATGCAGAATCAGCAAAAATTATGGTAAAGATCGTTCCACAAGGGTGGAATTACTATCGACGTTTTATGACGTGACGTAAACGGACGTGGGCGTTCAGTTTTTCGTCGACTTCCCGTATGGTAGGAGTGTACTACGATTGGCGGGAGTATTAGCGCCAATCGTTGACCATTTTTGCAAACCGAGTGCAAGTAGCTAGGTAAGTAAAAACAGTTGCCCTTCTCCTCCGTTTGTATTTTTAAAATAATAAAAATTACACGTGTTTCGGCTTACCAAGCCATCATCAGGTTCACACAATTTGTCTGTGAAAGACGGTACCTTTATGCATGGAACGGGAAGGGGATGGCGAGAGGAAAAGTAGAAAGGGGGGGTGAAGGGTGAAGGAGAGGGGGAGCACATAGTGCACATAGGTGCCAGTGGTATGAGGGGTGGAGGGGTGAGAAGTACTCTTAAGGAGTTTGTCCTTGGAAGGTTAATGGGAAGAGGAATAGGGAAGTGGTGAGGGTAGGTTTTGTGGGAAAGGGATGGGAAAGTGGGGAATGGTTTCGGAACAGTTGGTCGTTTAGCAGTAGATTATAATCAATTTTCATTATATCTCACTGCACCGACGAGTCTAGTATTGGACCTTTTCTTTCTATATGTAGAATCTCCGATTGAAAGAGGCAGTGGTGCGATGTCTCTATGACGTGTTTCGGCAGCAATGACAAAATGTCTCCTTCATTTTGTTATATTTACTCCACTTCTCTAACTATCTTACCATTAAAATTCCAAGGACAAACTCTTTAGAGTACTCCTCGCTTCTCCTCCCCTCACACCACTGGCACATCGCCAGCAGACGAAACGCACATGCATGCTACAGGGAAGATGTTTCAATATGCTCAGCGCGGATGGCGTCACAAATGTCAATAAAACACGCTCTGCGCTAAACATATTAAAACAGTTAAGCGCAGGTACGTGATTGAAAAGCACCCAATGCAATCTTGTTTACAGCGGAAATAACCCTGGCAACAATTTATTTACAAATGTAAGTCGAAACTCTTACCATTTTAAACGAGGAAATTTGTCTTGCCTCCGGAAAAACCTGGACCCGCTTCGCCCGTGTAGATGTACCAATGTTTCCTAGTTTTGCTGTTGCATCCAAATACCACACAAGCGTCAAATACACCTATCGTACCCTAGCTAGCGCTTGATGTAATGGAAACTGTGTCACAGCATTCGATCCAAACGATGCGCAACGACCTACCTTGTATTAGTAGTACCATGGTATACTCCATAGCACAGTGTTAATTTTCCTGCTGCTATTTGGTACATCGCATTTACGTCTTTATGAACATTAATTCAGGAAGCGATTCCCTTTGAGACCCATCCCGTCAACTAAATGTAAACGTCCAATTGATTAAAGATCGAGCATTTTGATGTTGGCAACAAATGTTTGCCACCCTGCGAACTTTGGTCGTCGAACGTGGATACTACTTTACTTTCTGGTGGAGAGCTAGTGCGTATAGAATGGACTCTTCCCATGACAAGCGTCTTCTGCGCTACGGACATTACGTTTTGCTACCACCATATCATTTTTAACTCTGCCCTAAATTTAAATAAGATACTCACTTCAGGGAAATATACTTGCATGTGGAAATATTCCTTTACATGCAGATAGAATACTGCAATGCGTTTAGTTAATTTTTCTGCTGCTACTGCCAACGTCGCATCTCTGTCCTCACTGAGATATTCAGAGGAAACGAATCTCCATCGTGATATTCTAACCTCTCGTGATATAATATTTGATTTATGATATTTAAAATCTTGTTTTATTGTGCATAATGTTTTGTATCTAACCCTTTTTGAAAAACATTTTTTAGAAAAATACCAAAATTCGTTTTATGATGCTAAAATCATATTCCTAGACATTCTTTGAATATATTGATGATATTAACTGGATAGATTTATGTGGATTTATGAAGAATGGTGGAAGAACAGCAGACTGGCTGAGCCATAAATTTTTTTGCATTATCCGTATTTTAAACATTTTAACCTTTTTTATTATGTATTTATCTTTGTAAGTGGATTTTTATCGCAAATAAATGAAATGAATATGAGTTCGAACTATCTGCTAACCGTGGAACGCCCTTCTGTGTAGCAGGCCTTCAATTGAAAAGGCTGTTCCATAGTAAACTGAATTGGACGTCATTGGCTTCATATTCTGGCTACCTATTATAACTCGTGCTCTCTAACTGATTTCGTCAATAAAATTCTACCTTTTATCATTATTTTTCCTCTAATAAAACTTAGGATTAAATGTACTCAAATCCATGAATGAGTTAAGTCTATGAGAAAGGAGTATTTTTCAGGCGAAGGCAACTAGCATCTTCGTGTTAAATTGACGTAAGCTGCGGGCTTTTCTAGGAAAGTTAGTGGTTCTGAAATGAAGGCACCAAACCTCCTCGATTTTCCAGTTATTACTGATGCACAAAAGTGTTAGTTCACTTGAAATGTACTGAAATACTTAAGTCGCGTCCAGGTACAATGTTGCTTGGAAACAGACACGGTTTTCACCTTTGCGTTGCTTAAAACCAGTTTTTAAGATGATTCATGTTTTGATTGAAAACTATGAGGATTTCAATGAAATTTTGTGTCAACTTCATAGTAAAATAATAAGATTCTTTCAAAGTAATCATCATTTCCGTATTTCTGTTATAGTTGAATAAAAGAAATAAATTTGAATGAAAAAAGGTGATGCGCTTTTTAATTATTTTTGTACGTAAAGATAATTTTTTCTTTTTATTTACATTGTGAAATTAAAAGTTGACAGTATTGAAATGTCTGTTTAATAAGCTGGTTAGTGTTTTTACACTGTGATCTTTTATGTTTTCTCGGGAGTATGATGAGTCGAGGAAGAAACAAAAACTACTTATGACCACTACTTATTTTACTGTGCAACTTTTTGTTTCTGAAACACGAAAGCATTCCTCCTCAGTACACATGTATAATTTGTCAAAGTGATATCGTTATGAAAAAAGTGGAGAGCTCGCATTACCTAAGCTATTCTTTTTTTAAGCTATTATTTTTAAGGAACAGTGCCTGGTCACTTGTCTGGTCTAGTGTAATGAGAGAAACTGTCAGAGAATTCGAAGGATAAGAGAATTTGGCAATTGTTAACATGAAATACTGAAAAAAATATTGAATATTGAATACTCACATAACCTGAGGTTTCAGGCGTGATGGAGTGGAAATGGAACGAAGTGACTGCACTTAATGCAGAATTTCATTAAGTGCAGTCATGGAATATTTATGTAAATAAACGAAACTTTCGGAAAATTGAGGATTAAGAGACCAAGAATATGGAAGCCATTCATTATTCTAGTCTAGTTGGTTAGAGAACGTTATCGTAACCCATATTCATAACCGGGAAATTATTGGCGACACAAGTTAAAGCATTCATCGAATAAGTGATTGCAGGATATTAAATTTTGTAGTAAATACCTACATCGTTACGGCTCAGCCAGTGAGTTTATAATGCGCCTGTCCCATCAATTCGGTTCCTAGGCTCTGCTCATAGACTTATGCTCAATAAAATCAATGGCTCATGTCACAAGTCCCACCGAAGTTAAATCAATTTTGACCTTATGGTGTTCAAGTGCGCATTGTACGCTGGTACTCGAATGTGGATGGTTGTCGTAGACTAACTGTAAACCGTTCGCTGAAATCGGTCAATGAATAAAAAACAGCTTCTGCCTCAGCGTAAATTCTGAGGGCTTAGCTAGCGATGGGTAGGAAATTAATTCCGATTGAAATATTTGATGCTATGCATTTTTCGTAGAATTGTTACTAGATATGGTCTTCCGATTAATGTTGGCGTACATGGAGTTCATACTCCCTTTAATGGATTGGAATAGAATGCTCACAGCGCTAAGTATTATTTCAGAATTATTTCATAACAGATGATTAATACGCAGTCCATGTAGAATATTTGCTATGATAAAATGCGGTGTCTTTGCGGTGAAAGCAAAATAAAAGGAAGCAGTGTGGAAATTCGCCGATGATTTTCAAAGTTTATATTGAAAAATTTGTAAGTGAAATAATGGAAAAAATAAAAATAGGAATAAACGTGCATGATGAGCTCTTGACTGGCTTAACTCTCTCATCAACAACAAGCCTAATATGTTTAAGTTACTAACGTGAAATGTTGAAATATCTTCCTCTTATTATAAAGAAGGAAGCAGGAGAGGAATAAAATGAAATACTTTTGCAAAGTCAGTGTAAATGGTTAAAACGTGATTGTACAATTGTTGCCATTACTTGAGAAAAAATTGAGATATCGTCTTGTCCCTTATGTCCCTTTACAGTACCTACTTTGCATTGATTTTTTACAACATTTATACTACACCATTTTGTTCCTATACTATTAGTTAAGCCGAATCAAACTAAACAAGTTGCGGTAGTAAGGTTTATCGTTTATTCGTCCGGATTCAAACGGCCGGCCTCCCGATTTTACGTTTTTGGTCACAGCAAATATGTGACTTTCAGCATTTATTAATCACAAATATCAACGTTTTTACCTCTTTTATGTAAAAAATATTATGAATTCAGGAAAGAGTTAGACTTTGGTGAGACAGAAAATATAAATACTCTATTTAAAAATTACCAGGATATGTTTAATATACGGATTTAAAGAGACGAGGCTTTTTGCAAAAGATACTGAGCGCTGTCGCCAGCTGGTTTTTGAACCAAAAATGTGAGATATCCAACTAAGAGAGAAATGTGCCCAGCGGCTTAGCTGGTCAAAGCCCTCGTCCGAAAACCTGGTGTTTGTCGAGCCACATTTTTTTCCCGTGTGAAATGTGTGAACACTTCAGTGCGTGACTCTGCTAAAGATATTATCGTGACATTTTCAAGAGCTCTTCTGGTTTAATCACGCTAGAATATAAATTACCTATGCGCTTTGAGCTGGATCTGACCTCACGGTTTGTGTGACCGCAGGCACGTTTAGTATTCTTTTGCGTGTTGCTTTATGTGTGCGTTTAAGATGAAACTAGCTATCGTGCGAGTATATGCAAGATATATCTGATCCATCGTTGAATTTCGTGACTTATAGTTGCTAAAACTTTGCTTTTGGGAAAGTTTTTATAGTCCTGAACCAGCCAGGCTTAAGGTATTCGGGTACGAATACCACATGTATGGCTGGCGTACCAATCTTGAAGAATGGGAACTCCTGTGCCAATTTTCTGCGTCGGTACGCATTTATCGGAAACGTTTCAGCTTTGCGAAGAGATTTGGCGAATAATATCTTGTTGTAAAAACGGCGAAAACGTAATATCATCGTTTTAAATCGGGACAACATTTAGCAGGAATCAATGAATAAGTAAGTTTTACTGCCGTCAGAGACATGTTATGTGACAGCCATAACGTGTAATTTTTTTAATGACCTGACTACGGAGTATAAGGATTTAGATGGTGAATGCGTGCATCCTGAGTCCATTTACTTATACTCCTCTTTGTGTCCATTGAAAAAAAAGAAGGAAGAAAAGATACTAAAACCAAAGAAAGCATTTTAATACAAGAGGACATAGATGGAAAATGCTATTATGAATTGCTATTATGAATGCAATTATGAATTGAAATTGTTAATTTTTATTTATTGCAATTTTAATTCTCAAAATTGTTTCTCTTATTGTTTTGCACCTTGAACTGTAAGTCTTCCCTTATTGTTGACAATGGGCACCGCATATTCACTGCTGCGATTTGCTGGACGTATGTACGTTGGTACACTCAAGATTAATTTCTTTGGTGTCGTTCTTCAGTCAACGGATTATTTCGCTCTCTTTTAGTTATCTTATGCTCGTATATATGATAGCGTGATAGTATGTACTGAAGGCATGGAATAAAAATTTAGAATTAGTATTAGTTCATTCAAGTATTCTACCAGCTGATTGGTAGGTTCTTGGACAGTCCCCATTCTGCATCCCAACCTCATAGACATTGTCTCGCTTTCCCTCCTAAGAATGACCCGTTATTAGATCCCTCTTCAATTCTTCATATCTTCTACCTCCTCTTAGTAAAAAAAAAAAATCGTTCATAACCGCGATAATGTCGGCCGAGTTGTTGTAATGTTTAACATGTTGATTGAATTTTTAACTTATTTATTTGTACAGCGTAATGTGAAAAGTGACATTGTACTCATTTACAAATTTATTTATGGATTTGACAATGAGAGGTTCGGTTGAAGATGTTCAGTGCGCAATAAGGGCTTATAAGGTGCAATATGGGCTAAGATCCTGATGAACCATTCAAATTTTTATCCCAACTCCATTTCAATTTACTGACGCACTTTATGCATCTGTATTTATACTGATGTGACTGTGAGAATTTTACAACTAATCAAATGAATTTGAGTTAAAATTACTTCCTGCTATAATTGTACTGAAATCAACTTAGCTTTCCCAAACTATACTGCTTCTAATCGTGAAAATTCTAAGTTGAAATTTGTTTCTTTTTTCAGGTATGTGTTGAAAACTGGCTTTTTGTGATCTTCTACTTCAAAGATATTTTTCTGTAAGTGTTTCTTACACCCTTTCATTGATTTATTAATCTGACACTAACGCATAAAATGAGCCCATCCACATTTTACCTGGTCGTGAGAATATGAGAAGTCTCATAACAAATAATAAAAATTAGGATAATTTAACTCCCATAATGCTATCAATTAATAAGTAAGGAAATCATTATCAGCTAAAATTAACTCATTTTTTCCTAAGTTGCCTTATCATAACATTTGCTCCTTTAAGAGCTCATATATCTTGCACAGAATTTTATATGAAATTATTTTTGCATTCTTAAGTATGTGTTTTGCGGTAAAGATTCGCAGCATTTCTTTTTCGGCCAATCCTTGTTCTACGTGCGTTGTGCAGTGCAGAATTTCAGTGAACCTCGAGGTTGTAGCCTCGAGACTAATACCCGAATTACATTTGATTAGAGACCATTAAATAGGCAGTGATTAACTAAAGAAACATGTTAAGAATGCTTTGTAAAGGTATACATCACTGATGGGCAGTTGCTTTTATTAGTTAATGCAATTATAACATATGTAGTTTAATTTCAGTTGAAATAAGATCTATTTGAAACACCTTTGAATTGCAACAGAATTATTAGCTCAAATTGGTGCAAACATTTTCATATTAAATATCTAGGTTTTCCGAAGTTTCACTGTGTGAAGATATCTTTATTGGAAAAACAAATACCCATTCAGGACCGGAACACACGTTTACGAATTGTATTTTTAGTAAATGAAAATATTTATAAATAATTAATTATTTAGTACTGAAAGGTTATCAGGTAGGAATATATTATGCGATGAACGTGAAAACATATTGTGTCACTCCACTTTCTCAAGGTCTTCTCATTCAATGAAGTCTTATTATTTATACTTTAACGTTGCCTCTGGAGTAAGTGAATTCACTACATGCTCTGATTGTTACACTGCTGGTACTTTTTCATGAATATTAGGGCGGAATTTGTGTCATAGTGTGAAAACCTTCGTATTTGGCATATGTCAAGTTTTTTTCCGGAGAATAACTCCAATCCCCATAGAACTGAAGTAACAAATACTAATTAATATGAAAAGCTAAAAGTCTAATTCCGCTCTACCTCCACTAAAGTTATGGGCTTTTCATAGCTTCAATCCATGAAGAGAAACTTCAATGGTAGAAAAATACTTCGTACTCATTTCTTCAATCATAGAGCCAACCCTATTGAATTCTAGAACCATTATCACTTTTTTGGAGGCGTTATTGTCAGATTTGCTTTCATTAGAATGAGATATTTCTTATTCAGCTTGCCAAATATTCACGCTCAACTATTCCATCCTATTACATTATATTCTGCGTCCTAACTATACATCTACTTCTGTGTAACTTCTATGCATTTGGGGATTTTTCCGCTCACCTGGCATTATTGTGGTCGCTTTCAATATAACCACTTCACTATTCAAATATTTATAAATAGAATTCAATGAGTATATATAGGAAATTATAAATTATTCGATAAAATTTCACATAGTTAACAGGCAGTTTAATTAAAGAGGAATCCGTGAACATTTTACAATTGTGAAATAAAAATTTTTCGCGTTTCAATACCTAACATTCCACCATTTCCTTGTCGAGGTAATTATTTCCGTAGTGGATTTGAGATATATTCACGGGTACCGTACCCCTTTCCGAGTCGGAAAAAAGGCTAGGTAATCTGAGCACCGCCATAACAAGTCGTTAACAATGGAAAAACTTCTTTCATTCCTCTACTCCCGGCACCAGCTCTCTTAACGAGCTGCCGTTAACATTCAGTGCCTTCTATTGCAGGACGCTAGCATAAAAGGATTTGGCCTTCCGTTTTAAGGCACCCCAGATTCCGTTATGACATCCAACCATTAAAGATTTACGCTAATGTGAAGGAGCTTGTCATTCTTTCGGGTTGGGTTATTTTCTTAGTCTTTTTCAGTTTTGACGAGATGCTTCTTTATTCACCTCTGTCATCTCTTCGTTTTTATTTATGTCTTGTCTGTTATAGCATGTTTCTGGCCTAAAATTAACACAAATAATCTGTTACTGACGCATTTTATTTTTGTAGAATGTGTCATTCCTTTAGAATCATTGGTAAATTGGCTTCGTGCGTCCCAAATAGTGAATGCGTAGTGAATGTAGCAATAGTGAGTCCATACATTGCATAGTTATAGAAGCTATGTATTAGTTATAAATTAGTTATTTGTTAGTTTAGGTTTAATTAGTTTAACTTTGTTAGGTATAGGTTAGAACTATGAAAGCTGAGTTGATGAGAGGTGTAATGAATCTAGTGCGTTCTAAAATTTAAAGATGTTAGAGAATTTCTATGATGACATAATTGGATAAAAAAAAGATATATATATATATATATATATATATATATATAATATTCGTGTCATGACAGATGTTTTTATACAACGAATGTGTCTTTCCTTAGTATCATAATTTGTTCACGATCTCAATAAAAATTATTTTTTTTGAATTGGATTTACACTGCTTATTTGTGAACTTTTAATTCAAAGATGGGGAGCTTTTCATTGAGATAATTTCTGTACATGAAAAATGAAAGGGAAAGGTGGAGAAGAAAATTTTGAAAAGAAAGATGAAACTTCTACCAGCTAACTTTCAAAATGAAAAACATCCGTGATAACATTTGGATCTAGTGGTATCTTATAATAATAGTTGGCGAGCGTTTTAGACTATGTGAGTAATTTATACACTGTTTAAGGGGATGCTAGAGTGAAAACTGGAATGAAAAAATGATTCCCTTGCAATGTACTGAGTTCAATGAAATTTCATGATCACTGATTGTAAAATTCATGAGAAATTATGGTTATTAGTTACGGAAGTTAGTAAAAATGTTAGTACGTGAGGATAACTCCTCACAATAAGATACCTGCTTGTGAGCTGAATATTGTAAAATCTAAATTATCTCATTTCTGGCATTTGAGATCCGTTGTTAAAATAGTATAATGGGAAGCACTTTTAATCGAGATGGTGCTATATTTATCAAAGCATGAGCTAATTTTATCCTATCTCAATTTATGAATGGGGTTGAAGATTAGTGACCCGATTTGCATTTTTATGCTAATGAAGAAATAGTTTTCTTTAAAAATCTTTAATGTTTATTATAACTGTCTGTGCTATACTGTCCACAATACTGCACCAATAACTTCACTTCACTGTCAGTGTACTTAATACAATCCTTATTTTAAGGAGGCCTAGCTTAAAAAAAGAGAAAATTTCGCTGCTGTGTAGACATGTTATTATGATTTTTTACTCATACTGCATCGATGGATATTTGGTAGCATGTAGAAAATACCACATAAATTAGTCCGAGAACATTGCTATTTTATTTTGTTTTACCTTCATTTTCATACCAGTACATTGGTTATTCAGACCGTTTTTCATCTCTATAAATGCTTACGGACAACGATAGCAGCTGCTGGCTCATTTAAGGTGGCTGAAGCAGTCATCGTGAGTGCTCATTTTAATAATTTTTCAAGAGAGTCGAAAAAATACTGGGACCACATTTCATTTACGCACATTTGTTTATGCGGTGAAACTCACCAAACATGTAGTAATGGAAATAACTCATGATTAATGTTTGACATTTCTTCCTTTTTTATAGCATTTTAGGACTAGAGTTTTCAGCACGGTATTTGAAAGTTAAATTTAAATCAACGCTTCAAACCCATGTATTTGACTTGATATGAAACCTTGATATTGGTTAGCAGCCATTAATATAATATGAAATGTATAATTTCGCGTTTAGAAGAAAATATGTTCATATGTCTTCGAATTATCACGAAAAACTTATATCTCGTGTTCCCTGAAGCTACGTGTTTTAATAGTATTAAATTGTCAAATATAAAATTCGGTACAATGAATTTTTTTCACATTTATCAATAGATGTCTCTAATAAGAGCACTTATGCAAAGTTTAAGGCAAATCTGTTCGGACACAAAAATCATTCCAGCTACCTGAAATCACTCGCATAAAAATTGCTAAGCACCGTAATAAAAAATGAGAGACGGAAAAAGCCAGTGACAGTCTCCAAGCACTGAAATAGAGCTTCACTGGAGGCACTTCCGACGTCACCGTGAGCTCCTAAGTGATGGAAGTTGATCGCGAAGCCACCGGGTGAAATGCAGGTTAACAGTTAGGTTTTTAGTTAATGGTTTTCCTAATTCTGGGCGAGAGTTAACACTTTCCCGAGGTGAAAAAAAGTTTTGACGACCTCGATCAAAACTGTAAGCATTCTTCATTATTCGAAGGCTTGGGTATTCGTGGAGCAAATTGAGGAAAAAACCATTTTCCTAGAGTAGTTTTTGGGATTCTGGGTCGTAAAATTTTGAAATATCTCGGATCTGAAAAATCCTAGATTAAGGAGCAGCACAAAGTCAAATTCCATGGAGTATTAGAGGAAATCCTCGTAGCAATCGTTTGCCAGCATCAGTTTCATTGCGTAAAATACATTAATAAAATTATATGGAAAGATTACAGCATAAGTGTTGAATTAGCATTAACCTAAGTATCTTTAAAATCTCAGAATATAGATTCTTTGACTGTTAAAATGTCATTCGATTGGAAAGAACAATGTGCCATTTTCTTGTTTCCGTATTCTTTTAATTATTTTTTTTACCTTTTAGGGAAGAACTGCAATATTTTTTATGATGACATTTCTGCGATGGGTGCTAGACTGAGTTCGAGCGATAAATTGGTGCGTTATAAAAATTTACGGTCATTATCGTGGTATATTTCTCTCAAGCAGTGGATTTGATGTTAAAGTCCTCTCCGTCTGCACCTATGACGTTCTACTATCAACCTAACTACTTCTCATCCTTCCTTATATGCTTTCTGATTCTCAACGTCTTCTGTGGATTGAAGTTCAGGACTTAAATTATGTCTTAATCATGGCTTCACTGTAGTTATTCTTTCCAGTTCCTTTATCGTTTACAAGATGTTGTCGGTTATCTTTCATTTGATCTTCCTCCTTGGAAATTACCACTATTTTCTCCTCCAGAGCTTCTCGGTTAAAAATCAAGATCTGCGTCGCAATCGAAGGCATTGTCCAAATTTTCGGGCATTTATGAAAAATATTGTAGATTAGGCATGTCACGCAGTTAGGCATAGGTTTTGGCATCCCCTTTAGCTAAAATGTCCTAGTCCTAACTCTGTCTTTCATCAATATCCTGGCACTCACTGGAATTCGCTTGATTATTGATAATGGTAGTAGTGTGATGATATAGGAAAAGAGTTTTTTAAAACAGGATTACTAGTCAGTTGAATGCAATGAGGAAAGAAAAACTTGAAATGTAAACAGGAAATGCAGACAATTTCCTTATACTTTACATGGAGATGTATACACTCATACTTGCGTATTGTTTTAATGCCTATCAGAGTAATATATTTCGCATAAAATAATTCGTTCGACGATATACCAATTTCCTAGACATTCGGTTACGTGTTTTGCGTGTGTTTGCGATTCCCAGTTTTGCCGTTGTCTCCGTAGCTAATGTAAACAAACACATTGTACAAAATGGGTTCACACAAACATGGCCACCCGATTTTTTGGAATGAGGAATGTTTTGGAAGTTCTGACATATTTGTATAGCATATTAAATATTTCACACTTAGCGCTTATCTAAGTTAAGACGCTAAATTCAATAGACTATTCATATTTGGCAGCATTATAACAGGCACACTACCCTATTATGCATAAAAAAAAATTTTAGTCTGTTTCCTCTGTCAATTCCTTTTTTATATTCCTTCCCTGATTCTTGGACGTTGGAAAGTTATTTTGATTTGAAAGGAACTCTCTTCTTTTATGGCTGGTGTCCAAACACCCAGTGTCATTAGCTCACGTGGTGGCTTTGGTGGTGGCTTTCCTACTGATGATGTAAATACGTGGTGTTGCTGCCAAACCACATTAGAGATTAAACAAGATTTTTTTTCATGTTCGCTGTTTTTCGTAAGTGCGGTTAAAGTATTACTATAATCTAATTGGTCGTGTATGAACTATTCCACGGGGCGAGCTGTTCTTGGTAGTAATTATCGATTTCATAATATTTCCGGAATTGAGGATTTATGGAGGAGCCTGTTTCTAGCATTCAGTTAGGTAATAAGTCAATGACGGTGGATGTCACACCGTCTAATTGCTTGATCGATCATCAGAGTTAGGCAGAGCGCTGCTTTATCTACAAAATGTATCCTGGGAACCGTATTCCAGAAATAAGTTTTCCCTTTAAAAACCCTTCGGGAAGGATGGCGTAGACTTTGATTCCGGATGGAGATTGCTCATTTCACCTATTTTCAAGAAATGTCATGACTTTCCCGTTTCAAAAATCCCGAGATAAGCTGGTCGGAAAATCGGGAACATCCTTTCTTGACAAAAAATATGATAACGTTGTTTACATTTTGAGGAAATCTCAATTATAATAGAAACCAAGTTAAGAATGATACTGTTAATCGGAGCCTAAGTGAGCTTGTTTGCCGTGCCTGGCTAAGAGATGCGCTATAAATATAAGTATAAAAAATAGGAAATTTTCAGGAACTTTGTGAACCATGTACTATCTTATTTTTGAATATTAATAGAATTGGTCTTTTCCTATCCGTAGCTAACTTTTTAGAAACCATTTTCTTAATACCTCTTGACGCTATCTGACATTTGTACGTGTTTGAAGGTCCTGGTAGCTCTGTCGATAATAATGTAAATATAAGTGTTTAAATAAACAGACGTGATACTGCCTGGTGACATCACAAAATATGACCCTATTTTTTTTAGATTTTGAATTTTTGTAAAGTTCAGCTTATTTTTATGATGTGCCTATAAAATAATTTACTCGTAATTAAACGCTGGCTTCCAAATTAAGTACATAGATTTTATGGAAAATCAGTTACTGGTTACCATCCTTTTTCTCGGGAAGTGAGAT
The DNA here is from genome assembly GCA_963573305.1 of Pyrrhosoma nymphula. NCBI lineage: Eukaryota > Metazoa > Arthropoda > Insecta > Odonata > Coenagrionidae > Pyrrhosoma > Pyrrhosoma nymphula. Next base: position 31,470,774 of record OY754339.1, read on the forward strand.
ATCCCGGTCTTTTTTTCCCGAAGGTTCCAAAATATCGGGAATTAGGAAACACTAGTGATTTCTAGACGCCTGCCGTCGGCAGTTTCGTCGACTGTCATCGGTTTGTCCGACGTCGAAGTTTCCCCTTTTGGATAACCGAATCGCCGCCATGCATAATTCATGTCACAAGTTCGCGGCCGGAATCCACCTCTCTGTGCCCGCATTCACAGTTCGCCGGAGATTAGGTGCATACTCGTAGGCGTGGGATTCGGAATTTGGTTGGGTTAGGGGGGGGGGGGGAGAGTAGAACTCCGGAGAGACCCAAGGGGGAGGAGTGGACTAAGAGTAATGGAAAGTGAGGCAAAGTCGTGCTCGGAAGTCCGCGCGGAAGATAGGGGATTGACTGTGATGGAAGGACGGGCAAATACGAGTATACTCTGAGCTGCCATTATTTCCCACTTGGTCCGCTCTGCCTTTAGGAGGATTGGCAGACCGAACTTGGCCAGTGGGTTAATAGAGAATAAAATCTATCGGAAACTTAATATTTTAAGTTTCAGTAGGATAATTAACGTTCGAAGTGGCTTATAAGGACGAACTTGATCTATTATTCCGTACTGCACCACCTATATTTACTCTGGTTAGGCCTGATCTCGTATACGCCGCGGGCATTTTGGGTCCTATACAGAAAGATTAAATTCGCGAAGTGCATAAAATACAAAGGAAAGACGCACACTTTTTTTTAAAACTGCTACTGCAAAAAGAGCGAATGAGAAGTGTTACGCAGCTGATAGAAGGATTTGGTGGGAGCCGTTTAGAGACTCGGAGGCTACACGCTAGGCTTAGATTACTTGAATAATTCAGAATCGGCGAGTTTCAGTACGACCAGGAGAATATTATTTTATCCCCGCGCTTCATCTCTAGAACTGACAGAAGCGATAAAATGAGGGAGAGACTCAATTTATTCTTTCCTCTCAACTTTAGTGATTATAACATAAACAGCGAGGCATTAACATAAGACACATTCTAAATATACAATTCATCTTTGTCCTCTCCCCCCTCCTTTTCCCTATTCTCCCCATCATTCTATGGCTGGTGTCCTAACACCCCCTGCCGCATTTCTCTGAGGCGGCTCGCAGGGTAGTGTGAATATGTGCATATCAAACATTTTCTCTTCGCATTGCCTTTAAGCGATTTTATATAATTTCAAGACTCTAATTTTATATATATATATATCTACGAAATAATGTTCAAACCATCTCTGGGGTGTGTGGCACAGGGTGATTTCGCACCAGACATGAGACACGCGTCCTTGTTCAAGGTTGAACCACGCATACTCCCATGACCCCTAGGCGATAACCAAAATCAGTCAGGAGAACAATACCCAGCCAAACCGGAAAATAGGAGAGTAAAAACAGTACAGCATGAAGTACATGTGTGTAGATACTACTTCTGAAATGTGTTACTGATCAAATAAATTCATGGATTCAACGAGATAATAATTCATGCAGGAAACAGAATCACTCAGGAAATTTCAAGTGGGACAACGCGATACAAAATCCAGCGAAAGGCCTATTATACTAACCGGTACTAGATATTAAGGACGGAATACAGTATGATTGGTGCCGTCCTAGAAGGTTTCACGCGGTCATTTAACTTGAAATGGAGGGAAGCGGTATTTCAATTTATAACTTACTGCATGTCCTCTTAGAGTATAATATTAAATTAACCAATGTATAGCAGCTGGCAATTAATACAACAGTTGAGATATATTTCTTTATTGTGCATTTCGTAGATTAAAAAATACTGATAGCCGAAAGGAGTAATAGATGGTGCTGATTTAAGAAAGTGAAGATCGCACAGCGGCTGTAAAAGCTAACGTGATTGGTCGAAGGCTACTAAGTCATATTGGGAGCTAGTATCAAACTAGTACCGCATTAATTATGAAATCAAGGAGCTCAGCCCGTATGATAACGATTACGCTTGCTAGCTATTATGCTGTTACAATATCACAGGATACTGCAAAGGTATCATACTAGCGAGCATCCGCAAACTTGTGCTGGATCAAGTATCGTGTGAAACAGACTTTACATATGAAGTAGTGATTTATTTACTCATAGAATAATTGGTTGTTTTTTCAATTATGCAATTTTTTAAGCTTGGTTGGTTGGCCATTTGGTGAGACGACAGAGAGCTAAGGTCGTTTGTGCCGTTTAATATAGGACGGTAGGTTGGTAAGGCAATGATTATTTGCGGTACGGTAGGAGGGCGGAGAGATCTTATCGAATGTTGCCAAAGAAACCTCGGTTCAAGTCCCATCCGACGGACAGAGGGCTGCACATGAAGTGCCATCTACATGGAAGGCAATAAGGGAATCAGATTCCTCTTAAAAAATTTCAACCGGAAGCCTTCATTTTTTTAACAGTTTACATTTTGCAAGTAATACAGGCTCCAAATTACTTTTAATAATAATGCATTACTTTTACTTTATATCTTGGCAATATTTTTAATTATAGCGATAGAGTAAAACTTAATTTTAATTTAATGAGTATTGCATATGAATAACCACATATAAATATAACTGTTTCAGGCTGGATATGATGGAAGTTCTCGATATTTATAATGATTAAAAACACTTGGTAATCTTCCGCAGATTTATTTCTTTGGCACGACGCGTTTCACCACACTGTGGCATAATCATGTGCAGGGTTCTTCGGTTTAGGTCAAGCATATAGAGCTTTCCACCAAGATGTTAGGGAGAGGGGGGGAGAAGGGGGAAGTCTAAGGGAGGAGCGGAGAGGGGGGGGGGTAAGTGGGGGTAGGAAGATGGAGAGTAAAGCGGCGGGGGTAGGGGGAACTAAGGGTTGGAGTGGACAGAGGGCGGAAAGACATAGGAGAAACGGACGCAGGGGTTGGGACTGGGTAATGATGGAGGCCTCCTTTCCTTGAGAACTCTGGATCGTGAGGAAGGGTCAGAGAGTTTTAAATGGCCAGTGCACTGCCCACACCAGAGCACTGGAGGAGGGGGGGGGGAAGGAAGTAGAGTGGCGAAGATTTTGGGACATGTGGCAGGAGTCGGTTGAAAAGAAAACGGGAAATGGCGGGAGGGTGGGGGGGGGATGCTTTAGTCTGGGAAATATTTTGTGGCCAATAAAGGAGAAGGGTTGTGAAAAAGGAAATCATTACACAGTTTGGTATCATTGCACTTCTGGTGCTTCACAATTTACATTGTCTCCAAAGCGTCCATTTTCCACCCTTTATCTACCCTATGAAGGAGCTTGGGGGTGAAATCACTCTTGAGAATAAATCTATGGAAGATTACCAAGTTTTTTAGTCATTATGAACCACATATAATTGGCAATTTGACGCATAAAAGGCCGTTTAGAATTAGTATATTCCTAGGAATTCATGAAAATTGTTAGCCGTAGTGGTAGTTTCCCGGAATAATTAATCCAGTATGTATGTTTTCCGAAATGAGAGCTTTATTTCATTTTAAAGTCCATGAACGATGATATAGGATAGCCTCTAACTCTGGATAAAATTGTATGTGCAATTTAATCATTATTAAGTTGGTTTCTAACCGGTTCCTAAAATCGGTTTTTTGCATTATTAAGTCGGTTCACCTAATCACCAGTAAAATGCAGTTTCATCAAAACTCCAGTAATTCTGATGTGATCGACGATATTCTAAGTAAAATTAATGAAATGTAGCTATGGTTATTACAGTAACCAACTTTTTGGAAAACTTACGAGCTTATTGTGGCATATCGAACTGGTTTACTAAGTATGAGTAATGTGGGTAATAAACAATAGTGTTCTCTGACTGAACATAAAATATGGTTACATCGGGAAATCATGGATTGTTTTCAGTGCAGATCGGGCTCCGATTAAAGAAATGTGAGGTACGATCCCTTTATTTTAAAAACCTTACCGTTTTCTTATTATTGCGTTCGAGCTGAACTCTTACATCACTCATTCAAAGTATGAATGCGCATTGGTCAGATACAGACGAGAATTCTCAATAAATATTATTCAATGTGTTGTCATGTATCAGTGTGTCCATTAGAGTGATGATAATAGAAATATTTATTTTTTCATGAGATGATAGCTCTTGGTTTTTTTAAATAATGGATGTTATTTCCTCCAGTACCCTACGCGTCGCGACATTTCGCAAATTAATTTTGCTTCCTCATGGTTCTAAGAGTATCGTTTGTTTCCTTTTATGTAGGTGCTTCTTATATTTGATATGGATGATGTCGTTGTAATAAGCAAGTAACACTATGGTGATAATTTGGATGAAATAACATCCACATTATCCAAACCAAATATTAGAAGTACACTAAACCTACACAAAAAGAATATCACAACATGCAATTCCAGAGCCATGAAGATGCAGAGTAATCGGCGAAACTTCTGCGAAGTGCGAAGCCTGCGAGTGAATAAAACACGTCATTGAAAAACCAAGGCCTTTCTTTTTCCGAAAAGATAAATATTTATTAAAACATGAAGTTGAGAGAACATAGCATTTGTATGGTAAAAATACAGTTTTTTTCATTGTAATTATAAAGCTACGTCTACATATTACCCAAGGTACCGCAGAGGAATGTGGCGGGAGGTGTTAAGACACCAGGCATGGAAATGGGGGAACAGGGAAAAGGAGTGGGGATAGAACAGAGTTGAGTTGTTAACTCAATTCTCAATTCAATTTAAACTCATGTTAATGATGTGTCTTATGTTAGTGTCGTTCTGTTTTTGTTACAATCACTAATGCTGCCTCGAAATAAGGAATTTTTGTACCTAACGGCTTGGCAGTGTATCTCTCTTATTTTTTCGCTTCATATCGGTTCCAGAGATATATCGTGGGGTCAAAATAATATCCTCCGTGTCATGACCTCTCCTGAAAATCGCCTGATCGGACTTTTTCAAGTAATGTAAGACTAGCATGTAGCCTCCGAATCTCGAACGGATCCCAAAATATTCCATCAGCTGTCTTACGCATTCTTTTCGTTTACATCAGTTTTTAATGAAGCGTGAGGCTTTCCTCAATATTTTATGAAATCTTTTGTCAATAATTGTGAGATAACCAGCGATTAGAACTAAATTCATTGTTGTCTGTTCCCTGTGTAATGAAATACGGAAAGCAACAGGTCATGCATATGAACAATTTACGGGCACAGAGTATATGAACATAAATTTAGCCATGCAAGTCAAAACATTTTCGAAGCCTATGATTAACAGTGCCAAGTCACATAGTTTCCAAGTCCGAGTGACGCTACTCTCTCGCCATGTAGACATTTAAAATTGCTCGAGTCTACCTTGACCGTGACCACATATTAATCCGTGACCTCGACTAAAGTTTTTATGGAGGTATAGTTTTGTATGAAGCAAAAAATCATTAACCGTCCTCAAAAATACGTGAAGTTAAGTATTCTTATTATTATACCAATTAGAAAATACAAACGCAATCTCAGCATCTCCAGTAAGAATAAAACCATCAAAAAATAAACTTTTTTTCGAGAAGTGTTATTTAAATTAATAGGATTATTTACTTCTCCGTTTTAAATGACCCTGATAACAGTCTTTTGCTAATAAAAACCCCGAACTTTGCGTTCAGTTTAAATGACAATTACAAATAAAAAAACCCTTCGTAAATAATCGGCTAAGATATATTTCGATCTTTCGCTTGCTATTTTGATTCCCAATTCAGGGAAACTTTTATCTTATGAAATCACCAACACCGCTACAAATCAGGTTACCGACATCTATATTGATACTTTAGCAAATGAAATCAAATTATAATTTCATCTTTGTGGTACGGATTGGAGTTGTGTTCGTTACGAGCAGCAAAGCGACTGATTATTAATAAATAAAAAAAATAAGTCTTCACTATGACATGTTCCATCATTCTTAATTATTTAACGCCTATTCCGCTAATTGATTCATGGCAAAATCCTTCTGTTACTCGAGTTTTATTTTGTTCTCCTTGACATCAGTACAGCATTTTCGCGGAATCCACTGGAAAGAACATATCGATAGGTTATTGCTAAGAGAAAATCATCGTAATGTTCGTTTACCCTTTATTGTTTAGCTTCCCTTCCTCATTGTGTTATCAGAATAAACATCGCTGTGGTTCACCTATTATTTTATTTCCTTGGCGGAGATACCAATCTTTTTTTTCCCTCTTCATGCATTCTCTTCCCCTCTCTCTACACCTAACCCCGCACCCGGCACCCGCATCGTAATGCTTTTAACCTGGCTTTCAGGCAAATGGAAGTGAGCTCGTCGCTGCTCACTTTTTTCCCGTCTTACATTTTATTTTCGCATGCGACTCCCCGTTGGTTTATTTTTTTATTTTTATTGTTCGTTTTTCCTTTTGTGCGCGCGGTTGGGGATTTTGATGGTGGTTTTACAAAAAAAACACGAGAATATCCACGCCAAGCAACGCTCTCATACGCGGGGTTGTAGGGGGTGCGTGTGTACGCATGTGGTAGGGAGAACCGGTGAGGGGATGGTTTGGATTAGTCGGCAGGAGGAAGTAGAGGGGGAGTGGGAATAAATAAAAAAAAGAAGACCTTCGCACGAGGGAGTGGAAGCATAAAAGGGAGGAAGTGAAGAATGGATTGTGAGGCGAGGTAGATAGAGGGCAGCGGATTCGTTCGAACGCAGTTTCAAATCGCAGTGCGCATGTGCGTTAACTCAAGAGCCACCGAATGTTTTCCTACCTCTCCGAACGCCAAGGGGTCATTTTACCCCCGTAAATATTTAACCAAAAATCATGACCATAGTTCTAAAAAAAAACTTGGTTACATTCACAGTTTTAATGAATAATACATCTAACATGGTGGTGTTTTTGCAATTTATAAAGGAAAGAATTTTTATTTCTGTTTAAAACATTAACAGCTCAAGCATAAACGCATAGACAAGGCAGTTCATATATGGCTTTTTCAATTTGCCTCAGTATTTGTCGCAAATATCGCAGTTACAATTTTGGTGTTGAATGTCAAAGAAAATGATAATTTTTGTTTAAACAATGAAAAACTCAATTTCATACTCAAACTAGTTCAAAATATTACTAATTATCATCACATGATGACACTATGCGTTGAAGCCGGGTCGTTACATTTATTATGTGGAATTTTGAAAGTGCTTCATTAAATCATGAATCGCTTCCACCAAATAACGCAGGAAACTACCTCCCGAACGCAATTCATACTACGCTATGCACAGTTCAGGATGCAAACAGAGAAATGCATCGTAGGGGTCAAAATAACCCGTCGATGATTCTGGTGTTAAGTTAGTTTGAGCAAGATGTTTCCCTAGTCATAATGGAGACCGCATTCGAACTTCATTTTTTATTATAAGTCCCCGCAAGAAGCTTGAAGAAAATGTTTTAATATTCATGGTGCTAAAACTTCCATGACTTCATGTGCAAACTTTATGACTGAAATTTTCAGTTATTAACTAAATAATCACATATTAGGCTTAAGTTGATACATTTTTAAAACGTCTGAAGTGAGTGGGTTTACTCTGGCAAGTTTATTGCACAAGTTACTTGTAGGAGCGAGTTTCAGCGCATATATAAATGGGGTAAAAACTTTTCAAGTTCGCTTGCAGAACTTGTAAAAGTTTTGGCTAGTCACTTGTATAAGCGTATCTATTTTTGTCAGTGTAAACAGCAACCAGTCTTTTCTGCTGTAACTTGTGAAAAACTTGTCGTCAGAGTAAAATCCTTCGCAAGATCTTGCAGAAGAAACTTTTGGAAGGAACTTACCAGCGTAAACCCACAAGCATCTTCATTAGCGAAAGATTTCATTGCTATTTTGTTAAAAAGTATTGAACTGAATGGGAAATTTATTTGTTTTAAGTTGAGAAAGCATACAAACCACAATCCGTTGTATTTCTGAAACGATGTATTCGTCAGAACTTCCTCATAGTTTTAAATAAGTCTCTCTGGAGGAGATAACAATGCCATATCCAATGGAAAAGGGCGTTTGCTTCGGAAAATATCTCAAAAATTAGTGCGGTATGTGGCTGATATTTTTATACAATTAAAGTGGTGAGATCTATTTTGTTTATTGCCACATTTATTGAATGTGATGTGAATTGATGTCTCGTTGAAATCACCTTTAGAGATAGGTGGGATTGAAAAAATAGAGAAGTAACATACGCGAGTGCGTTAAGAAAAGATGGGTTATAGGTAATGAACGACTTTGATGGAACCAAATGAAGACTACGTAATCTCTTATTCCGTTAATATCTTGTCAACATTGCCTGTGTATAAAACAACTTAACGGTAAGTGTTATAAAATATGACACGTAATCATCAAACACGTATTTGTAGCTGCACAAATAATTAAGCGTGAGAGAGATCAAAGCGGAGAAACCTGTCAAGGAACATTGAAGTAGAGATGTGCAAATTGAAAAAAACATTTTTTTCATAAAGTTGAAAAAATAGTGATTGTTTAGCCGTTAGACTGAAAAACTACGTACGAAGAATAAAAGTTTTCCCTTAAAATTGAGAGTGGGGTGTTCATACTTGTCGCAATCGTTGATGTGCCTATTGGTCGAGGCTTATTCTTGAACTAACAGAAATTTACATACCTAACGGTTTCGTGGTGGTATAGTGGGTGGAGCGCTGGGCTACCGACCGGAGGGTTCCGTGTTTAAATTCGGGTGAAGACTCTCTGGACACCCCCTCCGAAAATTCTCGCGGTGAGACTATCTGATAGTCAGAACTTCGCGGGAAATCGTAGTTGGCCTAGGGATAGGAACTGGCCCACCTACCCTGAATGAGTGAATTTCACTCGCTAATGGCTTAGTAAGGGGTAAATTCTACTCTCACCTATCAAAACCATTCTTCGGGCTGAAACATTGAGTGAGTGTGAACCATTTTTACACTTTATTTTTTAAAACGTGTTTCAAATGAAGGGATAAGGAATGGATAACGAATTTAATTGAGGGAGTGAAAGAAGGAACAGGAAAATATAGAACTGATTGTGAGGCGAGAGAGAGAGAGACAGCCATTCGGACGCCTTGTTTGCCTTCTCGGTGCGTTTCTCTTTGTACAACAAAGGATATCCAAAAGGGACGAGTTAAAAGTCGCGCGTATGAATCGTTCTAAGCGCTTGAAAAAATAATTTTTTTTCCATTCGACTGGGAAAACAGTAAAAAAATTCTCCACTAAGGTGATTTGAGAGAATTTTGTTTATGTACTGATTTGCATGGAGCGTTGCATACGTTCCATGTCTCATTAGTGATATACGATGCATAGATAAAAGTGAAAATAATCGCATCATACCAATTTGTTTTTATGGCAATTCAATACTATTTTAACAGGAAGGCTTAATGAACATGACATATATATTTCGTAATTATTCGATTACATAAGGACAGATTTTCTTCTAAACGAAAAATAATACATTTATTGTTATTATAATTGTTCCTATCAAATACCAAGGTACCACGCCGAGTCCATCATTAGAAAAAACATATATCAATATAATTTCGTCTAATTTTCGAATACCGCGCAGTGTACACTGGCCATAAAATGATTTAAAAAAAGTTAAAAAACGTAAAATATATTTTTCGTATTATTTCCACTACTACCTGTATGGTAAGTTCCAACGCATAAACAAATGCGCTAAAATGAAATGTGGCCCACGATTTTTTTTCGCCTTAAAAATGTATTCAAATGCTAACCCAGTGACCTGCGAGTACCACTCCAACCTTACTTCACCTTAAATCGAGAGTTTTCACGTAATCTACGAAGGACGTACGATCTACAAAGGAAAAAGCTGTTAGCGTATGAGGTTACGTTAAAAAAATAGTGATATTAAGTTTATTGGAAAAATGAGAGAAAAAAGAGAGATGAAGTGGAGATTGGGAACTTGGAAAAAAAACTTAACGTTCAATACGGAAAAAAAGATTATCCTTTTGAATCATTCCTCTAAAGCAAGAGGAATGCCTTCTTTGCGAGAAAATGAGCCCTTGCAATAAAAACGACAAGGGTTAGACTTTGATGCTCAAAGACATGCCCACCAGCGATCTCATGAGAATCTCCTCGTGGTGTTTCTTGGGTTACGCCAAAACCCGCACAAATTTCATCCTAACCCAACCTACGGACGAGTAACCATCTATACATCTGATTCAAATCATCTGTTTCAAAACTTCAATCTATTTAAATATGGCGGAAATTATAATGACGTCACCACAATCTTCTTACCCGAAAGAAGAATGGAAATTCTGCGCAATGAACGACATCCGTGTATGAAAATCGGCAAGTGCACTAAGAATCACCATAGATTTTTTATTTAGCAACCAAAACCAATGGTTATGGCTATCCTTTATGCCGAAGGCGCAGTCCGGGTGATAGAGGATTCATGGGTCAAATAAACATGACTGCTGCTGCAAATACTTTTGACGTGGTCAACCGCTGGATTGTACCCTACTCTCCAATCCTGATTAAGAAATTCAACGTTGAAATTAAGAAACTCACATATCAACGTTGAATTGCGCAACTAATTTAAGTCATTGAATGCAAATATATTTATGTACACAAGGTAAGCGATCAAGCTGTTAATCACTCACAAGACGGCTCGAGAACACGAGGGGCGAGGTGACCATCTATCAACCTGGGTCCTATTTAAGTAGTAATGAGTCTGAGTGGCCCATTTTTGGCTTTCCCGTGCATGAAAGAGGACCAACAGTCACTCATCTCTCCGTGCACCTGGAAAACGGTCATCACGTCTACTAAAACGGACACAATATACAAGATAGGTTACGGACTCCTCAAATGACTACGTTGACAGTTTTTCTTCAGGATTTGTGGTTTTGTTATAAATTAAGTTCAATGTTTTCACACCCATTGAATTTCAACGGGTACCTTCCGCTAATAATAAGATAAATATGTCTAATTACACTATATTCTGTCTTTATCGACCATGGGAAATTCCGAGGCCTTCCTGAATAGGGCACCAGGATTGGGATCATGATTTCTTCTTAAAGTTATCTAAATAGCACTCCACTGTAGTAGGGCATTGCACACAACAACCATTCACAACACTCCATCAACTACAATAGTAATTGAAAGCACTTGGCAAAATTTGAATAATAACGATCACGATTACGATCTTGTGAACTCAAGTAAAAAATAACGGTCACGCGAGCGCACTCTGGAGAACCGTGTTCTAGCCACAGGTCAGCTTTGCCAATTATTTCCAAGTCTATTGTATTTGGAATCACGTGGTGGAGCAGAATTCATTTCGATTGTTTGTTTCGCAAACGTTACGCCTGAAGATGACTTTTTAGACGTCGAAACAAGTAAGGTAATTAAATTGAACAAGTTGAACAGTGCGATATTTTGTTTTTCAATTTCGAAGGTTTCGTCGTTTTTTTTAGATAGGGCTCGGAAAGATAATGAATTCATGATTAAAGTGGAAGAATTAACAAAGGAAGCGTTGAGGTTAATTGAAAAGAAAGTACGAAAGGACATAGATCATCATTATAACGGATGGGTTCTCTGGTTTTTTAAAACCTATTCTACGTATTATTATTTTTTGTATCCGTGAAAAATTATTGTACTCCCTCCTTTTTCGGGGCTGATAATAACAAACGTTTGCTCGAGGAAGCCTTTAAATGCTTCAAAGGGTTTATTCCAGCTTAATTTTCCCCAGAACTCCGTCGTTTTTTCCCCTAAAATATGAGTTTTGGGTCATCAGGTCATGCGTTGGCAATTTTATTTTGGTTCATTTGATAAGATAAGGAAAAATAGCTGTGTTGAAAACATTTTCATTCGCACCTGAATAACTTCTATATGAGTGAATGGTGGTGCCTTGAATTACAAAAGGGAATGAATGCCCCACTTTTTATGCTCATTAATTTTCAGGCGCGTTTGCTTTAACGATCACGGTTACTGTTGTTGCTGTACTTAGAGAAAGTGTTTAGAAAATATATATGAATTTTTTGTCTAATATCAGTAATTAATCTATATGTACAGTCATAAAGTGTATTCAAGAGCAAAAACATGATAACCTAATGAATCATTCCGTTTGTCTCTTTTTAATCAAGTGAAACTTCTAGAATAATGAATGTTTTGACTCATTGGGAGGAAGTTTACTCGCTATCAATCCATCTCTCTTTGTGAAAAAAATAACATTTTTTCTATTGACTCATCATTGTGCACTGATTATCAGTCATAGTTAATTTATATATTTGCTATAAGTATAATTTTCAATTTATATTAGAATAAGTGAATGTAACCTTCTTATATATAAAAAAGAATGTTTTTCTGTTCGTATTTTATGCACTCCAATACCATTCATCCGATTGTGATGAAACTCGGTGAGTTGCTGTGCGCGTGCCCATAAACGTTTCTGAGTTATAAAAATGGCAATGTTTGGGGTTGTTTTTACCCCAATATTTACTTCCACAAGAAAAGCGTTGAATTACGTGCAGGTTTTTCTTTAATTACTTTTTTAAATTACTTGCACTCAAGATATTGGATGGAAATTTGTATCATAGAACGAATAAAAGAATGCAGTATGTAATTCTTTCTCTCAATTTTCTTATACGCTTCGTTTTTGTCCAAGTATTGCGTTTATCTCAAAATTCATCATTTTTACTTCCTTTTCAACAATACAAAATTTCCTTGGCAACCAGGCGTGAATATCCATTTAATAGCGATTTCATGAATGTTTATTTACAAGAGTCTAACACATTACTCCAATGGTTATACATTTCAACCAGAGCACTCTAGCGATCAGGCGCTAACTATCAGCGGAACAGCACGACAGTTCTACGCTTTAATTGAATATGTTGCAGATTTAAGTGGGGAAATATCTATTTATTTCTCAGGGGAAACTTAAAAAGGTAATTCTATAATGAATTCTGCATCCTGAAAAATTCTGAAACCAGATTGTAGCGCAATAATGCCATCCAGTCCTTCTCTTGGCGTTTTCGCAGTGTAATTTCCCGGCCATCTTATTTCTTTACTTACGGTTGCGATGGCGATGTCACGTGTGGTACCAGGCGTATTTAAAATGGAAGTTGATAAACGTCTTACAACAAAAGGAATAATTACTGAATTTTTTCACAAAAAATAAAAGATTAATGGCAAAAGCATACAATCTTTATCTGTTTCACGCATCCGTATTTTTCCATTTGCGCCTGAAAAAATTGGCGCTAGTAGTAATCCATACGAGATATCGCAATTCCGTCAGGCCCTTAGTTATTCACTCTTGCGGAACTTAAAGGCCAGGTTCAGTGACTAATTTGATAGCTGTAGCCAAACGACTACTATTCCCCGTTCGCATGCTTTTCGCACGGTCAGTTATATGTTGCATGCTCACGAGTAGAACATTCAAAAAATTTATTTGATTTTGCAGAGGGTGGTTAGGACTAAAAAATGGTGTATCCGGAAGCACTCGAATAACTTTTTTCAACTCTACTTTTACCCACAAAAAAATTTCTTTCATTTATTTTGACCATTCCTTTTTTTCCTAATATTGGTTTTATAATCTCGAATTTCTTAATTTTTTGCACTACTTGACCAACAGAATATTTACTTTACTTAGAAATCGCAGAATAGGCATGGAATGGAAACTCATGCCATCATTTATGCATTACGAATTCCTGTGTAGGTCTATGGAATTCACTGGACTAGGTCTCAAATTCGTTTAGGGACCGATTTTGAACCGAGAAAAGATTTGTGGGTCATGCTATGAAAAGTATGGAAATCAATGGGGACTTCAGGACAGAATATTTTATTTTACGAATTCACAAGAAATCATTGCCTTTCATTTATTTTGTACATGTAAATGTTTATGCTTTGAATATGTGTGCCTACTTAGAATGAAAAGGAGGTACTGCAACGCATACCGGGCACAGATAGGTTTTTATAAATGTTAAAGTTACATAATATATTATGATAATTGATAATCATTAAAGATACAATTTTTGGTTTCAGGTGCCTTAAATAGAGAAATAAGTACAAGTAGGATACCAAGATTTAAAAAAGCATAAATCATACACTTGGAAGTACAACAATAGCTTAAGGCAAAATTCGAATATTAGGACATTGAAGTGACTGATTTGAAGCCTATTTTAACTGTTTTGGGAGAATGGCTACGTGTATTGAACTCTCCTCCGTACATAATTATTTTTCCGCAAATTCTTGTTAAAGATATGGTGGAAGGTAGTTGCTATTCTGAAACACATCGTCAATTATTCTGTGCATCATAATATTTATGTAGTTTTTCGATATTATGGTTTAAAAATACCCCCAAAGTGTGAATTCGATAAAATCTGCAAAAAATAAAATTCTGATTTCAATTGTTGAGGATTAAAATTCTTTAAAGAAAACATCTTTTCGATTAGAGTAAATTTGAGGGATATAAATACTTCCATGAAAAGCCCTCCGTGAAAACATGCCTACACGTAAGTTAAAAGGGAACTTTCGTGAAGAGTTTATCGATACAAGATACGGAACTTCGGGGAAACTCCTGTTGAGCATGCTAAAAGTTTCAATGCGTTGACCTGGTTTGTAACATCACCGAACAAATATGAACACGCTTGTAAATAAAGAAAATTAAAACTGACTGTAGAACCCGTACTTGCTCTCTCTCGATGGTGATTTAAAGAGAAGCTTTTAGGCGTGAGTTTAGGTAGTTTTATGTAGGAGACATTTTAACATATTTAATCCATTAGAATGCGTATAATTTCAAAGATTTAATCTCATCAGGCTCAATTGCAATCATTATCGTTTGTTAATCGATCCTAAGGTTGGCTAACTGTAGCCCTTTACTTTTCCCTATCCCCGAGCTAAGTCATCTATGGAGTGTTCCACATTCATCCATTCTAATAACATCTTCGTTAAGTTGTTTTCTGGTTTTGTTGTATATAGGTGTGTCTCATTTTGTGTTTGCTACAAGTGCACTCTAAATTGGCAAATTGCTGTAGGTGCTCTATTTTCTTCAAATGAAAATTAAGTAAATTATTTTTACTTTTCCACACTTTTTTACTACCTGAGACGTATTTTGCCTTGATAAGGCATCTTATGAAAGATTATAACGCTTCAGTCATTCTACGCATACAAAGTTAGAAATTTGGTCGAAATTTGGTTTGAGTTTTGGAAGAAGGGAGCAGAGGGATATATCCCTCTCATAGCAGAGCAAAGGGATATGGTAGGGATAAAAAGGGACCAAAACCCACTCGTACATTTTTTAGGGATGTTAATACTTTCATGCCCTTACTCATGCACTCCCTTTTTCCCCTATCTCGAATCACCCCCACTTTTTGAACCAATTTCTCTCCGTATGTATAGAATTATTTAATGTTTTAAGAATCTGCTAGAAGATGACTCATCAAGGTGAAACCGGTCGTAGATAGTAATTAAGTGTGGAAAAGTACAAAGTTTTGTTATTATAATTGATATCAGTCACTTTCTCGAAGTCACGTCTGAAACTATCAAATTTATTCGTTCTACATTGAGTTGGCGGTATTGGCAGTATGGAGAAAGCTGTTGCAAAACGTGTAGTCCTTGTACTCGCCTCTAAGTAACTTAGGCTACCATTTCTAATACCATGCTAACTTTAAATAAGGAACTTGAGGGAATAGAATTGGCGTAATGGATGACTCCTAGGTGTTAATTTAGCATAATGCACAGCATTCGGTCAATTTTACTGCTGCTATTGGCAACATTGCATCTACGTCCTTATGGAGAATCAAACAGGAAACATATATCCATGAAGGCCCATGCTATCGCCTATAGGCTGTTTTTTGCGAAAATTAGGTCAGGACTGAAATCAGTACTGAAATCAACGCCGAAAACTCTTATTTATCTGCGGGACTTAATCTAATTCGATGCCTCAGAGCCTGTGTTGACACGGTGCTAATTTTATTGCGTAGTTGCGCTATCCGGGCGATTGCAGACCTGCGGAACCTGAATAAAGTGCACAATATTTTTTTTGGTATTTGCATTACATATATTGTTTACAAAGAATTCAACGCAAGCCCTGTCCTGCAAGTCTCAAGAGTGCATTTTCTCGATTACAGTTCCCAAAATCCTCCCAAAATTGTTTATGTAGATTCCAGGCCTACCACCGTTATTGTCTTGAAAAGCTAGACTTTCCTGCTTGTTTCTGGTTGGTCTTTGGATCTAAGTTCCGGATGGAAAACAAGTATCGTACTTATTTCTGTTTTCCGTACTGAAAATCGAATTCAATTCTTTTATCGTATATGACAACACCACTTACGCAGTAAGAGTTAAATATACTGAATTCAGTTCCATTTTTAAAGTAAGAATCAGGTAAAATATCAGTGTGGAACGACCTACATTCCCTGATAGTCCCTCTGTTTATTGTCAAGTTTTATCTGGTTAACGTATTTATCCCTCGTTCTTCCTAGCGAAACTTTACCTTCTATGAGGCTCTTTATGGGTTCATTGAGTTATAGGGTCAATCGATATGGGTCTTCTCTTCTTTCCATATGGTTTTATTCTCTTCAATTCTTCCGTATTCATCCTCATTTTGGATGTTATCATTCCACACGATTCTCAAAAACTACTTTCAACAAGTTTCAAAACTTTATCAATCATCAGGGTGCCAATCACATCCGATCCGTTTTTCCTGTCCTTTAGAATCTGATCAGTAAAGCGAAAAACTCCACTACAATGTTTTTACGCAATGCTTCCTTGTTGGAAGCCGTAATTTTCTACGAACATGGCAGTTTTCTTTTCATCATAATTACCTTTTTGACTTGAGATATTCTTCTCTTGCTGCCTGTTGGGCCTTCTTCCATCCCTTCAGTGATAATGAAAGCAGTTAAGAAGGAATCAAGTTTTGGAAACCGGTATGTTGTACATTGGTAACTGCACGCCCACGACCTACCGCGCTTTGTCTTAATGCATTTCTTGTTGTATGTAGATACGAGTGAGAACATTATGAAACGATGTTATCTCAAGTTCAACGTATGCTACGATGCCTGAAAGACGTTCAAAGCAACCGCATGATTATTTCGTCGCACAGAATTGCTTTGAAATTCTCTTTGACATTCAATGAAATATGTATAGGTCCAGCTGTAAGGGGAATCGGTATGATAGAGAAATACCTATTCCAAAAACGGGAGATTTTAGGCGAGTTGTATGTTGATTTAGTATCTTGGAATCAAAGAATTAGGTCCTCAATGGAAAAGTTCGAAAATCCAACTGTTTAACTGAATGATATTAGACTTAGCTTAAATGTTAGCTTAGCCTTAAATATTAGCTCATAAATACGCATTCTAATTTAGAAAGTGCACTTTTACTCCTGCTTTAATCGTAAGTGGCCGCTTGCTCGTAATGAACCAATTCATACTTATACACATTAAGGAATATGATTTGGGTTTGAGTCAACGTATTCATAAATAATAATAAAACTAGTTCTATGAAAAATGGGATTAATAAGAAAAAAAGAGTAAATATTTGGTAGCTTTAGGCTGAGCTCTGTGAAAGTTTTTTTTGTAATAAAAATCATTTAAAATACTTCTGATGAGATGGAATATTGTTGTTCTTTCAGAGTTTGATATATTTTCTCATTATAACTGATGGCAGCGCTGGTCACGGTATGTCGAAACTAGAATTACTAAATTAACTTATAGTGGAGTCTTATTAATTAATTTCCAATCAGAGTCTACGCAACGTTATAGTTTTATCGTAAACATACAGTCCACCTCTGTCCCTTTCCCTCTATTTTTACCTATTCCCATCCCTTCCATGGCTGGTGTCCTAAAACCACCTATCACACGCTTCTGAGTAGGCTCGCAAGGTAATCTACACATCGTTAATTACCATTATAGTTGGTATCATATGCTTGAAAGCTTGAAATGTATATAAACGTTTTTATTTATACGTTGTAACTTAAATTACGCTGGAGGGGCTCTAGCTTGGGTAGCGTTGATATTAAGCAATTCTGCCTACTAGCGCAGGATTTTTTTCTTTGCTAAAGAATCATGCCATCAAGCCTTTTAACCAAGTTAACTTTAATTTATTCCGAAGACGTATCAACAAAGTCGAGCTCTTTGCGGGCGAATGTGTGCAACTATGAATACAAAAGCACTTGAGCACTTTCAACAAAGCTTAGGGAATGAATAGGGCGTACAATTGGAGTCACGAGGACGAAAATAAGGGCGGTGAGTGGAAGATTTGGTAATTTGAGTGGCTGACTTGGATTGGCCATCGGTGGGATGGAGCAAAGTGCTAAGGTAAAACAGCGGAGTGACTGCCGTCCTAATAAGTTTTTGCTCTTCGCTCGTACCCGTCCTCCACTCCTCGTAAAACTCTCGAGTGCACTTTTCATTTGGTGAAATCGTCAGTGCCGAGGAGTTATGCGGCCATAATCCACGGTTGGGTCGGAATAAAAAGGCTAAAGGTGAACGCGCTATGACGTCACGAGCGAGGTTAATGTGTCATATTATTTTTTCTCCTCCGATCTGAGTGCTGTGTGGCGCCGGGTAAGCGGGCGTAACAGCCAGGTGGCTGCTAGGATGTATAGAAGAGAGCAGGAAGGCTGTAATCCTTCTATCGTAAAAGATCCTCATGAATTCAAACGATCGGCAAACTCTCGACCGTTGCACGTCGCGTCGGGCATTAAGATCGCACCGACTGGGAGCGGATTTTTATAAGGTTCTCATATTTTTCTGCCTGTCAAAAGTTCTTTTCAACTCTCTCTCTTTTATCAAAGGCTTTAGGATTTAAAGCTAAAATAATTTTACAGTCGAAAATTCTTCAACTGCACCCTATATGAATAGATTTTGAATGTAGAGTTGTGACAGCGTAATGAAGTCTTGGCGGAGTAGCTGTCAATTTTTATTAAAAATTTTCTCCTTTTTAGAATACACGGAGATAGTTTCAATTCTTAATTTTATAATCGCTCACATGAAAATCGTATGTTTTTCCTTATTTCTTGTTATAAAGTATGACATGAAAGCAAATATCCTATTATTACTTTGGAAAAGGAGCATTTCATTGTAACATGCTCCTTTTCTGCTCCATGCTGCTGACACATGATAACAAATGAATTTTAAGAGCTGTGGTACCCGGAGGGAAAATAATTATTGAATACAAGCAGAAAGGCTTGAATATATATATATTTATATGCGGCAATTCTATGACTCGGAGAATTCTCTTGGACGATCCAATTGCATTACTTTTGCTTGCCATACGCTTATTAGATTCAAGATTCATAAGAACCGGGTTTGATAGGCAGGTGTTACGCAAATAGACTGATTCAGGCCTTGGTTTTGCATTGCAAATGAACGAATGCTTGAAAGTTCTATAGAGGCTTGCATCAATCAGTCTTCGTCTCTGCCCCTAAGTAGCATACTACAACTTATGGAGACAATCTTAATTTAGTTATACTTTACATGAAGAAATCTGGTCACTGGACATCATGCTTTTATCACACCCTTCCTCAGACATCTATAATTTATGTGTAATAAATTTCATTTCGTACATTTTTGGGAGACATAGGCTCTTTGGTCAGAATTGTGGTTGAAAATTATCGGGGAAGAGGTGTGATCCACCAATAAGGTGATTTTTACGCAAAGTATGATGTATTTGATACAAAGTATGACTGATTTGACGTCTTTCAAGCTGCAAGTTTAGTTTTTCAATCAATATTAGCGAAATCGTGGTGCCGTAAGCACTCGTCGCTGTTTTTATATTCATTTTAGCGCTGAAAAGTTTTGAATGTTACTATTGGTTCGAAAAAAAGTGCATCTGAGGCAAAATGCAAAGATTTGGGAGCAAACGGGGTAGTTTGCCGGAATCATCGCTTGTTTATTCGCTACTCATTCAAGAAATTAGAGTTTTTTTGTTTTTGATTTGATAATGAGTCAAAATTAAGGTTTCTCTTTCCACATTTGATTTCAGCTGTATCAATTCCTGAAGTTTCGCCTTTGTATTTAATTATTTTAAATAAAAGTTATAAATACTTTATTTGACTTATTAGCACCTTGGCCTCTCTGGCCATGGAATATCGAGAATAAAATGTTTCATTAAGTTTCATTCAATCCTTTTCTTCTAATCCCATGCTTGTTTATTTAAATATGCGACTTATGTCAAGAAAGGGAATGGCCCAACGCAAAATGATAAAGTAAAAAATGTTGAGCATACTTTCAAGGTTAAGGACCACGATTAAGTTAAAGCCGTTGATTTTACTCATCACCTTTCTCCCAGCTTAGTAAATTGAAGTAATTTGTAGTTAACTATGACCAAGACTCTGTCATCCCTCTGCCATAAATTGGAGAAATAAGCCTTTCGTTGCGGACAGCAGTCTTGAAATCTTATTTCGTGCTGAAGGTTTTGGCTCTTATTTGATTTTGAAGACCCCGGTTTATGGATGGATCATGCTTAATACTTTTTTCAGTTCCCAGTCGTGAACCTTAATCCCTCTTCTTTTCATTGAGCGCTTTTAGATATTGACATCACTTTACCTCTTTTTCCTATTACTTCTTAAATTTTTGGGTCATTGCATTTGATTTGCTCTTTTTTACCAAATGTTACCATTCGTCTTCTTTTGTGTGGAACCTTAGACCATGCTGTCTTCCGCCGTGTATTTCCTTATTATTTTTTACTTATTGCTGAAAAATTATCAATGATATCAATATATCAATCAATTATCAATATATTGTTGAAAAGATATCAATGCCGAAAAGACGGTCATAACTAATGAAGACGAATGATTATTGTAATTTTATGAGTATTTTTTGTTACTTATAATTCTGAAGGCAAACTACTTTGCTCTATCCTACTGGACTTCATGTTTTTTTCTTCCCCAAAAAGTTTTCAATGTATATTTATTAGTGTTTTAAATATCTTAAGCCATGAAATCGTGTGATTTTATTGTGATACCTGGGAATAGAGGATAATAATGTTACTTCTTTGCAGTTTAAGTTACAGGCTTAATGTGTGGTCAATTCACACTCAAAACGTACAATTAAAGCGACTAAAGTTATAATTTAGCATAGAAAAAGATGCATTCATAACTGAACAGAGAATGAAACAAAAATGTAAGGAAAAAATGCAAACTAAAAAACGTTAATGAGTGGACCTCAAAAAGATAGCACGAATGGAATGAATACATAAATCGCATGGGTGAAGAAATAATAGAAAAATTAGCTCGTTATAAGTTACCGTTGGGAAAAATAAGTATAAGGAGACCAAAAAAAGATGGTGTGATAGCATTACTGTCGAACAAGAATGAAAGACGAAGGCACGAAGGAAAGCAATAAGCCAAATATTTAGAAGGAAGAAGAAAAAAAATTGTTTCATTAAGAAAGACCAAAATTTTATAGCTAAAGTAAGTCTTGGGTAACATAAAAACAATAAAAATACATCATTTGCAGAAAAGTCTTAAAGCATTATATCACAAAAGTGTGTTGGTACAATTGGAGATCGAGGAGCAGGAAGTGGATTATGCGTTAACTCAATGCTTGGTAGAACCATGTATTTTTTTGAAATAATTTGTCTATTGGAGTTGGAATTCTAGGCTCCACTGGGCATGATCATTTTACGCTCATATGATAAAAAAGATCGATTCAAGTAAACACTTTCCCTGCAGACTTAAGAAAACCCAATGGTTTTTAGATTAACTTATTGATATAATGAGTGAATAGTTATGCCGTGTAAAGTTTAAAAAAAATCTTGAAGGGGAAATAAATTTTTCAGCGGTAGAATATTAATATGAGCACTATGCAACATTTCATATCCATTTCTCCTCATACTTATTTCTCTGAATCTCTGAGTAAGAATCCGCTTAAGATAGTTTGAGTGAAAAATCACTTCACCTAGAATTTGATGAATTTGGCGTCATTTTAAAGAAAAAACTTTCATCTTTCCAATGATATCAAAATATCAACACGTTGCCAAACTACTTTTCGAGCAATATTCTTAAAAATATAAGCTGTTTTTCATGGGATAGATTACGGCTGTGCGCTCCAGAGGAGGAATATAAAGAAATAGGAACTTATAGCACCTAGATTTCGTCAAAAAACTAACGGCGTATAGTTCGCATATTCTCTCAGCTATTTATAAAAATTAATCTATTGCTCACTGAAGTAATTTTTACAGAATTGCAAAAAACCTACTGCTTTGAAGGGTTTTCAGCCGTATGGCGTGAAAAAATGAGTCAAGTTAGAGACTTATGTAGCTTTATTTATTTAATTACTGAGAAATTTTGGTCTTATATAACTGTATCTTTGCGCCATTAATATTACAATATTTACTTAATACTTCTTACAGACGCATGAATAAAAGAATAAAATTGTATATGGTCTCCATTATGACTAGGGAAATATCTCGCTCTAACCACCTTAAAATGGTAAAATAAAGAATGGTCGTCTGTACTTCACTCGCACGCCATGCGGCTCTTATGTGCGTTATTTTGTCCCTTTATCTCACGAACAGTCTGTGAAGAGACTCGTTACTTGTCCAAATCGATTGAACAAAGAAGAGAAGGAGGATGTTCGGTGAATGAGAGAGAGAGGGAGGGAGGATGTTGAAGGGAAGCCTCGTACATGCGTGAGCATGCAGATGAAGGTTGTCGTTTACCCTGACCCCCGTGGGACAATGGGGGAAAAAGGGTTTGTGAGAGGAAAGGGTACGTTATACTCATTCAGGAAGGCGTGGAAAGGGATGTGTGCGTATAAAATTGGCACGGTCCTTTTGGAAAAATGGTTGGAAGGGATTGTCGTCGAGGGATGAGCGAGGGATAAGATGATAATGAAGGCGTAAGGCACGTGACAATATTCCCACTTCAAAGTTCTTTTAAGCTTCAAAATTATTTAAATAATACTTTGTAGTCTATAACTAACTATTCAATCAATATATTCATCGAGTAACCAGATATCCATTACGTTTACTGAGGCAATTCTCGTATAGATTATCACAAGAGAGAGATAAAATGATAAAGAAAAGATGACAAAGAGCGGGAATGGAAGCTAATGCTAGTCTGCGGTAAGCTATAGATGAGTAATGTTTGGCTTTGAAAAATGTTTACGGAGGGAAAGGAACAGAGATCACTCCGATGAATGAAAATTATGACACTTACTGTGGAGCTTAAGTTAGCGGACGTACACGTTGAGGATGTGAAGAGGCTCAGATTTTGGCATAATGGAGGTCTACCATTTGATTCTAGATGATTGGTAGTCCAATCGATCCATATGCGATTATATCACTATCATCATAAAAGAAAGGTATAATGAATGAGTCGTGAAAGTCATTTTTCTGAATTTTAAAACTGTCATAAAAGTATAATTATTTCACAATGTATTTCGCTGATTCTTTTAAATTATTATATTGATGTCCGTTGGCTCAAATAACCGTTGTACATTTATTAAACCAGTTTGATGATTTTTTGGGTACTTGAACAGCCAAATGTTTTTCTGATAAAGATGAATAGAATGACTTGCACCATTATATGTTGTATTTTATTATTGATGTTAATCATCAATCCCAAATTGTTAACTTAAAAAACTAATGGAATGATAAATGGTGAATTTAATTTCTTCCTCCATAGGTTATAGAATGTTGGAGAAAATGATGCTAGCCCAGTAATTTCGAAATAAGATGGAAGCATAAAAGGGATTATTAAAATGGTGTAAGTTCTTAAATCATACATGCTATTCCGTCCAGTAAGTACACAATTGCGAGAATAAAGGAGAAAGAAAAGAAGAAAGAAAAGAAGAAAAGAGAAAAGTATGCGAGAACATGATTGGCCTGCGGGCAGATGATCACCAGGGGATGCAAAGCATCGAAACGTGCATCAAAACTTCATTAATAAAAATTGGTTCCGCTAGAATGTCCATTTGACCTCACCGGTATCATCATCAGTAGTTGTTAAGTTTTATCTAAGCTATCGTTCAATTAATTATGTTTTCCGAATAGGAGCATTAAAAGTAGAACGTCTATTTCGAGGTGTGAAAAGTATGGAGTAAAATTGCCCGGCTAATTTATTTCCCGTTTGCTAATAAAATGTTCGTGACAGCTATGCAAGCTCACCTATTATAACTATTTTCCGGTCGAGGGAACCATATTATCCGCTTCAGTTTGGCTGCAAGAAATAGGCACATGCATGCTATGAAGAGGATGCATTAGAACTACATGAAAAAAAGGTCAAATTTGAACTACACACATGAACATGTTAAATAAAAGCTTATACCGGAAATACTTCCGATATGTCAATCAATTCAAGCAAATATTATTTTTAACGCTGTGAGTCAATCATTCAAACCAAATGGCACAGTAATATGTGGCAACTAGATTGGTGAGGGGATTTCACACCGCCATTAACTCCCATCATGGATAATAAAATATTTTGTAATACTTTTGCTAGATTTACATTAGCAAAATCGGTGATAAGATGGTGGAATTTTGTAGGGAAATGAAGATTTTTCAACCCAGCCGAAAACGGAGATGGAAATTCGTACAAATTGCCTTGGGAAAACATCGACCAGAACCGAGACTCGAATCACAGAACTTAGGCATCCCTTTCTAAATTGATTTAGGATTTAGGAAATATGGGTGGCTTAGTGGTCTGTCCATTGGCCCGGCAAGCCTTGTTGGCACACTGGAAGTAATGAAAAAAGAACTTCGTAAAATTTCACTTTAGAAAATATAAATTACTTCGACCCAGGTTTCGATATTGTCCTCCATTGTCCTTCTTCGTATGTGGGCCCATAGATTTTTCGCAATATCTTATTCTCGAACACTATTAGTTTTTCTCATCCTTCTTTGACAGCCTCCACGTTTCGGATCCGTAGAGTAGTACTGGGGATATTATTGTTTTATAAAGTCTAATTTTGGTTTTGTGTGACAGGGCTTTAGAAGATAGAATTCGGTTGCATACATGTAGACATCTGTTGGCGAGGTTTAACCTGTTTTGTATTTCTGGCTCTACCCTTTTGTCATTTGTTAAAATTACTCCTAAATATTTAAAATAGTCTACTTTTTCAAATGCAAGACCATCTATTTGCAGAGCACCTGTATTTCTATTTTGACGTCTTGAAAAATGCATGTATTTAGTTTTTGTATTATTTATTTTCAGTCCTATTTTTTCCGTTTCCTTCCTAAATACATTTGTCAACATTGTTAAATCTTCTTCACTCGTCTATGATTACGCCATCATTAGTTGGGAAAATTTGACAAATTAGAAATTTAACAGTACTTGACTTTTCAAATTTCCGCATCTAATGATGGGATAACATGTCGAAACCTAGGTCGAAATAAACTATGTTTTCTGATATTGAATGTTACGTAGTTCTTTCTTCATTACTTTCGTGATGGATAAATTCCATATATTTGAGCCTGAGATCGTTCAATTCCTTGTTGGAGTAGTTTGGATAATTTAAATAGGCACGCCGTTCTATTGGAAAGAGAACAGAAAAATCCTTTAAACGTACGCCATGGCAAAATTGACCATCGGACAGAGAGGCCACCAGTGGATGCGATGAATCAAAACTCGTGGCAGCATGAAAAAGCCTCGAGAGAAGACAGAAAGAGAGAGGGAGGGAGATGGAGAGGCGAGTACGAGAGAAGAGAAAGTGATGATGTGAAAGAAAGTGGAGAGTTTGAATGCCGCCGTTCATGGGAGGCGTAAAAATGAAAGGTTGGCAGCGGGAGCTTCAGTGAGTGTTGAGCCGAGAGAATAGGATGCTGGAAAAGAATGGGGGAAGAGAGAGATTTGAGAGTGGTCCACGGGTTGCGAGGGAGAAAGATAAAGAGAGAAAGGAGATGAGTGGAAGTGTGACGGGAAAACAGGGAGAGAAAGGGAATGTTTTTTGGGCGGCTGGCGTACTGGTAGAAGGTCGAAGAGGTTTTAGAGAATGGACCATGGATTAAAATAGAGTATGGATCAGCAATGTTCAAACTGTGGTCCATGTACCCTATGGTTCCACGAAACCTTCCCAAGGGCTACTCCAATTGTTTATATTAATTTGTATTGGTTACTTTTTGCATAATCCAGTCTCCATTTACGTTTGATGAAAAAGCATCGAAATGAAAATATTTCTTTACATGCACCATAGAACTTTAGTGAGTGGTTAATTATTTTCCGAGGAAGGGCTTCATGAAACATTTTTACACTCATAAAGGTTCCGTGAGCCTAAATATTTAGGAGACCACTGGCATAGACGTAGAAAGAAAGGTATTCTATCAGAAGATGATTCTTCTAACATCCGGCAACATTAGCTAGGAATTAAAAAGAACGTTTCATTAAATCATGTAGCATTCCCTTGCATGAGAGTGAAAATTGGACAATGGTGGGTGTAGATCAAGATAGATTAGAGACAATGTAAATTTGGCGTAATCAAATAATGATACAGATCAGATGATGCAATAGACCTAACTACCAATGAAGAAGTCCTACGGTGGGTGGGAGAAGAAAAACGTTTAATGAAACTCTTAAGAAGAAGAGGATACAACCTGATTGGACACATTTTGCGTCACAACAGCCTTTTGAAGTGCGAAAATGAATGAGAGAATCACTGAGGAAGATCAAGGATGGGATAAATCAGACATATTATGACAGACTTCAAAGTAAAGATTTACGTCGCAGTAAAACGATGAGGTGACAGAAGAGTGGAGTGAAGAGCTGCTGCAAACAAATCCTCGAATTGCTGACAGCTGATTTTGATGATTAACGAATCCATCCCGCAGATGGGTAGATCCACAAAAGTAAAATGGGAAGTTTTCTATATATTTAATGTGTCACTCATGTATGGTACTGGTAAATTCGCCGTAGACAGTGGCTTTCAGTGACGAACATTGGCTATATTGTAATGATTCTTCGGAACCTATGACTAAAATTGCTTAAACATTTCTTATCATAAAAAAGAGACTTTTATTAATTTTTTATAGTTAATAGACAAATTACGTGCTGTTTTCCTTTTTGGGTGAATTATTTTTCACCAACAAATCATATTAAATTTTGATGCTCTGAAAAACCATTCATTCTCTTCATTGATTTGTGGTAATACAGAATTTAGAAGATGCAATTTTCCGCAGATAAAAATTTTTTTGACTCTGGTTTCGGTGCACTGCGTCATCATCATGAACTGGTGATGATGCAGTGCATGGAAACCCAGGTCGAATACTTTTTATTTGTGGAAACATGCATCTTCTAAATTCTATATTAAGTTGAAATTCCACAACATCACGCCTGATACCTCCCTTTTTGGGTTGTGGTTAATGCAACGCAATTTCACTTAAATATCGCAACCTCCACCTTGGTGCACGTGACTTGAATCTGAATACGTCCAAGCAAAATTGAAGAGACTTATGAGTGACAACTCATCTGAACATGGGTGAATCGAAAATGATTGACAAAAGTCGTTACATTTTATCAACATAATGAAAATTAGCTATGAAAATACGAAGGTAATGAGATTCTTTCGAATTAGGAAGGGAAATAAGTATTAAAATTGTAAGGCATAAACAAGAGCAGGTGTTACAGTTGTTCGTACCTGAGGATATTATGTTCTAAATATATGTATTTGATGAGAATGGGTTGAGTTCAAAGGACATGTAGCCAAGGATTGCCTTATCATGTGACGCATTTACGAAAATTCGGGAATTGAACATTTATTGAGAAAGGACGTTAATCATAGACGAGTAAAAATCGTAATAAGGAGAGTAGCGCTATATGGCTCAGAAATTGGGTCAACGCATTAGGAGGATGATAGTAGACTGGAGTATTTTTGGACGTGGGTTTGGAGAAGAAAGGAAAAGGTGATCCAAGGAAAACAAATGAGGTGCTGCACATGGTAATGGAGGTGGGTGGGGAGGATTTGAAGAAGGCTGCGAAAAGCTGGTGGCATAGAGGCATTGACACACTAAATGAGGTGACAGAGGTGTTGGGTTTTTTTCTCTATTTCAATATTTGTTAAACATTTTTAAAAACGCATTTATCAATCACTTGGGAATTTAATCAGGATAGTGAGAAAGATAGGTAACGATAAAGAAAATGTTGAAGCCGATTTAGAGCAGATGTATTAAAGTATTTGTTTTAAAGAAAATTGATTAACATTAGTAGGTTGTCTTTAAAAGCGATACATTCATTGGTTCAGTTGCTATATCACAAGGTATTGCAGTCCTCCATCCTTCCCTATCTAATGCTAGTTTCCTTACTTCTTGGTTGTACTTTTCATGTTCTTTTCTCTTTAATTGGTCTATATATTTATCCCTTTGCCTTCCTCTAGGGAATTTTTTCTTCAATTATATTCTCCACAAACCTATTGTGGATCAAGATGTGCCCAATCCATCTTGTTCTCCTTTTTTGTATAGTGCTCCATACGTTCCTTTCCTCTTCTATTCTTCTGTAAACATCTTCATTTTGAAAGTGACTGAGCTTGAATACTGAGAAATACACCATTGCTCCACTACAATTAGGAATATGGATGTAAAGGAAAAAAATTTAAGGCGCAAGTTTTTGGAAAGTATGTGTACAAATTCCAATACGCATAAATCACGTGAAAATGAGTTTTTGATAACGGTTCTAGGATATTTTGTTTGAGGTGATCTGATCCCTGTGCACCAATTTTGACCTAGGGAACCATCGGTTTTTGAATTGAGGCGGAATGATCCAATATTCGTTAGTCAACTATTTATTTTTGAAGATTGCGGCACGATTATCCCCCGAAAAATTAACCACGCAAATTCGAGTCTCGAGGAATATGTGTAGAATGCATAAGCATGACGGGATGCTCTTATCATTAGTTCGATTCCTTCTCGTGAGTAGCGCTGGGTCTACTTCCTTATATAAGATTAATAGTAGCATTAAAGTTCATAAGAGCTGGAGCACGCCCTGAAATCGGACTCTCCTGAAATAGCGTACAATAAATCGTGCGGTGCCATGAGACGTAATATAATGGGCCGTAGTGTATATGAAAACCTCAGAGAAACATTTTACGTGAGATTTTGAATTGCGAAACGTTTGCGTAACATTTTTATGCCTTTATTATAAAATAATCCGAATATTCAAAAAATATTTGTTCTTCAAAAGTGAAAAATATAGGAGCAGGGAGTCTTTTTGAAAAATTCCTCTTTTGGAATGATGAATCGCGCAAATGTAACCGCGTGAGCTCCAGCAGTGACATGTTCCATGAAAACAAATTGTAAATCCCCTCTGTGTAATGCTCTTGACGGCGAGTTGAGTGACAGGGGATGGTTTTAATGAAGGCATTAAAGATAAATGTTGGTAGTCGTCATTCATGGAAATTAGCCGCGGCATTAACTATGCTGAAATGACATACAATGTTAAGCTCTTTTCGATTTATTTCCCGGAATTTTAGGTAAGTGTTGAACTTATAAAAGAAAGCGATCCTCGCGTGGATGATTCATGAGAACTTTGACACAAACGTCCCAGCAAAAGAGAGATAAATTACGAAAGAAGCCGACGATCTGGGTCTCGTCCAGTGTTTTGTGTTACGCATGGGTTTTAAATATGGCATTCTTGATGTACCGATAAATATGCAGTCATAAAAATATTGTGTATCTTACTTAATTAATTGCCTTTAAGTAAAGATTTACTGAAGTTTCCTTTATTCACTAAAATGTCAGGTTTTTATAGGGAAGGAGGGTGGAAATTTAATGATTTTTTCTTATAATCAGGTTATTTTCAACTTAGAGCTTTTCTCATTTAATGCATGCAGGAGTAATTCTGATGAAATAGTCATCGAGTTTCTTCAAATATTAAATCTAGAGAATCAATGATTGAATATCCTGAAACAATTTACGAAACAAGCGCCCTTTCGCATCATTCGAGTAAACCAACAGAGCTAGCACTATTGCTATAATTATCCAGTGACTAATTTATGGGACAAATGTTGTGCAAGCATACTCAGAGGTTGGATAGGCTTGTATCAAATAAATTTATCGATCTCCCTCGCAGAGAAGGCATTCTATTGATAAAGCAATCTATTAGTGGAAGAGGCATTGTAACAAAAGCACAAGCGTGTGATAGACGAAGCACTTCATTAAAACAAATGTTTCGAGCTTGCCCTTTCATGGAACGTAAGATTGTACTAATGACTTGTTCTCGGGTTTATCACAGGTTTAGGCTTTCCATGATTGCCGACGTTTCGGCAAGAGACTTTCCTGCCATTTTCAAGAGCCTTGAAAATGGCAGGAAAGTCTCCTGCCGAAACGTCGGCAATCATGGAAAGCCTAAACCTGTGGGAAACCCGAGAGCAACTCATAGCATCATTCGCCGGGAAAGCCTAAAATCATACAAGATTGTACTATATTGGCATTATGTGAGAGAATAACGGAATCAATAGGAATGTTATTTCGGGGAAAAATGAATAATTGAAAATGAACGCAGGAGATGGCCACAATGAA
This sequence comes from Pyrrhosoma nymphula, assembly GCA_963573305.1. NCBI lineage: Eukaryota > Metazoa > Arthropoda > Insecta > Odonata > Coenagrionidae > Pyrrhosoma > Pyrrhosoma nymphula. The sequence goes on from OY754339.1 coordinate 31,501,116, forward strand.
TTTCTGCGAAGCTATTGAAAACAATCTGAAATATGAAAGTCAATTGTGTTTGATTCAATCTGGGACATGCAGTCTCTTTAAAAACTGTAATTGAAGGAGAAATGATAGGAACGAACATACTAGGAATACCGAGGGTTGATTGCAAGAAGCAAGTAACGAGGATTTTGTATTAAAAATGTGTGCCGCATTGAAGCAGTTAACTGAAAAGGAATGGGGAACTGCAGCAAATTCGGATTGATGATTGTCAAACCCTTTAACGAGAAATAATTGAATGTAAAATCTATGTAAAATTTATCACGAAAACGGGAAGTCATTGGGTCGGGTGTTATCTTCTGGAAAATTCGTTAAGGACCGAGTTTGAGTCTAGAAAAGATTTACGGGCAATATCATGAGAAGTATGATAACCAATGGGGACTATAAGGTAGAGAATTTTATTTTACAACTTAAAAACAAGATAAAACACATTTAATGTAGTTTGAGCAAGATATCACTGAATATAAAATTCGATGAGTTTAAACATATTTCAAAAACATATTTCACCTTCCCAGTGATAACAAAATATCAGCAACTTGCGATATTACTTTTTAAGATATTTTCCAAAAAGTACAAGCCACTTTCCGTGGGAAATGGTCCAGGTATTCACTCCAGTGAGGCTTTATTTAAAGAATTAGGAGGTTCTGGCGTATAGATTGTATCAGAAATTTAAGTGTTTGGTTTGTACGCTATCTTATCTATTTATAAGTAAATCAGTTACTGTATAACGTTGTAGAGTCTTAAAACAATCCTCGGTTGTGAATGCGTTTTCACCATACGGCTTGAAAAAAATGAGTCAAGTTAAAACCTTATATATCTAGATTTAGTTAATTACTGAGAATTTCAGTCATTTTAAACACAACTTTCGCCTCATTAATGTTATGATATTTTCTTCGTGCTTTTCCAACTGCTTGAACTTTAAAATAAAATTCGAATATTATCTTATATATAGCAAAAGAAAATTCTCACTGAAACTACCTTAAGAATTGGACTAAATATAACCACTTGGACTAAATTGTGGGAGAACGTTAAATTTTTTTTTTCCATTGTTCGATTTTGACTTATCGGCCTATAAATTTAGATAATTATGATCTAACACAATACTTTGGTGTTCTAAACGTCTTTTTAAGATTAGCACTTTGGTTTGAGCAGTTTTTATTTTGCTTATTTACGGAAAAGAATGACACATGTCGTATCCGGAGAAGTGGGCGAGCTGCGATAACGTGATTTTCAACGTCTTGTTGTTACAAAAGTTAATTTGTCCAGCCCGTGAGATTTCGCTATATATTCTCGTTTAGAAAATTAAAATAAAATTGGGGATTGGCCTCCAGATATTTAGTTAAGGAGGACATACATAAGGAACGTGTAATTAACATTCATTCAATTTGAAAAGATCGATTTTCTGGATTTGATCGATTGAGTAAGCTGAAGGGATGAGGCTCAGCAGCTAGGGTCGTTGCCCAGATCGCCATATAGATCTCTACTGATCCCTAAACAGCTGTGGGATTCCCGGTATTTGTCTCAGTCCTTCAGTAGGTGTCTCACGCTGAGTGGAGTGTCGCATTCATCACAGCGAGGAGGCATTATCTCTTTGTGTGAAGAGGAACGAGTGGGTCAGAGGGCAGTGACCTATTCTCAAACGCGTGATGACAACCTTCTCTCTCCCTGCTGACATATGTGGGCCACGCTGAAGGTACAAGGTTTCCCTATTAGCGGCTTTAAGAAATCATTGTATTGTTCTTTCTGAGCTATAACGGATTTGAAAATCGTAGTGGTATTTTTATTTTAGTTTACCTTAGCTTTACTCCCAAATTTGACGTGAATATCTTATCTGCTGACGATGACATTAGAGAAACTACCACAAAAGCGATATTTGAGGCTCATTAATTTGATGTTACAGTTTTAAATTTTTGGTGTTTGAGCAAGGAATTGAACTTAAATCGGCAATGGCATACCACGATGGAAAAACCGGTTCTCGATCAGTCAACTAAGCATTGTTGCATTGTTAATCACTGTCGGGATTGACTCGAATTGGGAACGGTGATCCTCCGATTTGTCCGAGTGTTGTTGCCCCTGTCTGAATTAGTTGGACAGTATGTGCTTAATGACCTTAGCCGTCGATGCACATAAACTTAAATGCTACTTCTACGACTCGAACCTAAGCTTAGATTGTGCTCTGCAATTCACTTGTTACGTCGGTAGTTACTTTAACTGCACATATATAGAGTGGTGATGAATTGAAATTACGGGACACAACCATGACTTTGGACCTATCTGTGAGAAAATATTTTCACATCATTTGTGAAACTGCATTACCTTGAAATAAAATGTTGTCGAAAGCTGCAGCAAACCAATGTTTGGATCGATGGCCGCAGATTGTCGATAGATCGAAAATCGAACTCTCAACTTCCCGACGGCATTTTCTCTGGCATGCGCTTTCGTTTTAAATAATTTGCTCCATTAAGATTGGATGAGAAATCGAGTTGAGGAATGAAGTTCAGTCGGTTTGTCGTCTCTTCTCTGTAAGAGGCGCTAGGCGGTAATGAAGTTTAGCTCCTTATGCACGAGCGTTGATTTGCCGTTGAATTGCTCTCCTTACCTGATCAAACACAAATATTTGAGTTACATTAATGAATCCTGCTCTTTCTTCCTCTACTGAACAAGATCTTACATTCTTCAACTCCAATTTGCTATAAAATGAAGTAAGGTGATGGTGTTGTTTTGGTTTGATACGTTAACGGGAATACAGTCGGCGAGGCAGTGAGCTATGTAAATTAATGGTCCACGTCATAATTATGGATGCCGAATACTAATCAACGATATGATTGTAATTCAATTTCTACTAAAGGCGCTTGTGTGTTGTGGTCATAGTATAAAAAGTTAGGATCGTTGTCCTGATCTCCCTATCCCGATTGAAGGATTCGGTTCTAATTTGTTTTATTATAAATAGCGGCATTTTACATTCCATCCATGAATTCCGCATCCCTTTTGTTTAGATTCTCGATTAGACAGAGAACCAATGCATTGTATTCAAAACCAACGAATTGGATTGGATATACATACCAATTTTCAGCAAGTTATATATTTTGTCCGGGTTAAAACCTCCATTGACTAGAATATTAGGGGATCGAAAAACAACAGAATATGAAGTTTAATGACTCTTCCATGTTTAATGATTATATTCTTTGTTTAGGATTTTACATTGCGTGCTTGTAAAGATCTAATGTTAAGGTGCTCTTCTTCCCGAGCAAACTCCTTAATATTTGAGTTCCAATAACGATTTCCGATTTTTCAACCTCCATCTGTTAATTCCTATATAAGTTGAAGTTGACCACCTTGGATACGTGTAATAACAGCTGTTGATGATTATACATTTTCAAACTTCTTGCAAACACCAAGATGATGAGACTGTCATCACCATTATAAGTTATGATATTATGAATATAGATTGTGTATCAATTCTGAGTTTGCAATGACATTCCTCCAGAGTTCTAAATTAAGTAATTAAACTATGTAATAAAAAATTGTGATAATTTTCGAGACACCTCTCAATTGGTAGTTTTTCGCTGTAACGTACGCTATTCAGACTTCTCAACCAGCCACTCCGTCCTCCAATCATGGAACTAATTTGGAACATTCTAAAATCATTGAAAAGGTACGAAAAAGTTACAGGTAGCATCGTGTGGACATTGTTTCTTACTCTAAGGATTCAGTTAGGTTCACAGGAGGATTCACTTTAATTGATGATCCAATATCGTGCGGGAAGTAATGTGGAGGTCAAATGATATCCTGTGTGTCAGTCAGAATAAAGTGTGATCTTAATTTTTTAATGTGCATTATCGTGTCCTGCATTCTTATTAACAGTCACCAATCCAAAGACTGACTTTCTGCAGCTTTTTTCTCTGTTTACTATCAGCTAACCTCTTCATTCCTCCATTAGTGTTAATTATAAAATTTTTCATAACTGTCCTGATGTATTCCAGAATTTATCTTCTTTGGTAATTCTTCCCATTAATTTCTCCTTCCGTCATTATTTTTAATAGACTATTATACCTTAGACACTTCCCTTGGACTACAACCTAGACGCGGTGGTGATCTCTAGTGCCGAATCGATTTTAAAAAATTCATCGCTCCTGATAGCACCACCCATGCCACTTAGGTCGAAGGATAGCAGTCAGAAGAAAGGTAGTTTACGTGATGGAGTTATGTTAAAAATACTTTTGTAAAGTGATGACGGAAAAGTCCACCCAATAATCAATTGCCCTGAACATTTAAGTACACAATAGAGTATTCAACACCGGCAACTACGAGACTCCGTCCACTACGGGGTGTGTCTTGCCCGGCAGCGGGAAAGGCATGGCCTCTGCGGTCGTCATCTCACGAAATCCATTTGTGACAATGTCAACAACGGATTCTAGGACTAAGAAATACATTGCGTAAGGAGATAGTAGTCTGCATTAAAAAAAACCGGGTGAATTTTTACTCTCTTCTATTTAAACTTACCTTAACCGGTAGAATAAAATTAGTGTCTCAGAATGAGCCCTTTGTCTCTCCTACGTCACGGAAAATTAATATTTTCTTCCCATATCTTCTCAAGAAGTCTTCATTAGTGATTATCTCAGCCCACTTAATCGTCATAATTCTTCGATAACACATTTCGATCGCCATTTCGTCCTGCAGTACCTAGAATTCGTGCAATAGAACGAACGCGGGTAGGTAGCGACGAAAAATGTATTCTATGTTCCGCGCTCTCTTTAATTATGAATTTAGTGTACGTATCGATTATAAAAATTTCCACAGGTGAGAAAAAAAATGAGAGGATTATAACTTTGCTGGAGGGGGACTCGTTCCAGATGGGGGGGGGGGAATTTTTTGCCAGATAGTGGAAAAGAGATGGGAACGAGGAAGAGAGGAGGCTTTTTGGATAGTAGTAGCGTTGGGTCGTTAATAGGAAGGGAGGAAGAGATCGTTAATGAGGAGAGATTTTGAAGGGAAACGAGAGGGAGCGGAAAAAGATGATGAGATAGAGGGAGAGGAAAGAGGTGTGAATTTGAGAGATGGATGGTGGGTGTTTGGGGAAGGAGTCGGGCAAATCAGGGCTTTAGAGAGTGAGAGAGAGAGAGAGAATGAGGGAGTGAGAGAAGGTAGTGGGAACAAGGGGAGAAGAATAAATTAGAAAATGAGGTGGAATAGAATGGAAATATAAAAGGGGTCCTCCGGAATAAAAGCCTCCATAAAATCGTTCTCCTGAACTTAAATACAAAGACAACGTTATCGCTTAATGCTGCGCGAAAGAGAGAAAACACTCCATGGAACGTAAACAGATTACGCGAGACGGACGGAACTGGGGAACTTGAAAAAGAAGTTTAAATGTTTTATGAAAGGATGTATTTACGTATAATGAGGAAGCTATGTACACTATGTAACATTACTTGGAGAATTGATATATTATGTTGTAATTGGGTAATCATACAATATTTAAAGACATAGAAACGTTTAAAGGACGAGAGATAAGAAACAGTTGTGCACTAACTTTTGCAATTCTTTGGTACTTTAGAAAAGTTACACATTATTGGCTAATATGAACTTAATATAAATGTCTATTTGGAAGAAAATTAGTTACGCACCAGAGCTCCTTACATTCCTTTCCCCAAGATAGCAGACGTGATGAAATTTCTTATATCAAGGAATCAGTGAAAATAGTCCTGAGATGTTCATGTGTCTTTACCATGAATCGTTTTTGGATCTTTCATATACCTGTTATGTAGTATATTTCAAATTTGGCGATGCGCTAATATATTTTTGGCAGCCTTAGAACGGTGCTGATGCTACTGGACAATGGTAGCTAGTAAACCAAACGTCCTTGTTGAAGACTGGCTTCATGTGTCCCTGCACTACTTATTAATACTGCCAACTTCAATCTATAAAACCTTGAGAAGGAGCAATTCTCGTAAGGCTGGTACCCTGATTTTCGTGCAGTCCACAATTTCCTCACTTTTCTCTCATCGCTCATTTAGCAACTCCTCTTTACAAAGCCATTATTCCCATGTCGTGTATTTCATAATGACTCGGAAGCGGCAATTATGAAGCAGTAGCCGGAATGGACGGTCCAAAATATAATTTCGCCGTGGGCAGATAGGCGTGAGAGGAGTTGCGTGAAGCCTTGTTATAACTCTGCGTGGAGGCCAGAAGAAGAAAAGAGATGAGGGAATCCCTGAGAGGCTCTAGGCAGAAAGGAACAGGTAAAGCTTATGTCCCGCGATCACATTTTTTGGCTAAAAATTTAACTAACCTAGTTAGAAATCTTTCGGAATATAAGACCAAGTATAATTTGAGCTAACTCAATATGTGTATGTCTAAAATACTTATTGAACTTATAAAAGGGTCACTGAAAATCACCATCCATGTGCGGACAACGGTGAAGCCTGTCATTGTTCGTCAGGTTGCTTTACACGAAAATAGTTGCATCCCAAACTCAGCCATGTGTTTTCGTCTCAAATACAATTTACTCTATGACACACAACAATATTTTGACGAATTAAATATATTTGAAGTAAATTTGAGCTAATTATTTTACTTATTGCACAATACTAAGTACTGTAGTTCGACATTTACATCTGCAGTCGCGCACATTTATACGTTACTTGTAGGTCAGAAGCGATGGATGGTGTATTTGAGTGCCCTATTCCTTGCTCTTGGTGGGCTAATTCAACTGTGGTTCCTCATTTTAAAGAGCTATAAGTCGGCTAGTTAATGTTTTTAACTATTCATAACCTCGAAAATAACTCACCAGTAAGTTTACTGTGGTGATACGCTGTCATTTCTGTTGACAGTGTAGCCACTCGGGATAGCAAGCGATATTGCCTATAATTTCAGTCCCAATTCTCGTAGAACGAGCTGGTTGCTCTCATAAACGAATAGGAGGGTAACCCAGGGAGTAGAATAATGATAAACCTGGATAGGAATGTTTGCAGTAGGCTGCGGTGGGCACTAAAGTGGGTCCGGAAATTAGTTCATCAGAATCTGCATCCGCGTTGTACTCTCGAGAGCCACCGTTAGGACGTGCGGCACCAGCCAAGGTTTATCAGGTGAGCTCATATTTTTGTGATATTGCGTATGAAAAAATTGTTTGGCGTGCAGGGATTCAAGTATTTAAATTTAAGATTGTTTGCTCTTGTTCTTTTGTGGTCATGAATCGTGCGAGGTGAATAGGATTGTTTTAAATCTATCAGACTAACAATAAAATTTCCTCATTATTATTCATTCGTTAATTTATGTAGGTTTAGTCATGTCTTTTTTAAAAAACTCAACTTCCTTTTTCCGCCAACGTTTCGCCTTTTTATTAATGAGGCTTCTTCAGGGCTACAGTACAATGCCAGGAATACATTTGGTAATAATTATAATACTACAAAGATAAAAACGTTTTCAACCATAATTTAGTAGGTACCTCAAAGGATTAACTTTCTTACTGCGACAATGTTAACACAAAAAAATATCACAATGAAAATTAGAAAATTATAGAAGTTATCTTTGTTAAGAACAGTTTCCCAAGAAAACTTATTAAATTAATCTTATATAGTAGTAGCAATCGACTCACATATAATATGACGAGTCAAAATCCACCACCATTAAACCAACAACTATCAAACATTACAGCAAACCAACCAATATCGGCCCAAGACAAAACATTTAACACAGAACCACAAACAACCACCAACAACTATAGGAGGATATTCTACGTTCAGGGATTATCTGAACAAATATTCAAAGTTAAAAAAAATGTTAATTTCAAAATAACATTTAAAGCACAAAAAGCACAAAACAGGACAATTTATTCAAAATTAAAGAACCAAAACCCCAATGATTTAAAAAGCAACATTACTTATTCCATTTCTTGCCTTGAATGTGACAAAATATAAATATGAAAAACTTCACAGTGTCTCAAAAATAGAATTAGCAATCATAAATCTTCAATTAAAACAAATTCCGGGACCTGTGCTTTGGCTAACCATGCTCTAGAAAATAATCACACTTTTCAACTTTAAGGAAGCTAAACCTATAACTTTTGAATCGAACCTTCAAAAGAGGCTATTCAAATAAATGGTCCACATCATAAAAACTCTTTTAGTTTGTAACCATAGATCGGATAAACAGAATTTAAGCAACATCTATCATAATTTGATCTCCTATAACTAAAGTTTTTTCTATGCATTATGTAGTTTTCTCCAGAATTTCAATACGAATATGTTTTTTATATTCGTAAAATATGTAATATACATTCGAAATTTGAAGTTACGATACATGTAATTGTAAATTTCATGCTTTAGACTATTCATTTTAAATATTTTTATTTTCACTAATTGTATTTTTTAAACAAAATGTTAGCTTGGTTTTCTATTTTGGTTTTGTTTTTGATGTTGATTTTGTAACCAAGAGGAAGAGTTTATTTTTGTGTTACCATTGTCGTAGTACGAAAGTTAATCATTTGAGGTACTAAATTTATGATTGAAAACATTTTTATCTTTGCAGTATTATAATTATTACCAACTGTATTCCTTGCATAGTACTGTAGCCCTGAAGAAGCCTTAATAGAAAGGTGAAACGTTGGCGGAAAAAGGAAGTTGAGATTTAAAAAAAAGACATGACCAAACCTCCACAAATTAACCACTGTATTATCAAAGTGGTCAATAACCATTCAAAGAATACTCATTATTATCATTTTTGGAGTAATTTGCTTATCACTTTGATTTTTTTCGTAACAGTTATTTTTACTAATCCGGCAGATCTTCTTCGTAATTTAGGAAATTTTTAAGTAAAAAGTAATAATTTATTACGTAACAAATACAAATACAATATATTTACACATAATTTATGAGTCTTAGGCTGCCTTTAACGTCTTAAATCTGCCGGAAGGCTGCCGTCGGAGTATTCAATATATCGATACTGAAAATAACTCTATACGTGACACATGCAGTAATTGATGCATAAAACTTTGGCACCGTTATGTAAATCGAGAATGTCTTATTTTTTAATTCCAACTTAAATGAGTATATAAGCTTCCAAAACACGGCCTCAAGTTTATAGATGGAAAACATAAGTCTAGCGTTTTCATTGTGTCTGAAGTACTCGATAGATTGAATGAGTTACTATTAAACCGTCGGCGTGCTCGCACGAGAATTCAGGGTTGAGTGTAGACATGTGTATCTGTGTACTGAATAAAGGGAAAAAGGCCGAGTTAGCGATGTGCCAATAACATTGGCTTCCCGTCATGAGGGCTTGCGTTCAAATTCTAGGAGATGCGGAGAATTGTAAGTGTTATCCTGATCCCAGCTTGGGTCCCAAGGAGGGAGCACTTCGATTGCAGTGCCGCACCCGACGGACCGGATGATAAAATGTGGTATCCTTGGCCCTTTTCGTCAAGTGTAGACTCATGCTGACGATGGGTTTCTCTCCACCCGAACATAAGGCAAAAAACCTCAGTTGTCAGTTACGCAAAGTTACCCCCCCCCTAATTACTACTACGCATTGTCTACCTTTTTTGGGTCGTTTGCGATATTTCAATGCAAAAGGGGAAGGGTTTTGGAGAATTTCGGACTGGATTAATGTTGATTTTCACAAAATTTTCCATTAATCCAATTGGGGTAAAGAACCTTGGTGGTAAATCAACATAAAATTATTCCTATCAATACTTAAGCGCTTATTTACTTTTTTATGATACTTTTTTCAGTGCGAGTGGATGAGGATTTTGGGCCAACTATGAATGAAAGGTCTTTGATTCAGCACTTGGTGTAGGTTTATGCTGCGCCATTCGTAACAAGGACTTCAAAAACGTTTTCCAATGTTCAGGCTGCCCTAGGATATATAAAGAAGGACCTGAGAGAAAGAGTTTACATTTCGCCTTCGGCGTACTCACACAAGTATTCAGGGTTTGAGTGTTTACACGTGCATCCGTACGCGCAGTACAGAGGTGGAAGAAGAGAAGGGTAGAAATGGGAAGGGACCGAGGATAGTGCCCTGGGGGACTCTTGACGGATGGGGAACGAGGCAGGATGGAGCGTAGGAGGAAAGAGGAGAAGAGAAAGACTGGGATGTGAGAGGCAATAGGGATGTGCAGGAAGGGTGGAAGATGGAGTGCCGTGGATGCAGTAGGATGGAAGGGTGGGGATAGTAGGAGCGTTGGGAGGGTTTTCAAGTGTGGGTCAGGGGAGGGGACGGTCCCCTTTTGCAGGGGCGAGAGCAACTGTTGCGCGTTCGTATGAGCAACAAGCGGTGCCTGGCACTCGTCCACTTCCACGTTCGATCGAATAGGCGGCTCGGTGGTGGGATAGAGGATGGCTGAATTGGGGAGGGGGGAAGTAGTATGAGCATACGGAGGGAGGAAGGGGGAGCAGGAGATAGGAAGAGGCCCGCGAGGCAAGGGCATTGAGATATACGTTTTGTATCGCGGAATAAATACGTTGTGTCGCATGTAGCGTGATGTGACGTGTCGCTTGGCATCCCATATCGATTGATATCCCTCATCGCATGATGTCGCACATCGCATCGTGTAGTGAGTGCTTTCAACTTGCGGCAATGGCCAGCGATATACGGCGATCGCCACGCTGCAATACTTACGATTGGGTGGAATAGTCAACGATCGTCAGCTATCGGTGGCTATCGTCTCCGAGGCGAGCCGAACATCTAAAGACAAATAAGAGAATTATCTCACAGCGCGAGACGCTGGCGATCGACACGCTGCAGTACTTACGATTGGGTGGAATAGCCAACGATCGTCAGCTATCGGTGGCTATCGTCTCCGAGGCGAGCCGAACATCTAAAGACAAATAAGAGAATTAGCTCACAGCGATCTCCTACGGCTTATTTGTACGCGAGACGGAATGCGCATGTGTGAATAGCCGCATTAAACTGTTTCATTTATTTTGGTCGCCTGGGTATCGTCAATCGCTGCCGTCAATAACTGGCCAAATATCTCAATTAAGCTAAAAATATAAAGCTGTCTTGTAAAAGAAAGAAAAAAATTTCTAATGCAGAATATTTTTGTCAGTGCTAAGTGCATTATGCTCAATAAACATTTACTCTAGCCAAAACAAAAACAATCGTGCAGTGTAGGGTTATTTTGAACATTCCTGACATCGAATGATGCCATATATCGTGTGAGAAAGCGTACAAACTGATATAGCATAATGGATGATATCACTCATCATAGTGTATCGCATTTTATCGCATATACCATGATTTCGCAATATATTGGTTATCCAATAATGATAACGCATATTATCGCATATTACGTGCTATTGGATATCCATGCTGCTTGAGATCACGAAATGACCGAGGTCGAAAGTTATTCAATGTCTCTACCAGTAGTAATCGCCATGTAATCGCAATGTATAGTAATCGCTAGTCACACTAACAATAAGTCGCAAGGTGCCGGATACCGCATATCGCTGCTATAGATGAAGCGAAATTGGACGGCAGTCACATGGGCGATGCTTGATGCCTGGTAGGGTAAAGTATACAACAGAGGTGGGACAAAGGGGCTAAAGGGGCTTCAGAGGTCTCTGCGGATGTCCTTCCGTACATCTGTCCAACCATCAACGCTTGATTAATCATCTATGACCTCAGACTCTCCGCTGCCGAGTGCCACCAAGTTTCGCTATACCTATACGTGATGTCGCATGAGTCATGGTATTGAATCTCTCATTATATTGAATTATAACGGATTCCGCATGCCACTTTCGCATGATATGTGCTGATATCGGATTACGCTACAGTGTGAACAACATAATAAAATTATGACAACACAAAGTATCAATAAAATACAAACATATAGGCCCGGTTCTATAATCTCTGGTCAAATAATTTCTCGGCATAAAAACTGAAGTTAATACGTTTTCCCGTCGATAATGATAACATCAATTAACCAAAAGGCTGATGTAATATGCATAACCCAAGGTAACATCGAGTTAACGGAATGGCTACGTCATCTTCTAGCAAACGTGAACCAGACATTACAAAACTGGGCCTTGATGCAAAACCTGAGCCCGGATAGTCAATGGAATTTCTTTTACTACCCCTTGAACCTCTTCTGCGAGCCCAAACAGAATGGGAACCCATGGGTTAGGAACCCCTGGAGTATAGCATGATGTTGCGTCGTATCGCAGCGCGGTGTATTTCATAGTCCGGGCAATCAAAAAATTTATATCTCAAAACAGCACAAAATCCTGGCATATCGCATGTGGCAGTCGATATCGTGGCATTATCGCGCAGCCCTAGCGAATGTGGGCGAAGCCCAGGACGAGGAGATAAGAACACAGCCCTATGGGAATTTTTGGAAGCTTCAGAGAGGTCAGAGTTGACAGACAAGTGCCGACGCTATAGGCTTAGAGCTCACAATCAGCCACCCACCCTGAGAATAGGCTCGTGCAAGCTTTATATCCCCTCTCGGAAATAGCTAGTAGGGGCCAAAAAGTTTTTATCTTAATACTTCAGCGTCTCTCTTGAGTACCCGTGCATTCAAATTGGGGGAAAGGTGACACCGGCTTTGATCTAAATCTCTATATTTAAAAAGTACGGTCTTTCTTTTTCGCAAGCTTTGCCGCCGAGTGAGGGACGTGTTCGACCGAAGCCCAGTCACGTGAGGAGTCCACCATATTTGGCTCAGAACCGTATTGTGAGGTGCATTAGTTAACGTTGAAGATGAAATTGCTTCCCCAAAATTTTTGTCGTTCTCTTATCCAACACCATTCCTTCTGCTGAGCTGCACCTTTGGTTGCTCAAAGCGACGAGAAAAAGGAGACATTTTTACAGAGAAAAGCTTTTATTCTTCATACAGGGCTTTACTTCGATCGTCTCTTGCGTGCACCTCGCGAACAGCGAGGCAAACTGAATTTTACGTTGTCATTATGGGTTACGCGTCATTCATTTTTGTGTGTGTGTAACTTGCACGTGATACGTCAAAGGAGTGTTGGCATGAGCACTTAATGGAAAAATTAGACGCCGACAACCATGGCGATTTCTTGAATATCTTATTCCCAATCGTATAATAGTAAATTTCGGATGCAAATCAATAAAGGTCCGTAAAAGTGGCAAACGCACTGCTGTGTGATAACAAGGTTTCGGCGAGGGTGCGATTCGATGAAGGTGCGGCGTTGCGTTTCAACTGCCATATGGAAGATAATGTCTGGGATTTAATCATTGATATTGATACAGATGATATTTATTAGTGCTTGGTATTAAACGCACAGTCCTTTCTGCTTTAAGTATCGACAAATATTGCTGCATGATATGAGCACATGAAATGAGAAAATACTACATATTTTTGGTTGCCAAATCATCTTATTATCTCGTTATTTTAATATTTCTCATCATATTGAAACATTAATTTTATTTGCTCTGATTATTTTGTCAACGTACTATTTCATAAAAATTTGGCATGCATGGGAGGTCAGCAATGGTGGCGTATTTCTTGGCGTCGATGGCATATTTGTCAGCGGCCCATCGTTTATCACCGAGACAGCACTGGTGCAGGTGCACGGCGTAGTCAACGTTGACCTACTATACGATTTTATTTTACGAGTTGGTGGCTTTAAAAATACCGGTAGAGCAATCATCAAAGACTGTGCGCTTGAGTTTGATAAATTGATGAACAGACGATTAAGGATGAAGATGAGCGACAACGTCATTACCGTACCGCGTATTAATGTTTTGTATCGCATTGATTATCGGCCCGAATTGCTACATACATAGTATAAAAAGGAGAAGTTAATAGGGCATGCTAAAAGATATTCCATCGGATGAGCGACTCATCAGAACAAACTGTGCCGTCACATCGGAACACCGCGCCGATTGCCCGCCGGTGAAGAGGTCGGCGGCGGCGGAATGCCGAAAATTCCCAGCGCCCATCTATGCTCTATATGCGTCCTACCTCTCTTCATTTCACCCATTAAAACCTATTCTATCCTCCCCTCTTTCCCGCTCGCCCAACATCCTCCCCACTATCACAGCCTTCAGCATCCCCTCGCCCCTCATTACTTGTTCCAAACATCTGCTCTGCCTTCTCCTAATCTCCTGATGCAGTTTTCTTTCTTCATCTTCCATGCCGAACACTTCCTCGTTTGCCTTCTTTTCCATCCATTTGACATTCTGAATTCTCTTTCACACGCACAACTCAAACACCTGCAGCCTATCTCTTTCCTTATCTTAAGTTATTGCACCGAGCAACGCAACACACGCTATTAGACGCTTTATCAATTTTTTCTTTGTTTTCCTCCATTAGTCCAATCCATCAATTCTCTCTGAATAGTGAAAGCCTCTTCCGCGTACGCAATTGCCCTAGTAATATCTATGTTCCTAAGTCCATGGATTTGCATTTAAAATCACCGGCGTCAACTAACTCGTCGAGGCTCGTGGTTTATTTTAAACCGCACCTATTGATGCATATAGTAGCAAGGGCGTGTTACCATGGAATTTATGACACCAGTCATGAAGAAGGGAGGGCATATTGGAACTTGATTTAGGAAAGGGCAAACACTGAGGTGCCTTCTGACGGATTAGTGTCTCGTCTGTTTGTTTTGCGTGGTAATAAGAAATTTTTTTAGCCATTTTCTCTCTAATTTTTTTCTCTCCTGTTAGTACTAGAAATGTAGCGCGGGTTTAAAATAATATCCTTCATATTCCCCGGAAATTGCGTAGCCTGAAAATTTTCAATTACTATTCTTGCAATCAACCTTTTCTATAAATTCTTATATAAAGTCCCCGTCATCAGCTTCCTCCTATCGCTGATGATAGGGATTTTATATAAGAGTGCAAGGAAAATGTTGGCAAAGTGTTTTAAAATGGAGGGTAGAATTTAATGGTGGAGAAAACTGATCACTGAGAAAACAAGGCTAAAATAGGTTGCAGACCTTAGAGTTGTGGGTGTGGATAAAAATGTAGAAGGTGCGATGAACGGAAAAAAACGAATGAGATGAAGAGTGCTATGCTTTATGGATGGGATGAAGAGAGGTATGAAGAGAGGTATGCTGAGATGAAGAAATAAATTGTGTAAGGAATCGAGGTTAGTCTCTGAAAAGTCTGGAGGATCCTTTCTAGTTATTATAATCTCGTTCATAACCACTTCTACGTTCAATGGCAGTAAACAATATAAACATATATTATTGACATTCTCTCTGTGCCGGAAGACTTATAGATAAATTCGCCATAAAATCGTATAAAACTACTATTTGTATCAGATAAGTGAAGTGAATAGGTCGAATAAGACTTATTTAACGAAACGTTTGGCCATGTCTTACAGCTAAGCCTACGTTTTCAAAATAAGAGATATTCATGCCTATAATGTTATTAAAATTCTTCAAAAATCTATATCCATTACGCTTCAGCTGACGGTATTGCTAGCGTTGGCCAGATATCCACACCGGGAAGAATATGTCTCCGCTTCATTGATTTTCGATGCGTTCCCATCATCTTCGGCATTAGTGTTCGTTCACGGCGGTGGGAGGATGAACATCCTATTGCTCTCGTAAGTGCCATTCTAAGCTAAACCCTCTGTATCCTGGCACAATCCCGATACATCCTTTGGGGTTCCAGTTATCATATTTCTCTCAGGACTCACGTTTCCATCCATCTCTTTCACTCAGTCATCGAATTTATCGAGAGTGCGAATTTTGAGCCCCATTTTCTTCTTCAGGCAAAGTCAGAATCCTAACTATCCTCAAGCGTCTTAGCTCCTTTTGTGATGAGTAAATAAGGTAAAGACACTTGTCTACTATGTAATGATCTCTATAAAAACTATTAATTTTCCCCAGGAACTTTAGTGATTCTGCTTTATGATATCATAAATACTGGCAGTGTTTGATAGAGATTGTGGCGTTGTTAGGTGCAGAAACGTAGACTCGGAGGAAAAGGAATGAACATAGTCCTCATTTGTTGGAAATGTGGGTGTGAAGGAGGATGGAGGAGGACCGGAAGGAGGACGGACGAGGAAGTGCTCGGAATTGTGGGTGAGGAGAAGAAAATGCTGGAAGAGATTAGGAGGAGGCAGAGTTGGTGGTTGTATCGGGTAATGAGGTACGATGGAATGCTGAAGGCCGTGATAAGAAGGGAGGATGTTGGGAAAGTGGGCAAGGGAAGAATGAGAATAATTTTTATGGACAGGAATAAAAGAGATAATAAGTAAGCCGAAATTAAGAAAGAAATAGAAAAAGAAGCCGTGCGGATAAAAAATTACATGCAATTTTGTTTTGCAAAAAATGAAATGTCATTTGTAATCAAATATAAATAACTAAATAATGAGATTTTCTCGCTCAAAAAAAGAAGGGCTGCTCATTAAAGTTGTAAAGAAACTGGAGCCAGTAGAAGAATTTTAATAACTTGATTAGTACATTAGAGGAAATTAGTCGAAGTGACTGGGAAATTAACATCATTAATGGCGTCAGAGAAAGTAGTGTTCTCTAATTGATGTGAACTGATGATAGAGACATTGCATGATAACGTGAAGAAAAGGCTGGCGAAGAGTTTTATATTGAGTGAAGCGTCGTATGGTGCAGACACATGGACTCTCAGTCAAGAGGACGAGAATAGGCTGCAGGTATTTGAGATGTGGGTGTACAGGAGATTTAAAAAAGTGCAATAGACAGAAAGGGAGACAAACGAGGAAGTGCATGGTATGATGGGTGAGGAGATGAAACTAGTGGCGGAGATAAAAAGGGGACAGTGTATGTGTTCAGAATGGGAAATGAGTGGCAATGAAATGCTGAAGAAGGTGATACAGGGAATGATGTTGGGTAAGAGGGGAAGGAGAAGAAAGAGAATAGGATGTATGGATGGGATGAAGAGAGGTAGGACGTATGCTGAACTAGAGAATGAAATAGTGTAGGAGACAATGACATTCGGTAATAAAATATTGACATCGGTATCCCAGCTTCCATCTATACCTATCTTAACCGATAGATCACCTCTGTTTATAATGATAAAATAACTTAATCTAATAAATGTTTACATAATGGATGAAAATTTAATATTGGTTGTGGTTTCTTCCTAATATTAAATAAAATTGAATAAAAATATACTCTGGAAATTAAATTATAAAAAAGGAAAAAAAACTATAAAATGAATGGAAAGGACTGTCGAGGAAGGAAATGAATGCAATTCAATAAATGAATTTTGAGGGACATAAAAATAAAATTAAAAAAATAGTGTAATTTTTTAATTAATCGAAATTAGGTTCACTGCAGTCTCTATAATGTATGCTTTTTCACTTATTCCCTGGCAGTGATTTTTCTCAAAATTTTCTCTTCATTTTGTCCGTATATCCATCCTTAAGACTCCCTTGCAATTCCTTAATTTCTGTTTTTGCCTATATTATAACTATTGAATGAAGAATCACCAGAATGTGAAATAAATTTGAGAAAAGGAAGGGCTCTAGTGGAGGAACCTTAAAATGGAAACACTGATAGTGATAATGTTTCTCAAGAATTCTTAATGTGCCAAGTTTTGCCCTATTCATCTGGATCTTCATTTCCTTAAAATATTCCATATAGAAGTTCATGAAATGAGATTATTTAGAGCATACTCTTACATGGAAATGAAGCCTGGATAATAATTGCTGCAAGGGGAAGAAAATGAGATTTTAAATGCGGTTTTATCGAAGAAGGATGAAGTTTCAATGGACAGAGGGAATTGCCGAGGAAGAAATCCTACAAAGAGCGGGAGAGAAAGATGTTTGATGAAAATTCAGCCAAGTAGAAGAAGCAAGCTTGTGTTATCTCCTGTGGCACAACACTTTAAAAACTTTACTGGATGGATAAAATGAATGGGAAGGATTGCTGAGGAAGGAAAGAAATGTAATTCATGGAGTGAATTTTGAGGGACGTTAAAATAAATAAAGATGGAGAAATATACAACATTTAGCTCAGAGGAGAATGGAGTGGAGAGCTGCAGCACACCAATGCTAGTGTGCGGCACAATGCACAAGGCACGAATCACAATGAAGGTGTTATGGCTGCTGATGATGCTCTGTACGATTGCCTACTCTTCTACAACGATGATTATTTCCTCATCTCTAGTTTTATCCATTCATTTGATCTTCAGAAGTTGAATCCAACGTCAGTGGCATTCATCCCTATCTGGTTGCTTGTTCCAGTGATGATTCATATCGACCCGCGCTCCAAAATTCAACTATATCTTGCAAACTAACTAAATTGGTTATTAAGCGTGGATTTAGCTCTTTTTGGCGATATTTGACAGGCATTTTCACGAATAAATTAAGTAAAAACTTTATTCAGGCCAATGAAATTTTGAATGATGGTAGATTATCAAAAGGTGAAAAAATGGACAACTCCCATAGGAACGTAGGATTGGATGCTTTCTCGGAAAATGGTTGAAGAGATTTTTTCTCGGGCTTTCGAACGGTTCAGGTTCTCCTGATGGAGGTGGTGAACCTAACCAGGATGGAAGCCCGAGATAAATTAGTTTCACCTCATAGGAAGATATTTCAATTCTGTCGAAACCGGAGATGAAAATACTTAGAAACTACCTTGGGAAAAATCCACGACGCAGTATCAGTATTATAACAGTGGAGATGGTTTGAAGAATTTGCTGATGTTTGATCATTTGTGCTTCGCAGACTTTTTAATTTTCCGTTGGTGCCAAAATATTTTTTCTCTTCGGCAATAAACACGGAAGAATATCACACTCATTTCCTTCGCGAACTTTGCTTCGCGACCCTATCAGTCATCGTGCTGCGTATCGCTAATTCGAGAGTAGCAGAGAGTAGTAGAGAGTAGCGGGGGGTGCGATAAGCTTCGGAGTTTGGCGCTCTCCCGTTATCTGACCGCATGACAGAGCTCCAACCCACCTGCCGCGGCCGCTCGCCCCGGATTTCGTGCCCAAACAAACCACGGCCGTCTAAGCCCTCTGTGATCGGCAGAGGCATATTTTGTGCTCTGTGTTTGCGCTTTGGAGAAATGGAGGGGGTAGATTGTATGAGATAACAGATAAAATTGAATCCATGCATTCAATATATTCTGGGTGCAACTGACACATAATATTTTGCGACGTAGATTTCAATTATTTTCTTTTGCAATTTATAGCTCTCGCAAGAGTTCCTTGCGCCGCTAGGTGGACGATTGTGGGACATGGGCTACGGAACTTACAAAATACTGTGAAACTTGCTAAGGTTGGTCGGTAAGTTAGAAAAATTCTCTAATTGCTGCTTTTTGGGAAGTAGGATAACCCGCCGCGCCGTCTCGTTTCAACTCGTCTCCCGACTAGACCTCAAGATAAGGTCTCTGGTAAATTCATAGCGATGGATGATTTTTAACCACTTGACTTGCGTGTGTGTGCCTAGTGCCTATTTTGGGAAGCAGTTTGGTTTTCATGACTCACTCTCTCTTTTCTCCTACATCCTTACCCTCTACCCCCTCCACTTCTATATCTCGTCGTTGCCGCACAGGGACCTTATTCAGTAAGGACTCGACATGGCCTAACCACTGCAAATCCGTAGATGTGTCGTCACAGCCCCCCGATTAATTTTTACATTTGAATGACGCCATTTGAAATTTTTTAGGCTATCACGTCAATATTACGTCATTGTCGGGGCTCGGATATTCCGAGGCCATACTAAATAACCTTACATGTCTTCGCCAGGAACTTCTGCGAAAGATATACATAAAAATTATGAAGTAATATGGTGACTGACACTGTAGATTAGGAAGTTACTGAATGGCTCCTTAAGAGTCTGCTGTAGAGCATTGCATGGTCACAACCCGTCACCAATCTGAAAATTGGGTTGCTTTAGCTCTCCGCTACACTATCTTATATGCTAACTATTAAATTCTCGCCCAAGTCTTCACTATGGACGTCTTTTATAAATTGTTACATCTATTCCATCCTTGGTCTTCCTAATTAATTCTTCCATTTAAATCCACTCGCAATATTGTTTTCAAGAGGCTGTCGTGACGCAATATGTGTCCAATTAGATTGTCACTTCTTCTCTGAGCTTTCATCACGTATTTTCTCCCCAACTTCTCGTTGGACCTTAATTATTGGTGATTTTCTCCCACCATTTGATCTCCATCAGTCTTTGACAACATCCATTGCTTTCAATATTCTTTGCATTGCCTTGTCCAAGCTTTATTGGAGTAACTCCAAGTACGTGGGAATATGCTCCTATGCTTCATGAAGTGCTTTCTTATTTCTATACCTATGTTTCTGGATGTTAACACGCTCGCCTTCTGGCAGAATGCCTTCAATGCTTGGAATGTTCTCCTTACAGTATCTTTTTTGCTTCTTCCATCGGTGGTAATCCTACTTTCAAGGTAAGTTTCTTCTACTTGCGTAAGTTTTTTCGCGCTCTAACTTGACGATAACTCGTATTATAAATTTTTTACACAAACAGTGGTTTTAAGAGAAGATTTATGAATCATCTAAGGAGACATAAAAATTATGGTTAAGGAGAAGGTAGTGTTAATAAATAGCTATCTTCCAAACAAAAAGTAGAAGAGTAGACGCCAGAAATCCAGGCAAACCTACTTAAATTGGTAAATTAAGATTCCTGCATGTTTAGGGTTACATCCGCGTTGGTTATCGTTGCTGACAATAGTTTCTTCCGAGTTTCAATGGGCATCTTCAGGTTGAAGTGGATTTTGAACATTTTTTCGGGTTTATATCGAAATTCCTATGGGTATCGGAATTCCTATGGGTATTGCCTTCGTAATTCTTAATAAAGAGAGGCCAAAATACAACTGGTGATGTACTCGAACTACCGTAAATCCAGTAGAAAATAAAATTTATGCGCATATCAACCTCGTTTACAGTAGTTTACACTGATAAGTAATTCAAGTCAAGTCCGCCCTTCTGCCCTCCAATTCGGAGTGATACGAGGAGGAACTCTTAGCTCTTGCGACCTGGAATTTGGCATCAGAGAGCCAAGAATCTTGTTATTCCCTCTGTTACTCTCATTAGTTTCTGCGGTCATGAGCGAGGTGGGTAAGATTATACGTGTAGCATGGAGTGTATTCCAGTCATGGATTCAATTGCACCAGGATCGGAGTTCTGTTTCTCCGTGATGCAATGCAGTCATGCGCAATGGTTTTTTAAATCACTCTCCCCTCTGATTTATCTGATCTATCCTCAGGCTCAAATACTAGGAGGAAGTGCGCATCAGTGGTAAAAAATCTACTCAAAATCAAATTCATGATGATTAGGAAAGAAAATACCTTGCTATCCCGTACAGTATAAATTTATCTGGCCAAATGATGATAGCCTGTATCGAAACCGGTTGAAAATAAATGTTCATTGTTTGTAATAGGAAAGTAATTTCTTTCCAATTCATTATATTGAAAGAGTTTGGGACCTTTCGGAGAAAGAGTTAATTAAAGAAAATGTGAAAGCTCGTAGAAGATAATATATATATTTCTGAAAAAACTGCAGTGGAATTAAATGAAACTGAATTGATAGTTGAAATGGATGTTAGGTTAGAGAGTAGAAGTAAGCAAGATATATGAAGTATAGAAAGGTGCAGAGGAATCAAATTGACTAATGTAATTGACGCTTTCTTTTACCAAATCAATGCCTTTAACCACTCAAATAAAATAAGACAGAGTGATACAATGAGTGACCGTATATTCAAAGGTTTAAAACTCATCAAACCTGATGAGTAAGTTGTTAACATGTCCTATCTTGATAATGACGCGGTAGCTTTTGAACGGCAGTTGCCTGTGTGTCAACAAGTAGTGTGGACAATCCAACGTTTTATTTGTGAGCAACTTGAAGCGACAGGGTTAATTTATCTTTTTTTTCACGCGTTCAATTAGTGACCACTACAGAACCAATGTATTTAAACCCTTTGGTGTATATACGCACATTGATCGCATTTTTTAATTCTCAAATATCAAATGATGGATGGTATCCTCGCGTAGAAAATTAATCACCATACTTCCATGCTCTTTTCGCCACTTGCGGTGATTGACGTCGTGGTTGCCTACAACTAGTTTTTGAAATATTTGTCAAATTTAAATTCAGGGAAAGTATTAACTGAAGGATTTAGTTTTTAAATGACACCATATTTTATGCAGCCAAAGTGTGTGTTTTTCGGAGGCATTTACATACTTTTGCCCGGTGTAGAAATTACGATCTGCGGTGTGTCAATGACTTTGAAACCGATGAGCCCTGGAGGCTTTTTTGACCTCTTTAGACGTTGCAAACACTTTTAGGCCTAGGCACTCTCTTGTCTTACTTGTTCTATTTTATTGCAGATCAAAGTCGCGCAATCGGTGACCGCAACGAAGACAAGCCATTCATGCATTCAAACCCATTATTGCATATACGCCTGTTGGACGCATTTTTCATCTGCATATACCGATTGATGGATGGTGTCCTCACACACAAAATTAATTCGCTAAACTTCCATTCCTTTTTCGTCCCATGTGGTGATTTGTGACTTGGCAACCCTCTGCTGGTTTTTGTAACTTGATCAAATTTAAATTCATACCAATTACAAGTTCAAGGATTTAATTTTTTTAAACGACTTTCCAATTTCATCTAACCAAGGTGTATGTTTTTCGTGAGCAGTGACATACTTTTTCGTAGTGCAGAAGTTTCCGTGTTGATGACTTTGCACCCAATAAACTATGGAGGCTGTTTTTGTTACCACTTTTGACATTAAAAAAACGCTCAGGCCTGTCTTCTCTTGTCTTACAAGATTTCTCCTTTCTAGTGCACGTTGGACCCGAAACGCTCTGGATAGAGGGGAGAGGAAATAAGTTTTTGAAACTTGGTCAATTTTAAAGCAAGGCCAAGTATAAAAATAAGGTTTTTTAAACCTATTCCCGCACTTCCTCAAACATTAGTGCGTGTTTTTCTGAGACCCATGCATGCTTTTTCCTAGTTTAGAAGTATATTAACCACTGTGTGTCGACGACTTTGCACCAGATAATCTCCCTGGAGACTTTTTTTCACCTCCTTTGACGTTAAAAAAATATACTTAGCCTTAAGTCTCCTCTTGTCTTGCAAGTTCTCCTTTAGTGCTGGTGGAACACGCAACGCTATCGAGAGAGGTAGAGAGGATAGTGTCCATAAGGGGAGGAGGGGGGCAATGATTTCTCCGTCTCCGTTCGGTTCCCCAGTGCACACACCCAACACCCCCACGGCGTCGCCACCGTCGTGTAATGAGGTTTCGCCCTATACACACCCCCTGCTGCTGCAAAACCCTATCGCCTTGGCTACGTCGCAATAATTGAGGTTTATGGTGGCGCCGGTCTGTCGGATGCTAGGCGAAGCTCACTCTCGACCGACTAAAAAAGAAGAAAATAAACGAGAGTGGATACCGTGGAAATTATATTATCTTGCTCAGGGGCACTACACTCCGAACGGAGAGCATGCGCATTTCACGGAAGAAGGAAATGCGCGGTATTACACCGTGAACCGGGATGAAATAGACGTGCTTCCTATTAATTATGTCCGGGTGTGTGATTACGGAGCTTAATAGCGTTATTTCAAGTTTTCTACTGGTATAATCAATAAAAAAAACGCGACGAACGTTCATCAAACTGTTCTTTAAAACCCCTGCTTTCCCATTTTTGGAGCAAGTCGCAACAACTCTGACTGGGAGCAGTTCGCGACAATGGACGTTCGCTTTTTGGATTTCTATGGCGACAAAACGAGGGAAAGATACATGATCGCGCCCCAGATCTCAACTTTGAGTCACTTATGATATTTTGATGCCCCAGGAAACTCGTTTATCCCAGCCATGCATGAAGGATTAATTGAATGAAACGGACTGTCATTCATTTTTCATGACTTGAGAAGACCAAGGCTTAGACTGAGAGCAGCCTCCTTAAAAATGACTGCTATGCGTAGAAACTTAAGTCGGTTTCTTTTTTGGATTTTTAAAACTGCGATACAATCCTCGCATTGAAAACTTCGGATGATGACCTATGGAGTTGTATTATTTTCTTCGGGGATGCACTACTGAAGGAAAGTAATCACGTTTCACGGAAGTAGGAAATTTACGACATGTTTTTTCATCGTTAAAAAATATCTATAGTCAAACCTAAGAGCATATACGGTGAGTTTAAGTCGTTGCATATCCCCTGTCTATCACTTTGATTGCTTATAGCAACGGTATTTATTTTCTCAAGAAGTACAGCAAATAATTAGAGTTAAAAAAAAGCCGGCGAGCAAGCACAATGAAAATACAGAGGTGAAAATAGTTTCTATTTCCAACCGATCACCCGCCCATGACTCCAATGAAGAGATTATGTAGATAGGTATCTGAAATCATCTCACCCCGGCATATATATTTTAGTCTATATCTCTGGTGAGGTTAAATGATTTTGCACAGTGGATTTTCCGGGAGATATGGAGTTTTATTCCAAAGAACACTGACAAATATATAACACTATACATGATATTCATTAGCAAACTTCGCACAGTAACTTACAACAACTCACTTTGACTGACTTCCACCAACTACGACCAACTGACTGACACAGTCCAGAACATGCCACACCACCTCGTCGCACACACACTTTCGACAGTTACTTGTTAGAAAACAGTTGCCGCCAGTGGTGCGCCAGGGTATATGAGAAATTGCTTCTGTTATTACAACAATATCTTATATAGTCATATTAGTCTTCGCCTCAGTTTTTATATGAAAATTATTCTTATCTCACGTGAAGCATTCGCATTCAGAAATGATATAAGTTCTGGCTTTGCGTAGAAGTAAATTATATTGGGTTATTCTAAAACAACGAACAAGTATTGGTATGTAAGTATTGGTTATCAAATTTATCAATGAAACTATGTATCTTCGGCAATGCTTTCGTTATATTTTTAAGTTAAAGAAAAAATATACATTTTTAAATTGAAGTTCTCTTTAGCACATACCTGCCTTAAGAAATCATGCTAGCATGAAATTTGTAGTATTGGCGTGTTAAATCGTATGAACCAGCCCCACTCTCTGAATTATATCTGGGACTTGACCCAGTTATTGGTGATGATATTTTGATGTCCTAGGTAAATCGTTTATCCCAGCCGAGCGTGAAGGGTTAATTGCATGAAACGGGCTGTCATAAATTTCGTGTAATTTAAGTTGATTACATTCTGGGCGACTAGCTTCACAAGCGTCTCATGCATGTCCTAACTTAGCCATGAATCTGCTTAGGCATTACTCTTTTGGTTTTATGTCTAGTAGCCAGTTTGGTTCCCGCCGGCCTGCTAACTCAAAGGTTGTGGGTTCGAAAGTCGTAAAGGGATTGTGATAGTCCAAGTATTAGGCTATGCAGTGCGATGTATAGTGATAATGAAACATGGTGGCTGTGAAGCTTTATGTTCTCTTCATTTAAAGATGCCATTCCTTTCTGAATGGCTCCGCCCGGGTAATGAGGTAGTGTAAGCATTTGATTACCAGGGGTTCATAGGTTGCAAACCTTCAGTGTTAACTTAAAAATGCTCTATTTGTTATTTACATCAATTTTCTAGCTCTTCTTATCTTTTGATGCAACTTTGTTTGGATTGTAAACCTTGTTGTGAATTGCGCTACACTATTTTGGAAATACCCTATACTCTGTTTTGAGAGAGACAATATCGATAGATTTTCGAAATTGTGTTCTTGGAAATATAGTGTAGAAATCTCACTATGACTATAATTAGTCCATTATTATCGCGCATTTGTGAATTTCATCATACGACCAATATGGTACCGGATTTCAAAGGCCTTTCGGTGCGGCGGAGATGACGTAGGTACGACGCAATCATGGTTGGATAGCAGTCAAAATGATTTTAAATTAATGTTTTTGACATCATATTGTTCTATGAAATTCGTAGTTAAACGTCAATTATTACGTGACTTAACATTTAGAAACGCGACTGTATAATTCAGAACGATTCGTGTAGCTTTTATTCCCTAACGAAGTAATTCGCTTGACGGTATTCCGAGAAAATTTATGAATCGGCGTATCCCTATATGCACACTGTCATAAAAGTGATGTCCTTGGTTATACAGTAATCCGTGCTAATTTTACATGAAGAATAACGTTCATGACTTAGGGCCGCATCCAGAAACAGCTGCTGCATGCTATATCCAGAAACCCCGCTACTCCAAATCGCTCCAAATTGGTGGGGGCAGTGTTGCCACATTTATTTTGGGCTACATTGATGACGTAGACGAATGTAGTGACATTTATGTTCCCCTAGATGCGGGCATCGGGAGGAACTAAGGGCGATAATTGAATAACGAATTCTCAACGTGACTTAGTAAACAAGTAAACAAACAAGTAAACAAAATGGAGACAGGGGAAGGGAGCAGGATTTCCACGGAGGAGAAGAATTTAATAGTAAATTTAGTCGTCGCGAGGAAAGCTGTATTGGAGTCCAAGAAAACGGATGCGTTAGTATTTCCATGGGATTCTCCCGGTCCCTCAAGTTTCTTCTCGGAATCTGATGGCCTTCGTTATGTACTAAATGCCTCAGAAAATTGGCAAAATTATCATCGAGTACCTGCCGATACATGATGACGATCTGCGCGCTCGGGAAACTCTAGACAAGTACCTAGTTACCATGCGTCTCGACTATAGTATACTGCCGATCGCCGATGATTGCCGTCTGGCCCCGGCGGTAGTGCCGGGGCCGGCCCCGGCCGGGTAGTTGTCGGCGCGCCGGGGCAAGCCGGCCGGTGTACCAGGCGCCAAGTTGGGTGGGAAAGCAATACCCCATCAAGTTTTGCTCACGAAGTGTCGGCACCAACTTTATAGGTGATTTTTTAAATAAAATGTTGTTAAATCTAGACGTTAATTATGAAAAGTTTGCGCTCTAATTTTTTTTAAGGTAGCTATTGCTGAATAATCCTTCGCCTCACCAACATCACTCGTCATGGTGGGTGGCAAATATACACGTACAACTGTCGATTGCATTTGTGTAGTGGGATATTCAAATATGCATTGCATTATAACGCCCAAAGATGTACGTGACATTCATTATGAGATGAATATAACGAGATATTGTCAACGGACGTAGAAGCACTATGCTATTTCCATCTATCTCTGAGACATTCCCATAAACTTTTACTCATCATTCCAGTAACAAAATTACACATTTTAGGTACGCTTACACGTAA
This sequence comes from Pyrrhosoma nymphula, assembly GCA_963573305.1. Taxonomy (NCBI): domain Eukaryota; kingdom Metazoa; phylum Arthropoda; class Insecta; order Odonata; family Coenagrionidae; genus Pyrrhosoma; species Pyrrhosoma nymphula. The sequence continues at coordinate 31,528,261 of OY754339.1, forward strand.
TTGTACATTGTTTTCCATGGCTTGGAACTCTCATTACTTTTACTAGCAGTAACTGAGTATGGATAGAGCTGGCTGGAAGACGGCTTTCTTGTTTTGAGTATTTTACGCAAACTGTAAATTTCACAGACACAAAGCGGTGATTTCAACTTTCTTTGGGCACTTATATAAAAATATAAATGGTTTACAAGGCAACCCACGGTCCATACCAAAGTTAATACCTATCATAACGGCAAAGCAGAAGAGGTTTCAGCATAGTTGTGTTGACAGTAGTTATTTTACGTAAAAAAGTATGTCACGAGCATCAAGGCAAGACATTAAATATGTACATAATTTGTTTTTCTTTAATTATAAATGGTTTTCAAGGCATGACAGGACCCGTTCGGAAGTTAATAGCAATTAAAACTGTGAAGCCGAAGAGGTTTCATCACGGTATTGTTGACGGAAGTTATTAATAGTTATGTTAAGTAAAATATTAATTCATCAGCATCAAAGTCCGTTGTTGAAGCATTCATACTATATTTTTATATAATAAGAAATGATTATCATGAGCTTATAGCCCTTTAAACGTCAATAATTATTAATTATAAATGCGAGACGATAAGCAGACGAAATCCGGCGGCCATGTTACTTGTAGCGAGTAGCATGGCATGGACCTCACTAGACTTTGCAGCGGGTGATCGTAGCGGAGCTCGGCCGCTATAGCAGCTACGTCACCATCTGATGACGTATCCAGCAGTAGTGAGGTTTCTGGATACGGCCCGTAATCACGATACATCTTGCCGGCCATCTCTTTGATGTGTCTACAAGTTTTACCGTCGTTGCTTTTCATCTGTCTCCAAAATTGAATTTTAATTATTTTTCAGGAGACTCGGAGGCCAGTTCGAATATCATTCGGAAGTCAGAAATTCTCTTTACCACGCAAATACGGTCATATTTGGATACTTTACCAGTCCCCTTAATTCTAAGTATAATACAATATACAAAATGAGGAAAGGGAAGAGATAAAAAGATAAATTCGCGCCTAATGTACATGCAGTGAAATAATTATCGATCCTAGGAGAAAAATAAGTAAATCAACCAGTTGTCAAGACTGAAAGAAGGACTTCCCTAGAAAATATTGAATCTAAAATTGCTTCTGTGAAAAATATTGAATCTAACATGAGATTACGTTCTCTTCAGGGATGAATAGGATTCCTAGTAGGGAGAAAATGAAAATATATAATATACGTAAAATCGAGTAGCAGTATTCAACGGAGTTAATAAACTAATCAGTAAAGTTATACCGTTAACTCAGGGAATTTTTAAGAGTATAGGCTGGGAAAACTTCCTTAAAGACTCATTTCATGCCACTAATACTCATTCATGACGTTTATCAAACCATGTTTTATAAATTCATACGGAAATACACGTTAAATACATTGTATGAAAGATTTATCCTAAAACTGCAAGGTTTTTTAATGCGACGCTCGGCTTTTTATATAAGAACTAGAAGTTGGACAACTTTCAAGCTTTACTCATTATTACATCTCATCACACCGCAGATAATAATTTAATTTTGCACCTCTAAAGCCTCGGGTTTAACTCCAGATCATTCACTTCAACTTCCGTAAGAAGTGCATGTTAAGTTCATTTTTATTACGTGCAGGCTTTGCCTCTTTCGTAAAATGGAATGATAAATAATAGTTACCCAGGCTGGAGAGAAGTGTCACGTGAAGGAAATTAAGTAAACTTTCCTTGTTTTTATCGTCGAAATCTTTGTTTTTTTTATTTGAAATTGTGAGAACTATTGCAAAAATATTTTTAAAATTCCTAAAATTCAGCGCTTTTCCGAAAAATGTCCCCGTAGCAACCCATTCCATTGTTGAAGAATATTTTGGGGACAACGCCCAAAAGAAATCGATGGATAAATCGTTTGGTAAGGTGATTTTTAAATTATGTACTGTTTAGTGCAATAAAATATTATTTTTTTCTTCCTTAGAATGTGCGGCGCCGGAGACTGAAGCGAGGCTAGTCATAGGATTAAGCCGCCCTTGGCCGTTAGAGAGCATAGCCCGATGGTTAAAAAAATATATTTTTAGAGTTTAACATTACTTGATGAAAGAAAACTGGTGAATCTGCCTACTTTTGAAGCGACTGAAGTGGTAATTAAGGGCCATTGAGTGCACATTTTTACAATTTTTCAAGTAAGCCGAATTTATTAGTACCACATTTTATTTAATTATATCTGTTCATGCGGTATAACTTACCATACCTGCGGCAGTGAAAATTAAACAAATTATATTTGACATTTTTGCCTTTACTAAAACACGTTATGACGTCAGTTTTCCGCCCAGTATCCGAAATTTTTGCGAAAGTTATTCTTAATTAAGTTTTTTAGAATCTTTACCTCGGTGTAATACATATCACACACATGTACTATGGGGGAAAAAAGTTTCCCAACAAACGGAGCGTCGCCACTAGCGCTCTGGAGAAAAATAGGCCTTCTCTCTTATGGCATACTATTCCAAGGCAACGACGAGGGAAATTCGAACACGGTAATATGATAGACTCATCGTTGAAGCCAGTGACGGATTACTGGCCGCTTGCCTTCCCCAAGTGTTATTCGCGCTGACTTCCAAATTGAGGCGCATTAGACAGCCCAGCATGCATTTCAAACGTATCATTGAACCCATTGAACGCTCTCGTTATCGCCATAGCTTCCTCTGCATTCTTTCTCTTTCCTCTCCTCTTCTTCTTGGCTTCGCTCCAATGCTCGCACTATAGCAAGGTCCTGGGATTCACCCGCTGTCTACTATCCTTAAAACCTGCGATATTTAAAGAACACCGCATTGAATAAGAGTTTCTTCTTTTAATCGTGAATACAAACGTATGTTCAATGCACATTTCAAGCATGGCGGTAGATTTTCAATGAATAGGCAAATAAATAAGCTTTCTATGCGCAAATATGTATTAATGAATTAATAAATACACAAATAAACTAGACTCGGAGACTAGGAGAGACTCGGAGACTGCACGCTAGGCTTAGATTACTTGAGCAATTAAGAATAGATATCTTTAAGAGCGACACGGAGAACATCATATTAGAACCCCGCTATATTTCCAGGTCCGACAGAAACGATAAATTAAGAGAGATATTTTGCCGAACGGATAGGTATAGGAATTCGTTTTTCCCCCGAACAATAATGGACTTAAATAAATGCTAGGCGTAATTTCATTAGAGTGTATCCTTTTTATATGTAAACGGCTGGTGTCCTAACACCCCCCGCCACACGCCTATCGAGGCGGCTTGCGGGTTAGTATGCAGATGTAGATAAAAAGACAAAAAACAGTTAGTAAGATAGATATTACATTTTGCTTATGATTGATTGCCTTTTTGAAATGTTGAACTATTTAAGCTTCTAGATGGAGTACGAAACCACTTTAGATTATGTAACTGGAGTTATTATATTAAATTCCAGCATATCAAAAAAAAATATTTTAGGCATTTATTCAAGATGGAAGTTACTTTTTTTAATACCATAGTATTCGTAAATTAATATTTTTACAGTATTTTAAATTAACTCATTTTAAATAAACGCAAAGTGAATAAATAAACTCTTGGTAGATGCACTGTTGGCCAAATTATCTGTCAACTTCATAAAGAAATGCAAAGGAAACAAATTTTCCGGCCACTCAAAATGGAGATACATAGCAGAAGTCCTGACGAACGGTTTAACTCATACTTAATATAAAACAGTATTTAATTTCACCCCCATCACAATCAATGACTCCTTGAAGTCTTTGACTCATTGACCCTATGAAATTGACCCAAAGATGCCCATACCACCCAGACGTGACCTTTCAGTGTCTCTTGGTTCTTCCCTTAATTCCTTGGTTCATTCCTTGACCATTAAGTCGCAAATATTTTGTATTGAATTCAGGTACTTTGAGTTTGGAGGGAAGGGTTACGCTGTACTGTGCGAATGCTCCTCGAAAAATCTCCTGAATTTCGCGCACTGTGGATGGGAAAGGTGTCCTGAACATATATTATTCCTTCGCATTATGGTACTACGTCGTTTATGTAAGAAAGTGATGAAAATACGAAAGATTCGGGCGTAGGTAATCCTTAGACGTCACTCTAGGTGGTGTTCTCAACAGCAATCCCGGCCCGACTGCAGAAATAGCTCTCCACAAACGCAGACATTTATGCCCAGATCTATTTTTCCTAGTTGTTTTTGGGTGATACGTGACAAACAGGAGAAATATAACTTTTTTTCTAAATATGTTAATGTTCTAAAAAGTACTATCAATGAATAAAGTTATATTTACCAACAATTGCATGTTCTCAATAGCTAAATATATCCATAATCAACACTTCTAATGTTTAATAATTGATGAAAGTTATGATATTCTAATATGATCCCGTTACGAAAGACCGAATTCTAACCTCGACATTTAATTAGTTTCGCTAATTTCTGGCTTTCTTACTGGACTGGAACTTCTCATACCGACTTCATGGAGGCGGTTTCTAATCATACAGGTGCTTTTAAGTTTAATGTCCTCTTTATCACGGCCACCCCGCCAATAGTAAGAGAGTTGTCAGCAGGATGCTAACGAATACTGCCATCATCATCTCGAGACGTGCATCTTGGTCTTTGCTTCTTTGTCGTGTTGTCATCATCTCATCCCCTCCCTCTAGCATTTTAGCCAGCAATATACTGTCTTTCTATTCCAATCCATTGCTCTCGATATTTGAGCGAAGTTGAGACTACCTCAACTGTCTCATCGATTTATCCCCTTTCTCCTGGACTTAATGGAATGTTTTGAATATCCCTGGAAGTTATCACAGAGAAATAGTGTCTTCAAAAGCAAATGCTTTCAGATTCACATTCCACATAACCTACCGATCAACTGCCATTCGTCTTTTAGCGATAAGCTTCCTGTGGTGTTACCTTTATCACTGCCTGCTTTTAGTTGAGCCGTACGAGAGAATTCAAAGACACGTTTCAAATGCATTCAAGGTTATCTAATGAACCTCCGTTCTTGGGGCCAGCGCGAAACCCACTCGGGTCATGCGAGCAGCCGGGAATCCATCACCGATTCGGACGATTAGTCCATCATCTTACTGTGTTTGAATTTCCCTCCTCGTGGCCGAGACCTAAGAATAACATGCCATCAGAAAGGAAAGCGATTTTCCCCCGAGAGCGATAGTGGTGACGCTCCGTTTGTTGGGAAACTTTTTCCCCCATAGTACATGTTACATACAAGTGTTATGCACTTTCATATTTGTTATAAATTCCTATGGAAATAATGTTAAAATAATTATTTCGAGTTTATAAGAAAACCTGTACATATGCAATCAAATTATAACGAAATACATCTTATGAGACCTTAGGGTACGTGTTAAAATAGCAATGAATTTCCAAAAAAAATGTTTCAATTTCACATTCAGAAATATACTAAATCACTTATGTGAACACGTATGCACATTGATGGTGAGACAAAACATCGTTCCGATCACCTTATGGAGGTTCCACTGCGATTGTGTGAGTCAAAACATAGAGTAAATTCAAACTTTTTGTTTAATTGGTTTAGAAAATCCTAACTTCGCCGATGACATTCGTTAGCTATGGAAAGCCAAAATTAAGGCACACATTTTGAAGATTAGTCCACAAATATATTATTAATGAACACGTTTTTATAGCAATAGACGCAGACTGCAGCGCCATTATATCGAATTACCATATTTGGATTTCAATTATCGCAATAATTACCTAAGTATTATTAAAAATAATGTGGTATGATGCATCAATTTTAATTGTGGTCAATTTCAAAGAGTTTGTCTTTGAAATCACCTGCCAGCAATACAGTCATCCCCCATAAGTGTATTGCAGCTACGTATGCCTTGGAAAGTCCTATCGAGAGCTTATAATCCTCCCTTATGAGCCATAGTGCACTCGTCCCAGACAATCAGGTTACATTCTGGAGGAAATTGGGCTGAGTTAAACTGTTTTGAAATGTTTTACATTAGAGTTTCAGTAATGTTTAAGTTAAGAGGTAACTTAAATGCTGAATGCACAGTTTTCCCCCAATCCAATAACGTAGCTGCTTTTCCAGACGATACGACATCGATTGCTATTTCTTTTCTTTCCTTATACTCACGAGCAATAAATTTACCAAAAATGTGTTGCCTATACTACTTGGAGTGTCAAGGAAAAATATTTTCCCTGAACTCGAATGCACACTATTCATTATTTCATCGTATACATGTATCTGTCCAGTGTTAAGTTTAAGAACGTTTTCCTCCACCGCCTTAGAAAGATGGGCAGTGTCATAAGATAGCTCCTTTAATATTCGCGATTGACTGTAACAGTGCTTACATCAGTAGGTAATGCCGAAAATTGCCTTAGTACTACTGTATAACCTTAAAAGAAAGTATGTTAAAATTTCATGGTTGTAGTTGCTGGAGGCCGTGATAGAGGGAAGGATGTTGGGTAAGCGGGGAAGGGGAAGAAAGAGATTAGGTTTTATGGACGGGATGAAGAAAGGTAGGACTTATGCTGAGATGAAGAAAGAAATATTTGAGGTAGATAGGGCACGGCACGTGTAAGAGTCCGTTGTATATTCTTTTACTTTCATTATAACCTACCTCTAACCGGTAGATTTCTTAAATGAATGAATGGTAGGTTTAGTATAAGTGGGAAAATACTCGGTTTTTATATTTAGACCAAAGGCCATTTTTTTGCTTGGGGGCAGGGTGGGGGGGGGGTAAAGTTCTCAAAAAGCTTTCTTAGTCCACCTCTACAGCCTCTAAGGGTATCATGTACCAAATGTAGTTCTTATACGTTTTGTAGTTCTTTTTAGTTACGCAGATGAATGAGTGAGTGAGTTACTTATATAGATGTGTCTACACATATATGTATAGTTGGAGGGCACGTTATTCTTTAAGTATCCAAAATATGCATAAATTGACATTTATGTCCTTTTACGGTGAGACCAAGAGGAACTGTACTGAAAAACTGCCTGCGGAACCACCCATTTTAATTGGAGCGTGCTCCATTGACGAGCCGTTACGATGTAAGAGGAGACTGTTGGGGGTGATGCTGCAATGAGTGCCTAGGAAATTATTCGTTCCCGTTTTGTAATTAGATGCATGCACGTATTTCCCCTTCCCTCCTAGTCCTTCCATTGAATTCTGCGACACTCTCGTCCGTCCGCCGATCGTGCAAGGAACCAATCTATCACAACACGAGAGCGCTAGCGTCTCTCTTTACCCCCCGTACTGTCGGATGTCTGATGCACTCTGCTCACCCGTCGCGTCGCTCTTCCGCATTCATCCAATCACATGCGCTGCCAGCCCGGGGAAAGCCCTCTCATCCTTTTTCATTCCGTTTCCTTAGTAATCTCGGGCCATTCCCTATCCTCTAGAGCTGTGCGATGTTTTTGCGATAAAACAACTGTGATACGTAATATATCGCATTGCGATTTTTCGTGTGTATCGTTGACTATGGTATAGGCAACTTTACGCATGAAAGTTGAGTTCTATGGAAGTATCGATGGAAGGAATGTCTCGATGTGTTTTGCTACGTACAGCGTATCGTTCTGATAACACATTATTTCCGGTTTTTACTATAGAAATGAACGACGGACGTAAAGAATGAACATGACTATTTCGATAATCACATAATTCCGGTTGTTTTATCACAAAAAATGTTTGTGCATTGCTCTGTCCGTGTTATTTCAGTCATCAGTAGATTTTATGATTTGAAATAAATTACTTTGTATATAATATACTTACGTGCATCTCTAAGGCGTTGCAATTATGAAAATTGTGATATTGGTTGTCATTAAAGACTAAAACAGTTCTATAAATGTTGCACTTAAGATATCTTTGAATTAAAAACATTTTAAGGTGAAACATGTATTTACCCACGTATGTAACAACTAGTCCTGCCCCGACAAATTTATTCCTTGTTCACACGTTAAGTGCCCACTCGCAGTCATGTGATAAGGATTACACCGGATGTAATGGGTTTTTATCGCAGAATAAAATTGCTAATTGTTGGCAAAGTTTCAGCGAGTCTATTGTCCGCGCAACTGAGAACCACCGTCAGTTACTGCTACTATCGACCCCTACTGCCATATAAGTACGTTGTTACTCATCCATTTGTAAAGCCAAGTGATGTCATGCAATCCGTTTGAATTTGATATGTGATGTCATGCCAAATTTCTGACACTTGTCATTCGATATGTCACGACATGTGTCAGCGTTGTTGAAGGCTATAATAATTTTGGGAGAGAGTGTATTTTTCACTGTATTAATTTACAAAACCACTTTTGAGCAATTTCTCACCTGGGAAATTCAATGCTATGTATGTGATGCAAGTCGATGAATATTTTAAAGGCGACTTACTTTGTTATGAAATGTAATGCGATACAAGGCGATGTACGCGATATATTGCGGTATAATTGGATATGTGTTACGATAAATACGATGTCAGCAATAAAAAGTGGCAATGTACTTGCATTATGAACAATTTTAAAATACTGTTTCTGCACTGCGTTCATTTTTAAACAAATTAGATGATTCCACACGTTTAACCCCAGAATATCTTCGTAAGTGTAAATATATATTTTTCCTTCTGGTGGTAAAAGAAGGTTCATCTAATGTTCAGCAACATGCCCGCGATCTGCAAAATACAAAATCAACAAGACAACAACAATCGGAGATGCAAGCATCGATATTCTTTTCTATCGAAAGCGCGCTTTAGCATACGTCAACTCTAATCTCATGATCTCTAGTCTTTGTTTTTCATGTGCGCGGCCTATTATGTAGGGTCTGAAACTAATAGGAAAATGCGCCGCTGTGTGAGAAATTTAGATCGCCCCAGAGCGAGTGGTTAATTCTTAATGTCTTTTGATATGATCTGGTATGCAATACACACCTTCTTTTGCGTTTCTGAATTAATATAGTAATGCGATACTGCAATTCCAAATCGCAGAGCCATACGTATCACCTATTTGCTTTTTGTCACTCTATTTATCCTCTCGCTCCCTCCCTCCGTGTCTGCATAGCGGGCCTTTTGTTTGTCTCGCCTTTTGTGACGCACTTGCATGAATAGCGAATCTCAGTCCTCATGTCGTATCCTCTTAGGGGGTTGGTTGGGGATCGCGTTGAATGGAGGCAATCAAACCTATCATGAGTATTTACAGGACTGAGGAAAGAGATGCCTCAAGTCCAAGATTTGCCTGAAATGTAGGCTGCCTGAATGCTAGACGTGGTTGGCATTTTGCAGTGAAAACTAAATGGCTTCGACAAGGAGGAGCATTATCTTTTGCCTAGGAAATCTGTTCGGTAAAAGGATATTACTTATAGCCTACATAATGAGAGCAAGCTGTTTCACTTTCGGGTTAATTTTTCCCTTCAATGAAGTGCTTCTAATCATTTAAGAGAATAAAGTAAGTTGCTACGAAGTTGGTGGAATTCTATCAAGGAATATTATTCATCACAATAGGAAAGTGAGTAAAATGGTGCGTAGGTCGTTTGATTATTACCCGAAGTAACCGGTGTAGAGTCGTTAAATACCTTCTTTATATTATATTAGGGACGATACAGTTTTCTGTGATGAAATACAAATGAGACTTTACTCCAGTAAGCAGCCATCTATGGATAAGGCGAATATCGTAAGGGGTTGATGAGAACTAATAATAGGAAACAAAACGAACTCTATCATCTGAGGAAACAACACTCGCCGATACATTTTGCCAAGCTCGTGTTAATAAAGATTTAATTGTATATGGTCGGCTCCACTCTTCTCTCAATGCTAATTCAATTGTTCGTACTCTGAGAACGAATGGATGCGTTTCCATTTGAATTATATGGTTTTACACTTAATTTATTTTTTGTTGACATTTATATTCGAATAGCACTTCCCTAGTCTCTCTACAACACCTCCTATCGCTTTGCTATATCTTTTCTCTGTTCATAATCCAATTCCTTGGAAGCGGTCAGTAGACGTCAAGCTGTCATGGGAGGATGGCGTTCCATTTTCTTGAGTGTCGGATTTTTCTCAATCCCGGGAGAAAACTCTTTTTTCCCTCCTTCTTCAAGACGGACGTGGGCGACTGTGCACGTCTCATAGCCGGAAATAAGCAGCAGAATCAAGTGAGGAAGGATTGAGGGGGATATATGTAGGGTCGGGAGGGTGAGGCTAGAGAAGAGACAGACTAACGGAAAGAAAACTTCCATGTTATCGGAAGTGAGTCCACTCCACTTGCCTTATTTTTTTTCGTCCAAACAGTTGCGGAACATTGGTAGTCGATGACGATTTGCAAATTAATTCCGAATTTAAATTGGGTTGATTCAGAAGCTATATTAGTAGTGTATTCACGCTTCAAATGTATGGCTGTTAAGTCAGCATATTTAAACGAATTCAGTTGTGAATCTGTCATAGTAAGAAATTATTTCTGCGCTGGAGTGCAAAAAGCTATTAAAAGATAATTAGAAGGCATCGTATGTACTTAAATATGATGGTTCCTCTTTGTAGAGGTGCTCCAAGCTACATTTCTTTTTGTTTTCCTAATGACAAGTTATAATGTAGGGTCAAATAGAGTAACTATTTCAAGTGCAGTTCCATCCTGCGTATTTTCGTTTATGAGTTGCATATGAGCTTTTACGCTGGCAATATAGGAACTTATGAGAGATTAAAATGCCCAAAACAAAAGTTTTTTTTGTCTTCTTGTTTTAAATTTTCGAATACGTGAAAATAAACTTTCACTACTGATACCGCTTGAGTGAGTGTATGAGGTGATATTTTATCGCTAAAGGTGGGATTAGTATTTGTATCATTATTCTTATTAATGAAATCAGGTTTAAAAAATCAGAAAAATATTGAAGATGTTGCAATGAGATGATGTTAATCAAATTAGTACAATTACTTCAAGGACTACACGATATTTCACCTTCAACAACGATTAATGTAAATGGCACATTGCCATGAGGCTTTGTTGTGAAATTCTTGCTTGGTATGACGCTATTTCTGTCGTGACCACGAATTGTTCTTTGGCAGTTTAACTGCGCTATATTTTTATGTAACGAGTAACCAAACCCGCCGAGATAGTAGTGTAACAGCCAAGTAGAATATTTTTTCCCGGTATGAAGTTAACTTCGGCTCCCTCTATCTGACTAACTGACGTAGCTATCTGACGTGGAAGCTATTAAGCCTTACCCTTCGCATAATTTACAAATAAAAACAAAGCGGATGCTCTTAATGTTTTTGCCATAAATTGGCAATTTGTTATATTAAGAATTGTACAAAATTTATAACGGCAATTTTCCTGTTTTATTTTGTTTCCACTAAGCCTATTTTGATTTTGAAATTTCCATTTCATGGTCTCCTTTCTCAAAACGTACGGTCTGGAAAATGTTCCCGCTTTCATATATTTCGCATAAACTTGAGGATTTGTGAGGACTGACTTAATTCAAATTTACCAGTGCACCCTGCCCTATTTCTTTGGTCTTACGGAGAGCCCATTTGGAATTGATACTGGTCCATAATCGGATGGGGAGTAGGATCTGCCGAGAGGAGATAAACTCTTTACATGAGAATGAGGGGTTTAAATGAGGTATTTAGAACGGCAACGAGTCGCAGGAGGAGTATTTGCTCTGCCCTCATTAAGGAATCGTTAGAATCGGCGGAATTTCGTTCCCCCGTCGCTAATTAAGGTAGGCTGCGGATATCAGCTGAGTCCAAGACTAGTAAGTTATCTGTACCGTCTTGAGTAATTTAATAGAAATTGGGAACTCGTTGGAAATTTTGATTCCAAAATTTTCACTTCCTATCTCTTTATCTTCATCGATGCGGACAAAGGATGCACTTACGTTGCGAAGGAGCAAATGAAGGAAAATAAACATTATCATAATGAGTGCGATTTCATGATCACGAATCTCATCAACGTTTATCCGCAAATAGGGTCTTGTCTGAGATCTACATGTGCATACTACTCTTCGAGCCACCGCAGAGCCGTGTGGCAAGGGTTTTTGGACAACACCCTTGAAAGGGAAAAGGAGTGGGGAGAGTACAGAGGTGAATTGTATTTTAACGATTTCTTATGCTAGTATCACGCTATGTTTGTTATAATCACTAATGTGCGTGGGAATCTTATAAATCTAAGTGCGTGGGAATAAGGAATGTTTGTACCTCTCAGTTCGCAGTTTATCTCTCTTACTTCGCCTCATCTATCAGTTCTAGAGATATAGCACGAAGTCAAAGTATCCTCCGTGTCTGAAACCTCCTGATCTGAATTTTTCAATTAATCGAAGCCTCCAAGTGTGGAGGCTCAAAGTCTCCATCTGCTCTCTACCCAGATCAACGTAGTTGACGTTGCAAATATCAATTAAAAAACTATTTTTGTGCTACGATTGATTTTATATACTGATAACAGCAACAGGTTTAGAAAAATAATTTTCAGAATTATATTTACCAATACTCTCTCAGTGTTTGTATAGTTCCTGTTGCATTAATTTAATTTGAAAATTATCTATTCTCATTCCCATCACTTAGCGATAAATAATTTTATAAATACGTATTTATCTTTCAATAAACATTGAAAATAAAGACAAAAATAAAAAATAGCTCTATATATGATATCGGATAAGTAAATGTAAAATTATAGCAGAGCAAAATATTTGAAAAATTAATAATATCATATTCAACTACGTTTGTTTAAGAAAAAAACGCTGTTTGCTAGTAAACCAATTCTAGATTCGTGATCAACATATCGAATTTATAAGATAATGTGCCTATTCTCTCATTTAGCTCCTTGCCTTGTAATAGTGTCCATAGTTAGTTAAATAAACATGTAGAGTGAATTAGTGTCGTTACTTTAAGTATTTTGGGTGTTATTCTCAGTGCGCTCTTTAGCGCTCTCAGTCTTTAAATGTTACCCAAAAATATTTGTCTTATAATTCTAACTCTCGTAAGAATTATTAATTTAAATGCATTTAATTAACTTCATCCATATTCTATCCAAAACAAAAGTCTATTTCTGAACTCTTTTCAGTATAGCTGGTATTTGACCTCTTTCTAAGGTTAACTCTTCGTTGAATGCTCCGATTTTTTCGTAACAATGCACTACATGGACAAAATTTTGAATGTGTTGTAATTTCCATCGCCAAATTCCGTGATCTCATGGTCATTTATTGTATTTTTTTATTTCCATAATATTTCCTTTCTTTTTCAATTAATATTATGAATGTTGTCACGAAGCCGCTCATTTTAAATGTACGTACAAGGTAAATTTACAACTCTTAGATATGATTGTTGGACGTAATTGACTTCCATTATGCTTTAGTAGGCTCTTCAAGAGCTTGAACTGAGTTAATTAAAAGTTTTGCGACAGGCAACTTTTAGTGAATTATAGTTCATGGGCAGCATGATCATAGATCCCCTTGGTTGCGCTAGTATAAAATGAACACTTGCTCATGCCTACTTTTTGAATTTCAGAAGGAAAATGTCCGGACTCAACAAGAATGATAAGAAACTCATGATCAATTTTTGTCATAAGTATTTGAAATTCTGTAATTTCTCACTTTTTTATTTGATTACGTAGAAAGGGGTCGTGATAAAATAATGCCGGCGGAAAATGACGACAGACTTATTATTTACTCTGGATAGTTTTTTTTTGGTCTTTGTCTTGTTCGAAACCACGAATTTCATTAGTTTTATATAAGTGGGTATTTCTTCATGTAAGAAAGCTCGGATAAAAATAGCTTCCATGCCTTTAAATCTGTCGAAAAGAATTGTTGATACTTTGAATTTTGATGTTCCAGCAAGCTTTTTACAAGAGTTTCACTTGGAACCATTTCGTAATAAATCTCTATTTACGAATTCAGCGGAACATTTGAAGCCCTGCGGCATCAAATAACTGAACGCTCATCCAGAATTGTTGATATAAGTTCAGCGAAAACTTGAACTCCATAATTTTACATGTTTCGTCAGTCTTCACCTATTTCAAGAATAAGGGGGTCATTCCATGCCAATTCATCACACACACAATGTTTATCTTACACACACTTACTATGGTACCCAATTACACTATTAAAAAAATATAGACCTTGTGATCACAACCCTTCTATAAGAAAAAAATAGCAAAAGTTGTAAAAAACAGCGATTTCTATCGAAAGTTTGGACTAATTGTTGTCATATATGTTGTACAGTGAGGTTATTGAAAACTATTTCAAATGAAAGCGATTTCTATCGAAAGTTGTAAAAAACAGCGATTTCTATCGATAGTTTGGACTAATTGTTGTCATATTTGTTATACAGTGAGGTTATTGAAAACTATGTCAAATGAAAGCTCAATTTGTGATGATTAATTTCAGCCGGACCCAGTGGCGACAGGGTAACGTCAATCCGAGGGTCGCGGGTTCGAGTCCCGCCTGGATGGATTTTTCTTAATTCAGGGAATGGGTATTTGTGTTCGTCTATTGTTAATGTTACGTCACCCGATGTAAGAGGCCATTGCGGGCTGTTTTCAGGGTAGTTTGTCATAAATAAATAAATAAATAATCTGGTATTTGAACCATTTTCCTACAACTTGTAGTTTCCGAGTAACTCTAATTACCGATAATCGCTGAAAGTGTCATTTTTACAACGCGCTGTGACCTTCACGGGCCTGTAAGTCCTTGAGGTCACGAAAAGAAAATAAACAAAAATAGGTTTTGTGCCTTGCAGACATGTAGTTGTAAGTGTGTAAAATTTGAATTTTTTCTGAAATGGTGCTGCAACAACTTTTTTTTAATCTGGTGAAATCGTACGGAATGATCCAAGGTTAATGCTGATGCAATGAACATGAAAAAAAATGTATAATCACACCATGAAAAACAGGCGGTTATCAATTATAATTATTACGGTAGAATGCAAAATGAGTCTTCTTTTTGTCCTGTTTACTGTATATCAGCGTTGCATAAAATTGTATCCATCCATTAAAATAACGAGGATATTGTTCCAAGCTATTTATTTAGTTAATTATTAGTGTTGATTGCTAAATCTGTCTGAATTTTCCTTGTTTACTAGAATTCAGTATTGCATGCAACTGTACCCATAATTAAAAGTGGATTCTTGGACTTTTAAAATTTTCAGAACTTTGGTGAATATTTCACGGGAGATCTCGAAACTAAAATCGAAACGAGGAGAATTTAATCCAAGGCTTCGGAAAGACAATTTGCTAGGCGTATCCTGTGGCAGACGCAACACAAAACACGCTTAAAAAAGAGCAGGAGTTTGACGCATTTCATAGCATGCGACGGATAAACAACTTCAGTGCGGACGGCAAGGGGAACCGGAAAGGTGGGACTAGCCGATTGGGTTCAACATGGTTCAACTAGAATTCCGGACAAAGCTATGATTTTGTCGGCAAACAAGGGGTCTGGGGCGAAGCAAGAGGTCTGCTTCAGCCTCTGGAGGCGAAAATGTTTTGGACCCTTTTTACTTTCAAAACAACCGGACACGTAATTTTAAGATTCAATGATTTGGATATATCGTTGGATTGGAATCTGGGATCAACTCATAAAATAATTATAAATAATAATAACATACCTTACAATTTAGTTCTAGAATTTTGTTTAAATTTAATATAACACACATGAAAGGACGCTCTGTAAAAACAATCGGAAAGATGAAATATACTTTAAAGTTATAAAATTTAAATACAATTTAACGTTATACAATTTTTAAATTTCTAGATACTATTAGATTTTGATGAACAATAACTATTTTTTAAATTATGATAAATACTCTTAAATTCAATAAAATATAGTGCAAATGTGACTTTTTCACAAATTCCGGACAAATTGCTGTTCGGAATGATGAAATTCTTCTTTCCGGACAAAGGCATCAAAATCCGGACTGTCCGAAGAAATTCTGGACGGTTGGCAACTCTATAGCCGATAATTTCCGTCTCCCGACGGAACCTTGAAATAAAAGAGGAACGAAAAGCAACTGCGACATGGCACGGGAGGGGATCGACGTTTATTTCCTCGTGTTGCATAGTTACTGCTCGCTGTATCGGTCACATCTCTTCCCTGAGGGTGTAATGATATCGCGTGGCATCCTCGATCGCCTCTTCGGCATGTGATAAAGTAAAACCGTGTTTTATTCTCTGCTCTATTTTCGGATCGATTCACCCTAATGACGTGCATTCTGTTCCTCGTTCGGGGTCGACTCCTTTAATGAGTTTGTTTCTTCGGCGCCTAATTGCACGCTCCCATCTGATTAGCCTCCTCTCTCGCCACTCCTTCCATTTCGTAATGAAAGCGTCTAATAAAAAAACTCGCTTTCCTCTCAACCGTCCAATTTGCTACTTCACCCCACTTCCACTTTGCCCGAGGTCTTTATGAGGCTCTTCTTTCACCATTATGTATACTTCCTAAAATAGGCGAAGGAAAAACTTTTTTTTCACGTGGATGTTTTATAAAGTCGTTGACATTGTTTTACTATTCCTTGAAAAACAGCTCTTTTTTCTAATTCTTCACTTTGGTAATGCTTCGAAAATTTTTTTTGCTTCAATAAAGGTAAATGTCTCTCATCATTTTGAGGACGAAATCAACGGTCTCAAGATAAACGATGTAGAATCGATTCATATTGTAGGTAAGTTAGGACAACTTTATAGACTATACTTGAATATTTATTATTTAGGTTTAATGCTTCAGCTTTTTGTGTCAACATCAAGTTAAATACTACAACAAAGAGAATTTGACCGGATGGAGATATCGAATAGATTTTCTCAGAAGGAAGGGTAGACTAAATAAAGGCTTTTGAGATATGGATAAAGAGAATGAGTTTGTCGATTGTGTGAAATCAAACGAGGAAGGGTTCCATATAGTAGAAGAGGGAAGAAGGTTGATACGAGAAAGTCGTTGCATATATTTTTTACAAAGAACGCGTCACAGAAGATACTCCGTATTTTTTGGAATAAATGTGCATGTAGTCAATGAAATAACCATTTTAGTGTTAGAAAACCTATGGTGGTGATTATCTACTTTCACAATGAAATGCAAATTTTCCTGAATTAAATTTTTTGGTGATATATATTGTCTTTTTAAAGTTATTTCAATTTGAATTGTATTTTCCGTGAATATCACGAAGACAATATCCAGTCTTTCCAAAATCACTTGAACAATGAATGGCAGTTATCTTGTTTTTGCATTCTCGGATGTTTTCAGTGAAGATAGTTTTTGTAGACAACAGTTTCGCCGGTGTTCCAACGGGCATCTTCACTTCAACTTGAAGACACCCATTTAAGATATGGAGGAAACTGTTGCCTACAAAAACTACATATGCGCTGAAAACCCGAGAATACGCGAAAATTTGCTTCAAATCTGCCATGAAACATGCATGTAGTTATCTTGACGCTCAAATATACGATATCAGCAGGAACGTCAGGTTTTCTTTGAATTACCTACGCTGAGTGAAGATCCAATGGTTACGATCTGGTTACGATCAGGTGGCAGATGAACGCTCTAAAACAATTTAAAAATACTTCAAGTTAAAATGAGAAAACTCAAAAGCTTAATGATTTGAGGAGACTTTCCGCGGTTTGTCAGCGTCGATATGACATATAAATCTACCGTAGAGAGTGTTAGTCTAGTATCTTTTTCACCCACTTTAATAATTGAGAGTAAAAAATGAAAAATGGGTTTTTATTAGAGCTGTGCCAGGGAACATTCAAAACGAATATTTGTTACGGTAAATATTCTACGAAAATCGTTTTACAAAATCATATGCACAGTTGCTTCTTTGACGTGACTGCACATGAATGTGGCTAAACCACTTCGTTTAAATTGGTTTTAAGAATATCGTTTAAGAATACGCCTGGTTTTACAACTATTTTGAGAATAAACTACATGAGCATAATAAAAAAAATAATTTTAAACTAAAAAAATAATTGATTCAGCGTATCAAAAGTATAATTGAAAGGAGCGGTAATTATTACTAACCAAGCCATGACACGAAATAAAAAAAGAAAACATGAAAAATATTTTTTACTGAAAGAATTGACAATTCATATCTTAGTAACCAAATAACAATCAAAGTAATCTACACAGAATACAGGCTGAATTACCCTAAAAATAAGACCTCTTACTTTCAACAGATACTCTTAGTCTTTAGCATATATTTTAATGAAATATTGTTACCAAATATAAATTTCTAATTTTTTCATTAATTTTTAAATGTTTTAAAAACTCTGATGAAGCATTAGCGAATTTGCAAAATGAATGCGAATGAGGAAATAACTTCTATTATTTCTGAACCAAGGCCTATCTTATCTCGGAATTATAAAAATATTTTATTAATAAAAAGAAGTCGAGAAAATATAACATATGGATAGTAATGTTTGTGCAATGAATGAACAGTAAATATAAAGTTACCAAATAGTACTTTTTATTCATATTTTCATATTTATTTTTTTTATTCATTTTTTTTATTTTTTTTATTCATTTTTTTCTCCTTCTCCAATCCGAGACCGGAATATATAGAGAACTATCACTTCCAAGCGAGCGTGCATAAAAAATATGCACTTTAAATTCGACAGAATAGGGAGACAAGCTGGGATGCGACAAGTGTAAAATGCTTCTTTGTGAACTTTGAAATTTTATACCTTGACCGTGAATTTAATGGTTTACATTTCCAAGGCAATGAAAAAGTAAAGTAAAACCCGTACGGTATTGGTGACAGTGGTGGTCTTTGGATGCTACGAACCTGCGTTTTCCTGGTGTACGCCCCCTTTACAAGTATTCATCGTTACTAAGTTTGGCGAAGTTAAAATATGGAGTCATATTTTGGCCTACAATTTTGTTTACTCGTTTTTAATCATTAGAAAAAAATTTTATTCAAATATCGCACTTGATTTGGTACCCAGCCGTTGAAATGGCTGAACCTTTTCGTTTGTATCTTGTGCTTTAAATTGCTTAGTTAAAGCGAAGCTCGAGTTTTTTAGGGCACCATATCCTTTTTTTTCGGAAATTTAAATTGGACCCCTATCTTCTGCATATCAATATGTTATTTGTATTTAGTTTTTAAATTTAATTCATTCATAGTTATTTTTATTAGACCTCTCGAGAGTCCGTCCAAGATAATAGCGCAGTTGAGCATTCAAACCTACGACAAATAGGGTGCCGACGTGAAAAAGCCTTTTGGTGAGGCAGACATGATGTAGTCGCGATTCCATCATCATTAGCAGCCGACACAATTTTCAATGAATGTTTTCAATGTTATTCAATGTTAAACGTTAATTATTTCATGATTAACCATTAAGAAATTATACAAACCAGCTTATGAAAACTTACACGTAAATTAGCAGATATGAGTTCCCAGATATGAGCAGATGAGAAATCCCAGTTCCTCCATTATGTACTGCACATCAAAACATTAAAGCAGCTTCATCATGACGGAAAATATACGCCGAATACTTAAAACGCTGAAAAATACTTGAAATGCCATAATTCGATATCTAGATTCGATATCTATATATTCGATAGATGAAATATACGTACTTATGTGGCTGAGAAAGTAATGAAAAGTAAACAACGTTTTAAAGACCATGTGAAGTACACAAAGGCCGTCATCTGGGATTCCTCGGTCAGATGATTCCGGAATTGAACGTGTTAAGTGACTGGCTATATGTGCGTCACTGTCAACGAATTTTTCACTTTGACCGAAAGGTCTATCGAAGTGGTGTGCAGGGCAGTGATGGAAAATATCTCTCGAATAATGCGCATAAAATCTACGACTGGGAATCATTGCAGAGGATTCTCAAATCATACTCATACCTTCTGATCTAGCCATTGATACATGCAAGACATCTTAGTAGAATTTCATCAATAAATCTGTTTTTATTTAAGAATGAAAAGTTATGGAAAAATATTTATTATGCATACGGTGTGTTTCAGGGATCATTATCCGCTTTGTTCAAGGAAAGAAATTTTGGTAAGCTTGTTATTATGGCCACGATAGCATCTCAGTTGAATAGATGTGGTTCACTATCTCAAACAGAAATGGATATTCGAAATCATCCATCTGATATTAGATAGTTGTTTTGTAGTTTACAACAGATTTTCCATCGTATAATCTCTATGTCTCGGATGCTTATTAGTTCTTTCTTTTATTTACCTTAAAAGGTGACACTACAGTGCTTGAGCTGGGAGCCATCGATCGTGTATTTCGTATGTGTAGTTGGCAACTCGACATTTAAAATCTGTGAAATGTTCACATTTCCTCAGCCAATATGTGCAAATGGACATACTACGCATAATCGGCGGCATTCAGAATGCTATTCGGTCCATTGGGAAGAAAAAAGAATACGACTCAATGCTACAACGTGATGCCACTTGGTGACAGCTGCCCCATATTCTTGGGGTGACATCAACTCAGATGAGGCAGCCGCAACCTTTCGGTATGCAGAGGAGGTTATCATAGTGGTAGCTGAGAATACTCACTTTTTATTGCAGGCATGGTTAGTGTTTCCCTAGCAGCTGCCTCACCATGATGAGGAAGACTGTTTATTCCTAGGAGGACTTAGCTGTCTGCCCTCCTTGCTTATACCCTAGTTATGACAAACTTATCAGTCCCCCTTGAATAAAGTATTTAGCTATATGTACTGAATAAAATATTTGGTTGATC
This sequence comes from Pyrrhosoma nymphula, assembly GCA_963573305.1. Lineage (NCBI taxonomy): Eukaryota > Metazoa > Arthropoda > Insecta > Odonata > Coenagrionidae > Pyrrhosoma > Pyrrhosoma nymphula. The sequence continues at coordinate 31,548,921 of OY754339.1, forward strand.
ACTCGCACCTCTTTGCAGGGTATATTTGATAGAGTAGGTGTGTGAATATGGCGAATTTGCTCGTCATTTTAAATTGACTTTTGAACGTCATTTTGTAAGTATTTTAGCAAAGAACAGTATTTCATGATATGGCTGGTGTGATTTAGATTTCAATTATTACCTATCCCATGCTTTTTTACTTCCCTGTGGTTCTTCGATTCAAATTTCCTATTAGTTTTTTCCTTGGCATGCGTCTATTGGTATTATTACTGGGAATTTATGTTCTATTTTCCGCTTTATTTACTTTTATTGTAATGAAAGGAAAAAGAGAAAATAATCTTTTAGCCTTAATTACGCTATTTGGATGTAAAATTCAGGTGTGATCAAATTGAATTACGGATTGCGGACTTTTTTCTCACGAAAGGCAACTGCCATGGTCTAGTTGTTACGGTATGCTATAGTCTAGTCGCTAGAGGATAGAGCTCTTTGCAACGGATCAGGTGTTTCTGTTTTTAAGTCTGGTGACACTTCATTGAAAACTCGTCAAGTTTACCGTCAGCGCGATTTTATGGTTAACAAAACTTGGGTAATGAGAAAGTTTGACATGCTTTTGGCTAAGCCCAACAAAAGTTTGATCCTCACGTGTGGAATCCGTCGGAATTGATCAAGTTAGTAAACGAGGATAATATTTCCGAAGAGTGGTGGAGTAAGAGTAAAGATTTTCCTGCCTTATGCTGGAACAGTCGTCATGGTGAAGATAGCGACGTATCATATAGACGTAAAGTCGTGGAAAATTGGTTACTTTGAACAAACTTTGATTAAAACCGCAGGGAATGTGCATGATTATATCAAGGCATTAATATTTTGGGAAGAAGAAGGAGGGTATTATCTACCATCTTGGAGAAACTTGAATGCAGAAGTTGGGACTGATAGAGAAGAAAGTCTAAAGTGTTGGAAAGCTGGAAGACGAAGAAGATAATAGGATTGTGAGAAGCAGTAATTAACTCAAATGTTAGTTCAAAACCATTCGTAGACAAAATATTTCAGGAATATTTACGGTGATATCAACTATATATCTAATTGACTTCATTCATCTCTAGGTAAACAGCAGTGCACCTCTAACTTTCACATTGAAAGAGCATAAAAATTTGTTTTCCGTTCTGCCGGTGATTTCCTGAAAATATCTGGTTTTTAGAATGCTGAATAAGAATGGGAGGGCTGTGAGAGGAATAGAAGGTTTCGACGGTAAGAAGGAGAAAGCTGCGAAGACGTTCGCGTCGGAAATAATTATATTTTTGCGAGGAAAAGTAGAGAAGACTTCTTGATCAAAAATATTACCGGAATCTCCACGGACCCCTTAATTATTTCGTTGAATATTTTTGATTATTTATAAGATTATGATCTAGTTGTCAAAGTAATGCAAACTTTCCGAGCGTTAATAGTTGAGGCAATTATGTTAGTCGTGTTTATGGTATTTAAAGTGATGCCTTATCTTAGTAAGTGTGGGGATGGTGAAGGGAAGAAAAGAGTAGGATTTTTTTAATGGTTTGCATGCAGGAGAAGATACGAAGTTCTTAAGAAGAAAACAGAAGTGTATAATAAAATTGTTAAAACATAAAAAACACGACTGCAAAAAATAGCACTAAAAAAATAAAAACAAGATTGGTTTTCGCTTCGTTGAAAAAATATTGATTAATATCTCTTAATATTTTTATTACGAATCGGTGTCTGTCACCTGGTATGCCTTTTATCATTTGAGAAATTTTGACCTTCAATTAAAATTTTCAATGTAGTCGGGGGCTGTGCAGACAGTGTATCATGACAAAAATATATAGATATACAGACAGTCCCCGACCGCATTGAAAAATTTAATCGAAGGTCAAAATTTCCCAATTGATAAAAGAGATACCAGGCGACAGATGTGGTTGCAGATTACCACTAACACCTATTCGTAATAAAAATTATTAGAGATATCAATGAATATTTATTCAACGAAGTGAAAACCAATCTTGTATTTATCTGTTTAGTGCTATTTTTGAATTCGTGTTTTTTAAGTTTTTAATAATTTTATTATTTAAATTATTTGTAACCACATAATATGTAGCTAATGACACTCCCAGTAACGTAGCGGTTCAAATAAGTGTTTGTTCATCAAGATCGGTACAGTCGTTAAGTTGCTACGGTGGAACAAACATACATACATAACCGGACGCTGAAAACAACACTCTGTTTTTTTGGGCAGCCGTGTAATAACACTCTGTTTTTTTGGGCAGTCGTGTAAAAAATAGACAAGTCTGTGAAAGAAACTTAAGAGGAAATTCACGCCGTCAGGGAATTCTAGTTTGGACTGCCCGGAGACCAATCATTTATCAGAAGAACACGTATGATGGCGATATATGAACACGAAGTCCTTTCATGTTGCCAGCTTATATGTACATCTACATCTACGTGATACCCTACTAGCCCCATCAAGGGTGTATGGTAGGCGGGGTGTCCCTTACCAATCATGCTCTGTTAAAACACTATTGTAATGTTACACTGTTACACTGATTGCACTATTAGGCAACTTATGTGTAATGAGATTTCACCTACAATGCTGATTCTAAGCATCAGTTAAATCATGCTTGATGGACGCTATTCTTACACTGTACATCGCGGAGACCATTAGTTAAAGTTTAGTCATGTTAACATGCAAAAATATTGCGAAAGTAATGAGCTGATAATTGTAGTCATGATTGCATGCGGAAAATATTACAAAATTACAGACAAGTAAAACAAAATCGATCATCATTACATGCAGAAATTTAAATAGGAAATGAGATACATTAGAAAACCATTAAAGCAAAGCCTCCTATTATTTCTCGATACCATTACATTACGCAGACTTGCGAATTTAAACTTTCCGATCATTGCATTATGTTTAAATAGTGATATTTTATATTTATATTATTGCTCTGAACATAGCCTCGAGGACAATGTTACATCAGGCTTATAACAGTAACAAAGGAAAAGACACACACAACCATGTGCTGGGAGAAGAAAATCCTCCCCAGGCGGGACTCGAACCCGCAACCTTTGGTTGCGGGTTCGGGTTGGCAGGCGAGGACGTTACCCCACCGCCACCGAAGCCGACAACGTTTCGGATCAGGATGATTCCGGAATTGAAGTCAGTTTTTCTCTACCACATCAGGTTTTTTTTACAAAATCAAAATGAAAATATGAGAAATATGGGGCACGCGCACATGCAAGAATACTATTATCACATGTAAGAAATCCTTATTTATTATTATTGTCAATCATTTGAACACTCCCATATTACACTGATATACTAATGAACATAATATAAAGATATGTAATGTATTGAATAAACACTTTTTTTCAAGAAAAACACAGCCACATGGACCAAACCTTATCATACATTAAGCCTCATAACATATTGAGAATGGTAAGTCCACGGTTTCAATTTTATAATGTCTTGACTTAGTTAGTTCAAGAAACTTCTTTGCCTTGCTTTTCGCGTGTGAGGTGTAGTTGGATCTCCTCTCGTTAGTAACCAGCAGTAATCTGCCAGCATGTTTTTGTTCCATTTTCCTTGATATCTGCGTTCCATTTCCTTTAGATCCTGGTGGAATCTTTCTCCTTGCTCTTCGCCTAGCAATCGTAGTTTCTCAGGGAAATAGTCCAGGTTTGAATGTAAAATGTGCACTTTTAAGCTCATTTTGCAGCCTATATCTTGGAAAGAAAGAAGCATTCTATTCACCATTTTTGTGTACTCTGAATCCTTTTTGTTACCAAGAAAGTTGTTGACCACATCCCGGAGTGTTTTCCATGCCGATCGTTCTGAAGCGCACATAGCATCTTCAAAATTAGCATCAGAAAGAAGTTTTCTGATATCTTGACCTGTGAAGATACCCTCTTAAATTTTGGCATTACTGATGCCTGGGAATTGATGACACAGGTACTGAAAGCATTCACCTTCATTGTTTAGAGCCTTAACGAATTGCTTCATACGCCCTAGTTTAATATGAAGCGGAGGTAACAGTATTTCGGACTTGCCAACAAGAGTTTTTTGTTTTATGTTTTTTGAGCCTACAACCCACTGTCTACGTGGCCATTATTTTTGGGACCAGTGATGTAACCTTTATCGACTGTCCCATTCTCACAGAAAGCAGGGGTGCTTTGTGTAACCTGCTTGTAAACCTAACTGAATACCTATCACTTTAAAATCACCACACACTTTCCACTTGTGTTCCTGGTACTTCAGTTTACACAACATCATCTCAAGATTTGCGTATGTTTCTCGCATAATAACTGAATGAACAACGGGAACGGATGAAATTTTATTTTCATTGTGAAGAGGGATGCACTTCAAACTACGCTTGGAGGCATCGATAAAAAGTCTCCATTGGATGACCACATAGTTCACTGTGGTACTCCTAGTCTTAGCATAACCTCCGGAATGTTTTTGCAGTAAACCAAAGTTCCTTCTTTAGAAAAGAAGGGTGTAAATTCATGTTCGCGATATCTGTACCAATAGTACGTCGTCCCTGATGCCAACATGTTCCTTTCACGAAGTCTATACCAGATTATTTCCGCAGATTCCTTTGCAAGGCCAAGATCTCGAACAAAGTCATTTGCTTTCACGTTGTTTGAAAGTGTCGGTTGTTTTTCAACACCTTTAGGCGAGAAATCACAGACATGGGTGGGGCCGGCCACTTCTGCGTCAGATTCAGAAGAGGGACAATTCTGTAAATGTTCCGGACGCTGTGGTACTGGTATATCAGGGCCATGAGGAACGGGTATAATTGCGGATAGGATATTGCTTGGATACACAATTTTACTTTTATTCCTGCTGTTAAATCCCTCAAATTCGCAGAACAGAAGTAGCAGTGAGTACTGTGGCCTCTAAGTTCTCGCCACACCATTGGAATTCCGAATGGAAACGCTGTTCGCTTACCGTTTACCCATTGCCGCAACGGCGTTATACAGGTTCTACGTATGTAGTGCCCATGGCTTGTCTTGGTCTCCCAGTTTAATGCCGAAGTAGGCATAGTAGGCCTTTCTCACGAACTCGGTTATATTGCGCCGCTGTCTTATCGGAACGAAACTTCCACACACACAGGAGAATGTATCTGGATTGTTCTTGCAGCCACGACGTGGCATGTTGATATTTGTTCAATAAAAAGATTAAAATACATAGTATGTCACTCACGTATAGAACACTTATGAAGACAAACGTTTCTTTTAGCTTGCAAGTGAAACACAACTCAGACTGTAGCGGACAAAGCACAGTAACAGAATGACGCCACTCAGCAAAACCTGCTGTATTGTACAGTGTTGCCGGCTCTAGACTGTGGTTAATGTAGTTGTACAGGGTTTCCAAATGGCTCCAGGACATCGAATTAATGAATGAATCTGGAAATCTTAATTAAAGCAACACTCCTCCTAACAACGTTAGAAGTGCATTAGTGCATGTGACGAAAAAAACGTAATGTAAGTTTTAAAAAAAAGTGATGTGTTGTGGAAGAATTAACGTCGGATCCTGACTCAGGATGAAAAATTCATAAAAAGCAATACGGGATGGCGGCAGTAAAATCATCGCAGGGCAGTGTTATTGATGCATCAATCATTGAAATTATGGTCTCCAGCCGTACGCGGAGATGTGACATTTTAAACCTGTATGCCCTATGACCTATGCCTCTAATTTCAATTATATGATCAAACCTATCTTAGTATCACGGAGTTTTTAATATGTATTATACAGTTTCTCTGTGTTCTTATCAAATACGATGCACCTTCCCATGCAAAATGATTGCATCAACTAACCGACAACCTGATGTGATTCACGTAATCCCAACCCTAATTAAACGCAATTGATGTGATCAGCCATGTGAAAGTTAGCCAGGAACGTATCTCTAATGTAAGAATTGTAAATAAAGAAGTGGGAAGTTATAAATAATTAGTAGTAAGAATATGCCACGGTTGTGCATAATAATTTATACCCGAGGATGACGCCTATTTGTTGAAACCGATATTATCAAATACGAAATTTCGGTAAAAATTATACATTTTTGATACTAAAATTCCCTAAGTTAATATCTAATTGACCTTAAGACTACATCATCGAATGGCTATGGATGACCAGACGTTATAAAACTAGGTCAGTGTTACATATATTTTTATATGATCCCATATCCAATCCTCCTCATCGTTGCTGAATCGCTCCTCGCATATTATTTATATATATATACCCTCCTACCACCCACTCCACTCTTTTGCTTTTCCTTCAACTTCCAACCCCTTATACCGCCGTCCGTCTCTTTCCGATCGAAGATCGACCGATTCCTCGTTGGAGGGGGTGGAGCCGAGGGCCCTTCTCGCATTGCGGCGTCGTCAGGGGGATGGAACCCTAGAGAAGAGGGAGGGAGAGATAGAGTGAAAGGGTCCTTTGAAGGAGGATACGCAGCACTGATGGGTGGAGAGAGCGTTTCCTCCAGAACCCTGCCCACCGTTCAGCCTCCCCGCTTACCTCGTCTTCGACTCTCATCTTCCCTTCTCCCTTTGGCTGTTTACCCCTTCACTCCACCTCTCTCCCGAGACCTAAATACACCTTAACTTTCACCTTCAAGTCCCGTCAATTGACGTGATTTATGAATCCCGAATAATGTTGATTACTTCAATTGATGTATTTCAAGAGGTAATATTTGCGTTTTTACTTGCATTTTTAAAGTCAATATCGGCAACTAAAGTCCATCCAAGATAACAGCAAAGTTGACAGAAATGCAGCAAATCAGTATAGACGTTCATCGCTGCCTGGGGAAGTGAATCACTTGACCAAATAATCCAAGATGGTGGCCTTTTTTATATCATATGATCGTGAAAATACTATTTCCTATTCATTATTTATTTTAGAAAAATCAGAATACACAATCAAAGTATGGTATTTTAAATATTGCGTGGTGTGGTCGTAAGTTAGACGCATTTTTTCCACCATTATGACGCTGTTTTGATGTACCGGTACACAGTGGTGGAACCGGGATGTTAACTCGTCTCTGCTAATTTCCGATTTTTTTCATGAGCTAGTTTTGATAATTTATAAATGTTTTATCATGAAATAATTCACGTTTAAGATCGAATGTCATCGAATGACATCACATTGAAATGTATTCATTGAAAATTGCGTCGGCTACTATCCACCCGTGAAGGTGTCGCGTCGTGACTACGTCATATGTGCCTTATTCTTCGCAAGTCGGTTCCCTATTTTTCTTCGGTTTGAATGCTCAGCTGTACTGTCATCTTGGACGGACATTATAAGTAATCAAAAATAAATTCAGAACTCCTAATTCATGTATGGGGCCATCACAGTAATTATTTCAAGCCTGCTTTGCAGATATACATACATTCAAAGTTGAAATGTTTTTACTTTGTCCATAATATGAAATGTGAGCATGACATGCTTGTATATTTTATACTTTTAACAAATATTAATTGTGCTATTCCAACATAAAACTGACTGAAGATGTACTGCAACTTCTGTGATCAAATCTTAGGTATTTGTATAAATCCATCCTCATTTGAAATTATTATATAGGAAAAATAACTATTTTTGTAGCAATAAATGCTAGAATCGATCTGATGAGTACTAAAAATGATACGACAAAGTTTTTTTTTATATACAATTGTAATAGTTATATTCAATTATTTGGCAATATTGAGTGAAAAACATCATTTCAATCATGAGGGTATGGTTTTCGTAGCCATGATAGCTTTGCTTAAAGAAAAATCATGAAGTACGCCTATAATGATCAGCATTCTAGGAAAGTAATGGGATGTAAGGCTCAGCAGTTAGGGTATTAATTATACTTCTTTTCTCTTTCCATGTCAAAGAGTAAGAGCTCCATACGAGTCTTCGAATAGCATTAAATTGTCCTTTCTAAGCACTATTTGTTTGACCGACAATGCGAGGAAGAAGCAGTTGAGATTCTTTGGAAAAAGTCTTTAATGTGATTCTTTCATATTATTTTTATTTTTGAGGGAGGTGGATATCCTTGGCCCAACAAAAATTCTCGGATAACTCTTTTCATCCTCAATATGGGTTTCTCAACCTTTTTTTAATTATCTCTTAAAGGGTTTTTAGAAAAAATGTATCTTAAATGCCCCCATGAATTTTTAAACAAGAAAATACTTTATATTAACTGTCTTTAGTCAATGAAATCTTTTTCTTAGATGCTTGTATCTGGAAGCATGACTTTAAGTTTTCCTGTGGAGTCATGATTGAAGAGATCTCGGGTTTTCCACACTATAAGATTCTCCATTACGTCCAGCGTTTGGGAAGGTGCCTTGCCCATATTTATCAGGTATCCTGGAATCCAATGATATTGCATTGGATTCCTGGATCATTCTATGCAATGGGCGAGTCACTTGTCGAAACGTTGGAAGCAATGGAGAACTTTATCCCGGTAGAAAACCCGAAAGCTTTTATATATTGCTAGTTAGAAGTTCAATGTTCAGTTTGGTGCCGGTAAATTTAATTTTAATATCACATTTACTGAGTTTTGAGGGAATCTTAGTTGTAATTCCATGATGTTTTTGCATAGAAACATAATTTTATCCCCCATGAGAATCCCTGCTCTATGTAATTAATGAATTCCGGTTAGACTTCCGCCAGGGCGTGGCGTAAAGCTAAAAGAGACGAAACACTCGTGCCTAATTTTCGGTCATTTATCCTGTCTTGTTCAAGGCGGTTCAGTTTCACCTATGTAACTTTGTAGATGGTGCCCTTAATTTAACGACTTTAGGACCGGATTATGATTGACGCTTCCTGACGTGACGGACACGGATGGTGGCGTCCCCGAAGCTTGTTGATTGTTTTGTAGTGGGACCAATGATAACGATGGCTAAAAGTTGACGACGCTTTCAAAGACGATTATTGAGCCATTCCGTGGCGGGATTACGATCGACGATTCCTCACGTGACAGAAATGGACGGCAGAGTTTACAAAGGATGATAACTGTGACGTGGTGGCACCTATATTACGATGGCCGGACGTTGACGGCTCCGTCAAGGGACGGTGAGTGAACTTTGTCAAAGTCTAACTTTTAAGTTACGCTAAGTCAACGGCAGCCAATCAGAGGAGAGCAATTTTTTTAAATGTTTAAATATTTTCATTTTCAAGTTGTTCATCTTGTTTTTTACCATTACATTGAAATATAATTTACCTCATCGAAGCAATATTTTCGATATTTTTTCGGGTTATTTAAATTTTGATTGTAAATATGAGAATAAACTACTATTTTCCAAACGTTAAAAACTTTGTCGAAAAATAAGCCAACAATTACGCTGATACTCCCGTCAATCTTATTGCGCTCCTATTTGGTACAAGGACGACGGGAAACTGAACCCCACCGGCCATTTCCGTCACGTCAAGAGACGTCGATCGTAATCCCATCGTAATTGTTTTGTATTTTTCCTTACGTAGTTGGAGTATCTTCTATCACAATAATACATATTCTCAAGCATGTGTCATTGAACGAGATGAGTTACTCCCATGTTAATCCACAGGCATGGTAGTATCAGCATCGCAGTCATTGCAGAAAATCGTGATGCTCTTAAAATATAATTGAATACAATCGACCAAGTTCTTCAAGAATATGTCATGAAAAGAAATACGAAGAAGACCAGAATCCTAGTGTGTGGAAGTGAAAAGCTGAATACAGGATTCTCACAAAAGGAAATTAAATTATAGAATGTGGATTCGTCCACCTACCTCAGAGAACTCAACCTTTTTTCAACTATCTCTTGAAGGGTTCTTAGATAAAAATTTCCTAAACGCCCCCATGAAATTATAAACAAGAAAATACTTCATATTTACCGTCTTTAGTCAGTGGAATCTTTGTGCCTGATGCTTCTAGCTAGAAATATGACTTTAAGCTTTCCTGTGGAGTCTGATGATTGGAGAGATCTCGGGTTTTTCACACCATAAGGGTCTCCATTACTTCCAGCGTTTGGGAAGGTGACTTGCCCATCTTTATCAGGTATCCAGGAATCCAATGATATTGCATTGGATTCCTGGATCATTCTACATGATGGGCGAGTCTCTTGTCGGAACGTTGGAAGTAATGGAGAACCTTATCCCGGTGGAAAACCCGAGAGCTTTTTGATATTGCTAGTTAGCAGTTCAATGTTCAGTTTGATGCCGGTAAGATTTAATTTTAATATCACATTTCCTGAGTTATGAGGGAACCTTAATTGTAACTACATGATTCATCACGAGGGACGGAAAAGATTAGACGCATTCAAAGCTGGTGTTGAAGGAGGATGCTGAAGATCAAATGTACGGATCAAATAAGGAATGAAGAAGTTTATATAAAAATAGAAAAGGAAATGACCATGTTGAATACTGCATAGAAAAGGAGAACCAGATAGATTGAACACACCCTTAGGAGCATTAGGTTTGTGAAGAATATAACTAAATGAACAATTGAGGGAGAAGTCCCTAAAGGAAGGCCAAGGTATAAAATCATCAATCAAATAGAGAGGAAAGAACACAAGAAGAATTACCAGGGAGTAACGGACTTAGCATAAGATAGTGAAGGATGTAGGGCTGCAGTAAACCTATCTTAGGATTGAACGACCAACGAATAACTGAATGGCAGTATCAACATTGAAAACACAAAATAAGGACACGCATACAAGTGTAAATGCTCCAAATTTTCTCTGAGTCTACGCAAACCTTTCTCAGTTGAAGAAAGACACTCGAGAAGTAATCTGTCCCGTTCTTTTCTTAGGGCGTCCAAACTCCGTATTCCTTCTCTTCATCTCTTGGAGGCTCAAATATATCTCAACTCTCATCCTTTTTTCTCTCAAGGAGGCAGCTCAGCTCCTTTGCTTTTGTTTGAAGCAAACAGATGTCGTTACAAAGCGATATAGCTTGGCCGAAAAGGGAGAAAATCCGCCTTTAGTCTGTTATTGTTAACAATTTATGCACTTTCTTGGATACTTATTTCTTACTCTGTGTGTTGTGACCTTTCATCTTTTCCGGGAGGGTTTTTTCTTCCAAAACCACGGTAAATTTGTTTTCGGATTTTTTCGAAAATACTAAAGTTTCTTTCCTTCAATCACTTGAAAAAAAAATAAAATCAGCACAAATATTCTCTAAAATACCAGAAATACTGGAAAAGTACACATGCGTTCCCTCCAGGCGATATATTTCCATTTTCTCGAAAGCAAAAATACTGCTTAGCTCACATTTATTTCTTACCACGAAGCAGCTGTTGCTAGGTGTTGCTAGACTCAAAGTAGCAAACAATTCTTGTTATACTCGTGCTTGGTTGAAAACCGAAGATAAAATGAAGGCGATTATATGTCAAATCTTTGCTAAAGCATTTACACGTCCCTTAGAAATTCTTTTCTTTCCGTAAAGGACTCCTTCGCACCGCGCTATCCTTTGTCACATGTCCATATTCAAAATTTTCAAACCGCTGCGAAAATGTTAGCAACTTCTTCTGTGGGGTAGCTTTTTGTCCAAAGAGGCAATCAAAAAATGTACGGATTCCTGTTATCACTGAAACAGGAAAGGGACGCTGAACAAGTTCATTCTTTTGATGCAGCGCTTCCGTAGAATGTAAGGATGGTTTAGTATTTAATTTTTAAACTTTTACATTTACTTTTTAGTTCGTGAAAAGTAGTTGACTCTAGGGCACTAACAAGACAGCAGTTGCTTGAAATGCGCGGTCAAAATTATGCGAAAAGTTTCAGCGCTCGGAATTCTGACTTCATGTCGTAATCAGTCTGGAAAAGGATGCGTAAAAATCACGTTTGATATGGCTCCAGGCACCCAAGCCAAAGCTCACAATGGTCTAGCTTGGCGGTGTGGAACTTTTTACCCGGAAGGCACCATTAGCGGTGGAAACGCATCGTTGAGCGAGTCAATGGTAAGGCCGTATAGTTGGACGAAGAGGAACGCTATATATTTATAAATCTCTTACAAGTCGTTTATTGTTCGTTTTCGAAAGTTTTTCCTATTCCTAATCACATATATTGTATTATTTTTATTATAAGCTTGGTTACACCGTCAGCCCTCTAATTTACCGATATTTTGAATTAAATTTCAACGTAAATGATAGCGAAGAATTCGTTTCTTTCCAACCTAGGCATTACCTTGGTGGTATTGGACAGAGGAGTTATAGATACGAAGATACAAATTGAAATCATGCCACTTTGGCAAGAGTTGAGTTTCATAAATGAATGATGAAATGATGAATCCGTTATGAGTTTTGGTAATGATAATTGATTAAATGTCTATTCATAATGACGTTTGAGATATGGGTAGAAGTTAGAAGAAGATGGATAAGATTCAATGGACCGAGTGGAAGACTTAACAGGGAATATTCACCATGTTGATGTAGGATAGGAAACTTCGGGAGGATATTATAAAGAGGTCTTCAATGCAATGATTACTATAATAAACAATTTATTTTCTCAACGGCCTTCAGCAACTATGTGATATATGATATTTAAGACTGACAAATAGTTTTTAGATTTTTGCGTTATATGGTGCAAAAATATAGCCTCTGAGGAAAGTGGTGGAAAATAGGTTTCGGACGTTGGAGATGTGGGTATGGAAGAGACTGAAGAAGGTGTGGAGGACGGAATGGAAGATGAAACAGTATGTGCTCGGCATGATCGGCGAGTTCATGAAACGGTGGGAGGATATTAGAAGGAGGAATATTAGGTGGTTAGAATGGATAATGTGGGCCAAGAGGTGCTGAAGTCTATGACAGAGGGGAGGATGCTGGATAAGCGGGGAAGGGGAAGAAAGAGAATATGCTTCATAGATGCGATGAAGGGAGGTAGTGCGTATTCCGAGCTGAATATTTAAATCATTTGTTATCATAAAGAATGTAAGGAGTTGAGCACGGGTGGCTGTAAACGATTAACTAGACTGTAAAAGATTTATGCTTCCGTTGTAAACCTACCTTAACCCTTTATTTACGGAAATTATACCTATTTTTCCAAGCGCGCTTCTGAGGGCGGATAACTCAGGAAATAAAACACGGATAATTCTAATTGAAAAAGCAAACCAGCAAACGATGTGTACCCTCCGAGAGCTCACTCCAATGTGAAGGCGGAGAGGTCAAAATTGAAGGTGTGAGGGACGGCGGGAGCCTTTTAAGGGGCATTATGTAGCAATACGAGATTGACTCACGTGGTTAGCCATCCGCCCCTATTCATAACACACAGTTGTGAGTCTTCCTCACCGGTTGATCAACAACTACGGTGCTTTCAGAATTGAGCTCACTTCTGATTTGTGAATGCTCTCACCTGCGCTGCAGCTCACCACCGTAGCTAAACTCTCCTGCATCTATGTCGCATTTTAGTTATTATTTTTGAATTACAGCATGTTTAGATAAATATTCCTTGAATATTTAGTCAGGTGGTTAGGTATCATTCGGCCCCATTATTTTTCCTTTAACAGCTGGCTCTTGTTTATTTAATAGTATGTTTCTAATAAACATTCTCTGCCAGGATGTTGCCTAAAATCCGAGCGAGTCCCACGTTGCAAGCTGCAATTCGTATTTTTTTGCCGTAACAAGGTTTTGCTAGGAAATGAGATAACTTTGCTGATTTATGAGAAATCTATTTCAATGAACTTCAGAGGCAGCTTGACTGAAGGCTGGAATGAATAGATCGGTTTCGTCCTCGGAGCTCAAAATATTTTTTTATTTGGCCTTTTATTGACATTCTCTGAATGACTATCTTTCTGGGCGGAAAACACCATGTATGAAATATAATTATCTAACTAATGGCTCTACAGGTCAATAAAGTTTGTGTCCGTAGGTGTGTTTTTTAATGAATTATAGTCGAAAGCCCTACTCGCTGTGCGTCAACTTTCCCGTTTTATTTGTTCTGGTTATTTAAAAAAGGTAATTATGAGGGTACTTTTGGTAACGTGTAAGCGCGCATCAAGATGAAAACAATACCATATTGTTGCTTTTTAAATATTTTTTGAAGTATTATTGCTTAAAATTTTAAACTGATTTTCCATGTATATCAATGCTCCCTTTGGTGCGAGGATTTCTTTTCTTTGTTTGACTTGGCTCTCTCAATTGGTAATATCAGTCAATAAATCAGTTCGTTGAGTAATGTGATTATCGTTAAAGTTGTATGCATATTTCATGTCGGAGCGTGTTTTATTGAGACCTTTGTTAATCCCTTCTTTCAATTTAACATGCGTCACTTGTGAAAATTCATTGATTAATGTAAAAATATGAAAAGGTCTCCGGTGCATTAATTAATCAGTTTGCATTGATCAGCCGTATTTTTACGGTATATCAAGCCTCCATCGCACTTCAAAACCAGAATTTTTGAAAGGAGGTGTAATGACTGAAATAACCTGATACCCCCAGAAGCAGTGTTCAATGAGGAGTGATAATTTCAGAATCACTTGTAGTGTAACAATAGGTTATTTTTTGTACTTGACGTTATACTACTTATTTTACTGTCTTGATAATAACAAAAACATGAGAATTTTATTTAACTTTCAACCAAGTTTCAGGAAGGAAATGAAAATGACTTTATGAATTAAATAGTTTTAAGTTAAGAGATCCATGCCTAGACACTTAATGTAATCTTCAGGTGTCAAGCTTCAGGTGTCGAAACCCGGTTAGTTAGAAAATAATCATTAGTGGAGTTTACAAAGTTATTTTTATTTCCTCCGTGATGGATAACTTCCACAAAATAAAGCCTGGAACCGTTTCCTCCTTTAAACTAGTTTATTTGGGTTTATTACTTCGCGTTTTCTCTGTGCACTTTATATTTGCGTTTCCTATTTTAGAACTCTAATTGATCGACCCTTGCATGTATTGTTGAGCGGAATATTTTCTTAATATTCTAACGTTTTTCTTATTTCCTTCATCAAATTCAACAATTTGGTAAGTTTGAGAGAACACCCTTCGAAAGGCATGACACTTAATAGTGAGTAGTAAGATGCTTAAATTTTCTAAGATGGACAATTAAAAATGAAAGCGATAGAGTTACGCGGAAACGTGGCGAGAGGATTAAACACATTAACATTCGCGATGCAATCAAGGCGTTATGAATTTACAATTCAACGATCAATTGTATTGAAATTAGTACGGCACATTGTTGCAATTATGCACGTGATTGTGTGACCCTTGAAAGTGATTACCTTGAAGTAGAGTCTGCTAGTGTCCTTTTAGTGATTATCTGAGTGAAATTGTCAAGCGACGAATTCACACAGATAATCAGCACCGAATTCCCCTTACCATTCTGATGTAAGACATTTGTGGCATTGGCATGAAATTTGCTGTAACAATAACATTCATTTTCAGATATCCTCTCATTGATATAGTTTAAAAAACAATGTTAATTACGTATAATTATGTTTTTGCCTGGTTGGAGCCTATGCAACATTCGGGAAAATTATAAGTCACTATTGTTTCAGGCTTAACTTTGTGAAAACCTGTTATCTCTGCATTAATGAAACAGTAATTTGCACATTGGCTTATTCTAAGTCAACCGGTTTCATCGCATAAACGACATGAATGTATATATATTAATATATACATTATATATATATATATATATATATATATATATATATATATATAATATCTCCACTCCTCTTAGGCAATGAAACCAGTTGACTTGCAGTTAGAATAAACTATTTTGAAAATTAGCAAACTTATTTAATTTATTGACATTTTAATATAGTTTTTAGAGAATGTTTTCGTAATGCGTAAATTTTACGGAATACAAATATTTAGTCCTTACCCCTTCACTAAATACGAATACTGCTTTGTGTATAATATTTCAAAATCACAAAAGCACAGCATATAGTATTCATGGAATTTGTTTTCACTTGCAAATTTCCCTTGCAGGGAATATGAGTGACCGCCATATTGTGTTTCGCTATGAAATTACAGCGAAGCTGTCGGTGTTGCATAGGAAATAGAAGAAGACTACGTTGGTTATTGGTGGTAATCCCATCATTACTTGATCTACAGGATGATAGGTAAAGCGTATTTCAAAACTATGAAAGCATAGCATTAACAGCTATTTTGAGAAATACGGCAAAATCTCTACCCCGTTTCACTCGTGGCGCGATACACTATCTTGCGAATAACATTCACAAAAATCTTAATTTCAACGTCGACAATATTTATATCAATCCGTTTGTGGAGCGTGGTTGGCGAGGTGAATGAAATTCATGTGTTATTTTCCCTCGCACGAAACCGTGCAATCTGCTATTGTTATTTAGATAAATGCCGCAATACGCCGGGATAGCTTCTACTTCTGCAGTCCAGGAAGTTTTAGTCTTACTTTTACTGCCACCACGTCGAGCGCCTTGCATGCGCAAAGAATACGTGCCTTTTCGATCCAATTCTATTGGCTCGTATGCGTACATAAATGTTTGTTCTTCGTTTTTTATTCACTTACATAATTTGATTTTTTTGCAATTCGCGCAAAGTGCGTTTCTTTAAGTCTGTAGGATACATTATCAATTATCTAATTAAGGATTCATGAATTTAAAAAAATGTAATTGCTAAAAAATGTGGGCCTACCTGTTTGCCTCGTATAATGAAATAAGATGTGGATTTTGATAGCTTTTAATTACCAGTATTCGGGTGTAATGTCGAAAATACTTTTGGGTTTCTAAGTTACAATGGCTTTTACTCATTAAAACATTTCACAAAAAAACCGTAAATAAAAATCCATAATTGATTCAGCATGGAACGTTATTAGTTATTAGCTTCACTAGCCTTTAAACCACTGAATCTATCATTTTCAAGATTCTCAGCAAAAATTAAGGCTTACAAATTTGCAAACAAGGATGGAGTTCGGATTTTCATTCGCTATAAAACTTCTTGTCTCGCCTCAAGGGCTGTGGAGTATGGCGATTCATCGACTTCGATATGCCGCATTTCGACATTGATCTTGCGGGCTATGTGATAAATTGCTGCGCAATATGCTTCGATATGTGATCGGTTTCAATACTCGATATGCGATATTATACGACCTGCTATATGATTCGCTTATTGATATAATTCATTTTATTATTCGAAATATATAATACTACATAGTAAATTTAGCAATATCGATATGCAATATTGTTAAATGCATGATGTGATCAATAATATTGACGTGCGATTTCGTTAAATGTATGATCTAATTTGATACACGATATCTTTTGATGCTTGATACCATATCATGTGATGTGGGGTACTGGTAATATCGCGTTACGGATTTGAAATTATAATATCACATAGACTTACTTGCATACGCACTACTTTAATTTTGCCTTTTGTGCCTCATTTTTTTGTACGTTACCCCTCGGGTATATCTCCTTACGAATATTAAAAAAAACCGGAGATGAAGCCATAGCCTTTTGTCCGGGAAAAACGGCGTGGTGACGTCCAGTATTTTTTTTCCATTTAGGAGATCTTGTGGTGGCTTTAGCGGTCTTTACCCCTCGACTGATTTTCCAACAATGGTCCCTCCCTCAACCAGCTGAATCTCGGCATGAGATCCGTTTCCCCAATTTTCTCGAAGGAGGGTATCTTATCTAAGCTCGTAAAGAGGAGGTTGGAAAGGAGGTCTGGAGGACACATTCCCCCTACGTCCTTCGAAGGAGACCCGGCTAGGGAGGTTGCATGAAAGAGAAATCGTGCGGTAATTTGCCTGGACGCGTGCAGAGAATAGGTGCTCTGAACCCACGTATTAGTGATGGGCAGTTTCGTTCCTTTCTCGGACTCGTTCCTTTCGTTCTCGTTCACTAAAAGGAACGAGTTTAAAGATTCGTTCCTTTCGTTCCTTTTCAAGTTGCGCCTGGAAATTTGGGCATTAGGGTACATGTCACTGACAGGATTCAATATTATTCGTGCTATTTGCTCTCCTCAATTACTCGTTTCTTCAAATCATTTAAATAATATACGAATATGACACTTTCAAAATAAATCAGAGGTGATACTTATCGACGACGACCACGGACCACAAAGTATCCCTTTATGGGCTAGAATCACGCTAACTACCGAAGATAATGAAGGTAAATCTGGCTTTCCGTCACTCCAGCTAATATCTTTTTTTTAACACTCCCGTTAGTGGTGAACATGACAATGTAACCCAGTGAAAGTGCAAGGAATGCGCAGAGAGATTCACTTTGCTCGCTAGGGGGCTGTTCCCCCAACGTCTAAGTCAGTGGAGGCGTGAGAGAAAGAAACATGCGAGATTTTCACTTTGGCACCAAGTTGCCAGAGAACTACGCGGGAGTACGAGTTTTTGCTACTTACGAATAAAGTTCATGATATGGCGCATGTGCCTGTCGAGTTTCAAGGTAATATCTACACTGGCGAAGGGGTGTGGAAAGATACATTCGAAAGATTCACGAAGAGCTGACTTTGACTTCATGTTGCCAGAGAACTACGATAACTGAAGCAAACGAATAACAGAAAGTTGTAGCCCTGAATGAGATCTAGAAAAAAACAACACAACAGATTCGTGATCCAAATTCTAGTTTAGAAACCACAGTCGAAAATCCGGAAAATCCGACTTTGGCGCCATGTTTCCAGAAAACTATAAGTGTTACAGAGTAAGGCATAAAGTTATAGGCCGCGATGAGACCTAGGCAAAAGCATCCAACAGATTTGAGGTACGACTTCTAGTTTAGAAGCTACAGTGGAAAAACAGAAAAATCCAACTTTGGCGCCATGTTTCCAGCGAACTGTAAGTGTTAGAAAGGATGGATTGGCATAATTCTTAGGACTTGATGAGATCTAAAAAAGCCGCCCAACAGATGCGAAATCAGACTCTTAGTTTAGCAGCTAGGAGACGTGAGGGAAAGAAACATTCGAAAATACGAGGGTTGGAACTTAAATAGTGGCAACTATTTATTCACAACCGATACAAAAGAGCTACATGTTTGCACCTATTACTGTCCTTCAAAGTAATCACCAGCGTTGTGTAGAACCGGTTGCCAGCGATGTGGAAGGCGTAGTATACCGTTAGCAGAGCCTGTTCTGTTGATGGTGCGAATGGAGCGGTCTACTGCCTGTCGAATCTCTGGAACAGTTCTGAAGTGAATGCCACGAAATGGTTCCTTCATCTTTGGGATCAAATCGAAGTCACAAGGAGTTGAGTCCGGGGAGTATGGTGGATGGTACAGTACTTCCCAGTCCCATCGACCGAACAGAGCAGCCACAGCTTGCGCTGTATGCGCCCGCGCATTGTCGTGCAAAATGATGGGTGGGTTGCCCAGAAAGTGTCTCCGCTTCTTTCGCAAAGCTGGTCGCAGGTGATGCTCCAAAAACGAACAGTAATACTGCGCATTGACGGTCTGCCGTGGAGGAACGTAATGCGTTAGGATAACACCATCACAGTCGTACACGAGAATCACCATAACTTTCACCATACGCACTGACGCACTTTCGACTATCGCGGCGACCCATAATGACGCAATTCGTTGGATTGGCGTTTCAGGTTTGGCTCGTACGATTTGGCCCATGTCTCATCCAGTGTTACGATATGGCGCAAGAAAGCCTCTCCTTCGCGCTCATAGCGCTCCAAGTGCGTCTGAGCAGCGTTGTAACGCATCCATTTCTGCATTTCCGTCAACTCATGCGGAACCCATCGTGATGCAATTTTTCGCATGCCCAGGCGTTCCTTCAGGATGCGAAGCACAGTCGTATGCGCTAATCCGGTTTCGTGGGCGAGCTGACGAATCGTCTGGCGTCGATTAGTGTCCACTAACGCGGCAACAGCATTCACTTCTTCTTCAGAGATACTAGGACGTCCTGCCCGATGCATGTCTTCCACAGTTTGCCGACTTTCGTTGAAGGCTTTTACCCAACAACAAATCAAAGACAACAACAAAGACCGCTCGCTCACAAGTGACTGTGTTTCCCTCGATTGTTGGCACGCTGGTGACGTGGGTCGGACGAGTCCATTTGCTCGTAGGTAAGGTAGGTATGTCAACAATGTGTGCTATCAGCGACAATAGTAGATTCCATTGCATAGTGTCTCCACAGCAGTGTTGCCACTATTTAAGTTCCAACCCTCGCATCATTTTGACACCATGATTCCATAGAACTACAAGAGAATCCGGGTTTTTGCTAATTATCCGTAAAGATCATGTCAAGGCGCATACCTCTGACAACTTTCAAGGTCGTACCTACACTGGTAAGGGCGTGAGGGAAAAAAAACAGAGAATTTCATGAACTAATTTCACTTTGGCACCATGTTCCCAGAGAACTACAAGGGATGAAAAAAACGGGTAGCAGAAAATTGTAGGCCTGCATGAGATCTAAAAAAAACCGCCCAACAGATTCGAGATCGGACTTCTAGTTTATAAGTTACCTACAGTCGAAAATCAACGAGTTTCACGAAAAGCCGACTTTGACACCATGTTACCTGAGGACTTAAAGGAATGGAAAACAACGAATCAAATAAAGTTGTAGGCCAGAATGAGGTCTAAAACAAACCGCCCAACAGTATCGAGATCCGACTTCTAGTTTAGAAACTACAGTCGAAAAAGAGCAAGTTTCACAAAGATTCCGAATTTGGTGCCATTATACCAGCCAACTATTAGTGTTAGAGAACATGTAATGACATACAATTGTAAACCTTGATGACATCTTAAAAAAACCGTCAACAAATTTGAGATCCGACGTCAAGTTTGGAAGGTACAGTGGAAAACTGGGAAATGGTTTATTAAATTTCGTGTTTGAGGACCTCTGGTGGGGTACTTATGCAACACAGAATAACAGGGTTGGTCAATTTTGGTAGAATATTTAATCTTCCAATATAATATGTCGTCAGATTCTAGATTCGACTTACCGTTCAAAAGATATAGAGCAAGAACAAAAAGTCTCGTTTTAGAAATGCCGAAAAAAGCAGCAATTTTTAATTTTATAGTCGCAATAATCTTGGTTTTTACTAAATATTGGTGAAAAGCATGTAAAGGCGCATGCGCCTGTCATGTTTCAAGGTCTTATCCAGGTGTGAAGGAAAGAAACATTGGACAGTTTTACCAAAATTCGACTTTGGCACCATGCTAACAGAGTACTATAAGAGTAAGAAAAAAACAAAAACCACCAAATTGTAGGTAACGATGAGATCTAAATGCCAGGGAGAAATAGTTTTCAGATCAGAGTCCTAGTTTAGGAGCTATAGAAAAAAATCGCAAAAAATGGACATTTTTCACTAAATGTTTTGTTTGAGGACCTCCGATATATTTATTCTGTTAGCCAACGTTTATTTTATAATATTTTGCCGTTCGATGTACAACATATTAACACACGTCATTCCATCCTCGTCTTCAAAGTACCTGGCCTGTCATCCGGAAAGGCCTGCCATGTCTGCCAGAGGCTATGGAAATAGCGAAAATACCATCGAACATCAACCGTGAAGGCGGTTCATTGGGGAACAATTTTAAACGGATTTTATCAAATTTAAAAATTCAGGCAACAATGGGGTTCACTCCTATATATAGGACGGCGAGCGAGGAAACAACAGATCAGATAACCTGACGAAGATAGCAGGAGAACTAACGAAATATTGTTATACTATTTAAATAAACGCGGAATGAATCCCGAAAAAAGAAATAGCCAAGAGTGCACCCGCGAAAGCCTACGAGTTAAACTTCCGTGCACTTACCTCATCTAATCGTGGTGATGGCGGAGGTAAGGGAAATGCTGCTGTTACTGCATTAGAATCACTAGCCAGGTCCATTTCTTCCTCAGACTTATTATCATCTTCACTGTTTGCCGTTCTCTTTCTTTTTGGCGCACTAACATAAACCTCTATCTTGTGCACCATCCTCAGATGACTGATCAAAGTACGATACTAGTCGAGCCACAGTAAGTCAAGCTCAGGTGACACTTTGGGCACTTAGCGAAGGTTTTATTATTAATTGTTTTCTTGCTAAAATACTGCCAAAAGCACTTGGAGGAGCCATGGCTGATGCAAAGGGCGACAAACCGCTCTCCGATCGGCACGAAACGAACGCAACACAAATAGCACGGTGACGAATCAAACAAAACGCATACTGACCAACACACGCAGCCTGCAGTACAGTGCGATTGAAACTTCGTGGCCCATGCTCAGAAGACGATATTCGGACTGTGCGAATCTATTTTGAAGAAGCCCAGTGCTCTGAAGCGATTAATTGAGAAAAAGTTTACAAAAAAGGCACGATGTCAACGTATATTATCATTTCGAATCTTCGTTTCGCAGTCGACAATGTATTACTTCCGAGCGCGAGTCCCCGTCGGAAAGACTAGAATTGTAATAAAAATCCGCAGCCCTACATTTGGCAACTCCAACCTGCCGGTGTCCGAAGCACTTTGCTTCCCCTCCAAGGTTCCCCCACCAGCGATGCAGAGTGAAATAGAGCGGCGCGGAGCAAAGAAAGGCGGTAAAATTCAAATGCTGTAGCAAGCTAAAAATCGAAAATCGATCGGCTAGAATCGATTTTAAAAAAGTCGACTTCGATTAAATCGAAAACCGGAGTATGATAATCGGTTTTCGATTAAAATGGAAATCAATTTTCCAATCCCTACTCGCAGGGTAGTAAATGGGTGTCGTGCTAATTTATTTTACTCATGCTGACTATCAATAATGTGAATAAGTAATTTCATGAAATTACATTAAAGTACACCTTGTGATTGAGTACGGATTGTGACAATCGACACCCTCTGCTTAATTTAGATACATTGGTTTCTCACAGATATACTTCTCAAATTGTCGGCGGTTCAAAAAAAGGAACCCACCGTATCTCACCCTTATTTCGTGTATTTTAAATCCTTTTTAGGATAAGTAATTTCTGAGATCTGACCCCGCCTCGTACCGAATTAGATTGACGATAATAGGGGTGCTAAAACAGTATTTGGAAACTTGCTAAATTGACAATCAAACAGTTAAATTTATAATACATGTGAAAGAGTTTCGGAGTTATGAACAATCTCGAAATACGGTAGAGTCTTGATTATCCAATTTCCGATATGCCGAGGTTCCGTATTATCCGAGCCACATATTTTGGTTGCTTTGTCAGAATGTTCGTTTGAATCAACAGTTACTTAGAGGATACCGTCCCTGTAGATATTCTTCTGTTGTGATGCCTAGAAATTATGAAATAGAAGAAGCAAGAACTGCATCTGGATAATGGTTATATATAATATGGAGAAAAAGATAAATAGCTTAAAGGAGTCGTTTCTTCAAAGTTGCTTTTTTTAGTGTAAAAGTGAGTCATACTACAGAAAAGCATGAAAATAGTGTTTATTTATGAATTTACGTAAGACAGGTGACCCTTACGTGTTGTCCAATTTTTTGATTATCCAAGAGTGTCCAAGTTTTTTATTATCCACGCCTCAACATCTCAGTCTAAATTAACCCGGATAATCGAGATGCTACTGTTTGAGGAAAATTACTTAATTTAAAGAAATAAATCGATGTATACATGTCATCAAGATTGAATGAGTTTACTGGAGAAATGTACGATGATATAATTCAAAAAGGTAGAATTTAACAACTAAATACAAGTGCGATATTCCACAGAGGAAAAATCATTCGGGATTCGATCCCTTGACCGGGATTCGAACCCGGATCCCTCGAGGGATCCGGGTTCGAATCCCGGTCAAGGCGAATGATTTTCCCTCTGTGGAATATCGCACTAATGTGCACTTGCGGGTGACTCCGTAAAGGTAACTACCGTGGCTAGTCCCGGTATCCTCAAAATTAACTAAATATAAGTTACAGACCAAATTATCAATAAAAGCTGAGGAATTTTGACTTCTATGCATGCATTTCGGCCGTCCAGGTGACCATCAACAAGGAGGATTTAAATCTTGTAAACTCGTGCGTGTTGTTAGCATTTCAGTTATCCATGTGACCATCGACAGGGAAGATTAAAATCTCTTAAACATGTGTACGTTTCCGAGATATAAATCCTTCCTGATGATGGTCACCTGGATGACCGAAATGCATGCTGCGGAGTCAAAATTCCTCTGCCTTTATTGTCAATTTGGACAAATCTTTAACCTAAATACGATAGTATCTAAATTTGGGGAAAAGCGCATGCGAATGGTTTAAAGCGGAGATATAATGATGGAGGAGGACGTGGAACGAAGGTATGAAAATGTCGAATGCGAGGGAATAAGTCCACGGGGAATACGGGCGGTAAGAAACGCCAAGTAGGTTGAGAGGAATTCTCGGCAAGAGCCAGGTATATCGTCATATGCTTCGCTACGTTTCTCGGTCCAAATGTTCCCAATCAACGCCTCAGAACGTACTGGTAGTAAAGCATTGACCCGGAAGTAACTTTGAAAAAAAAGATGCGCATCCCGAGTTTTTGAGTATATCTCCGGATGCATATTTTTTCCACCGTTTCCGCGTCTCATCCGTCTTTTTTTCCAGGAAAAATTTTCAAGAAATTGGGTCACTTGTCGATCGAAACGGAACGGAATTTGGACTTGCGTGTTGATCGCTAACCATGCCACTTTCCAGTTGGTAGCGTTTTGGTGACATTTTTCCTGAAGTTGCAATTGATTTGTGATGCAGTTAATGATTGGATGCCACAGTGATGCTACTAGTTGATAGGTTATTTTCGGTGACGGAAATTTCTTTCTATCTCCAAATTTAAACAATTCTGAAATTCATGTCAATGTTCTTCATTATCGTTAGCTTAGAAGCGTTAAAGCGTTCAGATTAAGCTTAAAGTGCATTTCCTATCTTTTGAATTGCCAATGAGTAGTATGTGCTTTTATGTGACGGATGTCGCAGTAGAACATAAATTTAAAAATTTAAAATGCCATACGGAGCCAGTAGAAACTTAGTGAATTTTTTATATGTATCCATTTGTGATATGAGATTGTTCAAAACTGACTTTGATACCAATTGTGAACTCATACTGTAACATTTTGATAGGAAAGCAAAAAAATCTTTGGTTATGAACGTGTTTTCCGCTAACGGCCTAAGGCAAATCAGTCAAGTTTTCACCATAAATTTGTTGAGAAGTTCCGTGATATAATTCAAAGTTTTTGCGTCATTAATGTAACTATAGTTACTTCTTGCATCTTACAAAAGTTTGATTTTTTGCATAAAATTCAAATGTTGTACCTATTATTACTAGAGAGCTCGAATTATTAATTATTAATATTAAATATCTCTCGAACTACCTTAATTATGAATCTGGGGACAAATAATTCGCTAATTCAAAACGGGTATACTGCAATGTTTTTATGGCATTGGATAGATTTCGTCTAAGAACTAAAGTTCAAAAAGTCTCTATGGCTTCATCTAACCCGTGTTGCGTATACTGGAACAGGGCAGGGCAACACTGTGACATTAGCATTTTATTACAATTGAAATTTATCTTTAAATTCCATTGTGCTGGTAATAATTCCAAAATTCCTCGAATTGGAAGTGAATAAGTAAATATATACCTCTGATTAACTACTTCCTTTTAATTCCGTTTATTACTAAGCCTTCCGTAATGATATATCGAATCCACTTTCATTTAATATTTAAGGAGGGTGAGCACAAAGAGAAGTGGGGTTGATTTATCGTCCCAGAATTATGAAGAGTGCCTTCTGCCCTTAGGGCTTGAGCGAAGTCGCGGAACCGTGGAACAGAACATATTAGTCATTTTGAGTGTATTCATTAAGAAGGAAGGAAGGGAGAGATGAAGACGGAAATTTTGAGTTTGGGTTGAAGCTGGTAGAGAAGAAGGAACAGCTGAGAGAAGACAAGTTCGTGGGATAGCGGAGTAGTGCAGATGGGTTGATTCTGCGAAACATCTTGAGATTTGAATATTCTGCTACAGTTGAATAGGTTGGGGATTCATCCGCAAAAAATACGTAGTTTCGTGAGTCAAAATTGTCATTTCCGCAGTAAACTTTTCATTTTGGCTTCATTAATTTTAGGCCGTCCAATAAAATCGTACAGTTCAAAATCGTTATTAAATGTTGGTAGGTTTTCGATGGACCATTACTTCTCCGCTATTACCATAGCTACTGTTGCACTACTTTCTCACACGTTCTCTCTCTTTAGTTGTACAAACTTCACAATAATAATAATTTATATTGTCCCTTAAACACATAAATACAAGTAAACAAAAGCCGGACAAATTTTCCTGTAGATTCTATCACCATAAGAAATAATAGCTATATTGACGTATATGATTAATTTTATAATTGAAAATATAATGTTTGAAGAGAGCATACAAAACAGGCGTACATAAAAGGAAAACAAAACAACATCGTAATTGAGAAATTGCTATTTCAACAACTTGGAGGTTATTGCGGTCCCCCTCGCAGTTGTGGCATATTTTTTCCAGCACAGCTCTTAATTCTTTGGCAGCCCTGCTGCTCCTAGGTGTTATACTACCCAGTTGGGCGCGAGGAAAATGGTGTTAACGCTGAAGAAGCGTGGCCACGTGGCTCTCGGCCCAAAAGAATTTGTAAATTTGTTAATACTTATCGCATGGATTTGATTAAAACACCATTTTCATCAGCTCGTCAATTAAGGGTCGATGAGTTGCTCTGTTTATTCATTTGCTGTTTACTTTAAAAAGTTATAAACTAAGATGGAGAATGGCTTGAGCGGTAACCCACACCCGCAGGGAAGGGACGAGCGAGGACAAGAGAGGGTCCGTGAGTCCGAGGACCTTGGAAATGAGGGTTTGCGCTCGCTGGGGGTTCGTCTTGAGGTGCAGGCAGGTAAAAATTTCTTGCGGTTCCCGTTGAGTGCCCTCAAGCCCCATTCTCTTCCACGTCTACATTTCAGTCTCTATACATCAACTTTCCCGGGGTCCAACTTTGACTTTCACTGTCGCATAGCACTACACCCTTTATCTGCAGTTTTAGGGTATTTTTTCAAATAAATAATGATGCCACTTGATATAGTTTTAGTGTTTAATGTTGTGGCTCTTGGGATGCGTAATTTGTTCTCGATATGTATTTAGATAATGCTCCTATTACCAAAGCGAATTATTTAAGTCCAGTGTTTTCTACTCTTTCAGCCGAGCTGGCCAATTCTAGACACTGTACATCTACGAAGTACCGTGCAAGCCAGCACTAGGGTGTGTGGCACGGGGTGGTACGGGGTGGGACCAGGCATGCAGTACTCGTCTTAGCACAAATCGGAACCTCGCACGTTCCCCCGGCCGCTAGGCGCAGGCCAAAAAGCAGTCAGGAGAACAGTGCGCAGTCCAAACAGAAAATGGGAGAGTGATACTTAAATGATCATGCAAACATGCAGAACAATGCTATAGACACATCTAGTGGTTAATATTACTAATACTGATAATTTATGAATTCTACGAGATGCTACTTCATGCAGAGAACAAAGTAAAATAATGCCGGACATATCAAGCAGTGTGAAGTGTTTGTGGTGCCGGACATATTATGTTATTAAACACAAGT
Source organism: Pyrrhosoma nymphula (assembly GCA_963573305.1). Taxonomy (NCBI): domain Eukaryota; kingdom Metazoa; phylum Arthropoda; class Insecta; order Odonata; family Coenagrionidae; genus Pyrrhosoma; species Pyrrhosoma nymphula. The sequence continues at coordinate 31,576,337 of OY754339.1, forward strand.
GAAAATTCTACTCTACCTATTGAGGGTGGTAGTTTCATATGATTGATATATCGCAACTATTATGATCCTTTATTTTACGTGGAAAAAATTACATTTTAAATCTATCGGTTTATTTAGTCTGTAATAGTTTATCTAGTATCTAGTCTAGTTATTTTCTCGCGACTGCGTGAATCCAAGCAAATGAGAGTGTACCAATTCGTCCAGGTATTTTTTAGTTTGCTACTTTCACTGGTGAAAAGACGCAGCTAATGTAAATGAAAACTTCAGTACTAAATGTGTTGACTAGTGTCTAACGATTGTTTCGAAACCAAGGAAATTATGAAATTTTCCTCGTCCGTCACTTCAAGAACTAAATCACGAACATGGTTAACAGGTGCAATTAATTGAACAACCCAACAAGTAACAGAATGCATATATTACTCAATAGCACACTTATACAACATAATGATTATATTTGGGTAGCCTAGTATCAATACTCATACAAAGAAAACCTTATTTCTGGCTTCTTGACGAGGCGTCATCCGAGTTTTCTGTCTTATGTTTCTCTCACGACGGTGGGCGTTCAAAAGAGACTTTTCTCTTTACTGCCTGTTCCCACACCTCTATTCCCTCTTCCCTTTTGCCTCCGAAGGCCACGTGAACCAATCTACCCGCCTTTGACGAAACGCGGCGTGTTAAGATTGGATGAACTACGATTCCAGCCTCATTTCTGTTATCTTGTGCTTCAGCAAACAGTTTTAGGGATGGTATGGCGACCAGTGGTGGATACACGGTAGGGGGGGGTAAAAGGGGGAAATATCGCCCCCCCCCCAAGAGATCAGACGAGCAAAAGAAAAAGAAAGGATTTGATTTTTAACTTCATTGTACGAACAACTTAATAGCATTGATGTGCTAGAAAAAAACATGTCTCTCTCCAACGAGCATGAACTGTATTTTTTCGGTAACGAGTTATTTCGGGTATTTTGAGTTTGGCAGCGGAAGACCAGAATCCGACGGAGAGGGGATGGGTGACATTTCAGGCTTCCTCTATCCCACTTTCATCTTACCTAACATCTCTTGCAAAGCTGCTTCCCCATCGCCTAAAAAGTAAGGGATCTCTGGCCTCTGTCGATCACTTTGTTTCAAACAGCCTCCCCTATCCCTTAAAAAGTAAGGGCTCATTCCCCTGGTTATTGGCGCGTTATTATTTATTAAGTTTGTTAGTTGTTGACTAGCTGTGAGTGAAACGCGGTCTCATTCGCTCTTTGCCGCGCGTAGATGCAATCGTGTTCCTTGAATGTGTCGCATTGTTTTGTCCCGTTGGCGTCTCCTTCGGCACCTCGTCTTGGGCGTCAACTTACACACTTCTTTTTATTTGACTGGGCTGACAGATTGATCATTTTCATATCGTTGACTAACTGTAATTGGATTTTTTTGCTGGAGTTACCAGATATACTCTTCCAATTAACAATAAAATTTGGCTCTCGCGATTTGGATTATGAACCGATCGAAAACTTCTCATTGTTGAGCTTATTTTTTTTTTACATATAATTCGTTGTCTCGGGCGTGACTTCATGAAATCGACTTAACATAATGAAAAGTAAAGAAAATTTTGTAATTCTACATAAATATTTAATGTACGACATAGGTTTTGACGTGGCTTCGACCTAGGTTTCGTTTTTTTCGACCTAGGTCACCAGATGATGACGTGCCACGTCGAAACCTAGGTCGTACATTAAATATTTATATGGAATTACAAAGTTTTCTTTACTTTTCACTACCTTATTTTTTACACTTAATATATCTACGAACACGTTAATCTCATCATACCCGGTCGATTTGCTTGCATCTTTTTCAGCTCCCTCGTTAAACGAGGTGCCAAATTGGTTTCACTAAAGTCCTTTTGAGAAGCTGAATAATGCTTTCATAATAATGTCCTTCTATGAATGCGTCACTATAGCATTAATTGACCTAATTGTTGTACTAACCATGTAGTGTTAGCTTTAACTGGTTTGACTAGCAATAAAGTATTATTTTACAGATGAAGAACATGGCCTTAAAAGAGCACAAGATTTATTTCGAATATGAGTATTTTTGGAGGGAGAGACTATGAGAAATATCATGAGCAATTGGCAATTCAACAGAATTCTCCCAGACTTATGTACCTATCACTTGCACATGGATATATCGCTATGCTGTCATTACAATGAAAGTCTTGATTCATACCTTGAAGTACAAAACAGTCATTGACTACGGTGACCTTTATTTTTAAAAATTAACATATCTCCGCTTTATTTACTGGCAATAAAATCACACGCACCACCTCTAATTATAAGATACCCAGAACCGTTTCGTAAGAAAAGTATTATCCATGACAACAGTATCTAGGCTGCACTAGTTTATTGGAGTCTACTGTATCTATTCCCCTACATTCAAAGACGGCGATTTAAGTTTTCAGTATCCACTTCGATTATCATTTATTTTTATCATTTATTAAGAAACTAGCATATATAATTTATTTAGACACTTATACTGCGCACAAGACACATATATTATTTATTTAGACACTTCTACTGCAGGCAAATCGAATGCTACATTCCTCTGGAAGCCGTTTGCAAGAAATGTTCTCCTATAAGTAGTCCCTTCATTAACTTTAGCATTAAAATAACACTAGCTATTCTTTTCGCCAAATTCCATTGTCTTTCCAGCTTGTGTGTAAGAAATTGCAATTCCAATTTATACAGAATAATGCGTACGCGCCTTGTGTGCCTGCCTGAGGTGCCGACTAGTATTTAATAATTACGGAGATCAAAATTCGTCAAACTTTGTGAGAACTACCTTTTCGTTTGGATGTCTCTCATTCAAGTTGGTATGTATTTATTGTATGTTTGCAAAGCATGTGTTTTTCACTTGATAATTATTTCACATCTCCCACACACTTTTAAAACCTATCCTTTGTATTTCTCCAACAACAAGCGAATTTTATTTTTTAAGTATTTTTTCGATTAGTGCTTAATCAGAAAGTGTGTTAACTTTTTTTTTCTTGTAGTGCAAATTATTCCTTGTTCAGGTAAAAAGTTCTTGATTTCCCTATCGAATAGGGGAATGTGACTCTTTTTTATTTTATCAGAACAACATTATTTTCAAAGAAAATTTCCACACTTTTTAACTACATCATAAAACAGAATAATTAACTTTTCCATAAACTGGTGTTACATCTCTTTAATTTTATTTTCATGTACCTTGGCTGCTATTGAATCAGTGTGTTGAGTTAACGTTTTCACATTTCCCGAAGTCTGATGTAGAAGTAACGTAGCCAGTAGCAATTCTATTACCCGTTACAATTCTACGAAAGTGGGATACAGGCGAAGAAGGCTATCTTAGAGTAATGATCGTAGTAATTGACTTGAGCACAAGTGGGTGACGGGTATGGGAGAATAAAGAAAGGCGTACGCGGACAGACAATTCATTGAATGTTGCTTCCTTTCCATTCTGGCGTTCCCCGTACCATACACAGGCATCACCAGATTGCTGATAGAGTTGGTGGAGAGGAGTTTACAAAACCCACAGTAAATGATGTTAAATAAATTGACAATAGGCATAGTAATGATATACAGGCTATATATGATATGCATTATGAGTGTAAATAAGATGTATGATAAAATATTAACATTAGAACGCTGGCGCAGGAACGCGCGTTCGCGTACAGACCCATACCCTCATACAAATTTTCCAAATTCCCCCCCCCCCCCCCGGATTGCTAACTGGATCCACCCCTGATGGGGACACCACTTAGGTATTTAAGACCGGGCTTTTCTCTGTGAGCGTCAGTAAGTTGCCTTCGTCAGAATTTGCCAGTTATAATTTTTACGCCCGTTGAGATGTATGCAACCATCTGAGAAACAGAAAATGTTTCATCGCTAAATTTCAGCGACAAGTTTCAGTGGCAAGCTTTGTAACAACTAGACGAATAATTTGTATGCGTATTAAATACTTTTTAAACTGTCTACTGAAACTCTATTTATTTTAAACTCCACTATTTTTCTTTTCAAATGGTAATAACTCAAAATACAATTTTATTTGGTGTCTTTGATATACCACCAAGTAATTTACTGGAAAATTTACCCCTTCTATCAGTTTTACGTGGAAGACAATAATATATAGCATAATAATTCTATTTTTATATCTCACATTACTTTTTTTAGCTTTTGTCATTTCAAATTTTACTTGTTAGAGAAATAATGCGGAAGGGTAGGTAATTGTTGGCGTCATGGCATAGGGGGCACGTTTTCCAGATATAACTCAAATATTTAAAAAATGGCTAAAATTAATTTTTCCACAAGAAATTTTTAAATGAGAGGGTGTGGTTATTTTATGTCCAACGACGTTGCCACACAATAGCCAGGAATCTGAAAAGAACACTGCGACATAAAAGTCATCCTAAAGGATTTTTTTAATTCTTGAAATGCAAGGAAAACCCGCTATATTTTTTTTGCCCTGACGGTTAATTAGGACTGGTCACCTTTGAAAAAAACCTCGATGTCGTCTCCGCATTGTAAATTTCAGAGGTGACCTCGAGGTTCCGTTTACTCGTCGCCTGGAGGGAAAGGAAGCTGGAAGGCTGAAAGGAGGGGAAGGGAAGGTATGCTTAGGAGAGGGTTCGGCCGAATAAGGATACGGAGATTGGGAAAGGCGGCTATCAGAAAGGAGAGGATACAGAAAGATGGTGAAGCGGAAACTTGGGTAGGAAGGGGACAATAGGCTTAGGTTGAATGAAAAAATCCTGCGTAAACGAAGATAAGGGACCGGACGAGGTAGCGCAAGAGAAGGGTGGAGAAAATGAAAGTTGAGGGAAATAAGAATGGAGAAGAATGCAAAATTTTATTCAGGGATGAACAATGACAAAAGAGATGTACAAAGATTTATTATTTAGCCATATTGAACCTGGGGAAATTCGCGGAGCTTCGAACAACCGCCCAAAACGGGGGGGAAAGGGGTGAAGTAGGATGAAAACGTGCTCATTTCTCAATATTAGTCTATAATGCTTGGTTAGTACGGTTAAATTGAATGCATATACGATATTTTAAGTGAATGCGTCAAGGTACCCCCTGTTAACTAAGCTATCCGACTAGTGGAGCAGTGCACCTTAAGCGCGCTCCAGGTAGGCATATCATTCAGGATACATTGGCCAACTTAGGTATGGGAACATGAGTTAAAATTACTTCCCATATTTAAGTAGAGTACACGATAGCAGATTTTCCAAAGAGATGACATTCACAACCCATGTACACAAACGGCAACCACAAGCATTAATACTACTCTTGAAAAGGGCATGGAATTTCTAAAATAGTCACGTGATCCAAAACGGCATCTCACTTGTCCGACGTCACCGCACGGTAGCCCTACTCTTCTCTTTGTGTATTTTAGTGGGAAGGATCTAATCATACTATTTCACTGTCTTACGCTAAGGAAAGAGAAACGATTGTTTTCGGCTAATGTGGTTAACCAGCTGAGCTTCACGAGGAAATACGTCCTATCACAGGCAGAAATACCACCCCTTGACGTCATCTGCCGGGTTTCCGATGACAAAGTGCTTTGAATACTTCTGGCGCGCCAAATTTTTAGGAGCAATTATCTTCATCGAAAAATGTTATTGTAAATACAAATTTCAGTCATGTTTACTTAAGAATATGAACTTTGCTCTCTAATAGTTAGAAAAAATAATGAATGTTCCCCTATGAATGGAACTCATAGAGGTTGAACCAAAAATTGAGCCGTTCCCCGCAATTTTTATTCTTCTGCAAGAGAAGACGATGAGGGAGAATGGGTGATTTAGTAAAGGCTTGAAGCGTTCGTGGAGGAGATAATAATAGGGGTAGGTGGATGAAAAAAAGCTGCGGAAACGATGATAAGGGGACGAGCGTGGAAAACGAGAGGAAAGAAGCAGAGTGAAAGAAGAGGGAAATAAGGGTTTGGAAGAAGAAAGGGAAATGTTGCCTGAAGGTACCTGAGATGTGCGACGAATGGGTGACGTAAGGATCGTTATAGAGCCACTGCGAGCTCTTGAGACTCGGTAGGTTGTCCAATGTACTAAAAAGGGGAAAAGTTTTAAGAAAAAGCAGGTCTCTTCTCCTCGTATTTGTAGTGAATACTTTATCCTCAGTCTGCGGTAGTCACGTTTTTCCACTACCACTTTTCTGGGGAATTTGTGCCACGGAGGGGATAAAGGAGTAACAGGTAGCTGACCCTTATAATATGAATTTGTTTTTCCTTGTGTTGGACCTGTAGCGTGCTGTGACTAATTATGGTACACTCACAGAAAATAAGGAAATTCGAATGCTTACGCTCAATCCGATGGAATAGGTATGCTAGTTTAATGTTTTTACATCCTGTATATCCAGAACTTTCATGAAACATGCCCACCACATTTTCCTTTTTTGCTGTTTTATGATTGACTTATCGCCAAAAAACACTTATAAAAATAAGATTTTCTGCCACCACGTGTAATATTAAAGAAAACAACATGTTGGTCGCTCCGTATGTGGAGCTTCTGCTCGGAACGGGAAAGGAAAGGGTTGGATAGTGATAATGACTGTCACTGATATTGATGAAGTGTGCGTACATGGGTTTTTGAAACATGGCAATATTTGCTCGGTATGTTGGTGGAGGTTGGGGCTGGGTATAGCCATTGGCTGCCGCTATATCATACCATTGAGTGCAAAGGAAAAAAAACCGTGAAACATTATAAATTATTTTCCGGGTAATGTGTCGTGTTTACTTGAATCATTTCACGTGTTATTATCTCCTCTACCTATCTACTCGACATGGAAGTCTATTTCCTACTCCTATTTCCTATATTCCTATTCGTCTGCCCCTCTCACTACTCATCCCCCCAGTTAATCCTTCCCCCTATTCCACTCTTACCAGCCCTCACTTTAAATGTATATATATATACTTGGATGTAAAATGTGCGAATCTCTGTTATCTTTTCCACAGAAATAAATCAGAGTATATTTAAAAACATTTTACTGCAATGTACGCAAGAAAACCTATCCTTTTAAAAACTATTATAGAGAACGAGCTATCTACCGTCCATGGGAAGAGATCGGAGTAGAAGATGAAGACATCGACGCACTAACCATGACCCTCATTACAGCATTCGAGTTTGACCATCATCTCTCCCATAGGCCATCAAATGGACGATATATTCTAGCATAGCCACCCGAATGTTCTCTTTTATGAAAGTTTAACAGTATACCGGGCGGTCGTAAACGTGTGGAAAATTTCCCTCCCATAGCATGCACCACCTTGATCAAGATCCGAAAGATTAGCAAAGAAACGTTTTTTCTAAAAGAAAAATCCTACAGAGTTTTTGGAAGAACTAAGATGTTGGTACCTCCAAAAACGAAGCGTGTAAACCAGAACCATCAGACAGGCGCAGAGGTCCGGATTTCAATTCTAACACTGACAAGAGAAATAAGCTCACTTAGAAATAAAAAAATAGGACCACAGAAAATAAATGAAGGGGAGTGACATTAGGAGAGATAGGGTTTATATTAAAATAGGTAAATTGGAGATTTAATGACGTTCTTTAATAAAAGAAAGTCATTAAATCTCCAATTTTAGGAAAAATAATCTATACTAACAATAAAACCCTATAACATTTTTACTATTTGATTTAATGGAATTGAAATTGGAAAAATTCTTATATTAATAATCTTAAATATGAATAATGAATATTCGTGTGAACTCAAAAATTAAATAGTAAGCTTTTCATGATGTGATTAGTTGTTAAATAATAATAGAAATCTTTATATATAAAAGTCAATGTATGTATGTATGTGGGTATGTTCCACATCTCCTCCTAAACAACTGGACCGATTTTGATGAAATTTTGGACACGAGTTTATCACTGATAGACAACAAACACTATAGGGTTCAATGAACCGAAAGCCTATTTTTTCAGGGTTAAGGGTGTGATCGTTAGTAATATATAAAAATGTAATGGTCTCTGTCTGTCTGTTGCTCCATCACGCAAAAACTACTGGACCGATTGAGCTGAAATTTGGCATGTAGATAGAAAAAATGTCTGGTTGTAATATATGATATATTAAAAAGCCCTCAGGGCCCCCAAAAGCCCCCGAGGGTCACCCCTGGTGGTCCATGCTAAGCATTGGGTTCGGTGCAGTGGTTTCATTTTTTGCTTTTTAAAAGTACTTTCACTCAAGATATAGGCCTGGGATTTTTTTATCGGATGGCTGAATAAAGGAAGTTACTAATTTTATCAATCGATTTTCTTCTACCCTCCGAAGTTGTCTGAAATTCATCTTTTCAGCTGAAAAATCTCACATTTTTATCTGAAATCAACAATAACATATTTCCTTGGCAACCATACATTTGATTTTCAAAGGATATACCCGCCTCTAGCATTGAAATATCTCGTTTTCCTGCAGGCCTATGAAAGTACGTAGAAAGCAAATCCGTATAAGAAGGGCCCAGAGCCCCATGCTTCAGGGGTTAATCGATAAATTCAATGCATATTTACAACAAGTATACTCTTCAAAGTCTTTCTCAAAGTAGCTCTCAAAGGGGTATCGCATGTATATGAAAGAACACTTACGTAGTAAACATACACATAAAGGAAATTAATTGATTACACACACAATTATATGTGCAAGAATATTTACGAGCAGTGAATATCAATGGTAATAATGCCTCTGTTGCAACAACAAACACGGCATTGTTTATTATCGTTTAATACTCAGATGTACTGTTACACGTAGAAAAACCGTCTGCCTCTAATTACGATTGCGAACTGTTTTTTAGACCAACTCCCACATCATTAACGTCACGAGTTATTTATATGTTTAAAAGTATTAAAGTGCAGTTAACTTAGGTACATTCACTCAATCATCGAGTAACCCATTCAAGACTCTCGCTCGCCGCTGTGTTTCCCCTCATTGGACTTAAAAATATATCCATCCACATGCCTAATAGAAAAAAGAGTAACCTTTCGAATAAATCTTCTAAAGCAAAATGAATGTCTTCTTTGCGAGAAAATGAGCCCTTTGCAATAAAAACGACCAAAGTTAGACTTGGATGCTCAAAAACATGCCCACCAGCGATCTCATGATAATCTCCCCGTGGTGTTTCTCGGGTTACGCTAAGATCCGCACAAATTTCATCCTTACCCAACATACGGATGGGTAACCAGCTCTAAATCTGGTTCAAATACAGACCCATCTGATTCGAACCTTCAATCTGTTTTAAGATGGCTGGAAATTATAATGACGTCACTACATGTTTCTTACCCGGAAGAAGACCGGAAATTCTGCGCAATTAACGACATCCGTGCATGAAAATCAACAAGTGCACTAAGAATCACCATATATTTTTTATTTAGCAACCGAAACCAATGATTATGGATATGCCGAAGGCGCAGTCCGGGTGATTCATTGGTCAAATAAACATGGCTTCTGCTGCCATTACTCCTCTTGACGATATCAACTGCTGGATTGTACCCTTCTGTCCAATCCTGATTAATATACTCAACGCACATATCAAATGCAAATATATGTGTACACAAGGGAAGCGATCAAACTGTTAATCACTCAGAAGACGGCTCAAGAGAACCGTAGGGACGAGGTGACCAACTATCAACCTTTGCTACTTAAGTAGTAATGAGTCTGTATGGCCGATTTTAGGGTTTCCCGTGCATGAAAGTGGACCAATGGTCACTCATCTCTCCGTGCACCTGGAAAACGGTCAGCGTGTCTACTACAACGAACACAACAAACAAGTTAGGTTACGAACTCCTCGAATGACCACGCATACAGTTTTTCTTCAGGCTTTGCGTTTTCTTATAAAATAAGTTTAACGTTTTTCACACCCGTTGAATTTCAACGGGTACCTTCCGCTCGTTATATATACAAATAAAAAGATCCTGTTATAATTAAACGATTAGAAAATACAAAACAACCAAGGCAAAGCATTCATAAATTTAAATTAAATTTAATACCAAAGGTGTGAAACTTCCTTTTTTTCCATTCGCATGACACACAAATGGCTAATGTGTTAGCACCACTCGCCAATCTGGCATTTTGCTGGATACTATGTGGATATAGATGCGTTACATGCGCATTATTATACCGAGAACCGCATTATTATCATACACTAAGCACATCACAGTCTATTAAATTCAAAAAAGATATGGTACTTTTTTTTCACAGATTTTTATTTAAAGTCGACCGGTTTCGTCGCATAGGCGACATCATCAGGTACATGAATATGGCAAGTGGCAGAATATATACAATTTTTTAAGAGAGGGGGGAGAGGAGGGATAGGGGGGAGAGGGATTTGGAAGAGGCAGTGGTAAGGGGTGGGGGTTGGTGTGTGAGGGAACGTGGATGACTCGATGGGAGGGGGGTGGGGTGGTGGATGTAGGCTAAGTGGACGCTTGGTCAGGTACGCTGTTCACAGCGGGGGTTGGGGCGTCAGGTATTGAGAGTCAGGGGAATATCCAAGAGGGGGGAATGGCTCACAAAAATGTTCTCGTTACCAATTTTTCCTGCCTTTAATTGCTTCCTTATCTCCAGCTCCTCCAAACAGTCCATTCTTCTTCCCTTTTTCTCCAGGTGGAGGACCTCCGGGACAAAGTCACTATTGTGGTCACTTTCCCATAGATGTTTGGCAAAATGGGATCTGTTTAACTCACCGTTTCGTAGATGTCTTCTGTGTTCGTCTGCTCTCACTTTGAACGACCGCCCAGTCTGGCCAACGTAACATATTTCACAGTCACCACATTTGAGCTTATAAATACCACTTCTATCATTAATGTCAATATTGTCCTTGGTTTTGTTTAACACAGCCCTCAAGTTACACTTGTTGTAATATGCAATTTTGAATTCTGTCTTTGGAAAAAAGTTGGCAATTGACTGTGTAATCTGTCCGTAGTAACTTAGTTTGCACCATCGTTTTTTCTTTTCACTAAGGACGGATGATTTAAAAATGAGTTTCTGTGCTCTCAGGGAGCGTTTTTTCTCGATCATTTTACTTATGACACTTTCTTCGTAACCGTTTTTCGCCCCCCTATCCCTCCTCTCCCCCCCCCCCCTATTAAAAATTGTATATATTCTGCCACTTGCCATATTCATGTACCTGATGATGTCGCCTATGCGACGAAACCGGTCGACTTTAAATAAAAATCTGTGAAAAAAGTACCATATCTTTTTTGAATTCATTAGAATGGATTTTCACAAAGTGAAGCCTGAAACCATCGAGTTTATCACAGTCTATTGCATAAACGTGCAATGCAATCAATTTAATTTTAAAATGATCATAAACCATGCAATCAATTTAATTTTAAAATATCTTTATTAGCTTCGGTGCTGGACCACTTGCCTTGACTAATGCCAAATTAGCGGAGTATTACAAGGTACGCCTCATAAAACTAAAATTTCATGCATCGTATTGATTTGACCCTTTGTCTGTCTGTCGTACTGGATCGAAAGATATTTGCATGCAAGTCTTATCCATGCCGCATTACATTAAAGGGATATTGCACATTGTATTGGCTTTATTTGAAATCATAAAGCATGATATCGCAAGGAAACGCGGGGCAAATGCTAATGGCATAGATCGGAAGACAGTTACAATTTTGCTTTGTCATGAACATCGCACACATCAGTCGATTCGTTTTCATATCGCACGACTCCACCACCACCCCTATATTCCCGTCCAGTACCATCAGAGAGACGGGCGGAGGAGGTTTCATCCATGGGTGAGGGAGGCAGGGGTCACTGGGGCAACAAGCAGTCGGGCTGGGGCCGTACCGAACTACAGCACACGCTGCAGTCACTTCTCCTCGGTGATTGTCATAGAAAAAGTTTTTTTTTCTCGTGCATATTTAAAAACTTGTTAGTCGTAATTAGTATCTCGTTAGACAAAAAAGTAGGACCTCATTCATAGGGCGCTGCACTTTTTGCATTCTTTTATTCACGAAACCTTAATTAGACCTTATTCAGTAGATTATATTTGAATGAGCCTTATTCAAAATAAATTCTACGGTCTTGAATGCACGCATTTTACGTGAATTTTAAGCAATTTAAAATGATGTTAAAAAAAAACGAAGTAAAAAAAGTAATGCGCACATGCGAGCTAATAGACATTAATGATGTACTCATCCTTTTTGTATGCAAAGAGCTCGACGTGGGAGCAGTGAAAAATATGGCTAAAACTTCATGGGTTGCAGGGACGGAACCTATCCAGGCGTATTGTGGTATTTGTTTGCATCAGAGCCAGATAGCATGGCTATAGCTACAGCGCATGCTGATGTAATTTCTCCTTGGGAATTGGGAAAGGAAAATGTAATTTTTCACGCGTATATTTGAAAATATTTTCTGAGAGTTATTTAATAACAGAATAAAAATGTGCAGGATGTACGAGAACCAGCTTTTGGTAGTTCTTTTGGTGATAACAGAGGTGATAAAATGCGGCTGCTACGTGAAAGAAGCCAAATAAAGGAAAGGAGCACAACAAGGATGTGCTCGGTAGTCCGTGATCTTCAACACGATATTATTTGAAAAGCGAGAAAGGGACGAGTTTGCTAGAACCAAAATGTGACTGAATAATACTGTTCTTTCTGGCGTCAAGAGAACGGTGGTGTCTACCTGCCAGTGGTCTAGATATTTGAAGAAAAATATAGGTACTTGAAATTGAAATGCTTCAATAGGATTTACGGAAAAGATAATGGATCACGTAAAATTGACTGGAAATAACAGAATGAGCCTTTCAAATCTGGCAAATTGCTTAAATCAAATGAGCGTTGCCAATGCTGACGATTAAGAAATAGATGACTACTAAATCCTGAATTTTTATGAGTAATATGCTTAGCAACATGATAGAAAGTAATGGCGGGAATGTTGATAAACACGCTAAATCGAACCAGTCAAGCAGGAAGAAATTGGCATTTTGTTGCAGAAAATAGTACTAAAAATGCGAAAAGAAAACATTTAACATAAAAATAGAACTTTTATTTATGTATTGACGATTTTTAAACGGCTGTGTGAATGATTAAGCTTTTTTCTCATACGTTCTAAAACACACGCTACTGCCACTCTTGCCTTTCGCTGAAGCGTCCCGATTTCCTTTTAGGAACATCTCATCATTGCTTCTATGTATTACACTAACCCCCACCGTGCAGTGCCTTCTCCACATAGATACGTCAACACCTCTCCCATTCCCTTTCCTCTCGTCTGTCCTCTACGGCATTTGTGACCCTTTTTCAAACCTTCGTCCTTTTTCCCTCTCTGTCATCCCTTGTCCAGCCTGAATTTCATCCGAATTCATTGGGTATGTTAAGCTCATTCTTTCCTTCTTCTTATTCAGTCTACCTTTCCGGTGCGCTACCGAATCATAATTACATCCAGAATATACCCCGCAGTCTATCTGAAATAGAACTTATTAATCCACGAAAAAAGTGATCCACTGAATTACTTGTGCATCATGTTAACTCTTCCTGGGTTAAACAACGGGTTTATTTGCCCATTTCGGCCGACGTTCCGAGGAATGTCTTGCTCATCATCATCAGGGCCTTCTGGGAATCAGGGCCCTATATGATTTATAATTGCCTTCTGTGAGGAGATAGGGAAATGCATGCATTACATAGTGATATGTTTCAATATACGGAGCAGGATTGTATGATTGTATGTAAAGAAATTCAAAACTATCTGGTTGGTTTAGTCCAAAAAAGTATAAGTCCTACGGGATGAAGCTATTGAGTCATCATAGACTCTCTGCATTTCTGCATATCCTCTTTTTCCTCATTTTATTTCAAATGGAATGCAAATATCATAAAAAGTGAATCACTACAGGGAATGTCATTCATCACTATAAAATCGGTCAACAAAATTTATGACAATATTTTATTCAATAACTAGCTTTTAATGATTTAAAATATTTAATTATTGCTAAGAATAACTTTTATTCCACAATGATGGCCCGTGTGTATGTTAAGAACTTTTCTTAAAAAAACTGAAATGTGATGCAAGATATTCTCAGTCTATGGCGAGACATAAATAAAGACCCTCATTTGTTATGATCAAGCAACTAAATGCGATACCATGCTACATTATATCCATGTTGAAGTGAAGGTTTCCGCCCAGATAGAGATGGTTTTGTTTTAGTTTTTCAACCACGTTGATCCATATCCATTGACGATAGTTTTTCCAGAATTCCAGCTAACTTGGTCAACCTGCCTGCCTCTACGACCAATTCCCGATCAGTATCCAAAGTGAAGCATCATTGGGCTCAGCGAAAGGAGGGGTGATCCTCCTATTCATCCGAGTACTGTTTCTCTTGTCTACAAGTGGCAGACATTACGTGCGAAATGACCTTTGCCGTCGAAGCACGTTAAACTGAAATACCAATACTATTCCAGCAAGCTTATTCAGGTCCGAAGTTCAGACCTGAAGTAGCTATCTGGAATGCTGGTCTGTCGTCAAATGATATGGATCAAGGCGGTTGAAAAACCTCACATACATAATACCCTGCAAGCCACTCAAGGATGTGTGACTGGGGGTGAGTTAATACCAACATGGACTAAACTGTGCCGTAGTAATGTTAATGAAACTACGAATATTTATGCAAAAGTAGAATCTTGAAAATAGGTTAGGTAAAATCTTGTTAGGAGTAGAAATTTCACAAATATACTCTGCAATATAGGTATTCTACCAATGCTAGAGAAACTATTTATATTTATGAATTTTACAACTAGATAAATTCACAGAGATACAATAGCCATGCAGCAAATATGACGATGTACTAGATAGCAGATAAGGATACATGCATTAGGGAGCAAATCAACAAATTAGCTACACTTTCTATCGACGAACCAAGTTAAAAGTCTCAATGGCAGGTGCTATAGTCTCTTATAGTTCGAGGAAAAAACATTTTAAATCCGCCCATTCTACAGGCTAGTTCTATAAACTTACTCTCATGATCTGAACCACTGTAATACGTCAGGTTTCGTAAAATGTTATTGACGTTACAAAATTATATCCGTTATACCGTTTCATTTGCGAATCGACTGTCATATCCTCTTGTGATGCTGAAACTCAAATATCGCTCAGCTCTAGTTGGTGATCGTGCTGGTCAAGCGATGGGGATTGTAATTTCGCAAGGGATTGGGCGAGGTGGCAATCGACGTTACCTGACGTAACGGAAACGGACCGTGGGGTTTAGTTTTTAGTCGTCTCCCCGTCAAGGAGGCGTGTTTTACAACCGACGGGAGTGTCAGCACCATTTGTTGACCTTTATTGCAAATGGAGCTCCAAACGGTTGTGAAGTATTTTTAAAATTCCATATTTTATTTAATCAAAATACAAATAATCCGCAAGAATACTGAATAGTTTTGCTTTAGGACGGTTAATTATGTTTTGCTGTTAAATTAAGAAGCAATTTGGACAGTTTATAAATTTAAATCTTGTAAATATAAAAAAGCATAAATTTGGTTGGTCAACGTGGCGTGACGGAAATGTTAAGACTTTGACAAGGTTCGATAATCTCCGTCGATGGCGCCGTCCACGTCTAGCCGTCGTCATAGGCAGGCAGTGCCGGCCCAAGATATTTGACAAATGTGGGCAACACTTAATTTGTCTGCCCGTAAACTAAGAACTTATTAACCGATTTTGATATTTTTAACCCGCATGTTAATTTCAGGGATATTCTATGGTTTCAGAACGATCCTCTCTTACAATGTGGTTTCATTTCGCGTCACGAACTAAATTTTTAATCTTTAAGTTATCTCCAAGCTTCGAGTTTTATGAGGAAAAGTGTTCATACGTTATACCTTCTTTTTGTGGGTGGGTGTATTTTCAACAGTAAATTGTTGGTCAATTTCTGCAACACTACCTTTCAATGGGTTGGTGACAAGAATGATAATGAATGGAATTTTTAATCCGTAGATTTCACTGTCGATTAAAAAATAGAAATATTGATGATTATCAATCACTTTTATGGTTGTCTGAGAGCGGTCATTTAGGATGGAAATACAAGCCGGATGTTCATAAAGTTCTCCAATTTTCATAAGATCTGTCCCATTTTCACATTCATCAATATGTTGCCGACTGGCAGCCTCTACGACCGGCCGCCTGTGGCTTTTGCCGTTGACCGTGCCTTTTTCTAGCACTGGTTGTAGTGGGTACATCAAAATCTACAAGCTTCGCGATCGCAAATGTCCCTTTCCTTCACGTCAGGAAACGTCGATTGTAATCCCGACTTTAGTGTGGTGCAGGGAAGGGTTGGAGGGGGGTCCTTAGGGGGGGTTGTAAACGGCAAGGAAAGGGAGTGGAAGAAGAGCATCTTGGAATTGGGATGGAGGGATTGATTTAGCGATGGCTGCAGAGGCAAACGTGGGCGTGTTTGGGTTGTTTGGTTGCCATGGGGATGAGGAGGAAAGGGGGGTGGAGACAGGAGGAGAGGGGGGGGAGCGAGGCGTGGGAGCTGGCAGCCAGGAGAGGAATCAAGGAAAAAGTTGGTCTTCGGCGGTGGAAGCAGACATGAGAGCATAGATAGAGATGAGAGTGTGAGAGTTGGAAACTGCGAAGTTGGGAAATGAAGGAACAGTCTTTGGAGTGAAAGTTTGGGGAAAAAAGAGTACGCGTGAAAAAAGAAAGAGAGTACCATGAATTGGGGTTTGCGATATTTCGATGCATCAAATGTCGGAGATGTCACTTCGCGATATCGACCATCCTACTTGTACGACACATCATATTTTGAAGGTATGCGATACGATGACGTGTTTAACGAGGCGAATTTCCTGTCGCAATGCCATAATTTGTTCTGGCGGAATTCATTATGTCTCGGGGCATGATCAAGGTTTTAAGTAGTCGATATCGGGTTCGTACCGATTTGACTCCTGGATATCGAATATCGGATATAAAGCGATATATCGGGCGTTACATTCCCACCGGTGGCAACGTATGTGAAGGAGAGAAGAAAGCATTGGCGGCGTGAAAGAACTGAAAGAGGGAAATGAAAGAAAAAGAAAGAGAAACCGACTGCGTATCCATAAATGCAAATTTCTGCAAGAACAAATACCTTGATTTACATCGTACCGTGTTCCGGTACATTACCGGCCAAACTCAGTGAGCTTCAGCGTTCATGCTGCGGAATAAAACAATTCACTTTTTTAACTCCTACTTCGTTATGGTATGTTATTTAATGTTTTGTTAAGCATCAAAATTCAAGCAATTTTACGAATAAGTGCTGATTGGAAAAGAGTTTTCTTCTTACCCATTACACTCCAACGCGATTTGCACAAGGTAAAACTAGCTATAACGTCGTTGGATAGGTTTTACTGTTATGATTATCTAAACGCTTACGGGAATAGAAGCAAATATATTACTTAGGACTTCTTATTCAACCAGTTCTTTTAAGCGTTAATCTTGAGCAAGCACTTTTTTATGACAATCGAAGTTTTTCTAAATACTTAAGAACACTTTTTGGAAAATATTTATTCATTTATATATTTAAAATATTGTTCACATACAGCAGTAGCGCCAATTTAAAGTGAAAAATTTAACAATAAACATGACAGAGGACAAAAATACAATAACAACGTAAAAATCAACAACGCTGAGCCCAAGATGGAAAGGGGAAATATTTAATTTGTTGACAGGTGGGACATAGCTTGGGTGGTGAAATGGTTACATGATAAATAAAAAGGATCGACAGTATGAGAGAGTGAATTAAGAATGGAGGAGAGGCGAAATAAAGGTGAGCGCTGGGTGAGTGATATCCTAGGAATAGGCAGGTGGAGTAATGAATGCGTACGGGTGGATCGAGCTGGTATCCTAAAGTTGAAGAGAGAAAGCAGTTCAGGGCAGTCAATGGTCGAGTTAAGGGTGTTGTGGAGGAGTTTTAAATAATTTTAAGTCTGTGGTTTTGGAGATTAGATATGGAAAGAGAAGATAGAATAGCATTTGAGGACATATTGCGGAAATGTGGGACTCTGTGTTTGACTATTTTGGCAAAGAAATGGGGGATGCAATCAAGGGATTTTAGATTATTCGGGGCTGATATGGACCATATTGGGGAGCAATATGCTACTACGGGAAGAACAATTTTTGAGAAGTAGGAATGGAGTGCTCTGGGATCTTTTATTTCAGTGAAGCGAAATACAACCGCTATCAACAAAATACCAGTTAAGTTTTTATGAAAATTTAGCCGTAAAAGCATATCAGATGAGAAATCCCATTGACTATGCTAAATGCCACATATATTTATGCTTAGGTAACTAGATGAATCACGTTTTTCCATTCCACAGTGATTATATCCAAGCACCTCCGGTTTCATTGCTGAAATCTTCGGGTGACGAGACAGCAGTTGACATCGTGTGTGTATACATAATTATTTGTTCATTCATTCGTTGACGAGGTGGGAGTAAAGGTCAAAGGGTAATAAAATAGTTATCCAATTGGAAAATTTAATTTTTCATTGATTAATTATGTAAATAATTCGTAAAGTGTATCGATAAACGGTGTATTACTGAACAACGCTTGTTTTTTTGTTGCTACAATATTTCTAGAACTGTGAAAAAGCCTGAGACGGGGACTAATTATTTTCCCGGTGTATCCAGGAAGAGTTTAAGTTTAATTCATATCTCTTCCATTCCATCAATTCGAAGATTAATCGATGGATTCACCCCATAATGACGTCTTTGATGAATCCTAAACGAGCGAGAATAAATTAATTTACTTTCCATGGTACCTGTTGCATCAGGATTCGTGCATCAATCAAATGCAGCTGGGAAGCGAAGCGACTGGTCGAGTGAATGCAGTCGACACCGCTTGAAAACGAATTGAAATGCTTTTTTCGTGGCTGAAAATAATGACCTCCACGGCATGCATTAGGGAAATGTAGTTCCTCGAGATCCCTGCTACCAGCAAAGTAGACTGTTTTCCTCAGTTGGATGTGGTTCGAATCTGGAACGACAGACAGCTTGAATTTAGGACTAAAAGAATCGTTTTTTCTTCATCTCAGTTGTTCTACCACTAGCGCGTTCCTTTTTTCATGATTTGGTTTACGTTGTCTTCTCTCGTTATTTGGTTAGCGATGCCCAGTTAAATTCTTGCCTTACTTCTTCCAACAATTTTATTGGACCCGTATTAACTTGAACGGTAAGAAAGACGAAATAAGTAATATGAGAAAGGAAGACGAAAGATATTTGGAACTTTTATGTTTTATGCTAACGCTGTTTTACGCGGTTATTTGTCACGTACAAGTCAATGGATCATTTACGCGATGCTTTTCAATTATAGGGAAAGTAATAGCCATAAAATTCCTGTTTCACATGATCATTTGCAGTGTAGCTGTGAGCATCATTTCCGCATCTGAGATTTTATAATTTCAATCATCGTGTAAATTCAAAACTGTGAAACGAATGGCTGTGAACTTTGATTGCCTGCAGGCCAATTCACGTAGGTGATAGGGGGCGGAATACGCGACGGTCATGAATGATGGAAAAAGGGATAGGGAACCCTATCACGCCGATATCCCTTTTTAATGATGACGTCAGAGAGGCATAATTTGAGCTGTCATTGGCGTCATCCTTGAACCAGTCCGTGTAAAATAGGCTTGTGAATAGGCTTTAGAGTGATTTTCGTATGAGTTTGAGTCATTTCCTTTGTCATGATGGTCGTCTTCATCTTTGAAACTTTACCAAAAGAAAGGCATATCCCTTCTCTAAGCTATCTATTGATTCAACGTTCAATTAATTTAAACTTTATTTTTATCCTCCCTTCGAACCACTCATGTTTCTATTCTTCTAATCTCTCTCCCCTGCTTACCGAACATTCTTTTCTCTATCACTTCTATCAACCTATTTTTGTTAAGCCCTTAAACAAATTTTTCTGCCTCCTTCCAATTTCTCATTACAGCTTCCCTTTTTCCCCTGTATTTTGTATTTCTCTCCTCACGGCATCACAAACGTATCTTGTGACACAAATAGGCAAAGTCTATTTCCTGTCTTGGCAATTTTAGTTTTTCATTCGACAATATGAAATGTATAATGCACTTATCAAATTTCAAAAGATGGCGATGCATGTTATGACTCTGTTGGCGTGTTAAGTGTTCTAAAATACGGTATCTCGCTCTACGAAAACGTCTTAGTTTTGTTGATATTCGATGTTATCAACGGATGAAAGACCTACAGAAAAGTCAGTCAAGCCCTATGACTGCCATCCAAACATCCGCGTGTTCAGACCACATATATCAATAGTTTTTCGAGCTATGAAAACGCTAACTGTAAGTCATGGGCAGTATGGTATCACTGATTTGCTCACTTCGGAATCCTCTGTAGATATGGAACATAGCTTTAAATCAATCCGTAGATTTGAAAATAACCAAAATGTTACATTCCTAGAATAGCTTGCTTCTTCTATTATCTTTGAAGAAGCAAGCGAAGAAGTCATTCTCATCACATCATATTTGCTTACGATCGAAGCTGTAATATCGAATGAGTATTTCTAAGAAAATATTATTCTTTAGTGCCTCACATTTGGACCAAATGGAGGAGGATGATGCGTCAACACACTACCTTATGATGCACAGTATGATGTCTCTCGGAATATTTTTAGCATCAAACGAAGGATAGGAAAGAAGAAATGAAAATGTAAAAAAATGTATTAATATGTATAAAAGTGAAAATATGAAATACGCGGTTTTTGCATAAGATAAATACAGTTCTTTGATCGACCAATCAAATAACCACAATATTAGCTCAAACTTTCTTAATTTACGAGGAAAAAGGTCGTTCACTTAGGTTGGGATTCTAACCCGGAAGCTTACCAGGCGTCATCTTCCATTGTGGTTTCCGGAGAGAATCGGAAGAATCTAGGTTCCTTACGAATTCCGTTCTTATGATGCCACGAAGTAATCACGATTGTGCGCATGGATACGAGTATAGGTTACATTTTTTCTTAAATTTAGCTTGCCTTTGTGTTTCCTCTACAGCGAATTTTACAGAGTTGCACAGTAAATGACTCGGCTATTACTTTGAACTTATTCCGATGTGTCCCAAGTACCTTTTGCATATTCTAAGAGGGGCCTTACTAATGCAGCGAAGCATCCTTTTCTGACTTTTTCATCGCGTACTCTCCTAATGAACCGAAGTCTTTTGCGAGGCATATTCTCAATAAAAAGATGCTGATGTCGCTTTTGGTGACTCCGAGTGCTGCAAAGTTTTGTTATGGGTCTAAAATATGGCTGGTAGTCCCCTGGTGAACCTAAAGAACTGTGAACCTAAGAAGGGATGCAGCCGACAGCTGAGGTTACTTGTGCCGTTAGGGATATATGGGCGCGGGGGACGGTGAAGGATGGATTATATGGGGATCAAAGGAGCGGTAGATATCTTTCGTTGGAATTAGACTAATATGGACATCGTTTTTATCTTACGGAAGAAGTGATCCACTCAAAAAATTCTACTGCTGTCAGGATTCTGACCAGGTCCCTCTGCATGAGGATCTAGCCATCAAACAATTTCCTTCCTCAAATACAAACTGCATATTTTAATTTTAACCAGACTAATATAAAATTTTCTCATTAACTGAATATCTTTTTTCGACATTAAAAGCTTTAAGGTTCTTTTAAGGTGGCTGGAGTGATTTTTGTTTACGTAACGATTTGCGTAAAAACTTACAAATTTGTGTTCTCAGTGTATGTATAGATATAAGTGAAAAATCGCATCATACCGTTTTTTTTTGGCAATTCTATGCTGTTTTAACACTCATCCTTATAGCACATGACATATATGTTGTAACTATTAGATTGTATGTGTACATTTTCTTCAAAACGCGAAATGATAATTTGTCTTATTATTATAATTGTCACTAACAAATACCAGGATGTAAGGCCGAGTCCAATATTCGAAAAAAAACATTTTAACATAATTCGTTTAAACTTTGAATACGGCAACGTAAACTCGTCATAACATGCTGTAATTGAGGAAAATACAATATTTTTCTTATATAATTTCCATTACTGCCTGTATGGTGAGTTCCAATGCATAAAAGACGCACTTTAATGAAATGTGGACCAATACTTTTTTTCCCTTTTACTAAAAAATATTAAAACGTGCACCAAGATTACCTCTCCAGTAACCTTACCAAGTATACACGGTTGAACGTACTTAACTATGCTATTGGTGGAAAAAATCCACCGCGGCAGGACTGGAACCCAGGCCGGCGGATGTCACGTATTTCCCTTACTTTGTCTTTCCATTTATTCCTCTCCCGACTAATGAGCTCAAGTGTTTTCTTTTGGTAGGTCATCGATTAAAGCAAAGATGCTTCTCATAGCGCAACCTAACGCTGAAAAAATATCTGAAGTGTAGTTAAATGTGTCTGGTGGTTTCCTCCCAGTTCATTGGGAATTTCTCTGCTTCATTCTCTTGTTTGTTTGGGCGAGAAGACTGAAGAATGAAGCTAATTGCGCCTTTGGGGACAGATTAGTAGGCTAGAAAAGGAAGGATTATAATGGGAATGAAGTAAGGGTTGAGAGAAACCCAGCGTTGGCATTTGCGTGCTCTTTTCGAAAGATACCAATATCCTAAAGGATGGAATTCTAATTTTCAAGGGGGTCTCTACTTGGCAACCCAGTAAAGATCTGGAATCCACTGAATAATCCCTGTCTCCTCCAGAAGGAGAACCCTGCCCATGGCGATGAGAAACCAATACTCTACCCACCAAGCAAACCATATATACTTCCTCCCGTGCAGCCTTACTCATTCAAAATTTATATATTTCTCCATTACCCCGAAAAATAGCCCCTAATACGCGTTTTTCATCGGTTAAGGTAATTTGAGTGAGACTTTTCCTTAGTCCTTGCAGAGGCCATACTCAAATATTATTTTAATAATTAACTAACTGTAAAGAGAAAAAATTAAATGTTGTAGCGTTACTGAAGCAATTTAAAACTTTTTAAAAAGTTTTAAATTGCAATTTTTTCAGCAATTAGAACTTTTTAAAAAGTGTTAAATAGCTGAAATTCTCAGTAATCAACTAAATATGCATCTAAAAGGTTTTAACGCGACTCATGTTTATCACTCCGCACGCTGAAAACGCCTACACCATCGAAGATTTATTTGACGATTCTGAAATATTACCGTAGTTAGTAATAGATATATATTTTTTAAATAGTTGAAAAATCATACAAACTACCAACTGAAGAATGATCTGATGTTTTCCCGGCGTTTGTTGTTGGTGAAGCCTGTTCGGGTTCTTCACCGGGTCAAGCTCTGAATTTCTTCGGACGCGACGTTTCGATGCACGAGTCGTCCACAGTCGTTATGGCATGCCCTGACGGTTTCACAAAATCCAAACTGTTCAATTAATTTGACGACATCTGTGCGTAAGAAATTCCTTATTTTTTAAAATGTAGAGGCTATGTAATGCAACCCCGCACCATTTTGCATGGAAAATGGCTAGTATGTTTTGGAAAATATCTTGAAAAGTATATCATTTTAGCAGATTATATTTTGCTATGATGGGAAGGAAGATATCTTTTTATCAAATATATATCATTTATACATACCATTCATTCATTCACTCAAACCGCTCACAGGCGTAAATAATAAATATTTCGTTCAAACAGGTGGTGAAAGAAAGAGGATAGAAAAACATATAAAATTGGACAACACAATGGTGATGTGAAGATGGAATGATGGCCGATTCCAAGTGAAAAAAATTCGTCTAGACCGGGAATTGAACCACGTACCTTCCAATTTCGCGCCGGATGCTCTGACCACTAAGTTGTCTAGGCTACTAAAGAAACATTGGAATCGGCGGGGGGTTTATAAGAATCAAACACCCCCAAGATTAGTCCGTAAATGTCGCCGATATATATATAACAGGTCAAATTCATCTAAGGATATCTCACTCAAAATAATTCAAGTTAACAAAAAAAAACGTTGAGCAAACACACTTTACCGCGTCCCGAGAATAGAAAAAAACAGGATTTAAAACGCGACCCCGGCGTCAGGGCGGGATTACGATCGACGTCATGCTTCGTGAACGTCAGCCAATCAGAAGAGGGAGATTGTGTCAATATTTTCAAAAATTCATTTCCAGAATGTTCATCGTAATTTTTAACCTGATAATTAAACGCAACATACCTTCTTGAAGCAATATCTGTCAGTAATTTTTTGAATTATATTTAAATTTTGAACTTAAATATAGGAAAGTATGCAGCTACTTCGCAACCGTTTCCATCTGTTTGCAAGAACTGTCAACAATTGGCACTAATAGTGTGCCTAAGTATAATACAGTCCTTGACGGGAAGATGACGGGCAACTGAACTTCGCCTTCCGTTTCAGTCACATCAGGAAACGTCGATCGTAATCCCGCCCTTGGCAGCTAAAGGCTTAATCCGTCGCCATCGAAGCTGGATTATGTGTATTATCTTTATCTGACTTTTTCAACAACATTCTCTGACATTCTTGTCACATTTACCAACATCTCGACCTGGAAACCCAAGTTTTTTCCCCCAAAAGGTCAATTTGAAATTAATAAATGTGGCTTTTGGTGCGCTGTACGATGCGAAAGCATCTCACGGGTGGGAGAGAATATGGCTGTTGTGACCTCCCCCTAGCTAGTTTATTGGACGCCTCCCAGGCCCTCGCTCTAATGGAGTACTGATGAACGCACTGCGAACTGCGTGCTATCGATCATTCGAAGGTTTGCCTCGCCGTCCACACCCCAGGCGCTCCGTGCGTGTGCCTCACCGTAGGGGAACCACCCCAGTTCCCCCGTCACTAAAATGCCTGTCGCCCGCGCTGCACCCTCATCGAGCGATCGCATTGGTTAGGGGGCCGCTGCGAAAGGAGGAGGGAGTACCCCAAGGCTGTGTACTACTACCAGTCCATTTTTAGCGAGTTTTACTGGCGATACTCTTTTTTCACTCTTTATTTGGCCCTGCTGGCGGTGGGGTTAATTATTCTGCCTGCTAATCCTAGGCCCGCGGGTTCAAGTTTCCCTTGGGTGGTTTTTTCACCATTCAGGGAATGGTTGTGTGTATTCTTCCTTTGTTGTTTGTTTATTTCGCCGATGTAGAAAGCCCTATGAGTATTTTTCGGTGGTTATGGAAAATAAATTTCCACCCCATTTTTTACTTTCGAATCTTAGTTCTGTTGTGCAAATGAATGAGTCAAAACGAATAAGAAATTCCACTTTTTATTTTGGCAGTTTGTTTGAAAAACCCCGCTTCCTATGATGACCGTAAAAATTCAGTTGTATACTGAACGCCTTTATTTTAGTGCATATTTCTGAAGAAAAGTACAGGGCATTATAAATGCTTGTTTGTCTGCTGAAAACTGAGGCCTGGTTTTATAATGACTGAGTGGCGTTTACCGCAAGATGGCGTAGCCTTCTCGTTAACTTGATGTAAACTAAAAGTTCGGGTTCCGTGTGTTACATTAGACTGACGCGTTGGTTAGTTAACGTAAGCGTTATCTATCGGAGAGGGTGTTTACTTTGATTTTCATTACGAGAAAATATTCAATTAGAGATTGAATTCTTATTTAGGGCCACTAATCCAAATTGACCGTCAATCAACTGTAAATTTTAAATTTCATCACTAGCAGTAATTTGTCCTCACGTGGTTCCTTTCGCATACGAAATATTCAGTTTTATTTTATTAATTTCCATATCATTTCCTTCCGGCATTCTCCGCGTTGTACAAGGATGTAGGTTCTCTCGATTATCCTCTTTAACCCCAATGTAATCTGTGAAGGGGAGCACGTTTATTGCCTCATTTGGGTATGCATTAAAGAGATCTAGTGAGAGGATGGACCCTTGCATAACCTTTTTATTAATTTTTCCTTCTTGGATTTCCACGTTTCATTAGAAGTGTAGTGATTTCTCCTTTGGAAGATGTTTTCTGTCGGTTTAGTTCATATCTAGTTTTTACATAAAATAACGCTTTCATTCAAATCTTCCAAATTATTTTTCTGAAGCTGGACGTTTCACTGTAAACCAGCATTTAGAAATCAATAAAACCAAGTAATCTATGCTTAGTAACATAAAAACTGCTTTTAAGAGTATTATTTTCAAAGGACAACTAAAGCCGGCCGGAATTAAAATTCATATCTGAAGTTGATGATCCTAATAATACTAAATTTTTCATTTTTATAAATGGTTATTATGTTTACAGAGGTTTCTTCAAAATGAAGCCAGTTATTAGTGAGACGATGGATTTTTTACTAACTCCATATCTGTGGGAACTTTGAACTTGTCTTAGGAATAGCAATAAAATTAGTAAATGACGAAACTAGTAATAAAATTAAATTATAAAACTGAAAATTTTTGATCTGTTCATAGAAACTTAATTATAATTATTTAATTAGAAAGTATTGCTTATGATGATATTGACCAAACTGTAAACGAAACTTTATTCAATAGCACTCGAACCAGCATGAACCCTCTGAACTTGTTACTTGATACATGGAATACGGCAGTACTAGACCAGATTTTTCCATTAATCCCCCTTACAGCGTTGTCTTACTTGTTTGGATACCGCAGCTACGGAACAGGAGTGTCTATGTATCGCTTTTCTTAAAAGTAGCAGTCTTATGTGATCGTTATGGCTCCCTAAAATTATATTTATAGGTACTCTGATAATTTAACTAAAACGTATTTAAATAGCTTTGTCTGGGATATTTAGAGAAATGAAATTTCTTTATATGTGAAGGGAAACTCAGCACCAATCCGTCATAAGGTTGACGAAAGTGAATCCTGAAAATGGCGATTTTGAAATATTATTTTCGGCGCTAAATAGCTGCCAAATATTTGGATAGAAGAAAAAAGGTGTATTCTGCACCAATTTTAAAAATTTTCTAGTGAATTATACAGCAGTTGTAAAGATCTGAGAATGTCATCGGAATTACTTGCTACAGAGGTTGTACCTCAGTTTTGAGAATAAAGACTCGTGTTAGACAGAAAATAGTCTACCGCCTGAACATGGCGAAAAAAACATGTTGTTGTAATTTTTTCTCAAAATCAGTAAGTGGTCAGCACGTACTCAGTGTTTATAAATTGATTTTTCTAAGCCTTCGAAGAGAAATGTATCAAATGACACATAAGTACACCACGCACTCGGTATTTTTCTCCGAAGCGAGCCTGCGAAATAGAATTTTTTATATCAATATGTGACGACGCGACGTGATGTTCTTGGGAGAGCGACTTGCGTGTGAACTCGAGCGCGGCGATCGTTGAATTTCCACCTGGGTAATAAATCCATTGGCGTGGTGATTCGCACGTTCTCCATAACCTCCATTGCTGCTATTACCGTAGGGAGAGAGGGAGATGCATACATATTACATGGCGAAGGAGTATTGAGCACATCCTGAGTTAACGTCCGTGGTGTGTAGCCATTGCAGACCAACGATCCAGTGTATTAAGGTCACAAATAAATATTTTTAGCCTGGGAAAAACTTTTCGCTGGTCAAATCGCTGTACTTACTATTAAATTAGCAGCCGTAAGGTTCTACTTAAATTAGAAGCCACCGCTGGTTTTCATGGAATGTAAAAGTATATCTTTGGGAAGCAATTCATGACGGTTGAACTGGATCATGCGATCGATAAATAAATGATCTTATTATAAAATTGGACAAGATTGATACTATAGATCCATCCCCCTCTTCCACCTAACCCATTGTCACTTGGGAGAAAATAATATTATAAGTATTCATAAATCATAAAATATAGACAAAATGTTTAAGCTAAAGAAAAGAATATTACCAAGTGTGCATAATAAGAAGTTTTGAATGAGGAGTACAATGAGGACTGAATGCAAAATTGGGGAAGAGAGTAGTGAGCATTAAACTTGTGAGCGACAGCATACTAGTGGTGGATATAAAATCACAACCGACTAATATTTCATTGTGATCCAGGTATATATACCTACAAGTAATCATAGGGAGGAAGAGGTGGATGGCAGATACGAGTAGGGCTGTGGGATTATCAAAAAAAATTATGTCAATCATTTATAAGAGTAATTGAAAATGTGGTCGATTCAATTAATTGAATTCAGAAATACCAATTAATTGAAGTCATTCAATTTATGGACAGAGGTCAATTAATTTACATCGAAATGGATGTCAATTAATTGCCATTGCTCAATTAATTGACGTCGACCAATTAATTGACAGGACTCAGTTGGATCGTGCTTTTCAAACGCTTTTATTTGGCAATAAGAAGAATGAAATAACTGATTTGAAAAACAACAAAGTAATTCAATCAGTTAGGTTTTATTAATTAACTAAAGGAACAGATCGCTTTTTGAAGACAGGCGGATGAGATCCTCAGCGTGTTCATCCGACAGACACTGGCGTGTGTCGATGGCACTGTTCCTACCGAGAATAAACATCCTCTCGGAAGCAGTGCTAGTTGCCAGGATATTGCTAGATATCTTCTTGCTAACTTCTGGAGGGGGAGGGATAGGTGGTGGCCCTCTCCCGTCAATACGGTGACCTCCATCCTCATGTTTGGAATGTCCCTGTACCCAGCCATTTCCTCCTTGAAGATCTCCTGTGTGGTAGTAGGAGGGCCTGGCCGAGGCCTGCTCCATCCTGATCACGCCGAGCTGAGCGCCGAGCGAGAGCGAGCAGCAAGCATCAACAGCGTCGGCCATCGGATGGCGTCGAGCAAAAGCGAACGTTTAAACGTGCAATTTGCTATCTATAGCGACTAAAAAATCGTCAATTAATCGATTACTGGACAAAAATTGTGAATTGAATAATAATTGACCAAATGAACAAAAATTACCACTTGAAAAGAAATTGACAATTGTGTCAATTACCGCAATCTACATCGATGTTCTGAAATGATCGATCAATTGTAAAAATAATTAAATCGACGATTCAATTAATTGAATAATCGCTCGGGCCTAGGTACGAGTAACTTGAAAATATAATTAGAGAAGCCTCGGGTAAGAAAACGTTAACAGTGATGGGTATTTAGAATACTGGTAGGGGAAGGGCGGGATGGAAATGAATTGGGTAGGTAAGGGCTAGGGACTAAGAATAACCACGGGGAGAAGACATTTGAATTTTGCAGAAGAAATAACTAGCAACTGCAGTCACTTTAATATCATTATAGGCGTAAGTACCCATGAAAATGTCCAGAGGACAGAGGACAGATATCGAATTGATTGTGAGAGAGAGAGAATTTTTATTTTCTTCCATTTCAACCTACCTCAAATATAGAGATTACCCTGCTAATAAATGTTTGATAGTCTTATTAATGCCTTTAGATGGTGAGAGCAGCAGTAATGTTCGCACAATTCTTGTTGGGGTTTTGGCATTGACGAAAATGAGTTTTTAAAAACATGTTTTTCTGAGGATATGCACCGTTATTTGGGGTGGTTTATTTGTTGAAAACAAAGTGATTTTCCTCGTAAAGTTAAATTAAGGCAATTATTCGTAAAATGCCATATTTTTCCCCGTTCATGCAATGAAAACACCTTGAGGATATAGGCCATAAGCTAACGAATAGGTATTTCCTTGATTTATGCTAACGGGTTCAACGCATGCCTTTCGTAGAACTCAGAGGGGAGTAGCGAAGGTATTGGTTAGGTACGAAGGTGCTGTAATAAGGCCTTCCGAGTTCGCGCTTCTATGAATGCACTCACTTCCATATTAAGCCCGAGGCACGCGCGCCACTTGTGGCATTCAAGGCATCCAGGGGAGCCATTTCCTCTCTCTCTCCCCTGCAGCAGGAAGATGTCAAGCCCAGAGAAATGCAATCATCCTCATGTGACACCCGATAATTATCTTGCGTGGGTTATGCATGCATGAGGTTTGTGATTCCCCGTATCCGTTGCAAAAATTGCACAGATGCTACAGGGGTTATTAAATTCTCAGCAGTTCACTAGTGGTTGGATTGTCATGAGGGTGATATGCCTATTTCTACAAAAATAGAACTGCAAAAATCTATTTTCGCGTTCAGAGGACAGATTTTTAAAAGCAATTTCGAAGAAACGATTGCCTGATAAGCCGAAGATTTAATGTATAAATAAAAGAACTACCAAAAATAAGATACCAAAGATGGAAAGAGATTATTTCAGTGAATTACGTATCTTTCAGAAGTGTTTTATCGTCACCTAACCATGGGACAGGCATCGTATATTTTAGAGTGATTAAATCGTGATTATTTTTAAAAATACGCAATCAAAATGGCGCGCAGTCACGTGCTTGGTTGCATGGCATAACACCTTGGTGCGGAAATTGAAAAAAAAATCTTTGAAAAATAATTCGAGGACCGAAATCTGAATCTTCAGCCCCCAATTGCCGGTCAGGTGTGAAATTCAGTTGCACCTCCATTGGAGTAGCCTTAGCTCATTTTTAATTCTAAGTTAATTTCCGAAGGGAGCGGACTTTATGTCTTCACTCTAAAGTGCATGAGATGCAGCTGTGCTTGCAGATTTTATGATTCACATCGAGCTGCTGCTAATCAAACCGTGCAATTGAACGCCGTAACTCTCACGTAGCTACACTTAACTGCTGACTATGAAGTGGAGAATTGTTATGATCAATTGTTTATCTTCACTGGTTAATAAATCCCGCACATTATGAATTTTGTATCTATTCAATTCTATTTGGGAGAGAGGAATAATGATTATTTGTTGAACTCATCATCATCAGTGGTCATCTATACAAAGATTGGTAAGCAGTAAGCAGTAAGCTACTCTTAACTCCTCTCTTCTATCAGCCATTCTTACATAATTCATCCTCTCTTCCTTCCTTCCTTCCTAATTTGCGTAATATACTCAATTCGTGGACTTCCTCTTTAATTATTCCCATTTCTCCCTCCATAATAGTCTTCAGCCGATTATTGTGTCGCAAAATGTGTCCAATAAGTTTGTCTCTTCTTCTTCTCCTCTGAGTTTTCAGTGTACTTCTTTTCTCTCCTACTCTTCGAATGATTCTTCGTTGGTTATTTTATTCGTCCATTTGATCTTCTTATTATTCTTCGCTAACCCCACATCTCGGTTGCTTCTAATATCTTCCGATCTGCTGCTGTGACTGTCCAGGCTTCACTGTCATATAAGAGCATGCCCCAAGTATATGTTATTATTTAGTGCTTTTATTGAACCAATTGATCATAAGAATTTTATTATATAACTTGTTTAACACATTTATTATGCGTTATTAATTTATTGTTAGCAAATGATTATCAGTGCGGATTTAGTCCTCCATCAATCGTGGAGAGGTATTCGAGGTAAGGAGTATACAAAGTAATTTAATCGTATCAGTTGAAAAATAATATTACAAGAGTTCATTGGAAAATGCAGTGTGTTTAAAAGTTGATCCTAAAAACAAGTTAACTCTTAGATATATTGCAGACATTTTTACGATAACATTTGCGATATTTACCTTGATCATTAATTCATCAAATCGGTTCAATTCCTCTAAAGGACAATCATACGAACAAATTTTACTTCATAATTTCCTCCACTTCTTCTTAGGTCCGGTTTAATGTCTGGTTTATGTTAAAAGGAGGATATTTTGTAGTAGTCTTTTGTTAACTTGATTTTAACTGAGAGTTTTTGAACGTTACATCAGACAGTCGGTTACTTGACGTGAGAGTTATCAGTGGGAATAGATCTGATCATCGGTTTTCAAGCCGAGAAAATATTTAACCGGAGATAATAAAACTGGTCCTTTATGTGTCATTTCCAAAGTGAACTGCTTGATGTATTTCTCAAAGTGAACTGCATGATAGAATGTATTTCTCAATGAATTCAGCACAATTTATGTGTTATATCATCAATATATCTAGGAACAAATGAAAAATCCGAGATGTGGAATTTATTGGGCACATGTTGCGACACATCAGCCTTTGAAAACAATGATTGATTGAGAAAATAATGGAAAAAGTTACCGAGAAAGACAGTTGGTAGTATATGCCTAACAGGCAAGTTATGAAGGATGTCAAAGTGAAGACTTGATCAGGAATGAAGCTTTCCGCTGATTGAAGAGTGGAGGGAAGAAATGCAGCTAATCAATTTACGGATTGGTGAATGTCGATGATTCCGGAACTAGATTTAGCTTAGCTTATATAATTTTATTCATAACGCAGTCCCCAGTTGTGAATTCCCCCGCGTAAGAGTAATTTAGGGAAAGCTATGACAAATTACACGGGTACATCTTCAGAGTTCAAGCGGTCCATTGCTGGTTTCAAGCAACAAACTTTTCGTAAAGTTTCATCTAAATCCCGGAAATATTTGATTAAATATACTTGTTTGCTCGAGATTATAGATATCGTAGTGAATGAAGTCCGTAATGCCATCATATATTTTTGGTTTTGGTATGGCTCACTGGATTCACCTTTTCACATATTTTACTCCTTTTTTCGCACTATCCTCCTTTCACTAAACCCACACGGAGAGTTACTCACCTTCATGTATGTTTGCCATCTATCGCGCAGTAATTGCTACGCCACAATGACGGCACAAATGGCCATGACGGTTGCAATCATATCATGTCATTTGATCATTGTGAAATTCGAGCACCCCCATCTCTGAGTAACCCAGCGGTCACATCCATCTGGCTGACATGCATTTAATACAAATAATGAATGTTTTTGTTGAGGTTTGATCCGTGAGAAGACTAATGCAAAGAAAACCTGACAATGAGAAGTGAATGAGCTCATAAAACCATAAACAGCGCCGGGATAGCCTGTTAGACCAAAAAATGTTTTTATTTTTTTTATTTTTAACGCATTTCCGCCATCTTGATGAAAGATACTGAAATTTCTTAAAATACATCTGTGGGCGACTTACTATACACCAGCATGTTGCTGCGTAAATAGAGGGTGTATTGTTGCTTTCCCAGTTGATATTATAATGACTAAAATTATTTTCGGTTATCTAAAAAATAAACATTACAGGTTGCACGATGCATAGCTGCTTCCTCGGGTAATCTATCACGAGCTTAACTAATATCATCCAGACATTATTAACAGTGGTGACGGGGTTAAGTCCATGACTTAACTAAGGGTCACGGGTTTGAATCCCGATTGGGTAGGATTTTCACCTCTGAAGGCATGATTGTGTGTGTTCGTCGATTGTTACCTGTTGAAATGGCTGAAATAAAAGACCATTGAGGCTGTGTATAGGATAATGTGAGTTAAATAAGTATTGTCAATGGGATATATCCCATCTGACTATAAGTTTAAGCGTGACCGGTCGTTGTAAAATGCATTTCCTCGTTTAATATAAATTCCATTCATAACTAACACCGAAATGAGACATTGTGCAATCGACCTTTAGTTTATTAAATTTCCTGCTCCGTTCCTGTTATTCCTTTCCTTTTAATTATAATAATTTCTGAGCCTAATATTCATGTGTTCTTCCATACCTCATTAATTTCGGAAAATGTTCAACAAATCAAAAATATTCAGTAAGCGTCAATTTATTTAGCTTTAAATTGCGCTTTTCATAGACTTTTTTCTTCTATCACACATTACCTACACCTATATCAGATGATCCTCCATCCACAACGAATCCACGGTTTAATTCTGGTTACTCAAGGGCAAAAATGACGTGGCTATTTCGTTTAGCATGTGTTAACTAAGAGTTTGGGTTATTTGTATTACATCTGGCTATCAGTTAATTGACGTGAGAGTTATCGGTAGGAGAACATATTGGCTTAGGTTTTTTTACTGAGAAAATATTTAACCCTCTTAGTGCCACTGGCGGATATATCGGCTTTCGGTTCTCAGGCGAGAAGTGCCACGTGTCGACATATCGGCTTTGAAAAAAATATATTGTTTACATTTTATATTACAGTAATTTTGTGTATAGTTCAAGTGATTTAAAAACAGTACAAGCATGAAGTATTGCATTTTTGATAAAATAATAGCTGGCGGTTGATACTTAAAAAAATGGCTTCAAAATATTTTTTTGCTCAGGTGTTACATTTAATTTCAATTCCCTTTGGATTTCTCGCTAATACTATCTAAGAGTAGGTGACACTATGAGGGTTAACCATAGTCCATCCAAGATAAAAGTGCAGTTGAAATATACTGATTTAGCTAAGAAATTAATAACAAGTAAACAATTTTTGACGATCGTATGATTTAAACAAAGGGGTTCAACATCATGGGTTCTTCGGACACGTAATTCCCTTCCCCAAACGGCATTCGACGTGTTTACTGATTGGCTGCTTTTCTATCAACTGCGCTATTATCTTGGACAGGGTATAGAGGTTATATATGACTGGGCCTTAACCATTTATTTCATTTTCACCTTCCATCCTAATTATCTCCCATTAATCACACCTTTCATTATCTCTGCATTCCTCTCCGTTTCCCTATTCCATTACCCTCATTCCTTATCTTCCTCTCATCTCTGTCGATGCGGGCTCTCTTAGCGGAAGGTGCAAGAGAGAAGGCATCAACATCATCATGTCATAACTTCGATCAATCGCGGGCGGTGACGGCCATCTCAATCGAAACGATACAACCCACCCCAATCAACGTTTGCACCAGTGTATACCACTCTCCTGTGGAGTCATTTGATCGATTGGGGCTTTCTCGTCGACGTTGCCGATAATACAAAAACGCATATCTGTTCACATCGTGAGGACACGATGGATTGAAGTGGGAATTCGGCCGAAGGATTGAACCAGCCGTGTTTGGGACGCTATGTGGTCCTGGGCGTATCGGGGAAAAGAGCAGCCGTCGCTGCCGGAATATTGAAAAAAAAACACGAAGATGTGCCACGAAAAAAGTACGGTGTGGCCGAATAAATATTCTAAGATGAACGGAAAAGATGACTCAAATTGACGTGGACTCGTCGGGCGCCAGTCAAAACTTCTAATTGCTTTTGAGTTCGGAATGTTTTACGCGATCTGACTTCGTTTGTTTCCATGGTGAGAGCTTGCGCCAATGATGGCTCGACGATGAAAGGCTTGCAGGAAAGGTACTCTCCGAACAAAGTCTGTCGATAAACACCGAAATGCTCTCACGTTCGCTTACCTTTTGTTTTTTTCCTGCCACTCATTCAACGGTGCAATGGGCTGCTGTTTATAGAACGCCACGAAAAAGAAGCCTAATGTAAAAATGCATCCCTTCGGACAGTAGATATCACTTAGCTCTTGTGCACGTTAGCCATGGATAATAATTTGTTTTGGCGGTAGTTCCATTTTTTTAGTATATTTATCACATAAATATTTAAAAGTTTTTATGAGCCAGGAAATGCGTCTTTGAATCTTCTTTGATTGTATTTTGGATCATAAATTATCATTCAAACGTAGGGCTGATGTGTTATTTTTCGGATCGAATCTGCAACAATTTTTGACGATCAATTTTGAATATATACCGACACTCTTCATCACTCCCTCAGAGAACGCGAGTACCCCGAAAAATTTCTTTTAAATAAAATCCTGCCTCCTACAGCCAAATATACCCTTCGGACAAAGACCCACCAACCTGACCAACTTAACCTTATCACCACATTCTTCCCTGGACCACACAGTATCAAAAACATATTGAAATACCTGTATTTGATCATTAAAAACAACATCTATACTTTCCTCCTCCTACTCTAATGTCCCAAAGTTTCTTATAAGCGTCCCTCAAATCTGCGAGACATTCAAAAATCCACTAGACCCTCCCTCCAACCCACCCTCCACCACTTTCCTAAACCTGCAAACGCCCTAGGTGAAAATGTTGCTCTCTCCTCCGCCCTTCTGCCTCCCCCATACCCATTTGTGTATACCCATTTGTGGCGCAGAAACATTACATCAAGTGACCAGAAAGTAGATGCCATAGCTGTTGTGCAAGACATACGTGTCATTAATTAAAATACTGATCTTCCCAAAACAGAGGACGTCTTCGTTAACGCGCTGTCATCAATCATGACAACTTTTGCCATTTATTTACTAACAAATGCTATGAAATTAATGCTGCGCCTATGCTTGCCGAACTAACTACATAATCGGTAATTGCCCTGATAATTTAACTCTAACATTCCTGTCACTAATCAGTGGCAGTATCTTACCATGACTATCGATTACATGTTATGAGAAATTGCACAGTCATAACAATTCGGGGCTATTATCATTAGCCTGAAAACAAACCTCTTCAGAGCAATGCTCAAAGTTACTGTCATAAGAACGCACTCCATCTTTAAAATTAACTAATTTAAAGCACCTTAGATAATTTGGATGATGGCTATACAATTTCACTCTCATAAACACAATTGAAAAGTAAAGATTACGCGACCACTTTCGTTATGTAGAACCGTGATCGCGCCTCAAGGTACGTATTCTAATCCTATTACTGTGTGGTCAGCAACCGTCATATCCATCCATGTCATCGTTAAACATATACCTGAGAGCCTGCTTGCCACAGCAGCCATCATTTTATGGAAACAAATTAAGGAGAACGCGGTTTTCGTCCTGGAGGCGATCCCACTCAAAATGAGGATCCTGAGGTCTTGAATGATCTTTACATTGTCAAACACTTATTCCAATATCTCTTGCAGGATGCGAAATCAACTTTATGGAAAATTCTAAATGCCTGGGAAGCCTTTATTTTGGGGTCCTTCCTGGCTCTGGGGCCTATTATATATAACTACCCATTGTCCTTGTCTATGTTAAACACCAATATAGTGGAATAGTTGAAGATAATCGTGTCTATAACTTATCAGTGATGAAGTAACAAAAGAAAAAACATTTTGCTTTTTTAATTTTGAAAAACATTTAGTCAGTTTAAATTTTATTCTTAAGTTGTATTTCTTGTATATTATATATAGTATAGTTCGATATTATAATTGACCGAGTGACATGGAATCGATAATTCGAGTTGGGTTTTAAATATGATTGCTTCTTTCTAGATCCAATTTATTAAAATAGAGGGCTATAAATGCGTGAAAATAGGGAAGTAATTAAAGATTGAAGTAAAACTTAAGGTAGCATTAGTTCGTGGAATAATATGTTATGTAGCATTTGGGTGAAAAAAATCAAATGACCATAACCACGCCAATGAGAAAAAACGACTGGGTATTTAGTGCGTTAATCTCTTACAAGGATTGAGAAACACCGAACTTATGGGTTAACATTTTCACTGTGTGTGAGCAGTGGAGTTAGCGGAAGGAGACAAAAAGTTTAATTACGTGAACTCCAAATAAACGACTTCATGTTATTCAGGTTTATCTGGAAATAATTGAAAAACTTTTCTGGCAATTAGTGGGGACTTACAGTTTTTGGCCTGGCTTCTTGAAAGAAGTGGAAAATTGCTCATCTACACGCTGAAAACCAGTGAAAATTCGCAAAACTCGAGTGCGATTCAAAGATTTTTTGCGAACTCATGAAATATTTTGCAACTGATTATTCTCATTTAGGTATGCTGTATTCATTTATTTTTTGCCTTCAAGTTTATTTTCGCATTTAACAAAAATACTTTTATCAAAATATTAAGTGTCGTAATTAATACAAAAATAATGAAATTCTTTGACGGAATTTTTTCGTTAAGCATTTCTGTCATTGTGGCTCTCACTACTTAGTTTTTCCACGAGATATATTTGACTAAGAGTAGATGGTTTTCAATAAACTTTGAAATTGACCTCAACATTCGTGTCATAGTTTTTTTAATTGTTCCCAAAAATAAAAAATTGAACTCTTTGGATATCACGTTGACTGCGTGGTATAGTACTGTGGCCGCTGGTATTTTCAAAAGGAAAGGGTATAGTTGCAATATGAGAAAAAGAGGCGTATGGGTGTCAAAGTTGGCGTGTTTAGTGTTAAGAAACTCGATTTGATGTCATGGTGGTTATGATGAACTACTTTCAAGATAAAAGGAAATTAGAATATCTATATACCATTAGAATAATGGATGATACTGCATGTACTTCGTGTAAAAATAAAGTAGAATAAGATAACTTAGTATTTCCAGCTCCACTGAAGAATCTAGGTCGTCTGTGGCTTAGTAATCCGACCTATGATATTTATTTCATTCTCTCTTTCCGATAAACTATGCAATTACGTAAAACACCAATTATATCAGGTCACTGATGTGCTGCATGTAGTTAAAAAGCGGAAACCATTGAAATAACCTTTAGATAGAACAAATGCATACATAGACGAAACCGAACATTTATGAGACCATTTTGAGGATATCAATTCTGCGTGAAATTATTCAAGAGGCTGCGTGACACATTGCTCCATCAAGTTATTTCTTAAAGATAGTCTCTTCATAGAAGTGGACACTGAAGGTAGATTTACAAAATGCGATGGTAATTAATGATAATGACTTTATTACGGGCATCGCCCAATTGCAATTTTTGTTTTGTTTTTAAACTTCCACAGCATTTGTTTTTAAACTTCCACTGTGTGATAAGGAGATGCGATGCCATAGAATAATGTTATTGCTTGTGCGATCGTTATATAATGTTCGTCGGCCCTCGTAATGATGAAAACATTGGACTTTCGCATGATTTGAGCTAGTTTTTAATGAAGATATCAGTAAAAAGTGAAGCCCCTGGAAAATCACCAAATAGATGAAATACGCTAAGAAAATGTCATTTTACAAGACCGAGATTCGCAACCGAACCTCTCAATCGCTGGTCAGGTGTGTTAGCCAGTTACATTGCCAAGCCATCCTTATTCAAGGCGAATTTTTGTGGTGGTTCTTGCTCATGCCTTTTTCTTATCTCAAGCGCATGATCCATTGTCGCGAGGAATAATGTCAACTTTTTTGTCTTAGGACGACTGACTTTGGACAATTTACCAATCATTGCTATTGCACAAACGACATGGTACGTAGTCAAAGATGCGCACCAAATGGATGACATTTTCCATGAAAAATCGTTCGACTTGACCGTAATTCGAATCCTGATCTCCCAATTGCCGTTCAGGTATGTTAGCTAGTTACGTCACCAAACCAATTTATTTCGAGGTGAATTTTAGCGGTGGTATTACACGAACATGGTGTTCTCGTTTAAATATCACGTTGTAGCACATGAGACATGGACATTCTTGATAAGCCATTGCAATTGGGAGATCCGAATTTTAATCCCAGTCCAATGAATTTTTTCATGGCGAATTTCATCCATTTTGTGATTATCTTTACACCCGAGCACGTGGCTGCATAATATGCCACTTGTGCAATCGCAGTGATTTTGAAATCATTTGTGGAAATTTTTTTATCGAATTGTAAAATTAGAATTTTTTTGCCCTATTTTACATGTTTTCGCTATATCTTACGCAATATTTTTTTTAGGGGACTGCAATTTTCATTTAAGTAATTTTTCCCCATACATGACCATTGAAAGAATTTCCTAATGGGTCTGTATCATGATTACGCGTTGAGATCGTTTGAATTTTTAAGAAACGACGTCGCAAAGCCGTGCTTCCTGACTTTAAACTCTATGTGGTGAGATAATTTTAATTGGCGCAATCATAGCGTCAATTTCCTCCGTCGATCATTCAAATTTGAATGCCATGTTTAAATGCAATGCGGTGAATGTTAGATATTAATTTTTTCCTTATACGAAAGTATGAAATGAAACAAGTGTGTAGCTATGAGTTCAATTCAAACACCATAACTAAGTAATAATGTAATATACTTGTTGATTAGTGTGTGGTTACATTTATAATGCCTTCACCGTGTGATATAATTGATATTTTCCATTGTCCACAGGCTGTTTCTTCTGTCAATGGTTTGCTGTAGCTGCTAGTTTCTGAAAAAATTAAGAGGAACGGACCAGAAGCTCGACTGTTCAACAACAGGTTTGTTGCAACACTCCTTATTTTTACACGCATTGTTGACGGTGAATTTGATGCTTTGGTGTTATGTAGAAAGATGTTCCTAAAGAAAAATGAATTCACACATAGATAAGTGGAAGATTTCATGACACAGCTCTATCTGTTACTTACATATTTATATATTTATTTATTAAAAATATTGTTCACATACAGCAATAGCGCCAATTTAAAGTGAAAAATTTAACAATAAACATGACAGAGGACAAAAATACTATAACAACGTAAAAATCAACAACGCTGAGCCCAAGATGGAAAGGGGAAATATTTAATTTGTTGACAGGTGGGACATAGCTTGGGTGGTGAAATGGTTACATGATAAATAAAAAGGATCGACAGTGTGAGGGAGTGAATTAAGAAGGGAGGAGAGGCGAAATAAAGGTGAGCGCTGGGTGAGTGATGTCCTAGGAATAGGCAGGTGGAGTAATGAATGCGTATGGGTGGATCGAGCTGGTATCCTAGAGTTTAAGAGAGAAAGCAGTAAGGGCAGTCAATGGTCGAGTTAAGGGTGTTGTGGAGGAGTTTTAAATCAGTTTTAAGTCTGTGGTTTTGGAGATTAGATATGGAAAGAGAAGATAGAATAGCATTTGAGGACATATTGCGGAAATGTGGGAACTGTGTTTGACTATTTTGGCAAAGAAATGGGGGATGCAATCAAGGGATTTTAGATTAGTCGGGGCTGATATGGACCATATTGGGGAGCAATATGATACTACAGGAAGAACAATTTTTGAGAAGTAGGAATGGAGTGCTCTGGGATCTTTTATTTTTGTGAAGCGGTAAAGAATGCCTAATAAGGATATTGCCTTACTTTTTACAGTCATCAATATTGTTTCTCAATATTGTATATCAATATTGTTTCAATATTTTATATCAATTTTCATCAATATTGCATTTCAATATTCTTTATTTTGGTTAATTGTGTGTCCTCGGAGTTAATTTTTCTTGATTACAAAAAAACTTCCTAAGGTGGTTTGCAACGCTGACAAAGGTTCCTGCCAAATACCGTATAATAAATCCTGGAATAAGACTTTTTTACATTGTAGTTCCACCGAAAAATGACTTCATGTTATTTTATTCATATATTATGCCGACCAAATAATCTTTGTTAATGTTTCTAAAAACATATTTTCTCTTTGATTTGAATAATGAAACCGTACTTTTTCTCGTGACTTTGTTCGCAAATTTAATTTGAAAATAAATTGAGTAAAATGCGAGAAATGTGTGAAACGGGTCACCATTAAATTTCACTTTCTAATACAAATGCCATTTTCGTTGAGAAAAGTTCATAAGAAGCATGTCACGGAGCACAGCACGAAATATGGGCGCCAATTCATTTTAGGCTTTGAGATATTAACCCAAAAACTACAATTAATAGCAATTGTATTTGGGTCATTCCACGCCACTTCAGACAGGAGTTGACCCTTGACCTCTCAGATTTTGATGAAAATTGGTGAAATTGTTTGCCTCACCAAATAAAAAATATAATTTAAAGTGTTTTGCGAAAATCGAAAAAAAAGATGAATAACGGACATTTTACAAAATGGCTGTTTTCGATGTCACGAAATATTCGTTATCATATCATTTTCGCAAAACGATTTAAATTATATTTTTTTTTTGGTGAGGCAAACAATTTCACCAATTTT
Source organism: Pyrrhosoma nymphula (assembly GCA_963573305.1). Lineage (NCBI taxonomy): Eukaryota > Metazoa > Arthropoda > Insecta > Odonata > Coenagrionidae > Pyrrhosoma > Pyrrhosoma nymphula. The sequence goes on from OY754339.1 coordinate 31,617,782, forward strand.
CATCAAAATCTGAGAGGTCAAGGGTCAACTCCTGTCTGAAGTGGCGTGGAATGACCCATTTCAAACGCGTTAGTTCAATGGAAAAGGTGCTGCCATTGGCTTATTTTGCCGGATTGAAGTGTTAATTCAAAGTATGAACAACTAATAATATGCATATTTTGAACATTATTATATTTCCTAATAAGTGTAAGCAATATTATTCAAACAGAAAAAGGTGGAGTTCAATATCAATTTTCACTCATGCAATCGCAGCAGAACCTCCTCCTTCATCCTGCTACATACTTCCGCTAAATGCGCTACACTCTAAAATATTAATCTAAGCTACCATTCTTCTTGTAGTTCGAAATCTTTGGAGGCTTCAGTTCTATAGAGCTGGCGTTGGACTTTTCGTTAAGCACCTCAGGTTGCTACAGCAAGTCCCTCACTTCAGATTTCCTCTCATCCGCTTAATATCCTTAAAAGGACCCTCGGGTTATTACGCCACCCATGCAGCCAACTGTTTACATCATCAATCACTTTTGCCCTTTCTCTTCCTTCCAAACATCCTGCGCCTAGCATCCACCAATCTCGCTATTAAGTAGGTTCTACCACCTGCTTTCCTTCCCTCATTCCAAATAGTCTCCACACAAGCATATCCATTTCACTTCAAGCTCCTCACTATGTTCCTTTCTTCTTGTCTTCGCTGGGTTACTTCGTCTTTCCCTTTTTATCCGTATAATTTGAGTGACATTTTGTGCCTGTTCCTCTCTTCACTAAAGGTGTTCATGTCGTCTGTCATGTTTACGATCAGTCTAATTGTTCTCTCATTCAGAGAACCGTTTCCTTTTTTGCGCTTTTCTAACCATTGAAAGAAAGTACGCTTTATAATGGTATAAATTTCATGTTTTCATGTTTGGGTGGCTTATATTTGTATGCTAATCGTCCATCCTGAATAAAATCCTACTGTGTCAACTTCCTACAAAATATGAAGTTTGGATTTTAAAGCGAAAAAGGATGCATAAATGCTTTCGTAAGGAAGGTATACATCTATTAAAAACTGTCAGCGGTATAATGCTTGAAGCGTTGTCGAAAGTCAGCTAAAAATAAAAAAATAAAAAGTGTGTTGTTAATAAAATCCTACCTTTAGTCTTCACATTTTTACAAGAAATGCCCCAAATCATGCGTAATTAAATGCATGAAAGGGTGATATGTAAAATATATATTATTTTTCTTGTACATTAACAAGAAATATTAGCAAAAAATAGATATAAAATGGAATATTCCCTGTAAATTAAATGTTATGAAAATAACGTCACTAATCCATTATCTATTTTGGGTTCTTACGAGTAGCATACTACTGTAGTTCTTGCTGTCCAAATACGTCACTTCAATTGAAATGGCCATGCAGTTGACTCCTTGAGCTTGACCCATATTGGTAGGTATATCAGTCAAATAATCTGGTAGTATCTTAGTATTTTCCTTTTGCCTTCCGTTAGGTAAGGCTATGTATCAGTGAAAGCAATAAACTTCATCAGTCTTACATCAAACGAGATGCTCGAAAATATAGGATTTCTCAATCGATATGACTCACGCATTAGCTCATCAGATATATGTTCTCAATTTAAGCTAACTTTCAATAGTACGCTTCAAGCATAATTTCGTTGACAGTTAACGAATATATATACATACCTATCCTATGACAGCTTTAACGCACCTTTCACTCAAAACTCCAGCCTTCATCTTTTTTTTAGGAAGTTGGCACTGAAGGAAAATTTAGGTCTTTAAAATTAAATTATTTTTAGGTCTTCTTTGATAGCCCGCTTTCAACAATACATTGTAGATGAATAGAGAGTAATGTTGTACTAACCTTTTTACGGCTTAATTAATATTTCTTAAGATACTTTTACTGCAAATCCTGTGAAAATTTAGCATTATAGGACAACTTTATTCAATTTAAGCTGTCTTCCGTTACTTTTTTCTTCAGGCAGAATATTATAGAGAGGGTCATCATTAGTTCGAAACATTGAAGCTCACGAGAGGATACTTGTAGTGAGCTTTCTTTATCATCACTAAGCTTAGTCTTAACGTAGGAAATTTAAGAAGAGATAACTTCTGCCCCGTAATGAAATGACAAAAAAAATCTCCTCGTTGTTGCGCCTGAAGTAATATTATCTGTTGACGGCAAAAAATTAAACCTCTTTATTTCCTATAATAGCCATTTTTTGCTGGATGTAATACGCATGAGTCGTTCCGCAGCGTTCCCTTTATTCTCTATTTGTTTTCTTTGTGATATTTGGCTCTTTTTCATGTGCTTTTTTAATTCTCATTATTCTCTCCTTTATCCTCCTCCTCCCTCTCATCATCCCAATGTACCCGTTCCGTCATGCATGGAGGCTTGAGTCCTGGCTTCCAATCCATAAGGTTTGGATTTGAATCCCGACAGTGGCTGAGATATTATTTTTCAGGAATCATCCGATGCCTACTTGAGTGTAGTGCAGAGAACACTAAGGGGAGTATTTCATCGTTCATCGGATAGGACTTATATTTTAACTTTGGACCACTTGTCGCATTTCGTTAAGAGTTGGATACTGCCGATGCCAGGTGTCTCCCCTGCTCCTTGCTCTTCATCCATTCCCCAAAATAATCTTTCATTATAAACCTACCAAACTGTCCTTAATGGTAAAAATTATATTAATTGTCTCCCCAAATAACCCACTAAAAATTTCTTCGCCACCTATGGTCTTCAAATTCATTTCTATCATCAAGGTAAAGAGTATTATCCCCAGCATCTTTCTATCTTTACTAATCTATCCCAACAACCTTTCCTCCTACACTGTCGTCAAAAGACCCCTCATTACACCAGCCAATTATTTATTCAGCCTGATTAAAAAATAACAACTTTCCAGTTCGCTCTACTCTCTACCCAGATTATCCTCTCAATCCTTCTCCCAAACCACGTCTCGAAAGCTCATCAATGTACGCTCATCCTTTATCTTCATAGACCAGTTTTAGGAACCATGAAACGGTCAACGTCGTAAGATAAAATTGGGAATATTATTGTAACCTCTCAAAGTTTTCTGGTTACATTGACAACTACTAAATGCGTAGAAACCATTTATCGGTTTTAGATAAAGATGTGCGAAAATTTATTAAGTGACTTCATTTAGTATGCATATTTTTCGACTTCTATATTTGTTTAAATTTTCTTCCCAGTCTCCCCGCAAAGGGGATTATAATCATATGAATGAGCTTTGCCCAGCTTTTAAAAATCTCTTTCACCTCTGCAAAGCGGCAGTGTTTTGTCTCGAATGGCTTTGGCGTGTGGCCACCGGTTGTTTGCAAGTCTGTGGCGCTGTGCACTGCGTGAAAGGGCGGAGCTCCTCGAAAGCAACAGCGCTTCGCTTTCGTCTCTTTATCCCGTCTTAATTTATGCACCCCTACGGGACCCACAACGCCCTCCTTTCCCCTCCTCTCTCGCTCCGCACTCCGTTTTTATTTACGCTGAATCAATTGTGCGCACGCCTTTCCTCTTCCTGCTTTAAGTGTGTACCGTCATCGCGCTAAAGCGACGTGTATTCCCGCGCGCACATCCCACACTCGGAAACCGATGCGCTCTTGTATTTCATTTCTTTTTTCATTTCTTTCTCTCTCTCCAAGCTATTCTCCCGAAGGGTTTAGTTCAAGGTCTGTAGAGTACAGGTTGTCTCGATCCCTATCTCTTCCGTCTCGTGACGTCATTGGAAGCCAGCATCGGCCATTTACTTGTGAGAGCTAAGTGCACGAGTGCTGCTGAGTTACGTTTTGGGCGAGTTTTTGGAGCTTATTCTCACGTTATTGTATTTATCATGCCTGGAACTTCCTGTGCCGTTGCCTTGTGCAATATAGCATGGCCAACATAAGGCATTTAGTGGGTGAAAATTCTGTACATTATTACAGAATACCAATGAAAAATACTTTGCGAGTCATCTGGATTGAAGGATGCAAGAGGAAGGATCCTTTTAATTACGAAACGTCTCGGGTTTGTTCCGCGCATTTTAAGGAGGAGGATTTTATATGTACAGATTTTGGGGAAGCTTTTGATACTGTAGATCATGAATCTCATTATTGAAAGTGGTTGATGTATCTCCTAAGGTGGTAGAAGTTATTCGGTCCTATTTGAACAACAGACAGACATGTGGTATTTAAAAAGTAAAAATACACTGCTATATCTGGAGTACCTACCCCTAGGATCTTACTCGGGCCCGTTGTTGTTTTCGACATTTATTAATTACTTACCTATTAACGTGAATGATTCTAAAATAATGATATTTGCAGATGATGCAAATATATATCGTAAGCTTAACGCATTGAAGGACTATATTGTTACATGATGATTTAAATAAATTAAGTGAGTGGTCTGAGATGAATAGGCTTCAGTTTTATATAGCAAAATGCCATGTACTATCATTCTCAAGGAAATTTAAATGTGTAGAAATTGGTTATAGTATGAGTGGAGATAAATTAGAAAGAGTGACATCTCACAATGATGATGAATTGGGTGATTTTCACTAGCACCTTAAATTTCAATTAGCATACAGAGGAGATGGTATCATCCTCAATAAGGAACTTATGCTATGTGCTGGGATTGACTAGATGCTTTAACACAATAAAATATCTGATTGCGCTATACTTAGCTCTTGTGAGGAGCAGGTTGGAGTATTGTGCTACAATATGGTCCCCTTACTGTAACAGATACATTGAAACTATTGAGGTGCAGAAACGATTTATATGAGGGTTGTACATGAGGGAGAATGGAATTTTTCCAGTAATGGATAATTATGTACCATCGCACAGGTTATTACAAATGTATGATGTACAGAGACTGGAAAAGAGGAGGCATATGAATTATTAATTAAATTTATATGATATTGTAAATAGTGTGAGTGGCACACAAATGATTGGCTTTTATGTTCCTAAAGTGTGCTGAAGAAACAATTTACTGTTTTTGAGGAAAGGAGTGCAATACTAAATACGGTGAAAGCTCATTTCTTAACAGGATGTGCAACAGATATATAATAGGTATTCCAGAGAATTGGACATATTTTCGGTCCAAGATCAGAATATATAAAGCGTGTGAGGGCATGTAGTAGATGATGGTACTTGGCAAATTTTATATTATTAATGTGGCTTTTCCTGCTATTAATTCTTATTGTTGGAGAAATTAAAATAAAATTTTCAGCTAAAGGTAATTCACCCATTCACCCATTGTAAAGGCAGTGGAATAATTGTGCTGGGACTTGGACCAATACCCTAGCAGTTTTACATTTTGTGTTATTTAATTCATTAAATCTGTCGTTTGAAATCATCATTAAACAAGTCATGTTCTTAAGGTGAAACAATAAAAACATTGTGGATGCCTAAAAAATATTTCTTTTTGCAAATTTAAGTTTTTTATGCCTAAGTGTTAAATTGCAATTGTTAATTACTTAATGGCCAATATTCATTATTGCATGGACATATTACGCTTAGTTCATTCTGAAGGTCATTAATTCGATAGCAGTTACGAATTTTGAGTTCTGTGCAGTAGTACAAAAAATGTACTTGTCTCCCTACCTGTTACCCTATACCCCTAAGCTCTGAGAAATTCATCCTGCATTTCACCCGCTACTGCAAGGACTACCGCTGACCCGATTTGTTTGCTGTAACTCATTTTAGTTATTTGCATAGAAGTAATTTGGCTTAATGAGAAAGGGGAATGAATTATACATTCTGCTACAACTCGACGAGAAACCCAATGATATTAACATTGAGAAAGATAGAAAATCTTACTGGAGTATGGCGTTTTATTTAATTGGTGGTCAAATATCTATTTTCATTGCGTTCAAGTCCGCGGTAATAATACGATTCGTTTCGCAGCTATATTCGAATGGTGATGAAGTAATGAATTCTGCTCTGTATTTGGCGTATGATGGTGATATCGCGCTTGTCAGTAGCTAAATTACGTAGAAAATGATATTACGAAGGATATTAGAAATTATTAGGATGTTACTATTATGACAGGAAAATATAGAACAGTTCTTTATATTCACGTGATTTTCATATGACTACATTCATAAAAGTCTGTACCTTGGCTGTGCTATGCGCAATATTCTTTAAACTCGCTGCATAATTCTCTATCTAATAAGCAGTATATACTTACCAAAAAATAAACTATTCTAATGCGTATTAAAATGCTCAAACCTAAATTCGTCAAGTATATAAATCGTCCGTTGAAATGAAGTTACGCCTCATAATGCACACAGTAAGCTATACAGCCTGTCCCCCCTGTCCATTCTGGCTTCCAGTGACGTCAGAGGGCTAAAACTTAGGTGGAGGGGGTAAGGAATCGAGAAAACCTGTACTCCACAGACCTTAGGTTTAGTTGGCCTTCTGGGAACGTGTTTTTCTCATATCAAGGTGATGATTTTTATAGGACATCTTTTGTTGAAGAAGTATTTGAATGAGATATTTTAATTTAATTAATGCATTAAAATGATTGGTTACTTTATAAACCAATTCTTTATGGAGTAACTGACGATTATAAAAATATTCAAGATTTGCGATTGACCTTTTACCTGCACATTTTTAAGTGTATCCCGGCGATCGGACGGGTTTTGTTTCACTGCGGGAGGTGAAATATTTCAGGCTTTCCCGGCGAATGGTACAGATGAATTGTTCTCGGGTTTACCACCGGGTAAGAGTTTGCGTGTTGGCCGAAGTTTCGACAGAAGACTTTCCTGTCATTCTCAGGGCTGTGGATGATCCTCCACATATATTCTTCAAAAAATGACTCAAAATCCAACAAAATCGGTTGAGCCATTTCCTCCATCATTAGCACCCCCTACCCCGAACATTATATTGTTTATGAGTATAGGCATTACTAATAAGAACACGTATGCAAAGTTTCACGCAAATGTGTACGAAGACAGAAATTGAACCAACCACCTTTGATAACAGAATCCGTTTGAAGAATTATTCACGCATATCAATCCGTTATGTCGGCGACCGTGTAGTTTCTGGTCAGGTGGATCTCGAGAGGAATTCATACATTTGATACGAAAGTAATGCATCTGGGTTATGATCACAGATCTACACACAGCGCTCCCTCGCGTTATCGCGACAGTGCTCCAGAATTGACACTCTAGAAATATTCATGATCGCGCAAAAGGTTTTGTTACCATGCCCTGAATATTGAAAATTCCATGCAGATGGTAGTTAAACGAACATAATCCAAATTAGTGGGCATCACAATAGTATTATGTAATCCTTTTGGTCCTAATACATGTGATAATGTCGGGCTTTACTTCGTGGAAGGGAAAGATATCCATATAAATAATATTACTTGTTACTTTTCCAATCATTGGTGTGAAAAGAAAGTACTAAAATTTCGAAAAGTACACAGTTTTTTTATTAAAATGGAAACCCTTCATAGATATTTCATATTCCCCATCATCGAAACCCTGTTTTAAGCTCATTTTCTGTACACATAGTGATTCCAGAGAGTGGTGAAACACATCGTGCCGCCTAGTGACCGTCGCCAGGTGCCAATCAAGGTACTCAGAAATCTTCCCATGCGAGTTTTGCAAAGTTTGCTGTGCTTAAATCAACTAGATATTATCACGAATTACTATGTACACAATGCCTTTAGGTAAAAATACTCTTGCGCTTTGCATATAATTGTCCTTGCCTGAATCTTCTGTAAGGACATGGATGTTTAAAAGTTACTTATTGCGATTTAAGTCTAAGCATCTCCAAACACTTATGATCATAAAGTGGCTCTGGTCCTGCTAATTATTTGGATAAATTCTGAATGACATGGTTCTTGGAGTATGCTCCTGAACGCAATACGCTGCACTGACGGTACTGCATGCGTTGATGATTATTCTAGAATCATTCAAAATATTTTATTTTTTTTATTAATTAGTGGAACAACAGACACCCCTGAGGTAGAAGAAAACTGTGTTTGGGTTTTCACCATTTAAATTTACCAAAAATAACTGGCCGGTGAGAGGCCACAACATAAAAATATTACAATTCATTTTGCAGTAGAGTCAGCATGTTATACATGAAATTGCATTTTAAGTAGTTAAAGAGTTCAGAAACAAACTAGACGTTTTTTAATATTAATTTGGTGCTGTAAAACAATATGAGGAGTTTAAGTTGAATAACGAGTAGAATAATTATTTCTTCGTAAATTTCTTTTTTAAAAATAAAATTTGTGTATACTCTCTTTTGGTTACTTGGTTAAGTCTACTGATGCGAATTATTTCAGAGTTCTTAAATCATTCCTTCATCTTGAATATATGGTTACCGACAATCTAAACGGGCAAATGGAAATTAATTCGATTAGAATTTGGAAATAGACTTGAAATTGTCAAAAATGTTTTCGTTGCATTCAATGAAAGGCTTCCAATGTATGTGGATTTTAATCCACTTATTGATTCTTCCGTTGATAAGTTGACTCGTTTTGAGCATAGAATAGTTGTGATATAAAGGGCGTTTTCTCTAGACTGCTCTTTGTTGCCGCTTTTATAAGGCTTGAGAGATAAAAATTCTGGATAAAAAGACCATTTCATATGGCCAGGGTTTTTATGTGGGTCCTAAATCTTTCACTCACTTTGCGAGCTGAAGGCGGATAAGCATCAAAGTGCTTCATCCTTTTTTTAAAAAGGTACTGACCGATACTTTGGAGCAGCAAGGCTTTCATTGGGTCACCACGTAGTCTTTCAGAAAAGACGAACCTATCACACTTCTCCGATTTTTTACGTGAGTTGATTGTGTTACCAGAGGGAAAACTTGGTTGGCAGAGTACTCAGAGGGTAAACTTATGACACTGATGAATTATTTGAAGTGTCAAAAATGTAGGTAGAATCAAGACAACCTTCTTTATTGATTTTATACAATTATATTTTGTCTCCTGTCAATACCTTTGTCCATTGTCATATCATTTATTGCCCTATTAGTACACTGGGGCCGACATTCCAAGTAGTTTGATTATTATTATTATTTGTTTTTCCTTCTCTAAGTGTTGTTTTTAAAATAAAATGTTCAAAATGAAAAACATTAAAAACGTCCTTATCATTAACCGGGACTCGAATCCGGATCCCATGATTTAGCGACGGCAATATGTGAATTTTTTGTGGACTTTTTAGAAACAAGGTGTTCAAGACTGCCGGATGTACAATGTAACGATGCAGTCCTAAGCCTGTGATTATCGCTACAGCCCGCAAGGTGCGTATAGCGCCACGGTTCTCGAGTCTTAGAGTCACAGTCCATAAGCTGCGCTTAGCGCCACACCTCTCACGCGCTCAAGGCGTATGATTGTTCCTCTGTGAAATTTCGCACTTGTGAGCTTTTGCGGGTGACTCCGCAAAGGCAAATCCGTGGATAGTCCCGGTATCCTAAAAATTTGTCCTTTCGACTATATATCTAAGCATGCATTACAATTGTTGTTTTATAATCGAATTTTTTCACCAATGAACAAAATTTACTTAGAAAAAATCATCCCAGTTTTGGCGAATAATGTTCTCACTGCGAATTACGCACATTCGTGTGTCACCTCAGCGAGTAATGGACCCCAAAGTTAAGCTGCGTTGAATTTAATCAACCGTTATATACAAGTCTCTTTTTTAAAACGATATACGCATTGGCATGTGTCACATCTACGGCATGCATATACATATGTTTATTTTTATGTGGTATGTTTATTTTATAATTCTGCATTCTTTGTGAGGAAGAAGAGCGGGTACTTTGATTTTCAGGATATTTTCACTGACGCCAAGACTATCATGCAAGATGATTAACGCATTTTTTTGCTGAATTGTAGTTATCAATGTATAAAATAATCGAAATCAACGACAACGACGTATAAAACGCCTTCGATAGTTCTTTGGTTTTATTAACAGTCATCTTTTTTCAGCGAGGCATATAAACTTTGAATAAAAGTTAAGTAATTATATCGATCGCTACACTTGGAAATCTTCTTCTATAAATCAATGTCACTTTATTTCTTTTGCATTTCAGAATTTATGATTTCAATTCGTGTTAACTTTACTCGTCTTATGCCTCATGTCGCGTAAATGAGTATACGGTACTGTCGCGTAAATGAGTATACGGTATAGACTGAACGGTAATGGGATACTAGCAGCGAGATTAAAAATTATGTGAAGGTAGCGGAGACGCATGCAGTCGGCGATTGTTAAAATTTTTTGGTATTAATTTAACATTCGTCACAGTGATTCGCCCAATGTTTGCTTCAGTCGTAATTTTAATGGCTTATTTTCCCTTTTCTGACGAATGTTATAATGACTTTCGTGGTGAGTCGGTTTAGTGACGAACCAATTTTCCTGGCTCAAATCTTTTAGATCAATTAATTTCATAAAAATTCCAAATACTATTTATATTTTTAATTCTAAACCGAAGGTTAGGCATTATACAATCCAAATAAATTTTAGCGGTGATTGCAGAGCATAAATTATACTACAGAGGCGGTTCCACAGAGGTGGTCAACAAATTAAATGTCATTTTATTCATATTCTAGCTGATGTTTAGGAAAAGCTTTTCTTTTGTTTGCTGTGAACAACCTAATCAGACCTCTTGACTCATTTTTTTCGCAAATTGAACTTGAAATTTCATGGTGTTAAACGCGAGAGTGGTGAAACGTGAGGTAAAATGGTAATTTTCTGCATAATATGAATGCCATTTTCGTGAAAAACCTCGAGTGGGTTGGAAATATTCCAAGGAAATCGGATGTTTATAAAATGTTGACACTTTTCTGTTTTGAGTAATTAGCAAATTACTGCAGTAACTGAAGTCGCAATGCAATGGATAATTCAATGCAAGTGGTGCTGAAGTCGACTCCCATTGCTGGAAAAATAGCTTATTACAAAATACATTCGTCGACCCTATTTGGTTTTTTAATAGCTAAGACGTCATCGGTGAAAACAGTGTTTTGTTAACAAAAGGAATAAATTGGTGGATTATAGTATTAGCTTTTACTAACAGCCGTGGAGGGACCTCTTTGATTTTACCTATCTCTCATAGAGATTAAGGAAAAGAGAAGGATGCCATTAATTTGTCAATACGTTAATCATTCTGCCGGTAAATCATCCCAAAATTATTCCCCGCGTAAGCATGAAACCGTAGAACCTTTTTCTTCCATACAGGCTCTTTACATGGGTCACACAAGTTATTACCCACCATGCGATAAACACTCGTTAAATGAAATGTTTATTCCTTCTTTCCTGCATTAGTGGATTAGGACTCGAGATTAATTATTCTCTATTTCATTTGAATTTATCTTCCTTTCGAAATTGAGTTCATTGCATAATGAATTGAGCACAGGGTTTAGTCAGCACCCTTAAAGCCAAGATGGCGCGCCCTTTAATGCCCCCTGCAAAGGATTTAGTGCTGTAGTGCCGTGTAGGAGGGCGAGGGTAGAGGGATTTTTTTTCAGAAGACAGGGAGTGGTTCCGTTGGGAGGATAAGGATAAGAAGTGGAAGGGGTTGCGCGCGTCGTTAGTTGGTCGAGGGTTAAAGTTAGGGTTCCTTCCCCATTCGCTCCGCCAACCCTTCCCCTATTCTGGGACAAAGGGTGAGAGTGGGCGAATGAGGCGGCAACATGGAAGGAGCTTTCTCCGTCCTTCCCTTTAGCAAAGGGATGGACGGAGAAAGGAGGTGGATAGGGGCCAAGATGAAAGGCACGGAGGAGGACGCAGGACGCTACACGGATGAGACAGCGCATTGCTCTCGCAAAAGCTCCTGACACTGCGCAGTGGACGATTTTGGGACATGGGCTACGAAACTCTCAAAATCCTGTTAAACTGGGAAGGAAGGTGGTGCAGCGCGGAGGTTAAGTCAGAAAACATTTCCAAATTCTGCCAACACAAACGCTTCGCGAAGTGGGATGACTCACCACAATCTCCCGTCCCGTTTCGACATATCTCACTATCAGACCTCAAGATAGGGCCCTCGGTTTTGTCATATTGATGGGTGCTTTAAAACACTTGCCTTGCGTGTGTTGGAAGGAGTTCTTTAAATTAAATGGCCTGGTAACGTCACAGCAATGGTTGATTTTAACCACTTGTCTTACGAGTGAGTGCCTCGTGCCTTTTTCTCGAAGGAGTTTGGATCTCTTGCCTCACTTTCTCTCTCGTTGTCTCCCTTCTCTACCACTTCGTACTTTCCCTTCACCACGTCTAGTTCTGCCCCCTCTCATTCCGCTCAGTTCTACGTCAGGAACTTATAGGAATATTATACCTCCCTCTTTTACCTTCATATTTCTCGAAGACAGCCATATGTGGAAATTCACTGTAAAAATAAATAATTTGACCTGACTGGTATCCAAATCTTCATATTTTAGCTTCGGTTTATGTGTGTAAAATTGTAACCCTAACATGCCATCAAGACATATTCCCGAAAATATTTTTGCGGGTAATGGGTAATTCCTGATTAGTATGGGTAGCTTGGCAGCGTAACGTTCTGCCTAACGCCCATCATAATCAGTTTGTTTCCCAGTCAAGTAAGTAAATTAGTTTCATTATTTTCAGAAGTTAAAACTTTTTTTGTGATAGCTTTCTTACAGTAAAAAATGGTGACTTTTCGTCGAATTATTCAACTTGTAATCAATTATCCGTGCTTTAGCTACCAGCAGTGGAGTTATTGTAATTGAACTATTTATTTATGCCCTCCATAGTTATGTTTATCTTAAAAGCAAGTGGATTCCTTTATCTACCACGGAAGTACCATCGCGTAAGACGGAAGAAGTACAACGGGTATCAAGTGTACTTTGTCCCAAGTTAGGAAAGTGTTCTTAATGAAAAGGGAATTACTTTTTTCAAAGACGATAGGACTACAAACGAGAAAACATTAAGTGAAAGGAAAGCAAGAGCTATATGGAACACTATACAGAAAAGAAAAACCAGATGGATTGGGTACACCGTCAGGCACAATGGGATTGTGTAGAAGGAAAAAAGAGAGATAAGTCCCGAGGGCCAAGGGATAAATACATTGATTAAATAAAGAGGAAAGTGGATAAGAAGAACTACCGGGAAGTAATGGAACTAGCATAGATTAGCATTAGTAAATGGGCTGCAGTCAACTAATCTTAGGACTGAATGACTAATGATGGTGTAATTTCTGCTTCCTGTTGATAACAAATTAATGTTTGTCTGGAAAATAATTGATAACAATCATTCCTTTGTTACATTTATATTCTTTTTCCAATCTTATTGTTGCCAATTTTAAAGCAGTGAAACTTTCGCGGCCATATAGTGAAGCGTTTTCAAGTTTCCCGGCGGGTGGTTGTTTGATGGGCTCGGACCTTTCAACGGGGCACGAAGTTAGCCATCGTATTCAGTGTTAATAGAAAACTATTGAATTTAGCATACGATTCCCAATGGAACGCTGTCCATCACGGGGACAATAGCTGACGAAGTTGGCGAAACGTGGTGCCTATCAACGCATAATCTCCCGTTGGGAATCCCGAGAACCCTCCTATCTTTTGTAATCGCCAGGAAAACTTGAGTTCTTTCAATAGGATCTATTCACGGTCTAGTTAGACTTTTCATCTTGAAGACGGTGGATTTAAGCCATTGAAACGTCTCTGCCGATCAGCACCATCACCTGCTGGGAGTCCTGAGAATGCTTCATCCGAAATACAGTGGTGGGAAGTAATTGATTACAAGTAATTCGATTACCGATAACGATTATATTTCACTTTCCTTCAATTAAAATCGTTCTTTTTTCAAATTGTAATTTTACTTGTAATCTACTCCCGAAGTAATCGTTACTCTCATATTAGTTTTTACTCAATGCTTTATCGGCCCGTGACAATTTCGATTACTTCTGTTTTCGATTGCTGTAGACTGCATGCGCATTAGTTTAAAATCGTTTATGTGGACTATTTGTTTCGACCATCACTCCCTTCAGCACCTTCAGAGCATTCATAAGCGGGGTCTCCACCAGAATCATTTTCCGTGAAATATTAAGCCGCTACGCTGTTTTTTAAGAGTTAGACCTTTAAAAGTCAATGTTATGGAAATCTTAGAGTTCACGATTACATATAAAGTAATAGCAATCTACTTGTATTTGTAGTTGAATTCTTTTTTGAAAGTATTTGTTACTTGTAATCGATTACTATTTCTGCTGAAGTAATTGTGAACTGTCCCAGTTGGATTATTTGGCTAATATACACAACACTGCTTAAATATACGTCAGAAACAGGAGATGTTTCACTTATATGGCCATCACACACTGAGAAGACATTCTTATTGTTAGTGAAAAAAATATTCACTAGTTGGGATTCTGGCGACCTGCTTTCAGTTTTCATCCCGAAGAATATTATTTTTTCAATTTGAATTTCACATTCCTTTTATATTGCTTTCCAGCAGATAAGGCATTTCAAAAATAAAAGCTGTATATTTTTTAGCGACTTAAAAGAAAATGTAGCCTTTTCAGTTGTTTTAACTCTCGTAAACGCGAGGAAATTCCCTAAAATAAACCTTAGTTTTGTCCCCACCACCTGTCACGACAAGATAAATCATCTCTTTTCCTTCCTGTTTCTCTTCATCTTCCTCCCTCATCTCAACCGTACATTTTAATGTATCTTATTCAAGTCTTCTTTTCTGAAAATCTGTTTAAGAAAAGTTTTTCAGGAAATTAATGGCACAGTAGCCTTAAACAATCTTCACTCGGGGGGTAGAGGTGTGTGAAAAAGTGGCCAAAATCTCCACAAGGCTGTTTTACTTAGGCAGAGTTTTGTTTATTATGTCAATATTGATTTCCTTGGACCAAATTGTTTTCAGGTCATCAGTGAAATCACCGCCGAAAACTAGGAACAAATATCAGAACTTACCAGTGAATTTCCACTGAGGAAAAATAATTTGTCTTGACCCTGATCACTTGGTATTGTGCCAAGTACTTTTTCCAGCTAACCTACCGACGCGTCCTGCTCCCCAGAGGATGTTTGTGGGATTTAATGGAACAAGATGTCCTAGACTTCCTGACTAACAATTTCACTAATAAGCAGTCCACAGGCAAAAATGTTAACACAGTGACTGTTCGCTTTTTTTTGACGAATATCAGATCAGAACTTAAATCAAATTCGATGACTCGGATCCTGTGTGTACATGATGCTAATCACAAGGACCTTGGCTAATATATGTGCGCAGTGGCGCTATGCGGACATTTTTTAAACTAAAATCGCCACCTACATGAACTGTAGCTGTTATTATGACGTATGAAGCATATGATTTACAAAATAGTACTTACTAGCAAGCTCCAGTAAACTCGTTGTGCTTGTCTCAGTGGCAGATTTTCCCCATTACATTTGGTACATATCCTCCAATGATTATTTTGGGTTTATTTCCGCTACGCCAATGGTATTTTCTCCAAACACTCTACTCGAATGCTAGCCTGTGATTGGTTCCATCAGATGAAAAAAAAGTACTTATTTTTGTTTTCAGTACTGATAATAGAACTCGATTGCTTCATCGGATACGACGGTACCTTTTAAAGCCCTTTTACACGATGCTTACATCCCAGTATGGATGCCACATCGGCTAAAAAAACCGAGTAGTCAATATTACGATGTGTCCGAAAGTACTCACCACTCACTCAATTTTCATCGGCAAAAAACAACGATGTTTCGATGTACCGAATGTGTTATGTCTTCTTATTTGGTACTTACTACCCCACTACCCCAAGGTAATGTATTTCGTGTCAGAAATTTTAAAATATAAATTTCTAGTAATTTGGAAAATTCCGCGGAAATCAGAGCTGATATTATCTTAAAAAGTAATACGTGAATATTTTTACATTGAATTTACTTTTGGAAAATAGAAAACACCACTTATTCTGGGGTCCGAGTGTATTTAGGTGTTACATAATGAAATTAAAAAAATGAACAAAAGTGGGTTTACCTATTCGATAAAATATTCACAGCTTGGCACTATAAAAAAAACCATGCATTCAGGAAAATCAGTGGGATTAAACATCCTATATCTGTCATATCTCTTTCAAACCTGTGTCGATCTCATGTTTTATCACCAAGTTCACTTTGCTGTCCCAGTCGTGGCTGTTGAGGTGGAGGCTTAGATTGCTCGTAAGCATTCAAATGATAGGGTTTCAAATGTCCCAGTAAGTTGCTGGTATTACCTGAAGTTTTCAGTTTTTTAAGCAGAGACTGCACTTGGCAAATTTTTTGTCAATGCTTCTTTTAAAGTGATGCCAAACCCTGGCATTAATTTTATACTTACGCGTAATCTTGCCACTCCAGAAGCTTAGAATCAGTGATAGGAGAGAGAAAAGGTTCTACGCTTTGGGTGTGTTTGTGCGACTTCAACGACTCTATCAACTCCAAAATCGATTAAAAATCAGCAATGCAATGCAACGTGGATACAGCACAGCTTAGACCAACGCATTGACTAAAACACGAACGACTTCCTACCTTCATTTGTATCCCTACACGTGGTGTGCGACAGATGGTATAAGTAGGTAGGGAAGTAAGGTTTGTATCTTTAAAAGGCTGGTGATACCGTGAAATGGTGCATCTATTGGCTAACCAAATAATGACACCTCGCTCCGGTTCTAAAACATTAGTGCCGATGTTGAGTGTTTTGAAAGCATCGAGTCGATATTTCATTCTCTTATCATTTTCTTATCACTTGATGTTTTCTATGTATCGGCTCAAAAAATCAAGTAGCCCTTGAACTTAATCTGAGCAAATGCACGGCGGTACATTTCTTGCGGAGGTCGTCCAACTATCCCCGTGTATATGCTGCGGATGGTGTTAACATAAAGGCGACAGATGAAGTGAAGTATCTGGGAGTTACGATAACCTCGAACCTATCGTGGGGAACACATATAAGAAATATTTGTGGCAGAGCTCTGAAGAAGCTAGGATTCGTCAAGCGTATTGTGGGAAGATTTTCAGATGAAAAAGTAAAAGAGAGGTGCTATTTCGCACTCGTCCGGCCACACCTTGAATATGCAGCGAGCATATGAGATCGGGCGCAGAAAGACGTAATTCGGGAATTTAATAAAATACAAAGGAAAGCTGCACGATTCGTCAAAAACTGCTACGGGCGTACAGACAGCGTTACACAGATGTTAAACGAATTAGGCTGGGAGCAGCTAGAGACTCGGAGGTTGCGCGCTAGGCTTAGATTACTTGAGCAATTAAGAATAGATATCTTTAAGAGCGACACGGAGAACATCATATTAGAACCCCACTATATTTCCAGGTGCTACAGAAGCGATAAATTAAGAGAGATATTTTGCCAAACGGATAGTTATGGGAATTCGTTTTTCCCCCGAACAATAAGGGACTTTAATAAATGCTAGGCGTAATTTCATTAGAGCGTTTCCTTTTTGTATGTAAACGGCTGGTGTCCTAACACCCCCCGCCACACGCCTATTGAGGCGGCTTGCGGGGTAGTATGTAGATGTAGATGTACATCGATGTTGATGTGGCATCCCTACTTCCCAGTAGTTATAATCGAACTGAATTTAGTATGCTTAAAATTGTTACGTGTAAGGAATATTATCAAATCCGATGAAGTAATTGAATTCGATTATTAGTACATATTGAGAACCAAAATGAATACTCTACTTAGGGAGCTTTTCATTCGCTCTAGTGCGCTAATCACTTCGCAGCACAACAGTGTAATTGCAATTCAATCGTTTCAGACCCTACGCACCAGGTAGCGCACTTCAAAACAGATCGGGAGCAGAGTTGATGTGCGCTTAATAACAAAAGAGCGTTGAGAAATGCCTCTGCGATGGGTGTTTTTGTGTTCATTTTCCGTAAAGTCGTTAAACATGGATTTTGCAGAGTTTTTAATTACTTCAAGGTAAAAAGATTACAGCTCCCCTAATTCCATCTGATCTTCGGTTCCAACGACCATTCACAGGCTAGCTGATGAGTCGAGTGTTTCGAGAAAATGACGGTGGTGGAGCTGGATTCTGCCAGAATAAGCTACAGAAGAATTTTGGGAACTGTAATGGAAAAATTTTTATCTGAAAACGAGTAGTTTGGTTTAGTGGAGCTTGTTTAGAATGCTTTGTAAACAATTTTGCACGTATGCCTAATAATATATTTAGGTTGCATGGTGCAGCAAATGCCCGGACAGTGCCACTGAGCAATAAAATCAGTATTGTGTAAACACAAGCTCCGAGGCATGGAATTCGTTTTATTTTCCGAATTCGTTTCCGAATTTTCGGCGCTGATTTAATTTCTTACTTAGGTGTATTGCGAAACAGCCTTCACATGGGGGGGAAAGGGATCTGCGAAAAAGTGCCCAAAATAGCCTTAGGCAGGTTTTACACTGGCGAGTTATTTCCACAAATTCCTTTCTACAAGAGCTGGCGGAGGACAATAACTTTTTCACGAGTTAGTGCAGATGCAGAATGATTACTGCTTACGCTGGCAACACTACCCTTTTGCAAGCGACTTGCCGAAACTTGTAAAAATTCTGCAAGCGGACTTGCTGAGCCGTTTACGCGTGAAATGAACGTCGAAAGTTGCTTGCTCTAAGTAACTTGCGCAATAAACTTGCCCCTGTAAACCCAGCTTTATGTTGTACTTGCACGGTCCATGGGGACAGTATTGGATTTCTCATCTGTTTTGACTCACGTAGTCGCAAAGGGACCTTCTTAAAACAAACTTCAAGTTTTGCCTCCGCCACCACCACCACCACCTGTCGCGATAAGATAAAAACCCTCCTCTTCCGTACTCTTTCTCTTTATCTCCCTCTCTCTTCCCGCCCGCACGTGCGAAGGATAAAAAAAGGCCTGGAAGATTGCTTCGGGGGGAGGTGCAAGAGATTTTTATTGCTGAAAATAGAGGCAGAGAGAGAGAGAGAGAGATAGAGAGACCAAGGTGAAGCCTCGGATAAATAAATAAATAAAAAGTTGGTAGTGGGTTGGGGAGTGTTTGACCAGTCGTAAAAGGTAAAGGGGATGTAGTTGGGAGCCTTTGGGAGTGAAGTGAGGAGAAATGAAAGTCTCTATCGCACTTCTTCCGTAGGGCTTTCCAAGGTGTGACTCTACCGTGGGCGTTCTGAGATTCATGGACCTTGCGGGACGTGCGTGAAATTGTTTTGGTCTCCGATAAGGCCTTCATTTTTTTCAAACTACTCTTTCCACGTTATACACTTTGTACACTAACATGGACTTAGTGTCAAAGTTCCTTAAAAAATGTTGTGCCTGCATTACATTTATTTTTAATTTTGTGAATCTAGGTTGCTAGTTTTACATTATTATGATTGATATAAGTCACAGCTCATCGTCTTTAAAGTTTGGCTTTAATCTCGATGAGGCCAAACGCACGCTTTGACTGCTTCTTTGGCGTAATATGTACGTCAGTCTTTAACATCTTGTTCCCTAAAAAGCCTATAAATAGTCCGAAGGGGAGAAGAACGCTTTGGAAGCTTAATTCGGTGCGATTCCAAGGGGTCGGGCTCAAGTCGCTGTCAATGTGAATTAATAGGTTAGGGTCTCTGTAGAATTTTTGCGGTTTTATACAGTTGTGGGTGACTTTGCAAAGGTAATGCAATTGCATTTCCCGGTATCCTCAAAATTTATGATTGAGAGTATTTATTTTTAGAGATGATATCTCGGTTAAGGTAGTGTTAGATGAAAAAAATGTTTTGGTAATCTTTTGTAGCAGCAAGCCTCTAGACCCTTAAACGATTTCATTTTTCGCCTTGAAATATGTCATTGTTGCCATCATCGCATCAATGGAGCCTATTCTCTTTCTTTCCCTTCCCCGCTTACCTAACCCGAGATGCTCCATATTCCCCGTTAATTCATCACGCCAAATTCATTTTCGCTTACCCAACATCCCTCCCTCTATCACAGCCTAAAGTATCCTCTTGCCACGCATTACCCGTTCTATCCACTTTTTATGTCTCTTATTAATCTCCTATAGAAGTTTCCTCTTCTTTGCTACCATGTCTACTAACTCTACGTTGCAATAAAATATTATTGAGTTCGCGTTAAGCAGTGCAGCGAGACTAATATTACTGACCGAGCAAAATAATTGTATTGATGACTCAAAAAGTAACTCAATATAGATTAAATGGTTGTGATTAACCTAAATAGGTTCAAAGTGAAAGACAGTTATTATAAGACACTCTGAAACAATCTGCCGAACTGCAGTGACCATAACTTATATAAAAATCCTAATTAGCCTCTTGGGGTGATTTAATTGGCTGGTTGGCGTATACGTTCTATAAAATCAATAATTAATAATTTGTTGGAAACTATTCACCAATCCAATGTTTGTAATAATAATAATCTCTATGCTACTCTTACAATCATTACGGGAGGTAATATACATTCCCTTGGAATATAAGTACCCACACTAGAGGAGATCCTGTTTCAGGGATACCATCTTTTTGGTACCGAGGCAGTAAACTGGTGCGTGCGTTAAAGTTTTCATTTTAAAAATGACATGCATACAAAATTTGTGTGTTCATATCCAATTATTCACATGATTCTATGCACAATTTGGAATGAGGTAATAGGAATGAATTACAAAGGACTCTTTATAACATCTTCAACGTTTTTTCGAACGTGCCGTTGTTTTGTGCTTCGTGAAAGTGAACGACGGAGCATATGGGTGCTTTCCTATCGCCTATCTCAGGCGCTGAATATCATCTCGCCATTTAGCAAAACGCTCCAGCGTAGATCGTACCTATCGTCGCATTGAAAATGCGATCATGTGTTCCCATCTGCCACAATAAGCGCTACTCTGCGCAAGATTATTGGAAAGCACCGTATGTAAGCTCAAAAGCTATACCCCCGCATGATTTGTTGGACTATGAGTATATTATTTATAATAAAGTGGGTAATATCAATTCGATGGTAAGAATTTGCCATTTAGGAAGGGGACCGACAAGAGCACCGCCATCGCGGTTAGGTGTTAAGAATAGTAGGGATGTAATTATTTGGAGGACGAAGTTAGGTGTCATAATTTGACTTAGATCGGGGCACTCCGTCCTGACATATTTATTTCTCTTTACGTGGCAGAGAAACTTCCCCCCAATGTGAAAAATACGACTCTGAGCGTGAGAATCCTTCTGACGGATTAGAGTGATGGATATCGGGTTTTTTGTGAAAGGCTAGGCATTGGTGAAACATGAGACACGTCTTATGATGAAACAGGAAGCTTCGGAGGAATTTTTAAATTTCTTTTATGAAACAGTCCTTTTTGATAATATTTGACATGCTCATTTTAATCTTTTTATGCTATATTTTACTTAAATTTGAGGCTTTTTCTCTTTTGGTGTTGATGTTAAATTAAAGGATATCTTGCGGAAATAAGTTAAGGCATTATATAAATACTGTTAGATGAAGTCTAATACCCAGGAATCATCGTAACCTCAGGACGTGACGGAAATAGGTACGAAATATTTGCGGCGCTACAATTAAGAAGCTAGGTTTCATTAAGCGCATTGCAGGAAGACCTTTGGATGAAAGCGTGAGAAAAAGATGCAATTTCGCTCTGGTTTGGGCCATATCTCGAGTACACCGCGAACATTTTGGACCTTTTACTGAAATATTCAACTCGCGAAATAAGTAGAATACAAATAAACGCCGTACGCTTCGTTGTAAACTGCTACAAGGGAACAGAGAGCGTAACACAGCTGATGGAAGTAGTCGGTTGGGAGCCGCTAGAGACTTGGAGTTATAGGTATAGCGAAACTTGGTGGCATTCACCAACGGAGGATTAGAGGACACTGACCGTAAACCAAGCGTTGACGAGCGGGCAAAGCTATCGAAGGACTCCCGCAGCGTCCTCTGGAAAATGGCTCGACTGTTTCAACCCATATCTCATGTATGTTTTCCTCTCCTCTGCGTCATGATCTTCACAAGCGAGTGCCACCAAGTTTCGCTACACCTATACACGCTAGGCTAAGACTACTTGAATGAATTAACTAAACTCTCAGGTGAGTTCCAGCGGGCACGGAGAAATTTATTTTGATCCCACGGTGTATCGCTTGAGCTGATATCAAACATATAACTACATTATTGATTATTAAATACGCTTTATTAGTAACTATAACATACATTTAGCTTGCCACTAAGACACTGCTAATATGTTATTCATCTGTACCCTCTCCAGCTTCGAATTTTGTTCACTATTCCCTCGCCTTACAATACGCGATTGTTCTATCACCCTCTATCACACGGTGGCCAGCAGGGTAATATGTACTAGATGTATAAAATGGCAGTGGCTGTCTACGCATCCAAATAAACTGATACTACAGCTGGTATAGCTGCAACTAGTTTTAGACGATGCTGGTCAATCGTTCCGTGTTAGATTTACTCTGTGATATGGTGACTATAATTTTTGCTCCGTGGTCCTTCGCACTGTTTTATCTCCTTCAAGGCTACCTAAAGCTTCTAAATATTGTTTTTTGCAATGTAATGTTATTGTGAAGCAAGTAATAAACATATCATATCATATCATATCGCATCATATTATATTATATTACATTATATTATACTACTTATGGAGCAATAGGTAATGAATGAACTACATAGATATGATACTTGAACGCTAAGTATAAAAAATATGTGCGCAATTTTTCTATACTCGCCTACGCTACCCACCTGCAACGGCGCAGAAGCAGATAAAAAAGTTATCCGCTGCAGAAAACGGCTAAAGTGGGTGCTTTGGAGGAAGAGGAGGTCTTTGAAAGCCGCGGGGAAATAACGAAAGTTTTATGGAGGGTAAGAAAGGGCTGACTTTCACCAAGAAATCTGTATCGATGGGGAAAATAGTGGAGGAGAGGATATGAAAAACCAGGTTGGAACGTTACAGGTGAGTTGCGTCGAAGGGGCAAACGCGTTTTTTTTGTTTCCAATATAAGACGAGTTTGAGGAGATGTTCTACTTTCCCCCATAAGCCATCACTCCAAATTCGTTTTTACCCATTTGATTTCCATTACATCTCCTTTGTTTACGTATTTTTTTTCTTGGAGAAAGGAATCTTGTGGCCAGGATTTCTTCTCTCCTGCTACAAAAATATCCGCTCAAGTACCAACCCAGTTTTTGCGAGTAAGAATTCCTCTCCGTCCGTTCTCGGGAACTTTCACGGTTTTTCTTTCTATAATTCCAATAAAATATAGTTAAGAATTCGTATAAAAATACTCATTGAAGTGAAAAATATTTTTCATATATATTGAGGAAACCTAAGAAAGAGTATTAGGACATTACTTGTAAACTTGTATTGTAAATTATAAACGGTGAACTATAAACTAGTATGTGATGAATGTAGTGTGCCATACACTGGCCAAACAGGTCATATTATCAAAACTAGAGTGAACAAACAAAGACTTTGTTACATCAATAATAAGAGTAATATATTTTTTGTCAAGAACTTATGGTAATATTTTATTAATTTTTGCGCTGAATCTCTACCTTGTATGGGGAAAGCACATAATCTTTACTTCTGTAACAATTTCAAATTCGCAAGTCCTTACGGATGTGGACGCCAGGGAGATTATCAGCGTCGCCTCTCAGGGCACAATTTTCCACAGCTCCTCGCTCGTCGGCACCGGCACGCACCAAAGTCAGCCAGTCCTTCCGGCCTGGTTCCAGCGTCTCTTCAAATGGCTTTCTTTCGTCCTCCACTGTCAGTCTCCCTCCAGTTAGCTCAAGGCCCCATCTGTTCTCTTTCGACCTCCGTTTCCCTAATTTCGGATGAAAAAGTAAAAGAGAGGTGCTATTTCGCACTCGTCCGGTCACACTTTGAATATGCAGCGAGCATATGGGATCCGGTGCAGAAATATTTAATCCGGGAACTTAATAAAATACAAAGGAAAGCTGCACGATTCGTCAAAAACTGCTGAGGGCGTACAGACAGCGTTTCACAGATGTTAAATGAATTAGGCTGGGAGCCGCTAGAGACTCGGAGGCTGCGCGCTAGGCTTAGACAATTGAGAATAGATATCTTCCAGAGGGACACGGAGAACATCATATTAGAACCTCACTATATTTCCAGGTCCGACAGAAACGATAAATTAAGAGAGGTATTTTGCCGAACGGATAGGTATGGGAATTCGTTTTTCCCCCGAACAATAAGGGACTTCAATAAATGCTAGGCGTAATTTAATTAGAGCATTTCCTTTTTATATGTAAACGGCTGGTGTCCTAACACCCCCCGCCACACGCCTATTGAGGCGGCTTGCGGGGTAGTATGTAGATGTAGATGAATTTAACACTTCCCAAAACATCACACACGCGAAATTTGTCCATTCACACACGCACTCTCCTGGAATTTCTCGGGAACCACATTCACTAGTGCGCACATTTTGAAACAATTAATTCGCCGTCACCTTCTAAATCACTCATACACACTTGTAGGGGAAGGTATTTTGTTACAATATATAAAATGTTTTGTGGAATCGCAGTGTTTCCTTTCCCTCATCATGAAGGAATTCCAACTCATAAATCCAGAAAGTGTCACCTTTATCCTTTATCACTTGTTCTTAGAACCAATTTATTTCTTCGCACGCACTGATTATTTTTTTACTAAAGCTTGCTTCAGAATATCTCAGCTGCTTGTTGCATAAAATTTACTCTCACTACCCCGAAAGGAAAGAACGTGATATATATATGCATTTATGAATTTCCCTCGAAGAGGTTGCCCGCCACTAGAGCATGCATATCTGCCAAGTCAAGGGTGTCATGAAAACTACTCTCCATACCTGGATGTTATCAGTTTAAAATTACCTACTTCCTTTTTTTATGAATTGTTCTCCGTACTGTTTTATCGACATGAAAAATATCACCAGAGTGTTGAAGTGAAGAAGTTAAATACACGAGAAAAAAATATGTTTAGCCGCGCAACGTGAGACATCCTTGAGAAATGAAAGAGCATGGTTGTGTGTGCTCGTCTACGTATCAAATATGTAGTAATGGCTTCGGCTGTTACCTATAGATACATTATTATAATTATTAAGTTTCCTCCTTTGAAACAGCACTTTTATTTTGGTAATAAAAATCCAGTTGATACCCTTTGTGAAAGTCATTACCAGTAACGATCTAAGAAAATGAAGTGCAAATGATGTTTTCGAGGGTTCCCGGGAAATGCAGTTTTCCCGGCCTCGATTCCCATCAGTTCCAAAATATTGGGAATACGGAAACCATGTAGAACAGATCACCGTGCGAACCCTTGCAAAAGATATTAAAAATCACGGTGTAGATCGATGGGCATCCACTTACTTTATTGATGTGTTACAGTAATTGCTAACAACTATGAAAATAAAATACAAATGATGATCCTGAATTTTCGGAAAATGCAGTTTCCCCGGCCTCAATTCTCGTAGGTTCCAACATTCCGGGATTCTGGAAACCCACCCACTTGTTCGCTTGCTGCGTGCTCGTACGCTTCTCTTAAAAAGGTCCCTGAAGTATGTGAAGGAGAAGAGCACGTATCTTGCGCGTGCATACGCTCATCTGTTTTTTTCCTTCTCGTTCCCCTGCCCGCCGCCGAAATCCATCTCGTGGGGATGTCGACTATGAAACCGTTTTACAACCTCCGTCCCATCTCTCCCCCCCCCATTCCTCACCCTATTCGCGGGGAAAAGTCGCTTCACGAAGAAGAGCCTGGTGGGGTCGAAAACGGGAAGGAAGTTTGAAGGGGATGAGGAATGGAGAAGCTGTTCGGTGGGGAGGACGTATTTTTTTTCGAGTTCAAGTGTTTAGAGGGATAGTGGAGGTCGAAAGAGGTTTAGATGTAGAGAACATGAATGAGGTGAAGAAGGTATGTACATGCTTTTGCACAGGTCCATTCCTGTAGGAAAATTATTTCGGCGATCGATGTAAATAAGTACATAAGATTTTGAACGCAGAAATGCAAAAATAAAAAGAGGGGAGGGCCATAAAAAAACCTGGAGACGTTTACAGGGTCAAGCCGTCTTGTTCGTAACCTCCTTTTCTATTTTGGTTTCTGCGTTTATTATACATGTGTAATTATTTATACAGAATCTGTTTAGGTATGCGTAGGGTACGAATGAAGACTGAAATAATAACACTGCAATTCCCACTTTGTATTTTATTGCTCATGACCATGGTTTCGTTGCAAATCCACGTCATCAGGTGAGGAAACCATGGTCAAGAACAATTATAATGCATTGTGGAAATGGCGTTGTGAAAAATTGACCTTACATTTTTACGATGAAAAATTTCCATTTCATTACGTCTGAGACAGTCTACTACTCACAGCGAAAGTGTAAAAAGAGCCCAAGTAACATATCTATACCATTGGATAGAGCGTGAAAACCTTTGAGAAAATTTTCCTAAATTATTTTTTCGAGGGTGTGATACTTTTTCGGCAATTGCGCTTCCAGTTGGTAAATAGAATTAATAATCGCGCGATTATAGAGCTAATGCGGCAGTCGCAGTGGCATTTCCAGCGTTGAACTGTATACAAGAGGAGGGGAATTCGCGGGTCGGATAACGACCTTGCACCCAATTCCTCATTTCTGTGTTGTCAATTCCGCTGAATCTTCGGAATGAGCTCTCTAGCCGCTTATTTTTTGGTTCTTTTTTAAAGTTTCAAAGCTCAACCGTAGAAAAACTACCGAACCCTCGCAAACATTTCCAAGGAAAATGTTTTCTTCGACAATCAAGCTCTATTCAAAGGTGTGTACACTTGTTATTTTTTTTACTCTCTGTAGACATACATGTGCTACTAAGATTCATTAAATGTATGCAATATGTGGTGGCTACGTTTACTTTTCGTGAGTCGCGTGTATGATAAAGGGTAATGAATAAGAATGCACATTTCCCCGAATGTTTCGTCAGAAAATAAGTTAAGCATTCTTAGGTTACGTTAATGAAGATTCCCATAGAAGATGTGCATAAATCTACGTGTATTTTATATCAATACGAGACCACACACATGTAATGCATACGAATAGGAACGTAATCCTTCGATAGTCGTCAGATAAATCCCGCAACAAATCATTGATACGAAGTTAAATCATTCCACTGGAGTGGAAATTGAACTCAGATCCCTGTAATACGCGCCCAGTTATTTTTTTATCCGGCGTGTATTCGAGGAACCTGTTTACGAATCGCATTCCATTGAATATTTTTGTTATGGATTTCAATAATTCATTACTTTTTTAACTTGAAGATACGTATCCTCAGATATGCAATTCAAGCTTTCGAGCATGCATGTGACAAGAGAGCGTGTATGCTACCTATGCAATTAGCTTTTTATTTAATGCAGAGTAAACTTATTATTATGATGTCTGACATGGGAAAGTTTGTGGATTGCGCATGGGTTAGCTCGGTTACCTCTAGGGGTAGTCTTGTAAAATCATTGCCTTGGTTCAGGAATACTATTGGTGGAGGTTTTATTAGTTTATAATTATCTGGGCAGCATTTAATTGCCAACACATAGGATATTTGGGTTTTTGTTTCACTTCTACGTTCTAATGAGGAGTGCACACAAACATTGAACATTTTTTCCTTCTTTCGAGCGCTCACTGTCAGTTGCAAGGAAAATTTCGGGAAAGTAAATAATTTCAGCTAAAAATATGACACTTGATGTCTGGAGAGGACAAAATCAATCAGGTTAGACTTTCCCTGATTATTTGCACCAACCTTCATTTCTTCCTCAACAGGATTATCAGACAGTTTTTTCATACTGTTCAGCGTTCCGTTTCCATCTTCTTGAAATTTCTTCATCGCTATCCCACTTTCCCAAAAACTTCCATTTTCATCCATAACTTCTCTAACTCTGTTTCTTTTCTTCCCAAAGACATATTTTTATGATTTATGGGCCTTATCTATGTTACCTATTCTCACATGAGAAAAAAGTTGAAGGCTAGTGTGCAAAAAACTTTTCAATGGACCTATTTTGACAGAACTATGCCACCACGAGTTCGAATTGGCTGTGGTTTGCAGCAAGCATGTGAAAAACTGTGCGCCGCGCTGCAAGTCTGTTTTACTTGTCTCGAATGTATAATAATAGACAGTTATGTCGTTCTCATAGCTAAAGGACATGAATTTGTTTGCTACTAAATTATATAAAAACCATGTTGTGTGTGTTTCAGTTACGTTTATACGTGTATGATATTCTCACATGTATGCATTCTTACATATATACTGATATATACATATATGCATTTTTTAGAAGATTTTAATCGTGAACTATTTTTTGCTTCTATAGTTCATACATTTGTGTAATGTGTGTTTGCGTAGTATCTGAAAATGTGCAATACAGTACAGTCTCGATTATTTGAGTCCCGATATACGGAGGTTCCGTATTATCCGAAGAGCAGATCCATATATTTATCAAGCCAGTTTAGACGGAGAAAAATAATATCAGCATTTCAATATTATTATCCAAATGAACGGCGATTCACGTTTTGTCCTGAGCAACGTCAAAAACTAAAGTACCGCGAAACATAGATATCTTTCCCTGTTGTCAATTACAGAAACCGCTGCGTGTGAAGCTTTTCTTCCAAGCTTTCGCGTCCATTACAGGCTGCATCATCAGGAATATAAGAGAAGATACTATTTCATAATCATATAATCTTATTTTAGTCACAAAAATTATTCTCACACAGATTTGGTCCAAATGCTATAATGATTGGTGTAGAAGGTCGTGACAAAATTGTATACTGGTCGATGATTGTAATGTTCCAAATTAAAGCATTATTGTTCTACTCTTCTAGTTTCCAACACTCTGTTCCAAGTTACAAATTTACCATTCCCTGGCGATACGGAATTGGATAAACAGGCATCAATTAATAAACAAATAGCTGTTGTGTAAAAATAATTTAACCTTGAATCTGTGCGCATTTTGTTCGATACATAAATGTATACAACATCACGTACTTACAAGCACATACTAATTGAATTGTTACAGCAAGTGTCACGTACAAAAATTGCTATTTTCAGTGTTTTTTGCCTTTATTCGGCACAAAATTAACTAACCTGTGGCGGCTCATTCTATAGATATTTTTATTCTTTACATTTCATCTGATTGAGGTGCCCACAACTGATCTATAGTTTTATGTTGAAATGATGAAAACTTCTTTTAGGCATCTTTGACCATAGCTTATAACTAAACAGGGAAAAATGGTAAGTGGGCTTTTTGTTAATTTCCATCTATATCTTGTCTATAATATGATTCATCTATCGCCTACATGTTAACAATTTTGTCAAATTCAGGGACTTTGTCATGCTATAGTAACCGCCCTATTCCTTTTACCCGAAATTTGGATTATCCGAGTATGCATTTCCTTGAATAATCGAGACCTCACTATACTCGCAAGCACTCTTATACATGGATATGTACATAAAAAGAGCATTTTTTTTGTCAAAATACCGAGCCGTAGTAGAGCAGGAGTGGAATGGGAATGAAACGAGGAGTGGAATGGGAAAAATGAGAGAGGAGAAAAGCTAAACGAGATGACGGCGTAATGTAAGGAATAGCGAGGAAATTGGAAGCGGAGATGTGTACAAGAGCGGAGGGGTGAGGAGGGTTGGAGGGGGATGAATTTGTGAGGGAACCACAGGGTTGTGAAAGAGACGAGAGTTAGGAGGGGAAGGTTCTCGAGCTGAATCATGGGGAATGGAGAAAAGAGGGTTGCTGGATGCTGGAAGGGGGTTCAGGAGGTAAGAAGGGAAAAAGATTTATTGGTGCGGACGAGATAAAGGTACGCATTGAGACTCGTGGGGTTTTGAATAGTGGTTCCTCTCCCTCTTTCTCTGCCTCGCCTTTCTCTTTCGCTCCACCTCGAGGGGTGCAAGTGAAGGGACAAAATAAACATCTGCATACTACCTCGCCAGCCGCCGCAGGGCGGAACATACGAAACAATGCCGGACTGCATTAAAGGTACTAGAAATTATAAAGCGAACAGTAGCAAACACAATGCAAAACTAAAAAGAGAGATTCTACTTTGTTCTGGTTAGGATTCATCTCGAATACACCACGAGTATTTGGGACCCTGGGCGGAAAGATTTAATTCACAAAGTAAATGAGATAGAAAGGAAAGCAGCACGTTTCGATGAAAACTGCTAAAATCCAAAAGAAAGTGTCACACAGATGATGGAAAGAAGAAGTTGGGAGCCGTTAGAGACTCAGAGGCTACAGGCTATGCTCAGATTATGTGCTTGAAAATTCAGATGAGGCGAGTTTTAGTATGAAACGGAGGATATTACTTTGACCCCGCGCTGTATCTCTATACCTGTTGGACACGAAAAATAAGAGAGAGACACTACCAAAATGATAGGTACAAAAATGCATTCTTTCCTCACACTTTTAGTGATCATAAAAAAGACAACAAGATGAGACACATCGTTAGCATATAATTAATCTCACTCTTTTTTCCTATTTCCTCCCCTTCCATGGCAAGTGTCCAGACACCCCATGTCGTACGTAAATAAAGGGCATTTGGCAGGTGTTGGTCGGAGACTAGCTATTAAGAAGGGAGGAAATCGTGAGAAGGATACATGATTTAAAGTTTTCCAGGCGAATGATCTGCGTACAAATCAGTCGTGTTTTTCACGTAATTCACTCAGAAGACTTCTATGCCGATCTCTGGATTATTGAGGTTTCATCGTGAGAGAAACATTGGTATTGATTGTGGCACTATATGGCTCATATACATCGACCATTAGACACTCACTAGTTCTAATAAACATTTCCACTAAATGAATTCAATTAGATAAATAATTGTAAAAACATTTAATGTAAACAAATGTACAGAAACAATAATAGGCCTAAAATAAAATTACTGGTGAAACAAGTGGGGGTGAAATTAAGAAGGAGCCTTGCAAAGAAATTATAAATTGTAAAATAAAGTTTTCCTTAACCCAAAGTGGAAGGTGAGTGAATAATGATGATGAAGATTGAGGAGTCGCCCATCGAAAAGTCGGAGGAAATGGAGAACCGGAGTCGTTTGGGAAAGGCCTGGTTTTTATTTTGTCTGTTCTGTCTGGGTTTTGTTAATTACATCAGACTGTCAGTTATTTGAGGTGACGGTCATCGAGGGACGAACATATTAAATTAAATTTGTTTTTCATGTCGAGAAAATATTTATCCAGAGTTCATTAAACGGGTTCTGAGGGCGTGGTAACTAAATGAATGGACTCGCACGAGCTTGAAAGCACAAACTGGTGATCGAAATGAATTTGAACATGAGCTATTTCCTATTCATGCATTCACGTATTCGCATAAGCTCTTGTGGTTATGCGATGTGACATACATTTATGTGTTCACTCGTATGGGATCGTGTATCGTGCGACCAAGCCTCAAGAAAATCATCTGGACGACATAAATTAATCGCTCTTACCTTCAAACAGTAATGGGGAAGGGTGAGAGAGTGGTACAAGAATAAAAGAGATCTATGAGAGGAGTAAAGGGTTAGAAGAGAAAAGGATTTATTGCCTCGGACGAGATAAAGGTACGCATTGGGATTCATGGGACTGAATCGCCGTCTTCCTTGCCTCTCTTTTGCTTTTTCATCCTCTTTCTCTCTCCCTTTCGATCCACCTCGAGGAGCAACAGCAGAGGAATGATCTACATCTACATAATAACCTACGAGCCGCCGCAGATGAGTGTGGCAGGGGGTGTAAGGGCATCAGCTGTGAAAGGGGAGGGAATTGGGAAAAGGAGGGGGGAGAGGACTGAAGTGAATTGTATTATGACGATTTTCTGTTTGTTAATGTCACGCTGTTTTTGTTATAATCATGCGTGGAAAGAATTTTTGTACGAATCAGTTTGGCAGTGTACCTCTTATTTTGTCGCTTCTATCAGCTCTAGAGATATAGCGCGGGATCACAACAATATTCTCCGTGTGACACTGAAAATTGTATGAACTGCATTTTTCAAGTAATCTAAGCCTTCGAGCCTCTCACGGATCACAACCAAGTCCTTCAATCAGTTTTGTTACACTCTTATGTTTGCTCGCAGCTGTTTTTGACGAAGCGTGCGAGTTTCCTTTGTATTTTAATTTACTTCTCAAATTAAATCTTTATGCGCAAGGTCCCAAATGTCCATGGCGTATATGAGTTGTGTCCTAACCAGAGCCAAGTAGCATCTCTCTTTCACTTTTTTTGTGAAGATCCTTCTTACTAATCCCATTCTAAATCCTAGTTTCTTTAATGTAGCGAGTCAAATGTTTCATGTCTATTTTCCCCGCGCTGTGTCTGAAGTGAAGTCAATTTCCCAAGTAATTGACTTTCTGTATGTCTATCTGTCTCCTTTCTATTTAATCCGCCCACCATATAGATATGGCGTTGGAGTGATTTTTTCGTAAGAATTGTACTGCAGTGCGTTCACTTATGAGGGTTTGTGGGAGTTACGTAAAATATATCTTGACGGAGTTGCGTATTGTAGTATGGATCTACAAGTGGGAGGCAGCGTCGTGTGGGCCCGGGTTTTAATCCCTGCAGTGACAGCAATTTATATTTGGAACCCTGACCCCTACTTGGGTGCTGAGTAGAGAGCACTTCAAGTATTAATTCTCCGTCCGTCGGATGGGATGTAAACCTTTGTTCCCTATGGCGCCTTTCGTTGACAGTAGATTACTGTCTACGCCGAGTTTCTCTCCACTCTCCTTTCATTCCCATTCCAACCGACCAACTTGTCTTCAGTATCGCAAAGGATCTTATGTAGCTTTCGGTGGCCACCCACGGGAAACCAAATAGCCAAGTGGTCGGAAATTGCAGCAAAGAAAACAATGTGCTGAGACGCAGCCAGCATTGCACTTCTATGTTGCTGTTTGCGTTCACGAACTGTTTTTCCTTTTTTGCTTGGCTATCGACCGGGTAGGATAGGTTTTCCACGCTTTTTTGAAGGAGAAAACTCCTTGTGGATTGGATTAGATCGCGAGTATCTAGCGTCTCGTGACACCTTACTCCCGAAGTTGTTGAATCGTTGCATGGTTATTTCTACATGTTAAAGCGCTTCGATTTAATTCACAATACTATCACAAGAGGGATATAGTGTAATTTCATGTGAATATTTTAAGTGCATGAACGTGAATATAAATTTGTATTTCATGTCATTATCATTAATGAATAAATATAATTTTTTACATTTATATTTTAAGAAATATTAGTTTAATTATTTTGATACTAGCTAGAGGTACTCGTTGAAACTCAACGGGTGTGAAAAACATGGAATTTATTATGTATATACAAAAGCCACAAAACCTAAAGAATACTGAGCGGTCTCCTTTGAGTCGTCTTCTGAGTGAATGAACTTAATCGCTTCCCTTCTGTGTACATACATACATTTGCATTCAATGACTTATTTCAGTCTGCTAGCAATAAATGAAACCACTGCACCGTAAACAACACCGAAACCACTGCAGTGAAAACAACAAAAGAGAAGTAAATCATAATTTGCTAACGTACACATATAAATCACAAAAAAAGCAACAAAGTCCAAATCTCAAAGTTTGGTAAAGAGAAAAAACGAAATCTAACAACAATTACAAATCGCAAAGCAAACATCAAAATCCGATTAACAAAGCAAAGCAAAAAACTCATGCGGAATTCTGCTCTATGCAGACGACTGCAAAATATTTAAAACAGTTGAGAATGCTGCCGATTCCCGGTCACTCCAATATTCACTCAATTCCCTTGAGGCCTGGTGCCTGCAGTGGCAACTTATAATTATTACTCTTAAATTAAAATTCATACCTTTTTCTTTAAAACATACCGTAACTCCGTTTTTTTACTTTCGTTTTACATTTTATTACCGATATGGCGCCCGCTGTAAAGATGTCCTCTTGATGGGGAGGAAAAGCGAACGATACGCGATATGACACACAAAAGCGTCAGATGAGGTCAGATCTCTTTGATATAAATTCCTAGGAATTTCTATTCGAGCTGGAGGGCTGAAATTTTCAGATTCCTAATCACAAAACTAAAAAAATAAAAATATATCTGAGAAAGTCTCCAAATTTTGAGCAGAGGCAGAATTTCGTTTTTCAATGGGATTAAATGGGAGAAACAAAACGTTCCCTTGCAGATCAATTAACTTCCGCTCATTAAAATAAAAATAAATCACTTACAACGGCAGGAATGGAACTGAGATATGCCGCAAAAGATTATATTTTTATTTTATTTTGTCAGATTTTTCCGTTGTGATATTTACATTGCGAAATATTAGTTAAAGCATATCATTTGAGCATTTTTTCCCTTTCTTCCATGATTAGAACTATGGCAATAAACAATTTTGGCCTCCAATATAATTTTTTTAAAACTAAGATTACGTATGTTTAATTTTAAGATTAATTTATTTAAGGAACAGATATTAGAACGATATTAGAAGCTTAGTTAAGATTAATTATTTCATAGTTTATTTTTAGCGATAATATTTCTTTTGCACCGTAGATTCTGGCCCGATAAAGTGTTAGAAAGTCCACTTCTATCATTCGTCCACGAACTGACACCCCCATTTTTTTATTGTTTTTGAGCACGGCTTTACACACACTGCAGGAGCAGCAGGAATTAACTTAAGGATGATGTAAAACCATTGATACCATGTGGTAAGAAAAAAAACATGTTGAAAACTACGAAGTAGGAACCTATTTTTTTATCCTTGTGATAAGTTCCATTGACCACTTAATTGGTCTCCTCTTAATTTCCTCAAGTATGAAATACTCTTTTTAATAGTTGTCCACAGGAAAACACCGGCAGTAATTTAACGACATATTTGCAATTTTCTTTTTTTTTACGTTCGAAAGATATAAGTATTTTTTTCAAAGGTTTTGAACGCTAAAAATATTTTGTATTCATTTTTAGGTGACCGTCAGTAGGCTCTAGCGAAGTTTAGTGCCTAGTAAATATCCATGGGAGTATTTCAGTAGGATTGAACTTATGAAATTAAGAGAGGCAGGGGGAAATTAGTAGAAGTGGTGAAACTCTGAGACGATCAGGAGGAATGAACCTGTGTATGGGGTAGATGACAGTCATTGGCGAGTAGAGAAAAGAACGAAGGTCTTGGTGAAGGCGTTTCAAAAGGAGAGAGATGAAGAAAAAGACTCAGTGTGTAGAAGTCGCGGTTTAAAGGATCAAAAACGAAATGTCTGTATACAAAAGGAAGGGTAAGAACTTTCCTCTCCGTCGCCATGCCTTTATCACAATATCTCGGAATTGGGAGAGTGCGGACTGAAAGAGAATGAGGAAAGATATAGTCGGAGCCAGGTCTGTGGTTATTTCAGAATTTAGTTTTTGCGTTTTTCTCTTTGACGGTGATAATGAGATCTCAGGTTCAATCTCTGAAACGGATCAAAGGGATTACCTTTTTTCGAAGAAGAAGATGGCTTGTTGAAAACCTTTGAAAAAATTGGTGTAAAATTGGCAAGATTTGATGAAGTCCACTTTTTTACGTCGAAGAAAAACGTTTCCTCAGATTCATTCCCACTACATCTGATTATGAGCAAGAAATGGTTTTTGGTCTTTGTTATTTTTTAATGGAAGACTGAGGTTTTTAGATACTTGTTTTATTTGAAGATTTTATTTATTTTTCTTAGAAAGTAAATCTTCTGTTACTAGACATCTCACATTTTAACTATCTCTCAATCATAATACTGTGATCAAACTTTCAAATTTTAGAGCTATCATTTCCAATTCCGATTGTAATTAAAGTAAAAAACCGCATATGAGTTTATGCTGTTGAAATACTTGTTTATTCATTTTTTTGCATTTTAAATTGTTAATGACGACTCTGATATAGCTTAATGCACTGTTCATATCTGACTAATTCACTGTGGATTAATATTTTTTCAGATATTACCCATGTAAGCTTTGAATGACCTGCCATGCGTATGAATTAAATTTATGGGGATTTTTCTTTTGATTTGACTGGTAAAAAAACTGGTATTAAAACTAAGCATTAATTTGATCTTCGAATGTTGTTTTTGAAGCTATTTCTAAATAATAGCGAGGAAGACTTGTTAAAGAACGATATGAGAATCGGGAAAAGCAAACAAATGAGGAAAAGCTAAGTAGAGAAAAATCACAGTGCAAAAAGGAAATGGTGATAATGCTAGGGATTTGAGCCTGGCTTCCTCAACGACAGGCTCACCTGAGAGGGAAACTTCGTAATCGGAGACCATACCATGTATAAACTCGTAATGGCCTCCTCTCCTCAACTTTACCAGTCGATCTCAACAATCAAAAGTTAGAGAAATAATCCGCAAATGGAAAGAAATGGGGAACTTTGAGAATATTATTTGGGTTTCCGTGGTGGCTAAAGTTGTGGAGCGTGATTACGAATATTTAAAGCGTTAACGCTCACACTATCGTAATTTTGTTACCAGTTAAATGAATAAGAAAAGTAAGATGAACATTCTTTACATAACATGCGTTTTATAAAATTGCTTTTCTCGACTTGGTAGAGTGAGTACCACGAACTGTGACTGAGAACAGTTCGCAACAGTAGACGTTCGCGTTTTGGGTAACAATAGCGACAACGCGCGGGAAAGATCCATGGTCGCGTCTCTGGCTTCCTAATTAGGAGGTCGAGATTCGAATACCAGGTCCAGGTTCGCTGGTTATGGAGCGGAATAGGAGAGTTTTCAATGGAATTGAACTTGTATGCTGTGCGGAGAGCACTTCAAGTGTGGTACTCTCAGATGAAACGTTTATCTGTGGATTCCACAGCATCATTCGTTAAGAATTTGGCTAAAAATGTCAACGCTGTGTCTAGGCCTTTTCTCCGCTCTCCTTATCATGCTAATACTTTGGTGTTGTGTGAAGAACACTTCAAGTGTTGTACTCCAACCGTCGGATGGGACCTGAAGCTGTGGGCACCTTATCGCTCTTTGTTAAGAGCAGGCTGATTGCAACATCAAGAGGAGAATACCCCAAACTAAGAAAGGGTTTATGATAAAAAAGCTACTGTTTTCAAAGAATATATGACTGCGAAAAAGGAACCAGTATGTGAAAACATTCGTGTGGAGCTTGTCAGTCAATGGATGGGAGAACCAGTGTTAGAGGTGGATGTTGAAGATCAAATGGACGGATAAAATGAGAAATGAAGTAGTGTACAGGAAATCAGAAGAGGAAAGGGTCATATAGAACACTATGCAGAAAAAAAGAACTAGATTTAACCAGAATATAATCGAAGGAAAATTAGAGGGAAAAGTCCCAAGAGGAAAGCGATGGGATAAATAAATTGGAAATAAGAAGAACTTTTAGGGAAAAAAGGAGTTGGCCTTCGTTAGGGGGGATGGTGGGCTTCAATCAACCAATCTGATGATTGGACGACCAGTGAAAGCTCATTGCAACGCTGGGTATCTCCCCACAGATCAAATGATCCTTTTAACTCAGCCTACTCACCTCTAATCAGGTGTGCAAATGACTACAGCAGTCGATCGCGTCATCCAATTATCAACTAAACATTTAGTTTGATCACCACTTCAAATTTTATCATACGTTAATGCTAATTGTAAGGTGTCTGTATACTGCCAAGACATCTCAAATTTAATAATCATTACCTAGAGGGGTGGTAGAAGTTCCGCGGGAAAGGTGTGAAGGCAGTGGTAACAAAAATAGAATGTCCGGCGACGAGCTACATCAGCGACATCATTGCTTGCCACTCTTCCCCGAATCACGCGCACGAAGTGAGCAATCCAGGATTGAACTCTTTTCCTCGGCGTGGCCTTATACAAAAACAGCATCAATATTTGTTAAGTTTTTGCGTAAATGAAGGAACTGCCTTTGCTCTGAGTGGGTTAATAATCCTCGTTCCAGAGTGTAGCCATCGAAGCGCAACGCGGAATATTAAACAATAATTAAGAAGTTTCTATTTTTTTAAATAAAAAACGCAATCACTTTGTGAGAAAATTATTCCATTCGTAGCCCCAAATAATTATTTACCTGCACAGGAATATATGCTGCAAGTCTTCAAATATCACGGTCAAGCCACTACCGGGTAAAATAGATAAACTTCTGTAGCGAGATTTTTAACCCAGGTATAGAATGTATATAAATGGGCCATTCCATGTGAAATCACCAGACTGTTTCTATCCGATTTTGTTCAAACTTTCTGGCATTATTTGGAATTTCTGATTCTTGCGAACACGTGGTCGTGATTTCGTCGATATCTCCGTACCAATTTGCTTTTACGTAATCAAGGATATGCCATTGTACACGAAAGAAAGATGATTTTAAGTAGTTATCAATGTGAGAAATGTTTGAAGTGCTCTTTGTCGGTGAAGCCCTCTATTAATTTTCGTTTAAGTAAACTTCTTAGAAAGCTCAGATTCTCTTTAATGACGAATAAAATTAAAGTGAAGGTACTCATTCATTTAAGAGAGAAAAATACCTTTTAATTTGAATGCTCAGCACAGCCGCTGAGTCTCACTGTTGAGACGAGTCAGTGGAGCGGTTTAAAAATTTACATTGATGATGCATGTGGATAATCCTATGCCCTGTGTCGCATGTGGATCGTACGTTGACGTATGCGGTATAAGATTAGGAGGGCACAAACCGGAACAAGTAGAGAAATTAAATATCTTGTGTAGCACGCTTGAAGAAAATGGGCATAGTAGCAAAGAAATTAGGAGTAGAATAGCGTCTGCGAAGGATGCTTTTAGTGATTGAAGGGAGCTGATAACAGGGACCTAGGGTAAGGATATAAAGAAGGAACTGGTGAATAGTTTAAAATGGAGTGTAGCGTTGTATCGAGCAGAACCATGGACCCTGAGAAAGGAGGACGAGAATAGACTGCTGGCGTTCGAGATGTTGGTGCAGAGGAGGATGGTGGAAGTGAGATTGACGAAATAGAAGACAAATGAGGAAGTATCCATAACAAATTATACATTTTGTATTTTTTCTACAATTTTAAAACTGTAGAAAAAATAAAAAGTGTATAATTTAGTATGAATACTAATAATTTCTGCAAAGTAAAGCCTAAAACCAAAGATTGTAAATGAGGAAGTGTTCGACATGGTTTGTGAGGAGAAGAAAATTATGTATGAGATTATGGGGAGGCAGGTGGCTGGAAGCGGTGTTGAGGGCGATTTTTTTCTCAAGGTCGTGATACACAAGCGGAATGCGGATGGGGGAATGGAAAACCGGGGATGGGGAAGAAAGAGAATAGGTTTTATGAACAGGATGAAAAAAGGTAGGACGTACGCGGAGATGAAGTCAAATAATAATAGACATAGATAGGGCCCAATTCGTGTAAAACTTTCTCTGACTTGAAATAAAACCTTATTGTAACCGGTAGATTACTGTAATGTAATGACGTACCTAAACTAGACTGCAATAGTTCTTTTCTGTTTGTAGAATTATGTTTTAATAAATCTATACATTTATATTTTGACCTCGCACATCATCCTTTTTCATGAAGTTGTTGTTTGATATCTCCTTGCAGTCTTATACTCTCCTTTAATGTACACATTCTCGCCCTCCTTAACCTTTTCTCTCTTCTTTCAACTTCCTCTTATCCCTTGGCTCCTCCCAACCCAACTTATCCCCTTGACCACCCAGTCCTCCCTCCACTCTACGGATTTTACGCTCCAAAGGGAATTCTGGGAAGGCCTCGGATTACGTCGTCTCTCTCTCTCTCTCTCCAACGGGAAAAAAGGCAGGTTTCGGAAGCAGGGGACGCGTCGGTGGATGTACGCATGTATGGACGTCCCGTTCTTGGTTGGGAGACGACGAGCTGAAAACTTTCACGAAAATGGCCAGGCCCCACTCTTTCGCTTTTCACGTCTCTTACGCTCTCCCGGATTCTTCATCCGAACGTCCGATTATTAATATCGATTGGCAGAGTTCGAGGCCGCTCCTAGCGTACATATGTCATGGTCTGAGATAACGTGGGTTTTCTGACAAGTGGGCGAGCACTCCAATCTCTTCCAACCTTATCCCCTCTTTACTCCTTTCCAAGTGCTTTTTGTCCGTTTTTGTCCGCGTGAGATTTTCTCTTCCGTTTCAATTTCCTCTTCCCCTACATCCTGCTCGGCTTTTATTTCTTGGGAACTTCATGCGCACTACTCTATAATATGGTACCCATTTAATGTTTAATGCACTTTATTTTATTCTCTTAAGGTTGGTTTCAACTGATAAGTTTATGGCGCATCTTGCATACTTGCAGCGAGTGACTTTCAACGTTAATTGCAGGTGTAAACGGCTCTGCAATTTTGCTTGCAAAACTTATGAAAGTTTGGGCAAGTCACTTGCTAGAGCGTACTGTTTTCAATGTAATCAGTTACCGATCTGGTTCTGTTCTAACTTATAAAAAATATTTCGTCAGTGTGAAATCTCTCTCTTTCAGCAAGCTCTTGCGGAAGAAACTTGTGGAAGTAACCTGCCAGTGTAAACCCACTTTTTAACGAGTAATAGTTGAATATATAAATGTACCTATTATCTTGAATTAATTTTTTCTCGAAAACTGCTCAAACGGTTTTGTTCAGGTAACTTATTCTAAAGGTTTTAATAATGAGAAATTCATAGTGCATGTTATGAAATTCGGGAAAATTTGTTTAATGACCGAATTTGGATCGAAAAATGGTTTTTCAGTCCAAATGATGAAAATAAATTGGAATCAATACGGACTTTAAGGCTGAATATTATATTTTACGACTCCAAAATATGATGCAATACCATTTGGACAGTGAAAATTAAACAAATCTGCTCAGGAATGTGAAGTGCTATTTTTATAGCATTTGATTTTGACTTATTGGTCTATTAATTCAATAATTAAAGTAATCTACCGGTTAATGTTGGTTTCAACGGAAGTAAAAAATTCAATAATTTAAAATCCTACATGGCCCTATCTAACTCTAGTATTTCTTTCTTCGTGTCAGCGTACGTCCTACCCTTCTTCATCCCGTACGTAAAGCTATTTATTCCACTTCCCCCATTACCCAACATCCTTCCTTCTGTCAGGCCTTAAGCAACCCTTCGCTACTCATTAGCTCTTCCAGCCACCTACTTTTCCTCTCCCTAATCTCATCCAGAAGTTTTCTTTTCTCACCCACCATACCAAGCACTTCCTCGTTTGTCTTCCTTACCGTCCACCGTTTCGTCCGTTTTTGTTTTTTTATTCACGAGAAAGGATGAAAAATGCCGTAGTTGGAGAAGTGAGCGATTGGTGGACTTGCGGCTTGATTTTAAAAGAGTTTATAAAATTAATTTTGTCAGCACGTGTGATTTTTTTATGTATTCGCCCGAAGAAAAATTGCAATCAAATCGAAGATCAGCATATCCAGATTGCCAAATTAAGATACTAATACTTGTGGTCTAAGTTATCAATCATCCTTTCCACTGAGTACCTACCCAATTCGGGATTAGGGATATGGATTCCACAGGAAAAACTCTCCACCTCCAACGGGATTGAAGCCCGGATTTTCGTTTTTGGAATCCAGTACTTAGGCCTCCACGACATTCCTGTTTACTTCCTTGAATTTTTACTCCTCTTACGCTCTTCTGATTCTTCCTCCATTACCGGGAACAGCTTGACTCGCTAGAGACCAGTGTGAACCCTAGATTGCGTTCTAGGCAACGACCCAAATCGTCAAAGTCGAGTTATCTATTACTGAACCCTTGATGAAGGTGACCGATGTGTGGATAGCTGAGGGACATTGGTGACCCAACGCTATCGCGACTCATCATTGTTACTATAAAAAAAGATCGTATTCTATTGAATGATCAAACCAAACATGAGTAACAGCCTTACTGTGTCAGAAAAGTACTGCCACCATCGATATTTTTGAAAGAAGCTGAATTTTTAATTTGTGGTTGACTATCCTTTATTTTAAGATATATTGGTGAACAGCTCGCTTTTTCGTTGGTGGCACTGAGCCGTCCATATATATCATTAAACTAATATGACAGCTATCAACCGCTAAACTTAGTAAAGGATCAAAATTTTTATCATAATTACGATTAAGTTTTAGTTATCATGTCAAATAATTTTGTGTTGCGTGGTTCTGAATGGCCATCAGCAGTAGAAGCACCCTTTTGACTCAATGACTATCCTTCCTCCTCCAACGTTCGACTATTAATATCGATTGGTGGAGTTGAGGCCATTTCGAGGGTACACATCGTGGTCTCCGGTTACGTTGATTTTCCCTCAAGTGGGACTGCTTCACTGAAAGCCTCGCTCTAATCTATAACCGCATCAATACTCACTTCTCACTACCTATGCACTATTTTCTTTTGCGCCTCTTCTCCTATTTCTATTTTTTACACTCTGTAATTCTATCTGTGACCATCGAAGGAACTTTTGGAACGCTTTTCAAGGTAATCAGTCCATTTTTCGCTAAATTAAGAAGTAAATTTTCGCTAAATTTCGCTAAACTATTGAATTAGATTATTGTTGAGGATTTTGGTTCAGAAATTGCATCAAGTTGTTTTTTCCGACATTTCGATTACTCTCAATATCATCATCAAGGCTATCATAGGGAATAACGACATGCTATTGAGGAAACGGTCAATCAAAGCAAACATAAAAACAACGTGACTAGCTCGCATGTTAATACACCATAAATAAAATGCAAAGGTGTGTTAGTAGCATTTACACCATGTATTGGTAACTATTTTGTGTGCAACACTGCATGCATTTCCGTTTTAACATGGTTGCTATTTGGGCAACTTGATGCAATTATTGGGCCAAAATAATCAGCAATAGTCTATTGGAATGGAATTGAACGTGGTCAACAGCGAGAGTGATTGAATAAAATACTATGATCCTGGAAAGGGCAGAAAAATACGACTACTTTAGAAACATAGTTAAGTCTTGGGGTGGGATAAAAGATGAAATCCGGCATGGTATATGGAAGATAGGACCTCTTTACTCCATGATTAAGCATGTAATGTGATATTTTTTAATCCTATTAGAACTTAATATCCATGCGCGAGGTGGTATTTTCCAACTTCAAATGAAAACTTTGTAAAGTCCGGGGCCACGGCCTGCAACGATGGAAACACCGATTCACGGTAGTTCACTGAAGTTGCTGGCTGGGCTGAGCTTCAATTCGGATCCCCCTATTTGTCCGTGTGTTGTTGGCTATATCTGCAAGTGACAAACAGAGAGTTTAGAATGGC
Organism: Pyrrhosoma nymphula; assembly: GCA_963573305.1. NCBI lineage: Eukaryota > Metazoa > Arthropoda > Insecta > Odonata > Coenagrionidae > Pyrrhosoma > Pyrrhosoma nymphula. The sequence goes on from OY754339.1 coordinate 31,660,829, forward strand.
TTATTCCATAGAATCACGTCTAACTGCTACTTAAAAATGGCCTGTTGCTCGACGCAGGAACTCAATAACTGAAGTTTTGCTCCAAAACCCTTATTTTTCCTTATTCAATGTGGAGCCAAGGAACTTTGGGCAGGTTTAAATAATTATTCAAAAAAGGTAAAAAGTCCACTTAAATGAACCTAGGGAGCTCATTTTACATAGTCAAGCTCGCATATTTGCTGAAGGAAATTGAGCCTCTTGATGATTTCCCGATGTTTGAAGAGCTTTATTGTTAGCCACAGCAATCTTAGGTTTTTTATGAGCATCGGCCATCAAATCAGTCCGAGGAAAAAGTCGCAGGCAACGTAAGATATTGATTGTGAGTTTATATATGCTTTCTAGAGTAGTGAAGGATAGAATCATATGGAATAGTGGAAATATTATTCTATAGAATTAGGAGTGATATATGATAGAGTTTTAAACTATGATATATGGTATTACTCGCCTTCGAAATCATCAAATATATTACATATATTTGTCACTAAAATCCTGCAGCTCATGAATAAATTATGAATATTTAGTAACTCACACGATACTGGGGAATTTAAAAACGGCTCATTTAGTCATTCTTATAAATGACTCTTTGAAATCATACTTTCAAATTCAGGTGAATTTGAAAGTATGATTTCTTTTTATGACTGTAAAACAACTTTGGATATTTCGTATTTTCATTCGTATTCCTCGCCATTAGTGTCCCTATATACCTATACAATACTGAGTAAATATTCTACGTCAATGATCGCATTATGTCTCCTAAGTCGTAGTTAAATTATATGGATATTTTTATGCTCGGGAATAGAGAAAAAGGTGATAAAAAAACTTCTTTTTAAAATACTCCTTCGGCCTATTGTTTCTGCATCTACCAAGTCTTCTTATGCTGAACTTTTGGGTTCTCCGTATTGTCTTGTGTTTGCTCGACAACAATTTCACCAGCCATCCTGATAATAATAATGGCTTTATTACGGCCATCGCCCAATTACAATTGCAAAATAATGTTAATATTAACAACATAAAGAATCACAAATTACAATAATAATGACGTCTTCAGGGGCTCATTTAGTCATTCTTAAAAATGACTCTTGGTCATTTTTAAGCATAACAAAATGAGCCCCTTATTTATTACTTGTATACGCCTGGAGCATGACTGGTGATACAGTCGTCGAGAAGACGCGGAACTTATTCGGAATATGCCACCTTTGCACCTTTCTACTTTTTTTGAAAATCGGTATGTTTTCATAATATTTACTAAAACTACGCCTCGCGAGGAATTAATTTCAAAGTTAGGATTCAAATGCAATAAAATTGTCAAAATTTAACGATTACATTTCACTAAACAATCCGTATGGAATAACTGCTTGTTTTTATTGTGGGTCGACATCAAATAAAGGAAACATTTCTGCGGTGGGCTAAATATTAATTCAGGGATTTGATGGGAAGGTTAAAAAGTCGGGCTTAGCTCGGTTGAGGATACGGCCAGTTCTTGTAACTCTTCTATTTCTACATCCACATCTATCATAATACTATCCTGCAGGCCGCCACTGAGGAATGTGGCAAGGAGTGATAGAACACCGTCCGTTGTTTTGTTGGCCTATATATTTGTACCTCGGTCTTCCAATTGGCTCTCCCTCTTATTTTCCCTTCTATGATGTTTCTTACAAATTGGTTATAACCAATCTGTAGTTATTGATTTATGACTTCTTGCCTGGGCATTGCGCCATGTAGTTCACCAGGACATTAAACCAAAATACACAATACAAACACCCGTTTCTTTTAATGTTGGAGGATAAATATTTGAGCTAATGAAATGAAAATCATGAACACCTTTGCTAACATTTTGGTCATCTCCTTTGAGGAAAGGTGTTGTTTATTAAAACTATCGTCAAAGGGCTAAATTTAGTGTAAATTATTCGTGGAAAAATGAGGTAGTTACTTTCAACATTTCACATTTGGTAATTTTCCACATTCCAAAATCCAAAGTTTGTTGAAATGATAATGAAAGAAGTGGCGTCTATTTGTTCTAATGCAAACATTTAATTGTATTTTGTGTTTATTTTGTACAAACCAGTAGAACATTTAATGTGAGAATTACGGAAATATTAAACCACTGCTTCTTGTTGGCCGCAAATCAGTTTTTGCCGAACATGCAATTGATAACAAGAATTCCTTTGAATTTAACTGGACATACTTATTACTTCTGGAAAAGCTGCTCAACCAGATATTTTTGAAGATTTTGATAAAGGAGCATTTTATTAATTGTCTGATGAAGAAATGGTAAATTAAATTGTTACTGTGAATCACTCACCTTTTCTTTATGTGCCAGTACCTCCTCCTCTTCAATCCCTTCTCCATGGCATTGACCTTGGTCCCTCTCATAGATCGTAATCACCCGTACAACTTCCCTCCATACCTTACCACCAACCATACCCTCCTTCCTGTTCTTGTTCATTGTATAAATAAGAGACTGACTTCTCTTTGGCTTAGTAGCTTCTTGAAAATGACGTGTACCTAAACGTTGAAATCGGATAACATAAAAATGAATGGTGTGGAAAATTAAAAAGTAACTACTACTTCCTGGATAGGTGTTGGATTTGTGTTGGCTACATAGCATTTGAGAATAATTGTACCTCCTTTGAGAGCTTGTATCTCAATCGCTTGAGTCTCAATATGGATATTGCGCTGGCCATTAGGATTTATCCATGATAAAAAATTCACTATGGGCTTTCCTTGAATTTATTCATTTCCTTGGTCAGGCTTGGTGAGCAAGATACCACGTAATATGCCCTAATAACCCAGTTGACGAGAAAAGTGAAGGGACAAATCGAATGATCTTGTAGAGTGTTAACGTCTGTGAGGTTGAGGGAGATTGTGAGGAGATGTTGCTTTAAGGATAGGGAAGGAACAGCAGGGGAAATGGGAATCGTACTTTTGGAGACGAGCATACAAGAAAGAAACGGAGTAATGGAATAGAGAGGGATGGAAAAGGTAATTGGGGATAAGGAACGGTCTAGAGAGATTGACCGAAATGGCGAGTGCAAATTGCCATCTCGAAAAAAATAATGCATTTCGCATTCCAGTATCCTTACCATGATCTCTGATGTCTTAAGGGATTACATTTAACTAAAGACGAAGCATTCCTTGTTGAAAAAAATATGAAAAATACGGGATCATGGAAGAAAGAAATGAAAAATGGAACGAAGGAATTCGTAGGAATTTATTAAGTGTGTTAATTGTATCGTAATATTTTTTTCGTTTGGCAAAAAGTATTTGTATTACCTTCTCTAGCACTCTACCAAATAATAAAGTCGATTGCGGTGGCTAGATTAGTTGTTGTATTGGTTTGGGAAGCCTAAAGACGTTGGTGCTAACCTTCCTCCTCGCGTGTGGATGTGAAAAATGTCTCAGGACTGCTGTGTTAAATTCTCAGCTTATACAGTGCGATAAAACAATCGGAGTTGGACCTCTTAAAACAAATTTCCGCTCTTGCTACCAAATAATATACCTAGCCGGGTTATACACAAGATTTTTTCTTTTAAAAACCGAAAGTTCGTATGGAAAAGGAAATTCTGATGGCAAGCATAAGTGACATTTAGAATGTCCTGTTAGCTATAAAGCATTTGACGTTTTTTGACGAAACGCTTACAAAGGCACGCCGCGCCGCCCTCTTGAATTTGATTTTGACGCCACTCGTCAGGAAGGAAGCATCTTATTTCCACTTTTATATTGAAATTGGTTTATTGTATATGCTCAAAGAATATTTTTAATATATATTGTAACGGTCCTACTTGACGTCGGAATTTTCCTCCCTTCCCTATCACCACGGGTTAGCCAAGCAGTGCCGCATCACCACTTGACGAGGCGGAAGGCCAACCCAAACAAGGGGCGATACATTCCACAATTGAGAAATAGTTAAACCAATAAGACTTTTCTCGGTTTCAGAATGTGGTTGACTCTTATGGCTACTCCCACCCAAGCACAAAACTTCCGCGTCTCCCTTCGAAATAACCCGGCTCCTTAGACACTTTCACATTTGACACAACATTTAATACTCCAAGCACATTTTAATAAAACCCTATTAAGGTGAGGAATGGATGATTCATGGGTGAACATGAACATAGATGAACAATTGTGAGGAAAATCAAAAACAAATGATGTTACAAAGGCAATGAACAATTCAACAAAACTTATTTTCGAGTAATAGTTCGCGCACAAAGAACAAACTCAGAGTTCATCCGTCAGCGAAATACTTATTAATTCAGCAATTTACGAAGGCAGATGGAATTCACCTCTGACACGAAGGGGAATTATGGCGATGGATGAGGGACGTGTCAATATGGGGACAAACCGTTTCATGATGATGATTTACTTCTGCTGAGCCGGCAGTCGACGCGATCGCCGGCGTCGTCTCTCGGTGTAATATTCACCGAGCTCCTCGATGGGCAGAATCCTGATGTAGTTTAGCCCGTCAGCCTGACTCGCGACATCTGGTCCCCTTGTCTCTCGGTTGAATTTCCGAACGTAGCTCTCTCATGGCCTCTCTCTCTGTCCTGCTGTCTCTCAGTCGACTCTCCGATTGTGACTCTCTCACCGCCACGACTCACCACCTTGATTCACGCACATCCCATTTCATCAATTTTTTCATACAAAACACACGAAAATCCTGCACTTACATTTGCAGTGCGTTTAATGGCACGAATAGCCGAAGAACAAGAGAGCCAACATGGCCAAACATACTCAGTCATACGAAAACATGACGCTCAAAGGCTATGCGTTCCATAAAAGGCACTGTTGACCTCTGTATTTGCTGTATGCCTGTATTCCTCTTTGCCTTCCCTCTTCCACTTGTGTTAGTCTCCTACATGGTGGGAGAAATAGTCCCGTGCTCGCCATATCTCGACCGCTCAAGTCGGACAACCTCCGGTAAACAAGTTATGTTGGTAAACCAGAACGGTAAACCAGAGGGAGGGAGGGGGAGTGGGGCAGGGGGGGAGGGGGAGAGTGAGAGGGATAGGGAAAGAGAGAGAGAGATATGAAAAAGGTGATATACAGGAAAGAGCGGAAAAAGAGAGAAAGAGAAAAGGTGAAACATGCGTGATGGCTGTATGTGCGTGGGTGAGTGAGTTTTTATTATTATTTCCTTATATTTTTTTCATTCCCTTTTTCCGTCTTCACAAGTGGACTGCCCCTGGCCCTATTTTCCTGCGACCAGGGCACTCTCTCTCTCTCTTTAAAAGGAAATAACTCATGAATTTTCTCCCCGTTTCCTTTCATCCGTCTCCTTTCAAATGGTAGACTCTCATAAGTCTCCTCGATCTTGCTTTGGCACACTCTTACCCCGTCGGAGAAGGTTTTGGAAAATCTTGACTGCTTCACTCAACTCATCCGAGACATTCCCACTATGTATAACATCGACTCGCTATCATGAAAGATTTTTTGCGTAATTAAAGCGACGAATTTTGCATAAACCTATATAAGATCTTCCAATGTGTGCAAACATCTTATGGCTGCTAACGATATTTTTTAATAAAAAATATGTTTCTGACTTAACAATGAAGTCGTAACATAATAATGTTGATCTTCGTTAGGACATCAATATAAACCAAGAGTGTCTTCAGTTATTATGTGATTTTTGTGGATAAGAATGGTCACAGAAAAATCACTTATGTTATGACACGGATTGTAACTAGCAAGCAATCCTTCTACAACGAAATCCGTGGTTTATTTGTTTATTTTTACTATTTATTTTTTTATTTCTCATTTGCCTGTAATTTATAACCACACTTAAGATTTTTCTTTAGAAAGCTTATAGAGCGTTTCTTAATTAGTTGACAGCGGGTATTATGTAGTACGCTGTTTCCAAACTTACGTTCCCTGTGTTCACCTATACGTAGAAAACCATTAACTACACCAATACTATACTGTAAATACTTAACTTTAGATAATGATATTTGCATGAATGTGGAATGCCCTGTACAGGAAAAGTGTTGAATTGACAACTAAATCGCTGTGTATTTTTCCCCAACATGCATTTTTTCCCAAATTCTAAATGCTTGTTTTATACGTATATGGGTGTATTTTTGAAAAAATATTTTGAACAATTTGAACTACTAACGGGAACGGTTGGCTGATGGCATTGAATGTTTACGATTACGCTATTTTCATCAATGAAGTTGAAAGTGGAATTTCATGATTGAAAAATCAATTCTGCCTTAAGATGAGGTAATATGTGAGGATGAAACATAACCATAGATTAGTGGTATGTCTAGAAGGTCAGAATGTATAGGGCCGGATAGTTCAAGTTATAGTAATAGTTCAGGGCAAAAATGAAGCCTACCCATGGATTTTTACATAGATAAAAAGTTAACCCATCCACTTTATTTCCATTTTCTCAGCCATAAGCATGGCTCATATCTTCTATGTTGGTATACATGTTCTTTTTATCTTATTTCAGCGGTTCATCTTAAGGGTTCATTCGACGCTACATTATATGCCATAATCTGAGCAGTGAATACTATCTTTCCTCATTCAAATTTAGCTAGGAAATATGATTTTTATCTGGTCACATATATGATATTACTCGTTTCAAATATCAGCTGGAGATTGTTAAGAATATCTGGAGCTTATCTGTGTTCCTCTTCTCTTGGTTGCGTCCAATCCAGATTTTACTAAGTCGTATGAATATTTAAATTCTTAAATCTCGGATTAGGAAGGATTCAACAGGGTTTTTCTCGAGTTCAATCTAATGACACGAATGAGAAGAAATCGCTGTTGCCTAAGGATTTAATCCGTTTTCCGGCAAAATTCGGTCTAAATTATGATTCCCTTAAGCCTGTGGTTAACGAAAAAGAAGTATGTAGGTTAATGTACATTCATACCCAATCTTATTGAGTGAATGTCTTTAGTATACCTAGGGATTTCTGAATGATTCTTTTTTCATCGTAATTGTCATTCAGAAAGTAAGTTTTAATAGAAATTACATTCATATTTGACGGTTTTTGCGTCGTATAAATCTATATTTTGTAATTTTTTGCTAAAATTGGTACTCAAAGCTCGTGAAATAGAGAAATTTTTCAAAGGAAGGGATATTTTTAGTTATTTTTCTTCATTTTTAGCATTAACTTTCCAAAAACATTTTATATTTGATGTCGTAATAGCGGCGATTATTTACTGCATGTGGAGTATTTTTTTAATTAAATGATTCAGTTGCTCCTTTGGAGATCTGGGTGGTTTCGTACTCATATCATTGGCTTACTATCTCGAAATCCATGTTTCGAATCTTGGCAGTTTTGGAAATATTTCAGTTGAATCCCAATCCCTACTAATCTACTTGTATGAACCTAATATATGACGCTGGGTTTCTCTTGACCCTTAGACCATTCCTCACAAACTTTTTTTCCCTCACTTTGCCAACCACCCACTCCAAAAACTCACCCACTTATCCTAAACGATTAATATTAACCCATTAATCAGTCACCTCACCAAACAACCAACCAAGTAATTGGTATGCTGAGTACCGATAAGTGGGGAAAACAGCACGCTTATGGCAGGGATGAGTACTTTCGTCGCATTATGGTTATGATTACATTATAAGGGCAATTAACCGGTTAAGTTAGGTTTCAGTGGAAGAGGGTAAAAAGCCTCTTGATTATTCCATATGCAGACCTCTTTCTACCTACTCAATATTATTCTTCATCTCACAATCAGCAAACGCCGAACCTCTCTTCATCCCGTCCATAAAACCTTGGCTCTTCCTTCTCCATCCTCGCTTTCCCAACACCCTCCCCTCCACCAAGACCTTCGGCAATTCTTCGCACCTCCTTACTTGCCACCACCTGCTCTGCCTCCTACTTATCACCTCTTGAAGTTTCCTCTCCTCACCCACCATACCAAGCATTTCCTCGTTCGCCTTCCTTTCCGTCCACTGCACCTTATCCATATATCCACCTCCTCCACGCCCACATCTCAAACGTCTGCAACCCATTCACGTCTTTCTTTCTCAGAGAACACGTTTCTGAGCTATAAAACGCTATACTCCATACCAGACTCTTTACCAGTCACTTTTTTATAACATTACCCAAGTTTCACGTCATTAGCGTCCTTCTATTACTGAATTCATCTTTCACCTGCGCTTTTCTCTTGGTAATGTCTTTTCTACTATTCCCATTTTCTTCCAACGTACTACCTAAGTAATTTAATTACACGCTCCAGTTTGTGCCCTCCATCTTTGAAGACCATCCTTGATTAAGAATCTCATTACTTTTGTTTTCTTATGAGTAATCTTCATTCCGAATTTCCCACACTGAATTTCTGATGCATCAACCAAAGCTTGCAATCCCTTGAATAATCGACATACCAACGCCTGGTCTTGAGAATATAACCGACTTCTCCAGCTAGCCTCCTACTTTTATTCTTACATCTACCTCTTCCCATGTCTCTTTAACCATTTCATTGGCACAAATATTTAAAAGGAAAGACGACAACGGGGAGACCGACCATACCCCGCGACCTGTAGCTTCACGCCCTGATTCTCCGACAGCCCGTGCCCTCTGGACCTGGGTTTGGACTCTTGACCTGTGCCCTCTGGACCATAAGCATGCTCGAAAGAAATCGCTGCTCTCTCCCGGAAGTTGTGTTGTTTTTTAACAAACTCTCTTATCAAATTGTTAACAAGTGTAATGCATGCCATCGCATTAAAAATAAAATTGAAGAGGGGAAAATAGAGGGAATTAGTTTTTGGTAGAAGACCTGTCGTTGTTTTTTAAAAATGAAATCTTTCACGCCATTAATGACAAAAGTATGCAATATTGGGCTCCTATCTCATTAAGGCCTTTTCCATTTTTATAATAAATATAAATAATTTTTTGTTTTTCCCCCACGATACTGACTAGTGCGACTTCTTTTAGAATGAAATTTCCCGAAACCTGTTTAAAATTTAAGATGGTTGATTGGGTAATTATTTGGGGAGGCCTTAGTATGTATACATTTTAAGACGCTGTCGTTGGGGAAAGTAGCCTCTAGAACTACTCCCAGGCGTGTAACGTCACACAAGGTAAGGCTTCCGATGACACCTTGAAAGCCTAAGTCAAAGAAGCAACTACTGTATCTCATATGTGGCATTATTGATGGGAATTTGAAATTGTAAACGAATGCGGTAGCTTAAAAAAAATTACTGACGGAGAGGAAGCCATTATTGAATAGTTATGATTGCTTTTTTACGGAAAAGCACATCGACTTGCCGTAATAATATTGACTCTACCTAAAAAAATTATGCATAACAAAGTCTAATAAATCAGCTCTCTTTTACCTTTTTGGCACATAAACCAAACTTGGGATGAAACATAATTACCAGGAAAAACGCTGTCTCCGGACTCAAGCATGTAAAACTCCTCACTGGGTAACGATGTCTGACGTCAAATTTACCTCCTTGATCTAGCCCCAAAAACAGTACATGACAAGGAAAGCGCATGTGCACTGTAATGTATGCATGCTTAAAGACTTGGTGAATGAATAAATGAACAACAATGATGAATAACTAAACAACCAAAAGGCAATGATTAACTTGCAACGCCTGTCATTACTCATTATATAATTAATAACTTGGTGATATTCCATTCTAGTTTTTGTTTGAAAACCGGTTTCAATGTTAATGACGTCATGTGAGTAAAATACCAGAACAAATACAAGCGACATGTAATTAATAGGAGGGGATATGGAGGAGGGGTTGAAGGAGTGGGTTCTTGGGGAGGGGGAGTGGAATAGGTAGGTTATTCATACTCAAGGACATCATTCCCTTAGGTAAACAAAAAAACGTCTATGATGAGGAGATAGTGGGCCAGGGATGATAAAAAAGGGGAACCAGTCATTTAAAAATCTATTGCTAAACATTTTAGGTGCTGAAGAAATTGAAATATTTTCTATAAAGTCTAGCTTTAAGCTTTAATAAAATATGTTGAAGGATTAAATTGTTATGAGTGCAAATAGTCGAGAAAGTGTTTGGCAAAATTCGACATACACCTAAGTAGTGAAGATTTTCAAAACTATTAGAAAGTTCACCTTCTCTGGTCAGTCCGGACGATGAAGAAACAATTACAGCTAAGTAAGTACACCCAAAAATGTTTTCAAATTGCCACATGCGTATTTAGAATTAGAAGTAAATTTACCTTTAGTTAAAGGGTAATAAAAACATTTTAAAACTGTCCTCTGGCAAAATTCTTCATAATATTTATAGTTAATAACTCAACTGGTACATAACAACTTTCATTATATTTAAGAAAAGTTAATGAATCATTCAGTTATAAAGCTTACGAATCTCTATTATTTATTCGCGGTGGTGAATGTATGCAAGTCATTGACATTTCAACAAAAACAGATATCCTGGAATAAGTATAAGGAGGGTATCTAACTTATTTATACTGAATACTTACATTCTAATTCTTATTCTGGGATTCAAAACGTTCACCCAGACGCTGTCAGAGAAAGTTCCGTTTTTCCTAAGTTCTGTATAATCCTCCGAGTGTCTAGGTAGGCAAAAAGGGAAAACAAGAGTCCTTGAAGAAGAAGAAGTAAGATGGAAGGAAAACATGGGAGGTAGGGGAAGTGGTAATCATTCTTCTTTCGTGTTGTCGCGTGGGAGAAAAAGAGACGGGATTTCTTAAAGTAAACCTCCTTGGGTTTCCATTTTCGTGGCTCAGAGAACCGTGTCTCAGGGGACGCTAATATTTCCTTCCTGGTTTTTCGTAAGGATCCTCTGAGCTGAAAGTCACGGGGTGACTGCGTAGCATAGTTTTTTCCAATACTTGTGCCGGTATTAAATTACGTGTAGCATTTAAATTTTCAACTCTTCATAAACTGTGTGCTTAGTATAAGGTAACACAGTCCTTTTGAACTGCTGCACGCTGAGATATCCGTCTAATTGAATTGTAGCTAAATAAATGATGCCACATTATTACATTCCTCATACCTTGTGAGCATTTGGGACCCAGCACAGAAAGGCTTAATTCGCGAAGCATATAATATTCAAAGATAAGCAGCACGTTTTTTTGTTACAAACTGCTACGAGCGAACAGTAAGGGTCCCACAGCTGATGGTAGGACAACGTTGGGAGCCTTTAAGGACTTGAGAGGGTACACGCTAGGCTTAAATTCCTTGTAAAATTCAGCTGAAGTGAGTTTTGATTCGACTCAGTAGATATTATTTTGACCCACGATTTCTCGAATTTAGAAGCGGCACATTAAGAGAGATACATTACCAATGCAATACGTTAAAAATTCCTTCTTTTCACGCACATCAGTGATTATAACAAAAACAGCATGACAATGAGATTAGATACATCGTCAACATACAAATTTTCTCCCCCCTCTTTTTCTGTATTTCCTCCCCTTCCATGGCTGGTGTCCATAAACCCCCTGCCAAACGCCTTTGCCGTGGCTCGCAGGGGTTATATGAAAGTTACGTGCCATAAGGAAATATCCAAACTGCCATAAAAAGGAAAAAAATGAAGCTGCCATAAGAAGCTCATATATCTTTAGGTATTGCTACGCGCAGAGAAATCCATCTCATTGAATTGCAATTTAAATATCTTTCCACATAATTCTACTCCTTATACCTTGAATCGGTGTAACGTGTAAATTTCCTCATTTTCAGGTATTTCATGCTTAGTGATTGGAAACAGACTGATTCTTAGGAGTGGTTCAACTGAGATGAACTCCCAATGCTATTTAGAGTATGCCATTGGCCAAATATCACGTTCGGTTCCAACAGACCGGTCGTAAGGCGATTCGGACGTGTGTCGGATAATGTTAGAAATTCATCGTGAAAAAAAATCAATCACCTGGATTGGGGTTAAGGTCTAGATGAAATATGGGAGTGAAGGGCAGGAATCCATTTACGAATAGCTTATGTTGTATTTTTAACGTGATTCGTTGTAGAATAATGCCAATTGATAGCGCTCAGAAGGCTAGGCTAATATTTTTATCAATGTCACAACTCTACTGCAGCTACTAGCGTAGCATCCCACCAGATCGTGGACCTTTAAGGCCGCCACACACCGAATGCTATGCTAAGCGTGAGAACTGTTCTCGTAACGGACGTCCGCTATGTGCGCGCACACACCAGGAACTAACCATGCCGTGCTATGTAGCAAGATGGCGGACAGCGTAAAACGCACTTCTCAGGTTTGACACTTGACTATTCCGTTAATATTGACGTCATTGCAATGATGAATAATTTTATACAATGCGCATAGTGTGCAGAACTAATGTACGTAATTTAGTTGAAATTTCTTTGTTGTAAGTAGGTTAAAAATGTATTTGAGCTGGCGGGACGAAAGCGCTCATTAACCGCAATAGATACTGCGCATGCGCCATGAAAGCTAAGCGACGAGGAAATTGCCGGCCGAGCGATGCTCAGCGATATAGCGCTAGGGAAGTTCGCATCGGTTCGCATGGATCGCATTTGGTGTGAACGGACAGCGGGAAATCGCATTACGGGATCTTAAGTCACGTGGCGAAAGCTGGTAGCGCGCTTAGCATAGCATTCGGTGTGTGGCGGCCTTTAGACTTAATCTTAAATCTACTCTCCGAAGAATGCACTCCTTAAATGAAAACTAAGGATTTAAAGCACCAGACCGAATTTAAATAATGATAACTAAGAAATGGATCACTAACGACATTGTAGACCTAATACTCCAGAGAAGGTCTTTTAAAAACGACAATACGGAAGAAGGTCGGAGAAAATATAGAGAACTTCGAAATAAAATCAACAGGGTTTCGAGGAAAGCTAAGGAAGCATTCCTGCTAGAGCGATGCGAGGAAGTAGAAGAACATCTACAGAATGGAAGGATGGAAGCTGCCTACACAACAGTGAAAATTTTCTTTGGGAAGCAAAAAAGATAAAAGGAAATTCCATCGAAGACGTGTGTGGGTAGCCTCGCTATCAAGGAAATGACACAGCAGGAGACATGTTAGAGGAACTGGAGAAAATGGACCAGGAAGACCTTGGAGATGGCATACTAAGGGACGAGTTTGACTGGGCACTAAAGACATTGAAATGTAAGAAAACCCCAGGAGTGGACGAAATAACATCTGAATTGATCCAAGCGGCAAGGGCTCCGGTTAAAAATGCCTTCTACCAACTAGTATGTGAAATATGCAAGACTGGAATAGTGCCATCAGACTTTGAGAAATGTGTCTTTGTCCCATTTTCCAAAAAAGTCCTCCGCCAAAAAGTGTGAACAGGACCGAAGCCTTAGTCTGGTAACCCACACCTCAAAGATAGTGCAACAGTATCTCTCAGAAGAGTAGAGTAAAAAATAGATGCACTACTTACAGAAGATTGGTTTGGTTTCAGGAAGGGAAGGAGTACAAGGGGGGCTATACTTACCTAGTAATCTCAGACTAGTTCTCGAAAGGCGTCTACGAAAAGGGAAATACAAATTCATCGCCTTCATAGACCTGGAAAAGGCCTTTGACTAAGTCCAGTGGAAACAACTTTTCCAGTTTTTTAAGGAAGCAGGAGTAAAATACAGAGACAGGAGAGTAATTTGGAGCTTGTATAGGAGAGAAAAATCTGTGATAAAATTCGGAGACCACCAACAAGAGGTAAAAATCAGCCAAGGTGTTCGGAAAGGGTGCCCCCTTTCACCTATTCTTTTTTACGGCTTCATACAGCGTGGAATAGACGAGGGAGAAGCTGAGCTATAGAGAAGAAGTGAAGGTGCATGGAGAAAAGGTAGATATGATAAGGTTTGCAGATGACATTGCAATCTTGGCGGATAATGAGGAGGAGCTACTTAAAACTCTTAGAAGTGATGGAGTCAGTATTAGGCAAACAATATAATCTCAAATTAAACAAGAGTAAAACCAAAGTGATGGTGGTGAGTAAAGACAGAAAAAGAGTTGACTTAACCCTTGGAGGTCAGACACTAGACAGTGTAGAAGAGTTTCAGTGCCTGGGAAGTAAATTAACATCAAATGGTCGCTGCCAAAAAGATCTAAAGAGCCGAATCAACCAGGCTAAGGTAGCCTTTTACAAGAGATCCAAACTCCTCACCTCTGGGAGAACTCAATATAGAATTAAGAAGACAATTAGTAAAGACCTTTGTATGGAGCATTATGTTCGATGGAAGTGAGATCTGGACACTCGTTGTAGATGAGGAGGGAAGAATAGAAGCGTTTGAATTATGGTGATACCGCAGGATTTGAAAAATTTTCTGGGTGGATCGAGTAAATAATAAAGAGGTGCTACAGAGAGTGGGAGAGAAAAAACGCCTGCTCGACAGTATAAAGAAATGGAAAGCAAGGGCATATTTTTATGCAATAAGGCTTTGTAAAGAACATGTTAGAGGGCTCAGTTGAGGGAAAAAACTGCAGAGGAAGGTCTAGGCTGTCCTATGTGGAGCAGATCGTGGAGGAGCTAGGTTGTCGTTCCTATGCAGAGCCGAAGAGGCTGGCTCAAGACCGAAAAATTTGGAAGACCGCTGCAAACCAATCCTAGGATTGTGACCGAGAGAGAGAGAAATAGGTTTTTGATCTCATGAAAAATTGCAACTAAAATTATTGAAATATAGCGATAACGCAAACGTACACGTTATATAGAGCCACGATCGAACCCTAGGAATAATGCACTAAGACAATACGTCTCAACACATTTCACTTTTCTTTCCTTACCTCTTCCGAATCCTCAGCCCTAATCCCACCCTTCTACATGTCTGGAGCCTTAAGACACCCTGCCACATACCTTTGAGGCGGCTTGCTGCAGGGTAGTATGTGGATGTAGATGTGAATCGGCCTTAACGACAGAATTGCGTGAAAAAGGGGCGTGGTTCCGTATAACAGATTCGACCACTCGGGGAATCTCTCTCTTCATCCCTTCCCCTTCCCTTTAGCCGCCATTACTCCACACCCCACCCCCTCCGCGGGGCAACCGACCCCTCAACCCCCTGACCTCGACCTCCTCTCTCTTTCTCTCTCTCCCAAGGGAGCAACAGTGAGAAAGACGGGAGCTGTGGTGTGAGGTTAAGGGATTGGAGGAGGGAGTTCGGAAAAGTGCCAAGAAAAGAAGTTGAAGAGGGTGGTAAGAAGTAGGAGACGGGTCGTTAAGGTTGAGAAGGGAACGATATTTCTCAATAGTTTTCTGCGTCTAATTCCTAAACTCCGAGTCGCTGCTAGGGCACGTGGCAGGGGGTGTTAGGACACCAGCAATGAACAAGGAAAGGAATTGGGTAAAGGAATTGAAAAGGGGACGGGATGAGTGGTGATGTGTGCATGCACGAATTTGAGGGCAGGAATTGGAATGAGTTAGCCCGAGAAGAAATATTTTTTTACATATCTATTCAAATACTGGGGTAGCTTAGGAAGAGGCAGAGTAGGGGGAACAGGTTATGAGTGGCAAAGGGATGCTGAAGGCCATAATGATGTTAGCCGATGGTGGCGGGGTAACGTCCTCGCCTGCTAACCCGTAGGTGAGCCTGGGAAGTGAAAAATCCTCTCACCTGGGGAGGATTTTTCACCTCTCAGGGCATGGTTGTCTGTGATTGTCCATTATTGTTACATTACAATGCCTGATGTAAAAGGCCCTTGAGACTGTTTTGGGGTTGATAGTAAATAAAATAAAAAATAAAATAAAGGGAAGGACATTGGGAAAGCGGGGACTGGGAAGGAAGACAATAGGTTTTGGATAGGACGATGAAGAGGAGTATGACGTATGCTGAGATGAAGAAAGAAATTGCGTAGGTAGATTGTAGTCTACACCTGCAAAACTGTAGGAGATTGTTACTCCCGTCTATTAAAAATTAGCTGAACTGGTAGGTTAACTTATTCATAAAAATAATAGTCTATTCTACAGTGGATTTCTCTTATTTTAAACAATTTCTGCCCATTATTTTATGAGGAATGAAAGAGCATTGTTACTTGAGGAGGCATATTAGAGTAGAAATGACTAAAAGAACTTAATACATTCCACACTAATAACTTAATGCTGACCTAGGTTTCAACTGACTTGTATTCATTATCGTCGTACATACAAAAACGAAGTATGCTAGTCAATATATAGTACCACAGGGTTAGGGTGAGGGAGGGTGAGAAGTGCAAGGTTTTTGAAGAAAAAATCTCACCAAATGAATATCTTAAACATTTCAATGCACCAATTTATAATGACGAAGAAAACATTAAATTTTGCCAACTGCTTAAGAGGTGTGACAAATTATAACAATTGGCTTTAATCTCGTTCCATAACGTAATTCTAGCCGCAGACACTTTCATTGTGTCCTCAGAATATTTTCATCGGTCCACTTGTAATAGCATTAGCGCGAGCTGAGGACAATTTTTCGATAATTGCACGCTCTTACGGATGACAAAGCTTTAACGAATTCGCTTGGGGCTCTTTATGTAGCCCATTTTGCTTTCATCCGATGTCAGATCGAGCAAAGCTGCTGAACTGAACGAACTATTCGAAAAAAATGTTTTTGTTCTAATTCGACTCAATTTTATCTACCCCGGAAAAATCTGTGTACTTTTTTATATATTTCTTGTGAAATTTACAGTGTTTAATTTATCCTAATCATAAAGGAATTCCTCTTGGTAAAGTATTTTACCAAGAAACAAATTTACTTTACTTGCGTTTGTGTGGTTGTTTTTCTTTTATTTAAGTGACTGCCACCTCCACGAAATCAAGGTAAAGTCACCTTGGACTTGGACGCCTTGGTCATAAAAACCAGGAACTAGTGGAATAAATCGGATATTTGTTAAAGGCAAACAAGTAAAACTAGAAAATAAGGGTAACTGATATAAGCACAAGTTTGTAAGTTACACAGGCTTTCATTTAAATATATAAAATGCTCCGTTTGGTGTGTGACACTTGGACGATGACAGCAGAGGTACAGAGAAGACTGACATGAGATGTAATAGCATGACGATGAAATGAAGATGAATGGAAGAAAAAATGAATTGGAAGTACTAACGATGAAAACATCTCGTAAACTCTCGCAATTGAAACTCATCGAAACGATGAAAAAAATCTCGCAAAATTATGAAGAAATTCAAACAATCATACTAAAGACAAGAGTCATACACTAAGGCGATACGTGAGTTTGAAAGGTTTTCAGTAAAATTTTACAATTTTAGCAAAGCTAAAAACGAACATTCTATAAAATGTATGGAATATTTAATATAGTTTATGGAGTTTCATTGCACAACAAAAATGAGGTGACCAAATATGATGCCACCATTTTGTATTGCTGCCAAGGAGGTTGATTATGTACCAGAAAACATGTTTTGCAACTAGCAAGAATATAACAAAGAGAAGCAAGATTTTGTAGAAGACATTATGTAGAAGCAAGGACCTTAAAGAAATTTTTTTTTATTACGTGGACTTCTTCCGACATTAACCAACTCCACAAAACATTTTCCCCTAGACTGTTATCTGAAACCCCTGAATTAGCGCCAAGTGCTTTCACCCATTTAGCTACGATGTACTTCTGTGAATATCAAGGTGGCTGGAGTGATTTTTGTTTATGTTACAGATTTGCGTGAAACTTTGCACATGAATTCTCATTAGTGATATCTATAGATTGAAGTGAAAAAAGCTGCATGGTACCAATTTAGTTTTAGGCAATTCAATGCTATTATTTTCCAACACGTATTCTAACGGCTCATGGATTATATTTCGTAGTGAGTCGATTACATATGTATACAGATTTTCTTCTAAATACCTTTATCATTAACATAATTGCTAATTTATGATCAAGGTGTCACGCCGAGTCAAAGTTTTAAGAACATACGTATTTAAAAATGATTTCCTATAAATTTCGAATACCGCGCCGAAAAATGTAGGGATAACAAGCTTTATTATAGAAAAAAAATATTTTATCATTGCCATTTCTGCCTGTATGGTGAGTTCCAAAGCATAAGCTGATGCACCTAAATGAAATGTGGTCCAAAAATGATTTTTTGACTCTTAAAAAAATATTTAAATACGCACTCAGTGACCCACGATTACCGCTCCAGCCACCTAAAAAAGTTCTCATAAAGATTCCCGCTTGAAAATCCAGCAAGTACATACGTTCCTGCGCGTGTCTCCTAGTTTATGAGGTCAAAATCTGTTTTTAACACATGGGGGTTTGCCTCAGACAAAATCGAAGTACCCAATGTAAATTTAACGGGAGCGCTCTCCACAAGTTTATCTCATCCCATCCAAGGCAATGCATTTATTTATCTATGGCGAAATAAACAGAGTCGTGGAATGAGAAATGCGCATTACATTAAAGAAGTAATTGTAATTCAAGTAGATATTCTCATTTTTACAGGGCATGAATTTTACCGGAAAACAATGGCGTATTAAGAAAAAACATTTTATGAAAGATTTCATTTTTGCGTGGAATCCCTACGCCATCGGGAACTCGGGCGATGACATTACGATCGGTATTTCTAACAGAAAAACGATACATTTACTGATGTAATTAGACATGTTTTTCGTATTTTGATGAAAATATCGTTTCTTTACTTTCTGGAAGACAATGATTTAGTATGATTTGATCTTTGCTGTTGAAAAAAAATATATTAGAGAAGCGATACCGTGCGGTGACTTTGAGCCACTTATTGTTAGGTGTCGTTTTGCATCACGTGAACTATTCATAAATTTATGTACTTTTGAAAGGCAATTATTAATGATTGCGGCTATCGTGGGTAGACATGGAATATACATTTGAATTCTTGAGGAAATCTGTTGTAATATACACTAGGTACTTCAATATAAGTAATAATTTTTATGGATCTTCCTCATGATGAAGCAATTAAATGGACAAATCATATTATAACGAAGAAGTTAGCTGGAAATAAATTGGAGTGGAGAGGTGCAGTAAACCAATTTTCGGATTGATGAATGCTGATGATGAGAGGAAGGAGCTGGAAAAGGAGAGGAGAAGGGACTTGCGACGCAAGCAAAGATTTGAGAGTCGGTTTTGAAAGCACACGGAAGGCTGTAAAACCGGAGAGGGAGATTATGGAGTTGAAAGGAAGTTACGAGTAAGGAGCGCCAGAGAAGATTTCCAGAAAGGACGAGGCGAAGCGGAAATTATAATGAGATGAAAGTGGAGACTAAAGAAAAGAGGGAACGGAGAGGGATTTGCCGGAAAGACGAGGTGGAGTATGTTGTGGGAACATCTCTACATGGAGTGGGAATAGAGCGTTTGTGGTGACTACGAAGCTGGCTTACATTAAAGACGAACCGTAGAACATAGCGTTACGATACATAAGGCTGCAATCGTTATTGTTTTCAGGCCAAAATTATAAATAAGCAAAATGCGAAGGAAAACCGCATTTTTAATGAAAGATTGCTAGAGACGAAGAGTACAAGAAGATGGGGAGAAGACACAGCTGATGTAAGGACTACGCTGGGAGCCGTAAAAGATTCAGATGCTACTCGCTAGGATTAAATTACTCAAAATATTTAGATCAGACGAGTTTCATACGACACGAAATATATTAATTTAAGCACGGGCTGTGTCTGTAACACTGATTGAAGCGACAAAATGAGAGAGCTACTCTGCCGCAACATATGTGTTAGTATAAAAATGCCTTCTTTCCACGCATTATTAACGATTATAAAAAAGCGTGAGACTAAGTTACCTGAAAAATACAGTTTCCCGATGACACTAAGGGTATTATTTAACCCCGCATTGTATTTCTAGATCTGATAGATGTGAAAAAATAAGACAGATGCACTGCCGGAGAGATTGGTCCAAAATTGCCCTCTTCCCTGGCGCCATAAATTAATAAGACAAAAACAGCGTGAGGCACTGGCAAAATCCATTAAATTATATTTCACTTTTCTTCCTTCCCTTCTTTCAATTTCTTCTCTACATTCACTTCAGACTTTGTGCCTGGTGTTGTAATATTCCCAGCCATACGCTCTAGTGGTGTTATTTAGTACCTTCCACAGAAAAATTAAATTTGCAAAGTAAGATAAAATATAGGGAAAAGCCGCAGGCTTCGTTACAAACTAATACAAACGAATTGAAAATGTTGCACGGCTGATGAAAGGACTAGGTTTGGAGCCTCTAGAGACTGGAAGACTACAAGATAGGCTTAGATTACCTACTCGAAGAATTCAGATCAAGCGAGTTTCCGTACGGCAGGGAGGGTATTATTTTTTCCCCTCGCAATATCTCAAGAACTGACAGTGGTGACAAAATAAAAGAGATGCACTGCCGAACTGATTGGTACCAAAATTCCTTCTTTCGAAAAACCATTAGTGATTATAACGGAACAGCAGGACACTAACATAAGAAATTGTTAACATACAATTCTTCTCTGTCCTCTCCCTGCTAATTTTTCCTATTTCCTCCCTCTTAATGGATTTGTTAGAATGTAGATTTTTCTGTGGCAAATTTTCCGGGATTTAGGTTTCTGACCGTCTCGTATAGGTCTTGGTTCTTCCCACGCTGCGTTCTGGTTAGCTGGACAGTAAAAGAGTCGCTTCCAGGAGTTTGACAGCGGATAGCCGTCCTCCCTGTTGAATGTAGGTGATTTTGCTATTTCAATGGCCTCTCGTATGGGTCTTGGATGGTACTTCTTCTCTTTAGCAATGAGTTAGGCATTCTCGAAGTCAACGTTGTGCGTGGGCCCTTCCCATACGTTTTCGGTGATAGCAGATGCGCGAAACTGCCTGTTCTTGATGGCCCTCCGGTGTTCCTTGATTCGGTATTTCAAGGCTCTTGATGTTTGGCCGATGTAGGAATCTCCGCAACAGCACTTGACTTCGTAAATACCACCTTGTATTTCGATGGGTATGCGGTCCTTGGCCTTGCAGAGGAGGTCAGCTGTCTTCGTGACACAGTTGAACCGTGTCACGATGTTGTGTTTTTCGAGAGTTCTTGCGAAACTGTCGTACGAAGATGTATCGACGTGGAGGAAATCCCGGAAAATTAGCCACGCCCATTCCACCACTCTGCGGAAGCCTTCATCAGTATAGTATGTAGATGTCTTGCATGGTAATATGTAAATCTGGAATGTTGATTTTTGCAGAGATGTAAATCTTATGGAAGAGCTTCTGGTTTCTGCTGCGTATTAATTTGTTAGATTCAAGCTTTCGCTGCCATTGCAGGAAGCGTCATCAGGAACAATAACTTAATTTTGATTTCGGAGAAAATCCTTTCGCTCGCTATCCCCTCCCTATTTCCTTTCCCTCGGACACCTGCGTCACGGCGAATTGGTCTTCATCCTCACGGTCCTCACCCCCTCCTCCTCTGTCCTTCGACCGGGTTTGTTGTCGGCTCTGTCCCCTCGTGTACGTCGCTAGGATTTAACTCATCAATGGTAGCATTGCTGCCCCCAAATTTGTCTCTCGAGACTTGATAAAAAGCCTCTTCCTGGTGGCGCTGAGTTTTTATACTCGTCTTTGTGGAAGTTGTGCGGCCACTTAACGATTTCTGTAGCTTCACGAATCAATCGTGGGAAACTAAGATTTTTTTCTATTACATGCGTTTATTTACGGTATGAAAGTTGTGGTCTCTCCCGGAATGGTGTGCAACGGCTGCATCGTATGTGTAAGTTCCTCACAATTTTCTTTCAATCCTCTGGCCACGGAATGTCCACTCTTTCATATGTACGTCCTTTCACAGGAGCATGGTATGTTAATAACCACCTCCGTGTGTAGTGGGTGGACACGACCCTTAGCAGATGGGAAAATATTTTTCCTATGTTCTTCTTTGATCAAGATGATCATGAAACTTGTGTGTATGTACTGATGGATATAATACTTTCTAATTAATTTTTAAAACTGAGGATACTTCCCGTTAAACCCTACCCTCGGACCTTTTTTTTAAATTTTTAACCTTAAGTTGGTGACCTCGCCAAGGACATGTGGCACAGTGCGAAACATGAGATGTGAAAGCGATTCAACTGATGAAACGCAGCTTTTGCGTTGCAAAAATATAAACTGCAGCTTCATATTTTAACTTAATTTTCACGAAGCTCTATAGGAAACGTAAAAAATTTAATGACACCATTTTCAAGAACATAGTACTTTCGATTTCTCACGGAACGAGTTGGAAGCACAGGCGTTGTCCTCTGGCGGCAGTGAATTTCCTTATGCGCTCAAAGTGTGAGGGGGGAGGGGAGGGTTTAGCGGTCGAGCTGGTAGGAGGGGATAGCGCCACCCCATCAAGTCACGCCCCTGTGACGTAACAGGTGGTAGTCACGCGAGAGGGACGGAGAAAGCATAAAAAAGGCGAAGGTGGTACAATTGATAGTTTTGGTGGGGGAGAGAAAGATTTTTGACTTAATGACCAAGTCGTCACGCAAACCAGACGCTTCAACCCTTCTACACCAGCATCTACTCAGTGCCCTGAAAGCGGGGGCTGCCAACTTTCTTGCTTTTTTCCCCAGGCAGTGAACTTTTTTTACGCAGTTTTAATCTCCGTGTGGAAATTAAAAAAACTCTCCGGAATTTTTTTACTCTGAAAATTCAATTTTTTTATCAGGTCTGCCTCATGCCATTTTTTTAGCAGAATCTGAATCTGACAAGGCAAAAATAATTATTTTATATAATTCATAGAAAGATAGGTAGACGGCTTTAGGTAAGGTTAGGTTTGATAGGTAAACGGCTTTATTGAGTGGGGAGAAATTGAGTCTCTAAGGCCCGGTTGTATAATCCCTGGTAATTATTTACTCGGTATAAAAACCAGTGCTAATATGTTCTCCCTGTTTGATAAGACTCACGTTTACTAACTGTCAGTCTGATGTAATATACAACATCAAAACTCTCAGTTTACGTTACTTCAAAGTAGTGGCTACGTCGTCTTTCGGTCAACGTTCACAAGACATTATAAAACCGGGCTTCTATACACTTCCACACCCCTTGATGGATTCGACAAACATATGGTACAATTGTTCATTTATACCTAGAAGAATTAATAAGATATAATAGAATGGACAAGAGATTTAAAACAAATTGAAACATCAGAACTGAAATTCCTTAGATATGTGAAAGGCTGTACACGCCTGGACCATTTAAAAAATGAAGACCTAAGGCAAGAATTAGAAGTACAACCAGTAACAGAAGTAGCAACAAATTATAAAGAAAGATGGAAAGATCATGTTGAGCGCATGCCTCTAGAAAGGATTCCCAGAAAGGTTTTAGAGAATAAGCCTTTAGGGAGAAGAAGTGTTGAGAGGCCGAGATTACGATGGTGAAGCCGGAACATGCAAATTGCCTAAACCTGGACAGGAGGAAGAAGAAGAATGACTCAAGGGCCCTCATGTGGGCCCTTTTTAACCAACTTTTACTTCCGTGAGGGTGTTTACCCTGACTTGTTACTTTGTCAAGTTTCTTCTGCAAGAGCTTGCGGAGGATTTAACTTTGACGTAACATTTACCACGAGTCAGTGTAGAGTCAGTTTGGTTGCACTTTACTCTGGCAATAATTACCCTGCTACTGCAAGTTGCTTGCCGCTTGCCAACAGGAGGTTTCGAATGCTCATATTCTTTCACATCTTCTTTACCAATGGCCTATTTTTTCGATTCATAGAGTGCCACGCTCCGCATGAATGCTTTCACATACACAAATTTCATATTCCTCGTTCGTAGTCCTATCTTCTTTGAACATATTATTTGTCCTTTCATCATGAACGATTTCTTAGTCTGGGCTATTCTACGCTTGATATCCGTTGTATCTTCCGTCTCCCATTTGATGGTACTACCGAATCAGGTGAATGAATCCGCTTGCTTTAATTTCTTCCTTCTTCGTGCTAAGTCTGCGGTCCGCTTTTCTCTTCCCCATAGGTACTGTGATTTAGGTTTTCTTCTTATTTATTTTCATGCTATATTCTTGAAGGACTAGGTCCATTCTGTTTTGTCATTCTAGTTGACATCAGAAGGTTAAACTTCGTCAATATAAGTATTTACAATCAGTAAAATACATGACTTTGCATTACTAATATACTTACATGCCGTAAATTTTAAGATCTATCAATGCTGAATAATAGAATATGTTTTTTAAGGATTACTGGTAATCGATTACTCCCCTCCGCTGATAATTAAAACCTGTGAAATCTGCAGGTAAAAAAGCATTTTAATAAAAACACAGATAAAAATTAGCATTAAAAACTGATGAAGTAAGACAGTGTGAGGAACGTAGATGATAGGTCTCTCAAATCATACTGTCGTACTTTACTCCAGATGTATAAATTTTCGCTGCGCAAGTTAATTTTTGTTCGTACGTTCGTTTTCCGTAATGGCTGAAAGTCATACCTCCCATATACCCATAGAGAAAATACCTCCCCTTGACGAAGTCGGAGATTCCGTTGGCTTGGAGAGCAGAGAGAAGTTGCGGGGCACTCGAACGGCGTGGAAAGAAGAGCACTTGAAGGGTAGGTACCGTGTCAGAGATATCTCATTACGGAGAGCACCCATGTCCCTTCTTCCGTTGCAGACGAGCAGGGAACTCCTCATTCAGAGAGCAACTTTAATAGGCCAACTATATGGTTGGTGTGAAATAATCAAGCAACATTATATTCCTATTAAATTCTCGTCCTGATTATTCAAGAATATGTACTTCAAATGCAAGTAGTTTTTAAAAATGATTCATGTTTACCGTAACGGAGCGGGAGTGTAATATTTCATCTTATTTTTCAAATCATAAAATTAAAAACTTTACTAACGCAACAATGGTCTCAGACTCGACTGTGGAACTTCCCCATCATGGAAGTAACGAAAGCAGAAGTATGTCAAATATCACTCGAGGAAAAATACCTGATGGTTGCATAACATGCCGAAACCTATTTGAGATGAATTATATTTTCTAAAGTAGAATTTAACTTAGTTATTTTTTCGTTACCATTCAAAAACAAATATCTTACTTATTGTCATCATTGAAAGCATTGATCACTTCTAATTTTTCTGCGTTTGTCTCTTGCGGCTCATTATCTCTCTCTTGTTCCACATGTAACGAGCACAACAAGCTTATTCTACTTCTTCTTCTCTAAATGGGAGCGCAAAACGCCAAACGTGATTGAATAACGTGAAGGACGGACATGGATAGCGGGCCATTTCGCACGTTTCAAACTTTCAGCCCAGCGGCAGCTGATCCACGTACTCGAGCAATAACCACCCTCCCACTCTCGATAATCCTGTAATCCAATTTGATACGGTCTGTCTCAAATTGGCTTTCCTTAACAATAGCACTTGGGACGCCGGGAATAGGGTTCACTCGCCAACTCTGGGTAGTGTGGATAGCTTTTCGTCGAACTAATCTCGGATTAACTCTTTTGACGAGATGTCATTAATTGGCTACGATCTCAAAAGATAGAATTGAATCACGTAACACATTTCGTCAGGCGCTCATTTTAGCTCTAGTGTTGTTAATGATCCAAAAAAATTACAGTGATTGGTAGGCATATTTGATGCCACCACGATAATCGAAGTGACTCTCTTGTATTTGTTTTTCTAGTTCATGCAACATTTATGCATCCCGGAGGTGATAATAAAGATGGATTTCAACCAGTAATTTCCATGTACAAGCCGTTCCATTTTACTATCAACGGTTAACGTTCTGAGAACTCGGCAGCCTGTGTGAATTCCTTTTCTTTTACTAGATGCTGATTGCCTTTTCGTGTATCTTTTTACTTTCAACATATTATCTCTAAACAATAGGTCATGGCTCATTGATCTTCCAATTGCCTAGGTTACCTTTCTAGCTGTTTATAAGACAACGGAAATCGGAAAATGGATCAGGTAAAATATTTTTGGTGCAGGCATTGTCAACTAAATTCATACGCATCCACTCTTTCATGTGCAAATCACTTTACATCTGTTAACCGTATGGGCTTTTTTGCACGATTTGGCTTTTATGGAATACTCTACGGACCTGAACCTGGGAATAATATCCTGCGAACCAGGGAAATACCCTGGGAATTGCTTGTTAAGGATAATTTTACTGAGTTAACGGAACTTAAAAACAATTGATTTTCAGGAAAAGTTAATTTGGCAGAATTTTTGCAGGATAGGTACAAACATTCGTCTTGGTAAATAAGTAAGAAATAAAAACAAAAGATAAAGTTTGAAAATCCCCCAAAAAGATGATCTTGTTGCATTGTAAAAAAATGGACACATACCTTTAGTACCTTAGGGTGCCAGTATGGTGACAGAAAATCTCTCTATTTGCAACTCAAGCCAATGAAAGTTCCCGAAAACATTGCATTACTTCAGGCTATTATATTTTGCTGTATAGGAGATATTACCTTAGTGAAAAAGATAGTTAATGACTCTTTACTTTACCATTCGCTATGACCTAACTAGTGCTTAGAAGTGATTATGTATTACGTGAGTATAAATTTTAATTATTTTGATTCCTACAATTTCTCCACAAGGTAATGAATAAAGGGTTCTCGCTGGACATCACTGCAAATTTTAAAGCAGCCCGTTGAATCTCGGCCTTTCTCTCAATTTCCCAGAGACACGGATTTTCAATTAGCAATCATTCATACCGGAGGAAAGTGTTGTTCCCTCATGCATTTTGAATTTCATATCGATGGAAGTTTCACGTGCCCGTCTCTACATCCCCTTTGTGTTCTCCATCCCCCTCCATCCACAAGGTCTGTAACGGTCAAAAACAGGGGAACCTCCAAACTAACTTCGGTGCCACTTTCAGAGCTTGAAGCTTCCAAGTGTGGAATAGTCTAGCAGCTTCCCTGGCCTCAACACGGAACGGTGGGCTGAAGTCGAAAAAAAATTAGTCCGAGATGAATAACTTTCCATTTTTAGTTGCTTAAATGCTGCCATGAAATGCTACAATAAGTCCAAAATTTATATTTGGTTTATAATTCAGCTCTTGGTCCTATTGCTAGATGAGAATATACCGTAGCAGTAAAGAGAGTAGTCAAAATCTTCAACCATTCACTTGGATGCGGAAACTCGACTTTTATAAATATGTTTATTAGAAGTGCACGTTTTGTAGAAGAGATTTGACAGTGAATTTGCCCATTTTGATAACTTTGGTTATTCATTGTCATTTTAGTATAATTCATAGAAAAAGTGTCATTTCTATGGATTAATTTTCAAAGAAATCTTACATTTACTCGCATTTTTTAAAAATTAACACTTGCACTTAGCATAAGCATAAAATCAAAACTGGGTGAATCATATGTCAAAATAGTATTTTTTCGTTTTTTGCGAAAGTCATTTTCACGATGAGTGATGACTCTTGTTTTGGTAGTACCCTGCATTTGCTTTTCAGTATCTGTGGCCTGCTACCAGTGAAAGCTATGTATTTTAAACAACACACACTAAATCTTACATTTACTCAATTTTTCACACAAAAATTGCAATAACCATGAACTCAAAGACGAATTGTGTGATGCATATGTCAAAATTGTCTCTGTCAGTTTAAGGCAAAAGTTACTTTCGCAAATAACCTAAATAAGGAGCTAATCTTTACTGAAATGAATTTATAATAATATTTTATGTACTACTGTGTGTTAGTTTTTGAGTTACTGGTGTATTTTTTCAATTACTGACTCATAATAAGCTAATGAAGAAGTAAAAACGATATAATCGGATCTCCCTCATATGTGCAATATATTCCTCGATGGATCTTTATTGACAGCACCATACTCTTGCTTCCCATCATATTTTGCCTCCCATCAGCGTATTTTCGTCTACATCTGCTATCCTGCGAGCCGCCATAGAGGCGTATGGCACGGGGTATTAGGACACTAGCCATGAAAGGGGATGAGAGAAGGAAAAAGAGGGGGAGAAAACAGAGGTGAATTGTGTGCTAACGATATGTCTTATATTAGCGTTTCGCTGTTTTTTTATAATCACTAATGTACCGTGGAAAAAAGGAATTTTTGCACTCAACAGTTCGGATGTGTATCTTTCCTATATTTTCGCATCTATCAGATCTAGTGACATAGCGTGGGGTTAAAATAATATCCTCCGTGTCGTACTGAAAGTCACCTGATCTGAATTTTTCAAGTAATCTTAGGTTGACGTGTAGCTCCCGAGTCAGTAACGGCTACTAACCTAGTCCTTCCATCACTTGTGTAACACTTTTCGTTTGCTCGTAGCAGTTTTTAACGAATCGTGCAGCTTTTCTTTGTATTTTATTTACTTCACGAATAAAATCAATCGCTTCAGGGTCCCAAATACTCGCGGCGTATTTTTAAAAAACACAAACGAATTTAATTATGATTGAATGATTTTTCTGGAGCTTTGGTCTACAATTCAACTAAAAAACCACCAATTCGCCAAATTTTCGTCTTTTTATGTACCTTCATCAGGGCTAAAAATACAACTTATAAGTCATACAACAAAAAAACGTGTTTGTATATGCAAAAATATTATTAATAGTTACGCAGTATATACCTTAAGGTGACATTTAAAGAAGAGAGTTTATCCCAGTATGTTTGCAACATATAACAACAATGTTCTTCTTAGAAACAAAAAGTTTTACATCAACGAAAATTTAAACGAACAAATAATTTTTTAATAACAAAATATTAAATTAATAATATTAAGCAAAAAAATAATGTTAATATTTGAAACAAAAAACAGCTAGATATCAGTTTTATAGAAAATATATTCAACGAATATACAAAACATATTCGTACTATAATTTTGAATTTGAAACAATCAAAAGTAAATCAAATACATGTCAAATTTGGAAAAAAGGCAAGAATATTCTAATGCTAATGGTTTTGTTATAATATTTTTGCTGTGGATGTTATAAATCAGGTTATGATATATTTTGCTCAATTTTTGTTTGTACGTTCTATTATTACATGCATTTGTATTTTATCTTATATGCACCATTTCTTTGAATAATCTCTTTTGGAGGTTAAGTTCAAAATCAATTGGTTTTGCATCCTTAAAGTTAAAAGTATGGCTGTTATCAAGTGCATATTTAGCCAAGGTACAGGTTCCAATATTTGTTTTTACTAACGATGTATGACCATTCAATCTATATCAACATAAAATTCAATCATAAATAATTTATAAACATTCAATCATAAATAATTTATAAACATTCAATCATAATAAGAGTGATCAAGATTTTCTATGTACAAGTTCAAACGAATTTATGTTGTTTAGTATTTTCTTAACTCATATAGTTGCTAGGGAACCTACTAAAAATAGGAGTTTTTGCCAGCTTATTATTTGTTTTAGCCCTCTGTGGCACGGCACGGACGAGGAAATGAGAGTGAATTTAAGGAAACCGACAACGTTAAAAATAAAACTAACTCACCCTCTCCATCTTCGTTCTCTCAACTTACCACATCTTCGTTTTCCCTGTCAACGAAAAGAACGTCTCCCAAGCTCTCCATCCCCCATGCTGGCTTTTTTCCTTTGCTTTCCAATCAATCGATATGATACACACAAATCCCATTTGACCACTCACCATCCAGCACTTTTCTCTGTCTGAGCCTCCAAGGCTCTTTCCCTTTCTAAAAACCCCCGCGGTGACAACCATCTTCTTCTGTCTTCCTGTAAGAGCCTTCTAGAGCCCTTTGAGCTTTAGTTGTCACAATCGTGTGGGTCAAACATACGACAGTGCTCTTTTTGATGGCCAGCTTAAACCGCGTGAAAACCTTAGCTCATTCGTGAGGTTTCTGTTTCTTTACCGTGTTGGTCTTAGTTGACTCTTCTGTGATAACAAAAAAAACTCTTATGAAAAACTATCACTTAACAATAGTTCTTCACTCTATGGTTAAACATACGACTATATCAAATACTAAATCAAACACAATTCGCACTCTAATACAGGATTTTTAATTCTACTACGCGTTTGTACTGACATAGTCATCTCCAGGTGCATGGTACTGTTCGTGGAAACGCGTAGTTGAATAAAAATCCTGTGAAAAGTGCGAACTGTGTTTGATTTAATATGTATTCCTTCCACTAGACTAGATTAAGTTTGAACCTGTTGACTGTACAACTATATGCTTTTTAGTGCAAGCTTAAACAGACGTAAAACTGATTCAAAATAATTTTTAAGTTTCTGCAAAACATTCCTAATATTTTGGGCTTTGGTTGTCACGATTGTATGATGGTTATACTTACGGCTTAGAGGTAGTTTTTTCCTGGGAAGCGTAAACCGATGATAGGGCTAAACAATATGATAGTGAAGGTTACGGAGAACAAGTTAATGCGGTGGCTGAAGTAGCCGCCTATAGTCCCTCCTTGTGGTCCGGGATTGAATTTCAGCTGTGGACATTTTTCAGTGCAATCCAAACCCCTATTAAAGTGCAATGTGAAAGGCATATAAAACGCTGTGTTCCCCCATCATGAAGAAATAAATAAATCGCAAATTTCGACTTAGCTAGTATCATTTTCAAGGCGTTAAAACGATACATTACACAATGCATTACATAATTATATAATAATTTATAATAAATAATTACATAATTACATAATAATGATAAAATTTGACTTAAATTATCTAAGTGGAAAACAGCTGCCTCTTTATTCAATATGGAACAGTTTCACCATACCATCTTCGATACTGTACCAGACATTAGAACTCCGTCCATGGGATTAGCCGGTAAATGTTACCTTGTTACTTTGGTTTCCTCCCAATGGATGGCTGTGATCCGCTGTGGTGGAACACAGCCTAGAAGAAAATCACTCCATCCATTGGGAGGAAACCACCATTCTGGGGAGAAGCTGAGGATAATGGGATAGAATTACTAAAGAGGCCATCGAGTTCCGGCTCATGACCAACAATCTCAACAGGGATCAGGGTTTTCGTCTCAGCTGTACCTGGAACCCTATCTTGGAAAAGGCGGGAAACCATAATATTGGTGGGGACGGATAGCCAATGAACGGATACCATGGTGGGAGGAACAGAGTATAAAGATTGGAACACCAAGACCGTCCACATCCACAGCCTTGAAAATGGCAGGAAAGTCTCCTGCCGAAACGTCGGCAATCATGGAAAGCCTAACCCGGTGGGAAACCAGAGAACCACTAATCGGCATCATTCACCGGGAAAGCATAAAATCATACATCAAAATGTTATTTTTTGCCCTATAATCGTGAATAGTATGACTTTTTCTGTATTGTGGTCCACTTGAATCGAAATGATAGTCTTTCTGTTAAGAAGTAGTTTTGGTTCTTTCTTCATCCAATCCTTTTGTCTAAATGCCGTTATTTCTTTTGAGATTTCCGCGTAAAATGCGATTTCATTCCATCAAGGAGCTGCTTTTCTTTCACTGAATATAACTGATATTGTTCCATGGTTTATCAAACACTGCTCTCTGGCGTTTAGTGTGTATATTCATGGATTTGTTTGAGACCATGAACACTAAGTTGCAACGAGTTCAAAATTCTTGTGTAAGGTTATTTTAGGCTTCCGATCACATGTCACCTTTCAGATATTAGTTAAATGGGGTTGACTGTTCAAATTAGATGGTTATATTTATTGTAAGTGTACTTCTTCCAGCTCTTGGATCGCCGGGTATGCAAGTTATTTTTTTTTCTCTATTCACGTTTGTGACAGGTTCACGCTAAGTCATCATAAGAAGCAATTCTTCATTGCCCTACTTTACTGGACATCGGAGCACCACGTTCAGCAACTCCTTTGCTGTAACCTCATCTGTAATTAAGAACCTTATGCTTTCCGACTCAAATAATTAATTAAATAAAAATAATTTTTTTATATACCACGTTTTTAAAACGGATTAAAAAATATAAAATAATTTTCCCTGGGCCCTTCTAAATTTTTGAGGGTGAATTTTTAGTGGCTATGCAGATATTTGTAAGACTTGAAGAGAAAAACTTGGGGCGCAGGCAACCCATGATAATTAAGGAGGAGTAAAGGGACCAGGTGTCGTTGAGCAAACTCCCACAGTTAATACCATTTGCAGTGCACTGAAATTGGTAGTGAAATCATCCGGATTATCTACTTCTGTTATCTACTGCCTGCGCCCCACGTTTTTCTCTTCAAGTCTTACAAATATCTCCATAGCCACTTAAAATTCACCCAAAAAAATTTAGAAGGGCCCAGGGAAAATTATTTTATACTTTTTAGTCCGTTTTAAAAACGTCGTATATTAAAAAATAATTTTTATTAAATTTATTATTTTCTGCTTTTTATTCTTATTACTATGAGTCATGCGCATGAAGAACTATCAACTGTAAGATCTCCACACGTTCTAGTAAAAGCGTGGCGTATACAGCTTTTTACGCAGTCCTTATTATGTCCAGAAGAACTTCTTTATCGGCTGAGTATGATTATTATCTGTCGAGCGGAAGACTAGTACATATTCAGACATTAAACCATACTGAGAACTGGGTTAGTAATACCACGAATGCGCTGACTGTGGTGAAATAGTTATTTATACACCTTGGCCATTATGGCACATGATTTCATTTGAGACGAATAAATTCAGCAAGAGTCGTCCAAGAGCGCTGAGCTATGGTTAAAGTTTCAACGCTCTATTAGAAAATCATGAAATTTGTTAATTAATTAATCGGTAATAAATTAATAATTGTTATAGCATGTAGCTAACATTGCATTGTCATCCACTTCTGAGCTATTGCTAAAATTACAAGCCTCTACTAGCACATCAGGAAATTATTTAATTAATTAATCGTTAATAAATTAATTAATTGTTATAATATGTAGCTAATATTGCATTTCCATCCACTTGTGAGCTATGGTTAACATTACAAGCCTCTACTAGCACATCAGGAAATATATTAATTAATTAATTGTTAATTAATTAATCAATAATTGTTATAATAGAAAGCTAATATTGCATAGTCATCCACTTCTGAGCTATGGTTAAAATTTCAAGTCTCTAGCTGATCGGAAGGTTAGTTTAAACTTGGTTGCAATATTCCATCCGGGACAGACATGACGGAAACCGAACTAATGAAAACGTTGTAAAAACAAATTCACTAGAACATTTCCATTTTTAAGAGTAGAATTATTTCCAAAATTTGTGATTTTCGATGCAATTATTTTTTTTGCTCTAAAGGATATTTACCCAGAGTATTAATAAATTTAATTATTATTCTATTAAATCACTATCGTTGAATTCCTAAGAAAACCTTCGCGCACTACAAGGTAGCAGAAAGAGAACGTGATTTTGTTGGGCTGTGAGAACGAAGAAAAATCGGAAATGGGAAAGAGAAAGCTCATGGATTAAAGCTTCAATGTATCACGGTAGATGAATGAAAGAGATGCAGGGAACAAAGAAAAAGTTAATGGAAAGCAAGAAGAGAGGGAAAAAGCAGGAAATGATGTGATGGTGAGCGGTGAATTTGAAAAAGGACGAGGAAGAGGGGAGAATAAAAGAACAAGGGAAAGTGAAAGGTACAAGGAAATGAAGAGCAGCTAGGGGTTATAATCATCATGGAATCGTAGATATATTTTAATTGGAACCTTGAACAAGTCGTTTCGATCGTCATGTTTTTGCTCTCTGCTCATTCATTATTACAGACTTCAGCGTATGTGACTGTAAAAAGTGTGCGTATCCTTTACAGTTTGAGCATACTGGAAACCTTTTGAAAAAATATGGTTGTATCTCCATCGTTACTAAAAGATGATATCAAGAGGGCTCATTAAATTCAATTTGAATCGGAAAACTTTTAACTTTTATGGCAAATGTCCTCTATTTCTCTACAAAGCTGCTTCCATGGTGACAAACTGCGTTTTTATTATCACCCAGCAAGTTATTTGTTAAAAACCTCTAGAATATTTACCAGAAGAATATTTTTTCATTTTTTTTGTCATACCACGATGTAATTTTCGGCGTTAAAAATTGTTGTTAAAGTTGGTAAGGGTTATTTGGTTGCATGTAGAAATGGTGCGCTGGAAGAATTCGGAAAAATACAAAAATAATCGTTGGAAAATTTGGGTTTCCTGTATTTCAGCAGTAGTTGTTATTGGATAATTCAGACATTTCGTGGACGAGCCGTTGTAGTAATATGATGAAAGTTGTTGGCCCATTATAGTGGTAGTAATTCTTATAGCATTTTTCCGAAATATATTTTACATTTTGGAGAAAAAAGTGGCTTTGGAATGAACCAAAATGTGAAGACTGATTTCACAGTTCATCGTCCCATCCAATGGACTTGGTATAAACCTGAAATGCTCTTCGCGTTGCACTTAAGTAAGGATCGTTATTCATCTGAAAAAATATTCTGGTACTGGAATATGAACATGGGACCTTAGGATGGGATGAAGTCAGTACTCTAGTCACTACATTTAGGTTGATGGTGCGGTTTTTGTCCATGTACAGATTTGCGTGAAACATTGAATAATTGAAGTAAGATCTGCTTTCCCGGCGAATGATGTGCAGGAACTTTTCTCGGGTTTCCCACCGAGTTAATGGATCCGTGTTCGCCAACGTTTCGATGTCCGACTCGGGCATCTTCACCAGGGAAGATGAGTCTCATCTGCCCTTCCTTGCACATTGCATACTTATTTTATTCGTGATGTCAACAGACAGGTTAAAGGAAACTAAATTGAATTTTACCGATTTGGATTTTTGCCAATTCAATGCTATTTTAACACATGACTCATGAGTAAGCTGAGAACATTTAGGCACTAAAAATGAAGAAAGAGTCAGCCTAAATAAGCACAAAAAAATTTCAAAATAGGCCCTTAAAATAGGCGTTTAAAATATTTTTTGCATTTCGGACGATTCTGTCGGTCCAGGTATCGCAAAAGGCTATGCCTGTAATCAGGTTTTCCAGGGACCTGACAAACAGAACTTGACATACATCTACCCCTTGGGTGGTGAAATACCCACTCAGGTGGGATTCGAACCCAATAATTCCAAGATTAGCAGGTGAAGACTTTACCCCGCCGCCACCGAGGCCGGCTTGAAACATGATGGGGCTTATTGCCACAAAGAAGCATCTGAAATTTAAAGCTTGGGCTGAAATACACGATTACTTTTCGGTCGAACTGATGGAGAGGAAAGAGGATAAAATTCCAAATAAAATTAGCTTATAAATTGCAGAAACAAAATACAAAAGGTTTACGTATTTCAAGTTGCATTACAATTTACAACAACATATTTCTCTAAATGTTCTCCTGCCGAGAGTCAGTCAGGATATTTCTATAGTATGAAAATGACCTCTCAACCTCACACGAGGTAATAGGGCAATACTTAAAAAGATTTTCCCTAAGAGAATGATAGGCGAAAAATCCAGAGACTCGGGGGGATGTGTTGTAAAAAGTAGCAGTAATAATAGTAATTATAATTTTCTCTTTTAGTAGATTAAATATAGTAGTTTCCTTACATACCCCACGTATTTTAACCATGTTGTCTGAATAGTACAATGCAGAATTTATCCTTGTCAAAACAGGCTGAGGAGGTAGAGATACGTCAGGCAGTATCACTATGTTACTGAATGTAACCAGCAGTAATAAAAATATTATCTTATCTATCTATCTTATCTTATCTTTAAAAACATCAATGCGGGATGGTGCCTTCAAAAATACTTTTTTACCCTTGAAATCACCGCATTTACATAGGTAAATTTGGATTTTATCTCCTCTGCTAATCTGTGTAGAGCACGTGTGACGCATGTGATATGCACCAGTGCAGACATGACATGCAGACTTTCAATCCCTGCCCAGCTTTTAACATTTACCATGAACTATCCGTTATAAGCACTAAAAACTTTAAGCACTAGAATCATTATTTTCTGTTGGCTACAGGAATCCTAAAGAAAGGAAAATCCAAAATAGATGAAGGAAATAAATAAATATGCGTAATACAGTAAACAGTAGAGAACCGATTATTATCGGTGCTCTACTGTATAAATATACATAAAAATCTGCTCTGCTCAATACTTACGCAAAGCTTCTCTCACCATTCTAGCAATCGTGCTATGGTTGCTGATTTCAATTTCCCTGGACAGTACTAAATGAGGTAGCATCACTTCATCTGGACAAATCTTACACACTAACGCATTTACGATCATTCTACCGCGGCTATCTGTGGTCTCGTCTACGGACAACCAGAAGAAAGAATCAGCAATTTCTTCTCTTATGCGCTTTTGATTGTCTGGAAGAGTCATGCATTAAAAAAATTAATTACTGCAAATAAAGTTACATACAAACGCCATTGTATTTTTCGTGAACTTACTGATTTATAGAGGGGATTCAAGTAGTACTCTCTCAGTGTAGACTGATCCAGGATTGAGCGTTTTGTGCATTTCTTTAAAAAATCTCTGAAAGTTGGGTTGGCTTCCTCCATTGAATATTTACAGTAGATAGAGCCCTGCATAAATCTGCTGAAAACACTTTTTGATCTGAAGAATGAACATTGCGAAAAAGCGGCTGCACTGCAGTTTTCGTATTGCCGCTAAATTTCTGTTTATGAGAGCTTGTATTTCGACGCTGTTCTAAGTGGCACTTCTTATCACATTTTACCTGAAAGAGGGATATCGTATCTCTCAACGCACGTACTATCAGCCATTGCCATCTCATATCATTCAGTGAACTATAAAGGCCAACTGTACTGTACAAACTATCAACTTACTTCTTACAACACTTACCTCTTTACAACACGCCTGGCAGAATATCACATCGCTAATTGTCGTAACATTAGCATCATTCCTTATCTACTGCTTGTATAGTGATGCCTTAGATGATTTTTCTTTAGGTATGTTACACAGTTTTTTTTTAACTTTTATAGATCGCAAAAGATACTAACAGGCTTGCTCGAAAAAACTTCCTTCTAACTACTGCTTCCTTTCGACAAAGCTCAACATGATCTGGCATAACTCTCAGCGGCAACTAGGTGGCATGCACACCAGAGGAATACAACACACAACACTGTAACTACTTGATGGAGGTTGCGCGGCACGATATTTGCCCCTGGGACATTCGAGTACACATTGTAGTGATACGACGCGCGATACATCAAGTGGTAAAATAGAGGACGGTGTCGTTTTTTCGTCTCTCAGTTGTAATCGTGGGCTCGTTGGAGGAGAATATTTTTGTAGCTTACGGTTATTTGGGAACGATGCACTAGTAAAATCGATGGTTGGTAATTTTTCTTGGTGGAATTTAGACATAGTAATACAAAAACTACTTAGTTGATTCCATAAATTTATTCCTTATTAGACTTCAAAATTAGATCCTTATTCTAACACATGATTACAAAGTGAGCACAAGTTTAAATTTGGTGTGAGAGAAAATCTCATTGCGCGACCAATGGCGGGTTATTGTATCATCTCCATATTTGTATTTATGGTGAGTTTCGCCGCATGAACAAGTGTCCTTGTATGAAATGTAATAGATGTCTTAATATATTTTGATTCATTTGAACAATTATTAAACTTTACACTCAATGACCCACGATTACCGCTCCAGTCACTCACGCATCTGAACCTACTAAACTGACATGAATGTTTTGACCACTGGGATCATAATTTTATCGAAATTACCTTCAGGACCGCCTATGTCTATCCGGTGCTGACCCTTACACAACGTCGACGCCAAGTCACTGCGGTGGCTATAGACTCTCTGGATTCCATAAATCACGTTAAAATGTCGTTAGCTGAACGGCTTCGTTAACGACGTTTGAGATTTACCGCTTCTTCTCTCATGCAATGAAAATCCTCGACCACACATAATGAAACCGGATTTTATTATGTCTTCAGGGTGAAGTGACCTTGATTATTATCTTTTAGGTCATTCATTCCTTGCTAAATCACTTCAAAACGTTATCTTATCCTCTTCAATTCCCAAGATACATTAATAAATTCCCATTTTGCGATGCCCTTTA
This sequence comes from Pyrrhosoma nymphula, assembly GCA_963573305.1. Classification (NCBI taxonomy): domain Eukaryota; kingdom Metazoa; phylum Arthropoda; class Insecta; order Odonata; family Coenagrionidae; genus Pyrrhosoma; species Pyrrhosoma nymphula. The sequence continues at coordinate 31,698,612 of OY754339.1, forward strand.
GGGGTAGGCTCAGACAAAGACCATACATATTGCTGCTGGACCTAAGAATATGGGTCTCTTTTTATAATGTGCTCCATTATCCCACATCCTTGATATTCTCCATCCCTTCTATTACATTCATGCGTTTCTTCGTACATACTCCTATTATACTCCTATTCTTATTACTCCTAAAATTCTTCCTCTTAAGATTATCATCATCTAAATTCACTCATGACTTTTTCGGTCTATCCCAACCTATTACACTATTCACTTCTATTCTTATTCCTTCTTCATCCTTCTTCATTATTCACTATCGTAAATTTGTTTCACTATTAGATCCTCATCCATTGTCTCCACAAGGTATATCAACGAAGCACACTATTTATGGATATATTTCTTTGTATTATCACTCATTCCTATATCTATATACCCAACTTCCTCCAGTACACCATTTCCATCGAATTCAGTCTCCGATCCATTTATGATTATCCTGGCATGTCTAGATTTCACTGCCATTAAAACACTTACTTGAAATATATATTATAACTGTAAAATACCTAAAATAATATATTCACGCAGATTTTAGCCCTCTACGTTTCAAAAGGCCTAAGACGTTAAGACATTAAAAACATACACCCACTAATAAATTGAATTCTGCTTTGGTTATTGTTTTCTGATGTCTGTATAGCTACCCAATATCGAGACCAATTCCTACGGTGGAATGCAAACCGCAAAACTTGATCTAATGTTAATGATGGTGTACATTATACAGATTAAACATTGTCATGAAGCCTGGAAATAAAAAAAACTGTTTGGATCACAATTTTGAAAAACATACATCCAAAAGCAAATGCTCAAAATTTATCGAAAGTAAATCGTCAATTTTCGATTTTATAAACAATTTTTTTATACACTCATATTATGACCCTATATTTTCAACTTCCTTAATCTAAGATCTGTAAAAAATTCCACGTTTACTTAATTACTTGTTACATCACCCCAATAAATTTCGCGGAAATCTCATGTAGTGAGGTGGAGTCCAGGACCGGTTTCTAACAAGTAGCGATCATAAATAAAAACAAGAACGTAGCTCAAGGAGTTTTGTTATTCCCTTCCATTCCCTTCATTCGAAACGAAGGGAAATGGAACAGGTGATAAGAAGATTGCGATCTGGGAAAGTGTGAAGGGTTAGCGGAGGAATGGCTAGCAGACGGTTGAATGATGTCTTCGGACGTGTCGGGTCAAATGGAACCAAAGTAAAAATGGCCGGAGAGGGGGCATGAGAAAGAGACTGATTGGGGAAAGAGTGTGGCGAGGGAGCAAAAAAATCAGATTAGGTGAACGCTCACCGTAAGTTAAGGAAAGGTTGAATGGGAGAAAGGAGGAAATTTTGGTCGATGGGTGAAAGATGTTGATGGAAGGGTGAGTGGGATGAGGAAAATTTCCGTTTTGCGCAGAACAAAAGCAGAAAAAGAACAAATGGTAATAATTATATAACTAAATGCATAATTTTCACCGAAAGTTTTATTTCTACCAGTTTCAACGCTTAGTAATGATAGCTAAAAATGACGCCTGTGCTTTGAAACAGACAGCACCAAATAAAGACTTCTGGGAAAATAACAGATTTTTGCATATTACCATTAAAAATTAATTTTTACATAGTTGAAGCCGAAATCATCACTGTAAATGAAATATAACTGAAGTTCAGGGTGTAATGGCTCGTGTCATACAAGTACACCACTCTGTCTTTAAAGTGACGATTGAGATTATTTCTATAGAAATGTTTGATGTCCAAGAATGGTTATCATTTCCCGCCATGAATCTGCTTTCGTTCAGTAAATACTTCGTAATTGATTTCTATTCTTTGGACAAAATTGGAGTGTTTCCATCGTAATAAGTAACGTTTGCTTCTGTATTATACTTTCCGGGGCTTCCTGAAGATTTTGACTTTATGAAAATTCAAGAATCATCATTTTGCAGTAGTTACAGATATCGTCATCCTATTCAGTACGTGAGGCCTTTTTACTTTGGCCCGAATTATTAGATAGCGATGGCATCTTATAATTGTAATACCACTTTAAGAAACATTGGGGATACTCTAGCCAGGCTGTACTCAAGAGAAACACCGTAAAGTGGTAAGCCGGTAATTTAACTTCTGGGCTCCTCAGTTAAAAATTCCGCCTGAAATATATCAAGAGTCCTCATATCTTAAGCCGAAAAGCTTTCAGATCTAGAGCAATGGTGCATGGTTGGTCTGGAGCAGCCCCCTGAAACTCCCTGCAATCGCCATCTAGCGCAAGCGTACCATTCGTGTACGGTTTCAGTTTTTCACCACCAGTTGTCGCTACTACCTAGCGCTTCAAGAAATTTTCCTGGGTGCATTGATTGCATGTTAAAACATCGGTTAGTAATGAATTGTTTCTTTATTTAGTAGCCAGTTGGCGTGAATTAGTTTGTGTTTAGAAGCAAGGAAACAGTTCGAACTCTTGCACCATTGCCAATGTGAGTTTTTTTTGTCAATTAGGACTAGAATAATACATATAGAAATTTGCATATTACCTCAGTGTGATGTAGTGTTGCGTAGTGTTGTCACAACAGACTGACAAGGAAGACTGGGGCATGAAGACCCCAGAGAGGCAAGTTCAAGGAGCCTTAAAGAGCTGGAGGGACAAAAACCGACCCAGGTCAGGCGACACAGCTTCAATCGTTGTCACAACGGACTTCATCTTCAGCTTCGTTTATTACGTGTTACAACCATATAAGTTCTTTGAATTTCACGTATATATAACCATACATAATGAATCATCATATTTGTATGATGTATCATCCAAGTAAATTAATATAGAAATGGATGGAGCCAGAGATATCTCTGGTATTGATGGTCGAGAAGATAATTCACCGAATTACCGATCAAGGACTTGTTTTGTGACCGGGTGTGATTTGGGACACAGAAGTGCGAAGTAAAAGGTGCCCTCATTTTCAGTGCCACGAAGTCAGAAATAGTTTAAAAAATGAGAAAGAGTGATACATCGTGTGGGGTTGAGAAAAACTTCTGTAGTTCGCTAAAACACTTCACATCGAGTGATGTGGTTCGTAAATGGGAAGCAGTGGACAAGCAAACCTGCAATGTAGTCTCATAGTAGCCGCATAATAACCTTTACATTATGCTGAGGCAAATGGAGCATATCCTAATGAGCAATATAATGTTTCCACATTGCTATTCAAGAACATAAGAGTTATGTTTGGACAAGGTATTTTTTACATTTCCCTGTGAAACGCATGGGACAGATATGATAACACATATTTTACATTATTACATTTTAATGAGACTAAGACAGCAGTACAAAAGAATAATACTGACTTTATTTAAAAAGTCAGTCTAGCAAAAATCCTATTTTTTTCATGATACTTTATGAAATTGAAAATGCTGTATTACATTTTAAATTCAAAAAATGATAGAAATAACCTGAAAAAAGCACTATTCAATATTTTTTGTAGGACAGTAAAATAAAATCAATGTCTTCTCTAAATCATGCGTTTTCTTATGTCTCATAATATGAACGCCTACTTCAGATTATTACCCTTCCACCAGAATGAAAATGACAAATAACTTACTTAATAAGCAACACAATGCTAATATTTAATCACTGTGAACTTATTCAGTTGGCTAAATTTTACAATGGTAGTTATTTTTGTCTTTCATATTTTTGTCACATTTGTATGAATAGGTCGTGCAACACTCCTGGAAAAGTATTATTCTTAATAGTAAAAACAATTCTCTTCATAATCTATAAGTGCCTGTACAATGTAAAATAATGACTACTTTTTACTTTTTTAATCTCATGAGGCTTGTCCCTAATTTGTTGGAATGCTCCAGCTGTATTGAGGAATGATACCTACTGTACAAGTGTAAAATAAATCCTGATATCCTCGGCCTTTTTCCCTTTATCTCTATCCTTGCATAGTTTCTGAGGTAAAAAGTGAAATAGAGTGAATTTTATTATTGTGTGTCCAAAAACTTCACTGAAATAGCATACCAGAATTTTCGTTACTAGGCAGAGACTGCTGAAAAAGCATCTTTTCTATCTATATTCCCGTAGGAATTATCTGAAATATATGGTATTCAGGTTTCTGGTTCAGCGATTAAATTATTTAATATTATGCGACAGTTTCGCCGTGCTATGCTGCCGGCTTCGTCGGGCTTTTAAGAAAAAAAGCCCGACGAAGCCGGCAGTATAGCACAGCGAAACTGCCGCATAATATTAAATAATTTAATCGCAGAACCAGAAACCTGAATACCATAAACATGAGCTGCGAAAATCTACAAAAAAAGTTTATCTGAACTATATTTATTGAGCTTTAACTGGTAAATATATAAGTTATTAGTATAATGAGTTAATGCTTATATCTATTTTGAATAATGTATGCATTATTGTTAACTTCTGAATGCATAATAATGCTAAAATGCTTGAATAGTTTTTTAATATCATCAAAGCCCTGTAAAGGTAAATACAGCTAAAGGGCTATAGCGGTAATGCATCGAAGTATAAGGTTCTTAAATTGATAAATGGATATTATTTATCAAAGTAATGTAAACTAACACGCATGTTCAGGACAAAACTCAAGCTTTCTGTTTTGATTAGGTGTTACACATCTAATTGGCATTACTATTAGTAATTCAAATAAGTGCCTGTCAATTTTTCCGGAAAGGCTAGAATTTAAATAATTGCAATTTACTAGGTAAAAATGCTTTTTTTACTAGAGTTTGCTAGTGATATGATATTAAATATGAAAACAAAAATATCACTCCGTTGATATTATCCCCTGCTGTTAAAATTATTTTGACTTTTAGAGATACCGCTAACCCCCGCGCGTGCGCACCTACAAACGTCACAAAAATTGGCTCACCTACTAAGGGTTAATTATGCGTATCAGTATGAAACGTAGAGGGAATAAGAACCAAAAATAGCAATGTCCAAACGCTTCTCTGAATTATGATGAAAGGAGCTGCGATAATTTCAAAACCATCATCATACTTTGTCCAGAAAATTGCAATAAATGTTTTAAAGATGTGTGCAGTTATCACCCACCCTTTCTTAAGTAAAATTCATTTGATCGCGGTGAATGGAAATTGAAAAATTAGTTCAAGTAGATAAGGTTTGTATAAGTATCAAACTTCTGGGAATCATATTGTCATTTCTACATCTCTTTTAATTAGATTCGTTCAGTGCAACGCTTAAAAGCTAGCAGCGCTCGATGCTAGCGACAACTTGCGGCGGAGGAAGGAAATCGTACACTAAGGGAACGCATTTCTTTGTTGACATTCCTATCCTGTATATTAATCCGTGTTCTGGAGCCATCTATGTAGATAGAAAGTTATAATTTAGGTACTCTAATTTAGGTAAGTATATCATGGAAATTGGAATAATAAAATAGTGTAATTCAATATTATAAACTTCTGACTCCTGAAAAAGTCAAATGAAACAAGAATTTTTCTTTCCATTTCTAGGCGTTAAGAACACGGATTCATAGTTCAAAGAATTCAAGATTCAAAAAAATATCAATCCGTGACAAGGAAATTCATCAGAATTGCGAGCGACATGATAAAAAGTGGTGACTGCTTGAATGAACTTAGCGAGGAAGCTTTTAACCTTAGGTCATTCTTTTAAGCCTTTGAAGAAGGTTTTCATGGATATGTGTAGAGAACTTATTAAAAAAGTTATTTCTCTATTAAAATTTAGATAAGATAAATTGCCTTGGCCAATGTGGGAGACTGGAGAATTCTTTGTGCTTCTGTGTAGTGTGCCATTATTTTATTTCATAGTGACGAGGTATTCATTTAATCATATTAGTGCTCACGGTATATACTTAACATTTACTTTTAAGACTTTTATCGCTAAATTCCGAACGAATTCATCATAACTGGTTTCGTCACATCCTCGTTTGTTACATCTTTTTTAAATGGGAGGATTACGTTAGGTCATCAAAAATTCGATTATTCGTTGCCACCCAGAATTCATGGTTCATTTTTACTTCTGCCTCGTGTGATTGATTCTGTATCAAGGTTTCTTATAATAATTATTAAATAGGTAAATGTGGTGATACGCCTATATTGTAGCCTGCTAAAAAGGGATCTCAATAGATTTTACGTTAGCAATGCATGCATTGCATTCATATGATGTATTTCTCTATTGCTTGTGTTGGGAGTGCATTATAATGTAAGATAAAAATGCACACTTACATGCCAAACTTAATTAAACGGACTCCGATGGAGATTTTTAAAAAATTCACTCGTAATTTGGAATTATAATGTTTTCATTTTTTGTCGTACTGAGATCGGAGAAAGTGAATCACCATTGAGGTCGATCAGATATTAGATTGCTGACTCCGTGTAAGGCTGAAATATTAACTCAGCCGACGCCTTTATTCAAGCTTTAGATTGTGAGGCTATCGACCCACTAATTCTTTTTAAGTTTTAAATTATTTCCAACCAACACGGCGCGGCGAAACATTTTTTATCAGGCAGTGACGAATTTTAAGCGTAGTCGGACGGAGCGCAAATGACTTTATGCCCCTCTCCCTCCACCACAGCTCCACTTGTCGGGGGAAAGGGCCGCGAGAAAAGTGAATTACAAGGACGGACCAATCAACGAAGCCAAACACGTTCGAAGGGAAAGGGCGTCGGAGGATGAGGCTCAATTTAGGTTGCGACACTGAAGCTAGTGATAACACTCGAGCGAGGGGATTCACTGGGGCAGATCGGAGAGGTCGGGCCCTCATCAGTGGCTCGGAAGCGGTCAGGGGCGGGCTGTTGGGCTGGGCCGCTGTTTTTCAGTCGTAGCCGCCGCCGGCTCTTTTCTCTTGACTAGACCTCTTCGACCTAAAAGGTCTACCTCTCTGGCCTTCCTTAGCTACAAACCTTTGTTTCTTTCCTTATTCTGTTTTCCTCTGGATACCTCTCCCAATCATTCTCCCCTTCTTGGCTTATCGACTCAAGTCGATACTAGAAAAAAACTGGGAGAGTACGAATCTTATCGAGTGAACTGAAAGTGTTGACCTCAATCGAAAATCATCAGGCAATCATCTACTCGAATATAGGTTTTCTGCAGCTCTTCACTCTTTTCAGATTAGCGCTCATTTGTTTTGTGGTTCCTCTTTTGGACATCCTTCATTTTTTTCTTCATGCAACCCACCTGTAAGCCCGTCTCATACAGTACTTGATCAAGCTCATGTTCTAGGATAATCTGTAGTATAGTAGGTTTCCAGAGTGTGTATCTATGGAAACATAAATTGCAGTGTAGGAAAGTGTTCTCCTCCCAACGCGACGTTACTACATGGCACCGAACTGGGTATATCAGGACGAGTATACGAGTAGGATGAATACAGTAAGAAGGGGGTACCTGAGAAGTTTTTGCGGAAAAATTAGGTTTGATAGGGTTAGAAATGAGTGGTTTATGAAAGCATGTGGGTTGTAAGCTCCAGTATTGGCCATATATGAAAGGAGTGTGTTTCTTTTGTTTTGCCATTTCGAGAGAATTGATGATAGTCGAATAACAAAACGGATTTATGAAAGAGGTGTGAATAGTGTGAGAGGAAGTGGTAGAACTCTTGGTTCTACCCCTTGCTATTGGGTTCGCTCTACCCATAACTCTTGGGGCTCGGCTTGGTTGAATGTTGTGGAAAATGCTCTTGGAAAAAGGAATAATAGGAGTCTGGAAAACGAGAGAGTGTATGAAACAGTGCTTGAATGTCATGGGAGCGAAAGTGGTTTGTAAGGATAGGGCATTATGGAGGAAATGATTATAGCCCTAACAATAATAATTAAGGTCTTTGACTGTGCCTGCCCAGAATGGGAATTGCGCGATGCGTCTATATACATCTAATTTTTTCTAATAAATATGTGCAAAGGTAGGATTTATTTGATATTATTAAGAAAAGGAGAAGTTTTTATATGAGTTGCATGAGTACGAAAAACTGTAAGTAAAACTCAATTTACGGTGAAGCATCCTTGACGTTAGCCGTCACATCCTCCCGCAAACTTTCCATGTTCCAACCTTGTGTCTGGGACCACCCAACTCTCCCTGTCCCTCCCTGTTCCCATCCACCTCCACCTGTTCCTTCCTTCAAGCTCATTCCTACAGGAGTGGTGCATCTGATTGACCCCTTGCATATCATTTCCGACTTTATTCCCAAGTTCCTGGTCGGGCTCCGGTCGAAGTTAAAATCCACCCACCTTTGTTCGATTCAACTTTTTTTTAAATTGGAGATTGCGAGAGCGGGCAAGTTTTATTTTGATTTTATTTAGGTTATCAATTTTAGGCATGGGGGCCAAAGGATTACCTTACTTTGGGCTATACGGTAGAGTTTGACAAGTATTAGGAGGAGAATAGGGGATATACAAAACGTCTGAGATTATGGAGTTGTTTTTTTTTAAGAATTTAAACTTCGGATGGCTCTATGCATAGTGTTAATTGGGAGTTCTTCCACTGGATCCATCACATAAAAGAAACTATATTACTACTTTTAAACAATTTTAAAGGAGCAGACAAAATTAATGAAATAAAATTAAAACTCTTATGCAGAAAACCATAGAACAGAGACGATGATGATGTAAAATATATGAAAATTACGCTTTTGAAATGTTTATGTTTTTTACTTCCATACCTGAGTTTGAATAATACTTAGGTTGTCATTTAACAAGAAACTACGACCGTTAGTGTTTTTCTTTCATTTTATAGCGTGATTGTCACATTCAACTCCCAATAAGTAAGCAATAAGTGGCACTCAAAAGAAGAAGAATATTTTTATTTGATCATGTTTGTATGCGTTCTATAAATATCATATAAATTTCTTGACTCCATACATTAATGATTGATTTCTTCCCAATAAACATTTTCCTTAACTTTTTCTATTAATATTTGTTTAAAAGATACTTAAAAAGTAAATATCGCTCATACTGTTTTACAATTGAACTTTATCGAATAAAATTATTTGGTTCCTGTGTCTACAGATTTTGAGGGATTTCAGAGGATGAAGTCTAAAGTTGTGCGATAGTAAAAGCATATACGAAATGATCGGGATTTTCGGGATTTCAGGGGCAGACGGACCACCAGAATCGTCGGGGAGCAAAAAAAATTGGTCACGCTGATGTAAAGGTGCTTTTACACATGGAAATTTATCGTCCAAGTTACTCGCAGCTACCGAATAACGACGGAGATTGCTGGTGTAAGCTGCTCTGCAAGTCCGCTTACAGATCTTCAAAAAGTTTTGGCAAGGAAGCTTGCTGTTGCTAGTGTAACGGCAACCAGTCTAGTTCTACACTACACTTTTGAAACATATTTTGTCAGAGTAAACTCTCCCGCAAGCTTTTGCATAAGTAACTTGCCCGTGTAAACCCACCAGAAGAGTGTGAACTTCACGTAAAAATAAGTTTTAGAAATAATGCATGTTCATCCGTAGATTTTCTTGCATTGCATAGAGCTTCATCAAAAATGTATCAACTCTGTCACAATCTCTGTTTTCTCGCAGCAGTTTTTACTATGAATAAATGTGTAATACTATTTCGAGTTTATAACACTCCATCTTCCACGCTTACGAGCGGTTTTTCACCCCTCAACGGAAGTCCAACACTTCGTGCGGCATTATAAAAAGTAAGTTCAGCACTTTTCAAGTTTTTTTCTCAAGTTATCTTTTTTGTTCATACAACCTCTCCCTATCTCCCGGTTCCGTTCGTATTTCTTCCGTCCGCATAAGGAGGAGATCGAACCGCCGCTGAGTTCCAGTGGGATACCAAAATGCTCTCACGGGGTTTTTACTTACGTCCACTGTTCGTAAAGAGATAGAACCTTGCCTTCTCTGTTTCTCGGCTCCATTTTCTCTCTCACAACCAGTTCCCTTTTCCTCCGCCTGAAAATGTCCTTTTTCCTTTATAATGCTTTCACACAGAACTCTGTCACTGGTGACTAGTTTCCCAGCTATAACAGGTACACTGAGAGCAATGAGGATTTTCAGACGATCATCGGTCTCCCTGAAATCTACTGGCAACTGGATACCAGTCTCCTACTGACGCACGGGCTGAGGGAAGACTAGCGGGCCACGCTGTTGTACGTTAGGGTGGGCAATAATTTTCATAATTGAATTTTTAGGTAGATTTCGAAGAAAGACTAGCATTAAAAGTTTGTCTTTAGTTTGAAACATAATGAATTTTTTATGTGTATTATAATTTCTAAGAATATTAAAAACGATTTATTGATTACACCAAGAATTAGGTCAAGGGGTGCGAAAAATAGGCGTTGAAGGACAAAAATATCATAACTTCCTTATTATTTACATAACAAAAATCTTTTATAGTTTCCTGAAGTTGTCAAAACAATATGTACAACTTTTGTTTCAAACATTTTTTGTACAACCAGCCGTTATGGGAAGGGGTGGCAATCTTACCTATTTGCATTTTAGGGGTTGAAGGAGAAAAAAATCATAACTCCCTTATTATTAACTGTAAAAAATCCGTTTAAAGTTATCTGCAATTGCCTAAACAATATCTACAACTTTTGTTTCCAACATTTTTTGTACGACAAACCGTTATTGCAAGAGGCGTCAATGTTACCTATTTGCATTTTAAAATAGGCATGTTGTAAAATATTTAACTCTTGCACTATAGTCTTTTTGAAATAAGTAATACGCCTTACGGTTAATACGCCTTATTACGCCCCCGTAATACGCCTTAATACGTAAAATTTCATAGTTGATCAGTTTTCTTTTTTTCATTAAAATATGAAATAATTGAGCTACGAGTTCGCTTTTTGAACTAAAATGAAGCTATATCTTTATAGTTTATAATTTATTGAACCGATTTGTGTCAATCGACAGATACACTGAGAAGTTTGAACTTTTCGCGTAAATATTATACAATTATAGAGCTTTTGTCATTTCCGTTGCTACGAATTTATTTCATTGTTACCCAGCCTTGCAATACGCATTTCAAGGTAATAAACTTATGGTTCAGTACAAATTAAATTCCAAACATCTAAAATGTATCGTAGAAATAATAAGTGCCGATAAAATGGAGCCTGCACTAACAAATAACATCTTGCTAGTCACCGAGGGAGGTTTCAGTTTTGAAAGGAAGCGGCCACCCCTGGAACTTTCAGTCGGGGTGAATATTTTGCGGCGATTCAGCGCTAGTCAGCGGAAGTGGTTGATTGATTATTGAATATTGGTTGATTTCCGCCGCCATCTAAAGCTCATGCATGTACTAAAATGCTTATTTGCCTCCAACGCATCATGTTATAGAATCAAACAATTTTACCACCCAGGTGGCGCAATACATGTCCGGCTACAACTCTGCCAATATCAAGTTGATTGCGCTGAAACTTGCGCGCAGACTTCATTCGAATACAATTCAGCTATTCATGTTGTTCGCTAGTATTTATTAAAAATATGAATTTCTAAATCTACCTGCGTCTTTAAGCCATTGCCGAAAGGGATTTTTTTTCAAATTAAATAGGTTTTGAAGCTTTTTTTCCTTTTGGTGCCAACATAACGTGTACAAAACTTCTAGTCAATCAAAACCGGTCAACCCGTGTGACAAAGGTGCCAAAATTGCAGTTTTGAAGGATGAGAAATGTTTTTTTTCTGTATAATCCGATAAAATTTGTAAATATCGATGAATTCCTCATGTGAAAGGTAAAAATTTCTATAATGCATATTTGTAAAGACTAATCTGTACAATCTAAAGATTCTCCCGAATTTGTGCCGTACCCAGTGGCCATTAACTTAAGACTACTGTGTGAAAGCGCCAATGAGATGCTTGGAGCGATTTTTGTTTATGTACAGATTTGCGTGAAACTTTGCATTAATTTTCTTTTTAGTGCAATATCGAACACACAATTCGATGTATTTTTACTCGTAGCCTTAGGTCAGGCACATAAGATATTTTTCCTTATAATTTGGTTACATATGTATTGATTTTCTACTAAACCCAAAATAATATATTTCATTTTATTATAACTATTGCTTGCAAATATCAAGATGTCTCTCTGAGTCTAATATTCGAAACAAACATATTTCAATGTAATTTTGTCAACATTTCGAAAAGCGTCCAGAAAGCTCTAGTCATAACTTGTTTCAATTAAGAATAAAATGTTAAATATAATTCTTGTATCATTTCCATCACTGCCTGCATGGTGAGTTCCGACGCATAAACAGATGCACTCAAGTGAAATGTGATCCAAGAGTTTATTTTCCTCTTGCTTGAATCCTCATTGAATTTTGCACCCCATGACCCACGATTACCGCCCCAGTCACCTTAACAGTGACAGGGTCACGACATCTTGAGTAAAATATAATCGAGAAATTTCCGTTTTCACTCATCATCATCAGCAGTCATCTGTCCTAAGTTTTGTTTGGGGCTTCTTTCCACACCTCTCTCCTATCAGCTTCATTCAATTTGTTTATTTATAAGTCTTTATTTTAAGTAGTAGTAGTAGTATTTTTGTTTTACGTGCTTCGACGGCTAGGGTCATTTTGCACTTACTGTCTGCCACGTGCAGACAGGGGCAACAGCACTCGGACGAATCGGAGGATCACCCCTCCAAACTCGAGCCGAGCCAAACGATGCTTAACCCTCATATGGATTCACTGCGCCTTAGCGGCGCCCGTGGTTTTGAAAATGATTTTAAAATTTTCCATTCGCATGGATCTTTCTGAAACTTTCAGTAGTCTATTTTTTCTGCTTTCTTAGACTACAAATATATTTTTGTGTGTATAGAGTGCATAGTTTTCATTTTATTGTCCTCTATTGAAAAAAGTTACGTCGTTGGATTTACAGCGCCGCTGCGGCGCCGAGAGTTTCCTCGTTGCAATGCCGGGGACTGCACTCTTAATACTAATTTAAAAGTTAATATGTTTCGTATGACAGGTTATCTTCTATTTATAATCATAATATTTAAATGTTTTAAGTTTTTAAACAAAATGAAATTGTTTAACAAAGGGAAAATTTTACTATGCCAATTTTGCTTCGTCTTTTATCTAATAATCATAATTTTTACCTGTTTATAATGTTCATTGACAAAACTTCATCTATTTGCCAGAATAATTCTGATAATTCTAAACTGATGGATTGCCTAAGGGTGTTTTTTCCATGGGCTTCGGCATTACTTTTTTTGGGTACCTTCTCCGCTTCGCATACCTGCTGTGGTGATGGTCACCTTTGGGGACATCCCAGGGTTACTATGTATAGAATTATACCAAGCAGCATTCCCAAGAAAATTTAACCACAATTTATTCTCAGAATTCATACAATAATGCCTGTTTACCTTCGTGTGGAAATTTCCCGGTGAATGAGTAGCAGAAGCTTGGGAGACGATTCAGAAGTTTGCGATAGCGACTTTCAACATTATTTTGTACCCGGACTCTCACTCACTGTTGATAAGCAACTGATTGACTTTCGTGGACGTTGTCCTTTCCGACAATATATTCCATCAAAACCCGATAAATATGGTGTGAAGGTATTTTGGATTAACGATTCGGCAACAGGCTACCCATTGGGGGGTTTACCTTACCAAGGAAAGGAGAACGTAGTGATAGCAGCGCCTAACCTAGTTGAACGTGTAGTGGTAATGCTCTGTGCCCCATATTTTGGCTCAAATCGGGTCATGACCTGCTATAATTTCTTCATGACCTTGAAGCTAGCACTGAATTTTAAAAACAGTGGTCTAACACTCGTGGGAACACTTAGTAAAAACAAGCCCTCTCCATTGTGAGCATATCTGTAGTGTAGTGCATGATTGTGAGGCTTCACCTCGTGACAAGCATTAGCGATTTATGCTAATGCATAATTAGTCGTAGTTACACTAACTTTAGGGTATAGTGTAATGCATAACGGTGAATACTCACCCCCTGTCGCACACCCCTGAGGTGGCTTGAAGGGTATTTTGTAGATGTAGATGAAGCCCTACATTCCATCTAATTTTTTACCAAATCGATCTCGACCAGAACTTTCTTCCATATTTGGGTTTGGGTTCACAAAAAGCATTAACATTGGTTTTTAATGTCCCCAAAAGAAGAAAAATCTGTAAAACTGCTGTCATCAATGCATCATGATAGTAGCATTAGCGATTAAACATTTCTGGAGGGAAGGGGTGTACGTGAAGGTGTGAGTGATTAGGAGAAAGGTGGGTAATTCCATAGAGGTTGTTTGGAGGTGAAGGGGTGGAGATACATGGTGGTGAGTCGACTGCCAAGGATCAGGGAATACCAGGATCGTTGGGCCAGGTAAGCGTAGAAAATCCGTATCTTGAAGAAAGGTTGAGAGTGCAAGGAGGCAATTAAACACAATAGGCTGCTCTTTCTTCATCCTGCCATCGCTGCGTGTGGGACAGGGAATCCGCGCCTTATCGCAAAGCGCCCCGGGTTGGCCCTCCCTTCATTCCGAGAATGTCTAGCTCGGGTGGGTCGTTGGAGATGGGGAGAAGTTCAATCAGTTTTTGTGGGGGGAAGAAAGTAGGCGGAGGATGACGAATAAGGAAGCCTAGTGGGAAAGTACGGATGGTCTCAATGTTTGGGTCAGTGCAATTCTACGGAAGAAAAAGGTGAGGGGGGTCCTCCCAGCATGAGGGTATTTTGGTCACCCCAGAACACTAGCTCTTCTTCCATCAGTCCCTCACGCAGCGCCGGACCGAAGAAAATAGACGCCTTAGTATTCCTTGTTTTTTTCCATTTCCTGCTCCTTCTTCCTTACCACTTACAACCCAAACTTCTTAGAAATAATTATTTTGGCCTTTCCACCAATCCAGAAGCAAAACCTCATCTGCCGCACTCCCCCGCATCACTTTTACCTGTTCATCTCTATGGAGACATCCTCAGTGAGGGAATGGGCTCCGCTGTAGGCCTAAAATACCGGCTCTTCTAGCCCCCCTCCAATGTGGCGCTGGACTCTTTGACGCGTCGCTGATTGTCCCACATTCCTCATATTTCACAACACATCTAACTTTAATCCTTTCTTTTTTTATAAATTGCAGGATACAAGCTCCCATAATGTCCTTTACATATGCCTTGATCGTCAGGATATAGCATTTAAAAATCACGACGTAATCACTTGTCTCTTCTCACTCCACCTACCCTTTTTCAATTACTAACGTTTAAGAACTCAGGCTTCGGCGAATACTACAAAGATATAACATGTGGGTGGACGTAGTGAAGCAAAAATTATTTTACATGGACCCATCCGACTTTTATTCGATTCTCATTTTTAGTATTTGGATGCATAAAAAATAAAACAATGTGCACATGATAAAGCGAAGTTTATGCAGCATTGCATATCAGAAAAAAAGATTTAAAACAATCATTACATATTAAATAAAAACCTTCCATTGAAAATAACTATCTAAGGGACAATAAAAAAAGAGTATTACGACAACAAATGGTAAAGAAAGCAGTGTTAAAGATTTTTAGCTATAACTTCTGTAATAATGGGATAAATCTAGCAAAACATGGTTAAAAGTAGAGAAAACAGAAGTCACTAGCATTATCAATCAGAAAAAATGCTAATAAAGTCCAAGTTTGAAAGATAATGGCAAAATATAACGCAGCGCCGCTGCGGCGCCGTAAATCCAACGACGTAACTAAATTCGTAAATCCATATGAGGGTTAACTTCGGTGACTGATTGGGAACCGGTGTTTCCATCGTGGTGGGCCATTGCCCTCTTGATTTTAATGCCTTTGGTGATATTCCTGATATATTTCTTCGTTTTTCATCAGAAATTATTCCTATTCATTTCCTCATTTGTTTTCAAAATATTGTTGTGTCGCAAAATATGTCCTGTAGTTTGGTTTGTTTTTCAAGTCAAAAGGTCAGAAGAGTTTTCACCTTGCAACTTATCTCCTCGGCTATCTTGGTCTTCATCATTAAGAGTTCTCTCCTTTCAATCGTCCTTCTGTATCTAACGCTACACCTTTTGTAAACCTTTGAATCTTGCAGTTTTAATGTTTTTTATTAATGTCCCTAAAGATGTGCTACATTCCACGGTTAGCATTTCTAAAATACTCCGATGAAAACTTTTTCACCTGATAATTCAGTTTGTTCCACGAATCCATTTTTAATTACATATTTTCCAAGCCAAGAAACCATCTGTTGTTTATTTTTTTCCAACCGATGCCTTTCACATTCAACAGTTGAAGTAATTGATAAAGAACTTAAGATATAAGATAACTTGAAGTACGTGTGAACTGAAATTGTGGTGATAGTACTGAATTGTACCCTAAACTTACTTAGAATATATCGTAATTAATAATGATAGATAATTGCTTTGGCAGAAATCAAGTTGAAAATCAGTGACTCAATATTTGCCGATCTTTTATCACGTGTAGTATGTTGACGATGGAACGGTAACATACCATGGTATTCTAGAGCACCCATTTTATTTTGTTCGCTGCCAAAATTTAATAATTTTAATATTTAATTTGAATTCATTCTCTAAATTACTGTTGACGAAATAGTGAACAGACGAACAATGATGAAAATCAACCAGCTGCCAGGTTTATGCGCTATTGTTACTGCTGTTCCGAATGAAACGTAATATAGGCCTAAACTCAGTATTCTACAGATAGTTAGTAATCTGCGAGCTACCAAAAATTGTGTGGGAGGGCATGTTAGCACATTTAGATGGCATTAGCATGGCATTTAGTTAGGTATTTCGGATGAAAGTAAATAAGGGAACGGGATTAATAAAGGGAGGGATAGGATAGGGGACTGTGCTTCGATGGATTTGAACTTTACTCTGTTATAGTCGCGAATCATCTTGAATCATCATGCAAAGAAGTCGTGCAATTATCTGTTCAACGGTAAAGCACTAATGTTTTCGTTTTCGTTAGTTTAAAAAATTTTGTCGGGTGCAAAATAAATCCTCCGTTCCATGTTTGAAACTCTTTTAATCTGAAATTGTGTTGTACTCTTAGCTTCGTGTTTAACGTCTTAGTTACTAGCTGTTCCAAACCCATCCCTTCTAAAAACTGTCTTAATTTATCTTCAATCTTTTGGCATACCTTGTGGTTTACGAGATCACTTATCTTCCTCTTTACTCTAGAATTAGGCTCTTACACTTCCGACTTCTTCTTCACCACCTGGCCCTTGGTTTTCCGACACTTCGATTTCCTGATACCTTGTACGTTTTAGGTTGTCTTGGAATTATCTCTTTAGGCATCCGTGTTACATTTTCATTTCATATTCTTTCGTATTATCCCATTTGATATGTAATTTGTTGCGCACCTAGCCTTTTCTAAAGTAAATATTGCTTAGTCTTTCAACTTAAGCGGATACTAAGATATCATTTACGAAGTAAATAAAATTGTAAAGAAAGCACGCTCCGTTAAAAACTGCCTCGAGCGAACATAAATAATTCCGGAGGTGGTTGAAAGACTATTTTAGGAGCCGTTAGAGACTCGGAGGCTGCACGTGAGGCTTAGACTATTTGAGAAATTCAGATCAGTCGAGTTTTATAAAGATACGGCGGATATTATTTCGGCCGCGCGATATAGATCTATAAGTGATAGAAGCGGTAAATTAAGATAGATATAGGTACATTGTCAAACTGACAGGTACAACAAATCTTTATTTCCACGTTCTCTTAGTGATAATAAAAAAACAGTGTGGTACAAACATAAGACACATCGTTAATGTATGACAAATTCACCTCTGCTCTCTCCCCCTTCTTTTTCCCATTCCCTCCACTTTGTATGGCTCATGTCGTAATACCCCCTGCAGCAGCTTTTAGGGTAATATGTGGATGTTTATGTTTGGTACAGCTTTTTATCCAACGGATAAAATCTCATGTCCGATGTTACTATTTGTTTCAAGTCCTTTTGTATTTTTGCCCAACATTCTAATACATACAGCAGAGTAGGGACTGCCGTGACTTTACAAAGTTTTATTTGTTTTTCCTCGAATGCTTCTACTTTAACGGTTCTTCTAATCGTTCCACCGTCCTTTGGAAATCACTGTTTTCTTTGATGTGCCTGCCCGAGTACTATGTGATATCAGGCCATATATCGTGTCGTTTGCTAAACAAAATTAATATCGCTGTAAGAGACTGAAATTCAAGTATCGCACTTCCATACCATTCAGGACAACTCTCAGACTACCGCCCCTGCCACCACCGACGCTCGAAACATTTTACGGATTACGAAAGCATTGATGTCAAACTAGTACCCTCGCGACCTTTATTTATATTTGTGGTATCTTTCCACTCGGTTTAAAGGCCGCTTGAAGTGTTATTTATGGGGTAGGGATCATGGTAATGGTAAGTGAGAGTAGGGAAGTTGGAGAGAAGGGTGGTCGAGCGTTAAGAGCGTGAAGGTGTGGGGAAACTGACTCGACGACATCAATTTTGAGGCATGAGTGTCGATAGGAAAGAGCAAACCGCGATAAAGGGGGTCCGTAAAGCCCCTCAAGAGTAGATGTTTTGTCGGGGCGTGTTCCAGTCAGCAAAAATCTCTTGGAACTTAGTGGGAAAATCCTGCCACTCTTAAGATTTTCAGCAAAATTGTCATCCGTCCTTTTCGTGTATAATGTCTTAAGTCACAGCTCTCGCAAAAGCTTTTACATCCATGTGTTCCTCTCGTCAAGTTTTCTTCTCCAACCTTGAACACCCATACACATTTCTTATAGCATATAATAGGTTATCCTTTTACAAAATTTATTCTAAAATGTTATCGTTACCATTTTTACAGACCGTTTATACCTTAAGGTTGTTAAGTGAAGTTATTTAGAAAATTCTGAAAATCGTTAAATATTATTTCTAATGTACGTTTTATCTAACGCTACGATAAAACGTTCCTCTTTCCATGCTGTTTTTGGCATAATTCATCCTTTAAAGTGGAAATTTTAATATGGGCTCTCATGGAAATCGCTCAGATTACAGCAGAAAAACTTCTATTTGAACGAGAAATCATATATAACCTTTTAATTAAAACTGATTACAAGAAGGAAAAATTCCCGAGAAATCGAATAAAAATAAAATATAGGAATCTTACCACCGAATGTTTTAAAAATAACAAATCACTACCGTCATTGAATTCAAAAGTCCGGTAAAGTACCGAAAGTATATACAGCTGTAATAAGGAAATACGCAAAAAAAATCTCAGGAGAACGAACTTGCCTCATCATTTTTGTACCTCTAATCTCGTCGGCGTTAAACCGATCATCTCTTCTTATAAACTTGTGAAGAGTGAAAATATCTAACGCTGGTAGATTGTCAGAATTAGCTTTAACGAAATCTTCCTGCTCCATAAATATTTCTTTCAAAGACGCAGAAAAAAACAATATTAAAACATCTGCTGTAGATTTTTGCAGTGGTACGCGGCAATGGCTTGCTTGCTGGCATCAGCTGGGATATGCCTAATGACGTCATCCGTCCTGTGCCCAATGAAAAAACGTTTCGCGGCGCAAAAGATTTCATACCTAATTTCATATTTTAAAATTAAGACAGTAATTATTACTTAATTTTATTTGCGATGTTTTATGTTTTTTATACTCTGCTCATCATATACTAATTCATAAAATCAATAATTGTACGATATAAATTTTAGTTCAAAACCCCATTCCATACAAATGGTGCTGCAGTTGGCGGCCTATGGCAGGAAAATTGTGCTCATTAAAAATATATTCGTGAAATAATCTGCATATCTTGCACCTTAATTTTGACCTTTTGTATAAAACGCATGTCATCAGCAAAAGCAGTATTTAAAAAAAATGTGGAAAGTAGACTCACGCAGTCGCGGGGGAACTGTCTTAATAGTAGTGTATTTTTGTGTACCTCCGAAAAATCCCTCAATTTGTTCGTTCGGTTTTTGGCTACTGTTTTCATGCTTCTATATTTCGCGTTTACAACTAAACCACCTCTTTTGTGCTTTAAATATAGGTTAGGGATTCAAATGTATGCAGTTCTATCAACTATAGGACATTTTTTATAATTTTAATACTTGTTTACTACCACTGCATTTTTTAAACTCATTTTTGTTACAGTTTAATCGTACAGTTCCTTTAAGTTTCTGGCTTTTAATTGCAATTTTCTTTCTGTGTCCCTAGTTGTGCCCACCCTCAGATTTTATCCCTCCATCATTATTCTTTCTCAATGCTCTTGAATACGTTACCACTCCACTGCTGCGCATTATAGGGTGCAAGGCACTTTACAGATGGCCTGTACTTCATTGACGAAGTCGTAAATCTGTGGAAGTTCATGTGAAACTTATTATTTCGTTATTATCCGCTTTTTTGGATGACATTCCTTTCACAATTTTCTGAGACCTTGGAATATTGAAAGAATTACTTTCAGTAAAAACATTTGAGTATCTCCTGAGCGTGTGTATTTTTAAACCTTCTTTATATTCTGGAATAAGGTTTGGTTGTGCCACTTCGTATGAAAATTTGGTGGTAAGTCTTATGGGCGCACATTTTTTACGCTCCTCCGTATGAACTACTATTCTAAGATTTATTCTTAGCGTAGATAGCTGGGCAAAACATGGTCAAAATGAGTTTGGCTAGAATTTTTAAGCATTTGGCTTCTAAATTATTTACATATTTATTACTTGTGGAAACATCAAAAATATAATTGTGATCGCGATTAACGAAATTCCTGTTTACGGGCAGTTTATGTAATTTTACTGATGTTCCATGCACAAAATTGCCATTTCTAACATAATCCGATATTCACCCGTCTGTATGAAGGAATTCCTATATTCATGCTGCTTGAATTAATTTTTTGTCAATTGACAAAATCATTATAGGACATTTTAAAGCTTAATTGTGGTTTTTCTATTTTCAGGTACTTATCTACTCTATTGAAGGACACTTCAGGGTGCCGTCATGCTATACTTTTTCTGAAACCACTCTTGAATAGACTGTATTGGGTAGGCTGTTGAAATTGCACGTGGTGAGACACCCTCATGTAAGTACGATTTGATGTGAAACATATTTAACATATCACCATTCTATGACACGGTTTATTTTGGGTAAAGAGACACTTTACCGTATTAGTCTGTTCCATAAATGAAGCAGTTATTTTTACTATCAGGTGAAAAATAAAAATAAAGATTTATTCTAAATCCCGAATGAAACAAATGTGTTGGTCGTGGTGATACTCGACGTTTAGTGAAATTTAAAAAAAAAGTATTTTCGTCCCTCCGCTATGAGGGAGCTAGAAAATATAAAAATAAAAATAAAAATAAAGATTTATTCTAAATCCCGAATGAAACAAATGTGTTGGTCGTGGTGATACTCGACGTTTAGTGAAATTTAAAAAAAAAGTATTTTCGTCCCTCCGCTATGAGGGAGCTAGAAAATATAATTAGTCACGAATATCAATATATTTGGTTTTATTTTTCCAGTCAACTTTTATGAAGCAACGGGCTTCATCTTGAATGTAACGTAGCGTGGTTTTCAAGAAATTAATGTGATACTCAGAAGTGCTTAACTCTAATTACCGTTTATCTTCTAGTGTAAGTTAAAGTATTCTTTTTGGGTCGAAAATATTGGCTGAAATTCGTGACTCGAGCATAGGTCGAGGTGAAGAAAAGCTGAATCTCCTTATTGTGCGGGTGTTATACGATATAAGTCCAATACCATTGGCCTTGTTAAATGCATTAATTTCGTAGAACGATAGTTCTAAGTGAATTTGTCTGTGATAGTTCCTAAAAAGAAACTTAGAACGTACAGCTAACACATTTTCCGCCGAGTATTCTCCGTGACTTATCAGTTATAGAGATAAATATGATTTTATGCAGCTGATACTCAGAAATATTGACCCCGAAAAAGGTCGAACGTATATTTTCATTGGCCAAAAGAGGATGAAATTTCTCGTCTTATACTCGATTATATTTAAATTATTTAAATAGATCAGTATTAATGTATAGCCTAGTTCAAGATATACTTGAAAACCTATCGTTGTATCGCCATATCATCTTCTATATGTCAAGCTTTCTTGTCTGAGAGCTTAGAGTTTTCCAAAGCTAAATGAATTATCAAATACATCATACATTAATTACTTATATAAAAATACTAATAAGTTTTTAACCATTTAAATTAATTAAATCTTACTAATCATTTGGTTTTTGTAGACTACGTACAGAATAATGATTTGGTTAGTTATATTAAAGCACTTATTTAGGCCAATTAGTTTTCACGTTGTTTAAACGCAATTCGATCATTTGAATTACAAAAATAATTTTTTTCAACTTAAAAATTAGATTATTTTCCTCACATTATTTTCTGGTTATTTTATCTTATACACTGAAAATACCATAGAGGCGAATGCTAGCAATAAAATTTCAATCCTCTTTCGGGTGGAAGAAGGAGAATTATTTATTTGCTTTTTTGAGAAAATATTTTTACATTTTACGCTTGTGGGAAATGCAATCGTAACAAATGCCACGGCGGGTAAAGAGGAAAATTTTGTATCCAGTCCATGGACAATATCTCTGGCCAATTTCTTTCCAGCAGCACCCGTGCAGGCCGAAAGCTTTGTTTGCCTCACACTCTACTTAGTATCATGTAATAAAGGTAGCTATTGTGTCGAGGTGATTCATTGGAAGGCCAGCATTATTTATGGGTTTTAGCTTTTAGTCTATTAGGCCTGTATTCTTCCATAGCAAAAATTTACTCCTGACATAATTATTATGACAGTAAATTAAGAATTTTACTACTCTAGAAATAAGATTCCACCGGATCTATAAATAAATATTTCTATATTTTATCCTAAATGCGGTGGTTTTTAAGAACACGGAAAAGTCTTGAGGAAATCACGTCGACATGACATGTAATTCGTGTTATTTTGTATAGTAGGTACTGGACGTGTAGAGAGGCTGAATCACACGACAAACAGCAGTTTGAAGTTGTTGCAACAGAAGT
Source organism: Pyrrhosoma nymphula (assembly GCA_963573305.1). Taxonomy (NCBI): domain Eukaryota; kingdom Metazoa; phylum Arthropoda; class Insecta; order Odonata; family Coenagrionidae; genus Pyrrhosoma; species Pyrrhosoma nymphula. Next base: position 31,721,491 of record OY754339.1, read on the forward strand.
GGAGAACATTTAAGCGTTGAAATTATTGTACAATATTACGTTGTATCATTACTAATGAACACCTATATTTATAATTCACATGCATGTAGTTGGCGGGATTTCAAGCGTTGAATTAGTCAAATTTTATTCCTAGATCGACCAATTACATTGGAGCAGCTACTTATTGTAGGTCGTCTATTTCTGAGTCACCGTTGCAATGAAATAATACCGTTGAAGTCTTGAGAGAGACCTCTCTTTTAAGCGTGACGAAGTAGTGAGTTGAGAATGCCATTTTGAGGACGCTGTATCCTGCAACAGTTCATACTCAAATAAGGATAATCTTTGAGCTTCTTCCAATGTACCATATTTTATAACATCTTCGATTAGCTTATCATTAATTATACCATTTGAAACCTGTATCTTGCAATGGAATAGAAAATAATACATTCAAAACGCCGACTTGTCTAACATCGTTCATTGGTTAACAGTCATTTATGCTTTCATGAATCTTATGGTTCAATTTATGCATCTTCGGATTATCAGACTTTTATTTTGCGTGCATTTATGGATGTTGTGAAACTACAATCAATAGGACATTGTTGCAAGTGTTTCCACTAGACTACGGATGGTATGTGAAATGGTTTTTTGTCACAGCTAGGATTTCGATCACTCCTAAACAGTCACTGAGCCAAAAATTTGTGATTTTAGTCATGGGTGTGATTCTGAATTCAAGCTCTACACATTCCTAAACCGACTGCTGCGGAATAGGAATGAGGTAGACACAACTCCAGAACCAGAAAAATCATAAATTTGACATAAGCTCCGGAGCAGCACCACTCCGGAACTACACATAATATCGGAACCAGGTTCATTAGGAGCTCACAACTCCGTAACAAAAGCTAAACGCTACGAAACTCCACAGGCAAGGAGTGGAGAAACAAAGTCCAATGTCAATCCCGGAGTCATGATTCCGCGAATCCTATAACAGCACCCAGTCGTGACAGCAAAATCACAGGTTGTGACATAACACCCCATCTCAAGTCACGACACTGTTTTTTTAATATGATGAACATAGCTTTCAAGTCCAAGGGCGGGACAACTCCTACGGTGGTGGCCTTCCAACAGCGATGTCAACCTACTATCTCTTCTGTATTCATCATCTTCCTTTTTCTTCCTTCACTTCTTGTTATTTTTCTCTCTTCCTTCCATCCTCCATTCCTTCGCAATTTCTACTTCTTCCTTCATTACCTTCTAACATCCTTTCTTTACGACTGATTTCTCAATACTTTCCTCAATTCGAAATTTCTCCGTCTCTCGCAGTCTTTATTTTGCTCAACAGCCGTATAATTCTGTGTAAAGTGAGTCCTTTAAGTGAACGCATTTAAAAACAACTGAGGAGATTTTAGAATGCCAGAAAGAGCCAGAAACACCACTAAAAATTACGGGTATTTGTGGAACTACATTCACTCCGCGGAAGTGTCTAATATTGTTAATTGGTTAAAAATAAAATATGCTTTTGCGATAATTAAGGTTCAGTTATTGAATATTCAAACTATATTAAAATTTTTATTGCATAAATGCTGTTAACTTCCTATCAATAAGTCATTTTCACATGTGTGTCACGGTATTTCTTTCTATAAAAGAATGAAATCTTAAGATTAGGAGGGCGTGTACGAAGCAATGCGTGGGTTTAAGAGAAGGGAAAGAGATATGCAATGATAAGGGATTGTGGGGGCAATTATGAAAAAGAAAGCTAGTTTTCTTGGCCTAACAGCAAAAACTAAGTCCTTTGACTTTGCCTACCCCGAATGGTAATGGCGTGAAAGGGTATATATGTAAAAGAATGAACATAGCTGCCAAGCACAAGAGCATATGGGATCCGGTGCAGAAAGACTTAGTCCGGGAACTTAATAAAATACAAAGGAAAGCTGCGCGATTCGTCAAAAACTGCAACGCGCATACAGACAGCGTTACACAGATGTTAAACGAATTAGGCTGGGAGCCGCCAGAGACTCGGAGGCTGCGCGCTAGGCTTAGATTGCTTGAACAATTGAGAATAGATATCTTTAAGAGCGACACGGAGAACATCATATTAGAACCCCACTATACTTCCAGGTCCGACAGAAACGATAAATTAAGAGAGATATTTTGCGGATAGGTATGGGAATTCCTTTTTCCCCCGAACAATAAGGGACTATAATAAATGCTAGGCGTAATTTCATTAGAGCGTTTCCTTTTTATATGTAAACGGCTGGTGTCCTAACACCCCCCGCCATACGCCTATTGAGGCGGCTTGCGGGGTAGTATGTATATGAAGACAAACCATCTGTCCTTAACTCATCAACTTCCTTGTTTATCCTTCTCTGCGTGTTATGTTTCCCTCTTCCTTCCATTCTCCGTTTCTTCGCCATTCCTACTTCTTCCTCCTTTCCCTACTAACATCCAACCTTTCACGACAGCATTCTCAAGGCTCTCTCCACTTTCGACACATTTCTCTTCTTTGCGGAATTTATTAATATATTTTGTTCGACAGTTGCGCAGGATTCGTGTGGAGTAAGGCGTCAGGAGGAGGCATCCCTTACAGGGCTGACTTCTTTTGTCTTATCATTCCCCATGAGAAGGAAACACACATGGTTTGGCGATGAAACGAACGAAATGGGGGTCTCGGAAAGCAACCAAGGAAGGCGCTTCTGCATTCTCCCATGCAAGAGTCAACAAAGTCTCCCCAAAGGGAGTTTAGCTGGCATAATTAATGGACCAAGTTCCGGACTACGTAAAATTTAAGTGCAACTGGCGCAGACTGAGAAGGAAAACGGGATTTTTTTCTTTTGCGCGTAAGGCGGGTGGAAAGAGTCTCATTAGGGTTGGAGAAGGAGTTATCATCTGATGCGCGAGGCCTCGTCGAGGAACTATAAAACATTTTAGGATTAAGAGAAAATTTTGAAAAACTCTGTTACCTTGCGCTTTATTGATCAGATTCAAAGAAAGCGCACGACTCAACGTCAATTGAAAACTAACGGCTAGAAATTAGTTGTTTTGAATGTTAGGTCATTGTTCATGCTTTGCGCGTTCACTAGACTGGTTTTTGTGTCTTGTGTATCTGTGACCCTGGTGTTCACCAATTCGTTATTTTCAATGCGAATTTCTATTATTGATTTAGAAATGTGCTATCCATTTCTGTTTTTATTATTTCATGACGCACAAGAACATTTATGAAAATTTATAGCAATGCTTGAAAATAAGTTTTCATGGCTATTGCCTAAGTAGCATTGTCATTTTTGATGGGAGGCGAAAATTAAATACCTCTTTGTACATATACTATGGAAGTTTTTTCAAATAAATAACTGACTTTTTATTTCCTCGTATATATTTCTCCCTGTCAATGATGATCGTTCATTCACATAGCATGAACGCATGTCTAGATATTTCAGGCCACAAATAATATTTGTCATGTGTTAAATGAATATTAGTAACTTTGAAATGAGTTATTCAGGTTTTCATTATTTTGTAATATATATGAACTTATATAGAAAATATATATATATATAAATTAACAACTATAATCCCGGATAAAAAATCGTACTCATGGTTATTACCTACGTAAGTAGAATTGTAATGGGTAGCGATATTTACATTTCTGGGAATTCAGATTGAATGGACATTGAATTAATTTTGAACACGTACTTAATTTACTCACATATGATTCCTCCTTGTCAATGGTTATCATTGACTCACTCAACATGAGCGTTTGTCTCGACATTTCAGATCAAATATTTTTTGTCATTGTAAGAGAAACCCATGTTTATTTCAGCCTGTTATGGCAAAGTTTGTCAGCTATATGTCTCATACAGGTGCATTGTGGTTACCTAAAACATCGCATCCTTAATCTTACTCTTTCATGTTAAAAGTTTAAAGGGCTATAATTATTAAGTCATTATCAATGGAATATTCCCAAATGGAAAATGAATTGCGAGTTCTAGCACCAACTGGTAAGCGTAAGCCATAAATGCAGTCTCTCTGCCTGGATCTTCTTGCCTAATGTAATTCCAGCTCTTCACTTTTTTTATATTTTTCATTTATTCCTTTTCCAAGATTTTTTTCATTCAACCCTTATTTTCTCATTTCTTTTTTTCTCTTTCTATCCCACAATTCCTAGGTCCTCCGTCAGCATTTCTATCTTCCACCTCTACACTTTCCACATTCTTACTTTTTTTCTAAATCGTTTCCATATGTGACCATTCTGCGCAGTATACCTACTTTTCTTTATTTTATCGTCCGTTTGGATAGTTCTTGAACCCTTATCTTGCGTATGCATTGCGCATTCTGGCAATTTCAACTTCTCCAGTGCATCAGATATCTTCATATTTTTGGTAGAAATGTTTTAATTATTTTTATTAATAATGTTCTCAGTTTTTATGAAAATAAATGAGAATGAATGGCAATTTTTATGAGAATGAAAGCTATATTTTGTACTTTCAAGGCAAGTTTCCGAATTAGTTATTAGTTCTTTACTGTGTTTAAATACTTACCTTGCTTCAATAATCTTTTCCCATGATGTAATTACCACTGGAATTATCATATTTTCTTGGCTATTGTCAAATTCTTGTATTTTTCCTAAGTGCATGGAAAAATGTGCTAAGTCATGTTCCCATCCTTTTGTCATTTTCCGATCAAAATCTTATTAATGCGTTTATTTTTGGAGTTTACGTAGCACACTTGTTAACTGAACGTGAATGGGTACATTATTTAATCGTTGCTGGAGATGTTGGTTCACCTTTCAGATCCTATTTTTTCTCTGTATTTCGCTAGTTAAAAAAAGCATAATCGAAAAAAAGAAATATCTAATCGTTGTTAAAACATATTTGTTTTTTTTTTAATTCTCATTAGGAATTCATTCAAGATATTTCGTTTTATCAAAGCGTACATTGTTAAAATTTGATCTTCATGGTCACAACGGAGCACCTACTGACGCAATTGTTTAAAATTCTATTATTTTATGGCTGTAATTGTATTTTTCTATATCTTCTGGAATCTTATTTTTGCTAAGCACTGATATGTTATTCATCGGGGAAAAAATCGCATGTAATCTCATTTTTATCTCTGCGCTTTTACGGTTGCAGAGTGCGGCTAGAGTGAAATTCCAGAGTGATACAATGTGCATCATAGCCTGTTGCTTGTAACACTCTCGGACTCGGTATAAAATATAGAACCACATAAAACAAAGCCGTTAGAGGCGACTCCACAGCCTTCTTTATGGCTACGTGATGGAGCTAAATAATAAAACTAGTCATGTGGATACCAGGTATATGCGGTGGTCAGACAGTATTTCATTTTGTCCTATAAAATGCCGCAGAGTGAAGTACGCTATAACCCAGCCATCTCAAATGTTTAAGTGCATCCATTTGACGACGCAGGTTATAATAATATTTCTGATGGAACAGCCAGTTGCAAGAGATTTTTTGCTTGATCTTGACATATATTCCTTCGGGTGATGAATTATCTCTAAATTTATCTATACCACTCTACTCTATCTTCTATTACGCGTTGTTCGTCTAATTTCTGTTGTAATTATGGCCATGAACACCTAATTAATCCTTAATCATCCATTAAGTCAATATCAGTTGTGTAATTGAAATCCCATCTCATATCTTCCTCTCTTCTTCTGAAGCCCAAAACCTGTTTGATTATGAATAGATTTATCGTCATGAGATAATAATCTACACGGGTATCCTTGGTTTTTTGTGTAGCTCTCTCAAAACTTCCTGACACATATCTGCGCGGCAATGAGGGGAAGTAGGAGAGGAGGGGTTGAAGTGAAAGAACGGAGGGGAAGAGAGGGAGGCAACGAGAGAGTGTGAGGCAGGGGAACCAAACTACTTTTCGAAAAAAAGAGACACACACACAGGCAAGTGGTTTAAATCACTCATCGCTATGAATGGAACAGGAACCCTATCTTGAGGTCTCATCGTGAGACAAATTGAAACGGGACGGCAGGTAATAATAATAATAATGGCGACTTTCCTTAGGAAGAAACTAAGGCTATACAGCCATCTCTTACATTTAACCCTCATACATTAACACCCATACCCTAAGTGGCAGAAAACCCACCCAGGCTCGAACTCGCAACTTTAGAATCCTAAAGTCGCGAGTTCGAGTCGAGCAGGCGAGGATTTTACCCCGCCGCCACCGCGGCTGGTAGTGATGACTCATCCCACATCTCAGAGCGCTTATGTTGGTCGCAATTAGAAAGTTTTCTGTCGGACCCTCCTTATTAAACAACTTTCCTCCCCCGTTTCTAATAATTTCCGTTCCGTAGCCCATGTTCCAAAATTGTCCACTGCGCAGCGCGGGGAACATTTGTGAGAGCTATAACTGTGCCTTGAACATGCAAGATTAGGCTCCATAGCTCAATTACCGGTCAAGATATTTTTCATGTCAATATCTATTAAGCTGGCTGGTGAAGAGCTTGATATGTAGTGTGGCGTTGTATGGGACATAAACGTGGACCTTGAGAAAGGAAGACGAATATAGGCTGAAGGCGTTCGAGATGTGGGTGTGGAGGAAGATGGAGAAGGTGCGTTGGACGGAAAGGAAGACAAATGAGGAAGTGCTTGACATGGTGGACGAGGAGAGGAAACTTCTGGATGAGATTAGGGGAAGGCAGGATAGGTGGCTGGAAGCGGTAATGAGGGGCGATGGTTTGCTGAAGGCCGTGATAGAGGGCAGGATGTTGGGCAAGCGGGGAAGAGGAAGAAAGAGAATATGTTTCATTGACGGGATGAAGAAAGGTAGGACTTACGCTGAGATGAAGAAAGAAATACTAGGGGTAAATAGGGCACAGCACGTAAGAATCTGTTGGATTTTCTTTGACTTTCATCATAACCTACCTTTAACCGGTAGATTACTCAGATGATGATTATGATCTATTAAACTGCAGTATTTTTCGTCAGAAGTTTACTTACTAAAGTCTATAAGCTAGTCTTTCTTTCTCATTTGCATATGAATCGGTAAAAATATTCACAAACACTAACGGTAGTTGGCGAATTATCCGACAGTTTGGATAAAGTGTAAGAAGTAAAGGTATTTCGTGTGTGATATACAATAGATATTCAAAGTTAACGGAGACTGGAATTTTAAATGGACAGATATTACGAAAGAGCCTTGCGGGACATCTTCAGATAAAATGGTGTGCGTCAACCAAGATAATGAGATACCTACCTTCCATAAATCCATAGAAGGTTATCAAAAGCAGCGAATTCAGACCGCGTTAAGTTCCTTGATTAGCATTAGGAGGACAAAAAATCCCAAACAACATAGGAAATGAAATCTTGTATTTTCATTTTTGATCAGTTTTGATGACTGAAATGATATCCTTGACAAGGTCTTAACTAAAGGTTAGCAGATATATGGCAAAATTTTTTGGCATCACTTTCATCTTCGCTTCCTCTACTTCATTGACGTGTATATTTTAATTTTCTGCTACATTGGTGGAAAATGTATATTCTATATCTAAGTTGCCATTTTTGGTTGAGATAAATGAAAAAAACGCCAATTAATTAAAAAACAATGTTGAATGCTTTGATCTCCCTCGTTAAATTAGTTTAATTCATTGGAAATTGCTAGAAGAATATTTTTCGTCGGGGAATTTAGCAGCAAACTTTTTTCCTCGCAAGTGCACCATCCACCATGATATTCCGAATTCCTTGCTACCAACTTTCAGGGCCAAGATTTTGTGTATGGTAATCAAATTCGCTCAAAATACGCATTCGTAATAGTAGGCTTTTTACTGCGTGGTAATTAAAACAACATTTCCTAAGTTTTAAGGCCTTTCCAGGAAATCAACACAAAAACCCCAGTTGCGATTACGGTTACTGAAGTTATTTTGTTGTTTTGTGCTCTTCAACTCCGCTCCAGATCCGTTTTGAAGTGTGCCACCTAGTACGTAGGGTCTGTAACGACTGGAAGGAAAGTGTGCTGTTGTGTGACGAAGTTAGTAGCCCACTAGAACGAATGAAAAGATCACTCTGAGTGATTTTTATGTACATATTTGCGTGAAGCTCTGCATGCGTTACCTCATTATTAATATCTGTAAATAAAAGTAAAAAAAAACTCCATGAGAATGGTTGGATTTCTTAGAAATTCAATACTATATTAACACGTAGCCTTATTGAACATGACATATTTGGAAATAATTCGATTACATATGTATAGATTTTATCCTAAATGCACAATAATGCGTTTCATATTATTATAATGGATGCTAAAAAACATCAAGGTATCATACCGAGTCGAAAAAGCATAATTAGATATGATTCGCGAAATTAGAAATTCCGAAATCACCGGAAATCCAAGTTCTATCAATGCTTTATTAAGGTGAAATATTTTAAATATTAATTTTTAATCATTTGAAATACTGCATGATTTGGCTATTTCCACCGTACAACATGATATACTTGAGTGAAATTTAGTCCTAGAATTTTTTTTTCGACTTGAAAAGTTATAAAAATGTGCACCCATTGACTCACGATTGCCGCTTCAGCCACCATAGCCGATACCTTGAGGTCGCACAGTCGCTGTGTTGTGCTTGCCGTCGTACGTAATCCACTTCTCTTATTTCCGTCGATTCGTCGTGTCCCCGGGCGGCTCCTGCGACCGCTCTTTTACCTTTCCTTTATCCTTTTCCTCCCCTTCCCCACCGCTCACAACCGATCCCCACCGGCATTCCCCTATTTTCACAGCATTTTCACTTCTCTCGTCTCTTCTTCCCAACTCAGCCAACCCTCCACCAAGCGCCGATGTCGACGTTTTTCACTCAATATCTCTCCGCTACCTCCTCCGTATTCTTCTGGCTCACTGATCCTTTCAGGCGAGATAGGTGTTATGGGAAGGGGTGTGGGGGAACGGAAGGGAGTACGCGTATGTGGCTGACTGAAAAAAGGAAGACAGTAAGAGACTGAGAAGGAGAAATAGATCTCAAAGTATCGGATAGGCAGCCGGCTCACGAATAGACCCTTGGTTTTGTAAAATGGGATATCATGTCTATCTGTGGATTAAACGGATGGAACCTTACATGTTGAAACTTCAAAGCCTAGAAGAACATGGACAGACTGTTGGTGCCACATCAAGGAGAGGTCGCGTTGCGATCAGTTATCAAGTTTCCGCAGCATTCTTTGACGGAGCTCCTTGTTGGAAGGTACATTGTTTTTTTGACGTCGGCGACGGCAGTGATACTTGACGTGAATAGCTCCCGCAAAAGTTCCTGGCGCAGGCCTGTGGGGAAAGAAGGGGAGGTTACGTCGATCTTATGTAATTTTATGCTATGGCTCCTGTTACTTAAGAATATATACATCTGCGTAATACCCTGCAAGCCGCCTCAAAGATGTGTGGCACGGGGAGTATATCTGGTATTCAAAAGTTCTCATTCTCATTAGCAATCCTACCAAGAATTATGAAATAGCATATTTTGGATATTTTTTCTTAAATATCCAAAATATGCTATTATAAATAAATATTAAATATTTTTAAAATTATAATTAATTATAAATATTAAAATTATTATTAAATATCCAAAATATCTTTAGTCAAAATCTCATTTACCCTATCCAGACTTACTTTTCAAGTGAAAGTAAAGATAAAGCGCTACTTACAGTGTCAGCAATGGTGTTTAGCACAGAGGAAATGGCTTTTCTCTTCCGTTTCGTTCGTAATAATTCGTTGAACGAGTAGGCTTAAGGTGGCTTGAGCGAAAAACCACCTCACCTAGAATTTGATGAATATGACCTCATTTTAAAGAAAAAACTCTCATCTTACCAATTATATGAAGATATCAACCCTTCATATTTCCCTCACGTGAACAAAACTAAAATCATGCATTATTTTAAAATAAAATTGTCGGTTTTGCAGATTTTCTAGGACCCTCTTTAAATAGGAGTTATTTCTTTATTATTCCACAGCGATTATTGCTTTTAGTTAGGCGTGATTGAAAAATATACAGTTTTCCTTTTGTTTCACTTCCAAACTTGGAATTCGTGAAAAATCACTTTATTTTCATCTCTGCGCCAGAGAAACTGGCTGAGAATATGTTGTATTCGCGCAACGGTCATAACATATAAACAAACGCAGCAACCATTTAGTCTTTCTGTATCCACACACTCTTGTGCCAAAGGTTTACACAGATACACTCGGCTTTTTATAATTCCAAGAGTATTATTCAAATTTGCGATACCCTGATCAATTCCCCAAGGCATTAAGGTGGTTTCACCGTAAAATGAAAACAGAAAAATGCCCACTTGTAGAAAAAAGTGTCCTCTACCTGATATGATCCACAAATGTTACCTTTATACGCTTCTTATTCTGTAAATGAACTTGAAATTACTTGGTGTTCAATGAGGGAATGGAAAACACGGGGATAATGGAAATTTTTCCACATAAAAGTAATTCTATTTTCGCGGAAAACTGTCAACTAGAAGGAAATTATTCAGAAAAATTGAATAAAAATAAAATATAAAAGAATCTTACTTACTTATTCGTGAGTTATTAGCCAATTTCTGCGATACTTAAAGTCAACATCTGGCGATTCCACAGAAATGGCGCTGCAGTCGGCTCCTTTGGCTGGAAAGGTGCCAATTTTAAATATATTCGTGGAATAATCTTCATATTTTGTACCTTAATTTTTTTATTACTAGCGCAAGTTTTCACCTAGAGCATGGTTTTTTAAACCAAATAAACAAAAAAGGCGAAATCAAGTATTTTATTTGACTCACACAGTCGTGGTGGAACCTCCATTAGATTCTTCTTTGCTTTTGGAGATCCCGTTCTGGTGCTGGGGGAGAGGGCGTTACCTTAACCCCAATCACGTTGCGGGTCGCAGAAGATACGCATGGCGCGACTCTTAGGATCATCTCGTTAAGAGTAATCCGACTTAGCAGCTAGGCTTCTCTCTCCATCCTAGACTCCATTTCTCTAGGTAATCCTCCTCGTGTTACTCTTAATGAGGGAGATCATTTAATCACTCATAAGTTTCGTAGATTGATGTGTTAACCTATTTTGAAGCGTTAGAAGCTAGCTTCAAATTTTAATCCCGTTTTCACTGTTGACCTATCGTAGATATACATGCCTTCCGTTACTTATTCAGCGTTTAAGCGTTTATATGTTGTTTTAACATGCCCATTAGCACTAAATTGGGTCATACTTAATGGAATATGTCCACTGCTAATGGTTAAATGTTCCCATAGCAAGCTGTGTGGTTCGTATGTAAATTTCGCTGTCAATGTTGCCTTGTGAAATATTTTCATACCTTCATCCATAATTTACGCGTTAAGGCGCCTGTATTGTTTAGGAATCTCCTGTCACATCGAAGTTAGTTCATAATGTATGCTTGTTGTCCTTATAGCGGTTATGTTTTCCGCTAAGCGTTATAAAAAATTTATTATAAACAAGGTAAATGTATAAAGTCATGCTCACTAAAATACTCTTAATTTTTTTTACAAAAATCTAATATTTGGATAAAGGCAGGCTTTATTTACATAGAAAACTGTACTTAATATATTAATATAAAATTCTATTAATTTTCCTCGCGAAACCTCTTTCGGTAAGCCACTGATATTATGCTTAAAACAAAAAAATATAGGTAAAATAATTAGGATTTAAATTTTTCTCGGTGAATAATATTTAGGTATTGTTCTCGGGCTCTGCACCAGGTAATAGGTTTCAAATTTGCCGACTTTTCGGAAAACTACTTGTTTTCCATTTTCAAGGCGTGTTACTCTCTCTGTGTTGGATTATACACTGAACTGAATTGACCGTTTGACGAGTCCAACAATTAAGCTCAGGTGTCGTCTGATTGGCTGATGTTCCTTTGAAATCTTTGAAAATTTCAATCGGGATACTGGCTTTCATCTGAGCAATACTTTGGCACCTATAATAAATTGCATGAAAAACATAAGGAAAGAACAGAAAAGATGTTATATAAATAAAATAATGTTAAAAGTATCTGTGGTCCCATGCTTGATTCTGAAAATCCATGGTGATGGCTTTGCTACCATTAAGTTAGTTCCATTAAATTCTCGTTGCACATGCAAATGTTTGTGGTTCGCAAATAGACTATCACTAATATCCTAACCGCATCATGCGTCGTAATACACTCCTGAATACCCACTCTTGTAGTTTTTGGGATGTGGTTCAAGCTGCTTCTATCAAACCATCAACATTTTCCCAAACATTAAAAATTCAGGGTGGTGGTCAGCAATATCTTGTCTAGAAAAAGATTTTCTCGATTGCCACTGAAGCCAGGGCATAATTACAAGGGTGAAAATGGTTGCACACTTCTTTGTAAATACGATTTTGTCGATTTTGTCTGACATTCCAATAATGTTCGATAGTTTTGTCCTCTGAAATTAATGGACTCCCCCACAAAATAATTTAGGCAACATATTTTAATACTTCTTCCAAGAATAGTGTATTCTATGCTTTTATATGTCATAAAAATCCTACCCATCTTCATTATGCTTTCAGAAGTTAAAATTTAAGTTACACGATCTAAAAGGCGAAAACGTTTCTTCTCTCGTGGAGGAAAAAGTATTATTTTTCTACCAAATAATTATCATGTTTTTACGAAAGGCTGATATAAGACGTGAATATTTCCTCGAGCAAAGATTGTAATGAAACGAAATAACAAAATTCATCAACATTTTTCAGTGATTAGTCAATATCTGTTGTTGTTGAATTCAAAATGTGTTAACTCTAAAGAAATTGCTTGCCGTCGGCACCTTGTGCTGGCTAAAGTATCCCGCAAGTAGTATATTTATCGACTAATGCATATTTACAGCAGGTAGGTAACATTTGCTAAGGAATTTCATCATTGAAATATTCTCGAACAACCGAGGGGAAATGAGTCAGGATATCTCCTTTGTTCTAAATCACGAACTCACGTAGAAGACCTAAAACTTTCTTTTATTTGCGCGGCGGTGAAATTTGCATTTGTGAAAGCTTAGCTGTTAAAAATTCTTGTAGGCATATCATTGGTGTTGGGATAGGGTTTGGGTGTCGTCCAGAACAAGAGACTCAATACAAGAGAATTAGTGAGGCGATGGTACTCAGAGCACGTTCTTCGTCGACGGCGGAGGCATTTATGCATGCATAGGTCGTCTACCTTTCAAAACTCACTTTGCGTGGACATATGTGGTGTTAGGGGCCAGACACTTTAAACGAGATGGAAAAGAATCTTGATCCAAAGTTTATACCCCGTTTCCACTTCTGAACATGGCACGGGCGTAGCAACCCTACAAGCATTCCCATTAAATTGACGTTACAGCTTTCAACTCTGTGTTACCCCCTCCAGGAATTTCAGCAAACAAGTGGAAAGTAAGCAGTTAATTTGAGACTAAATCAGAATTTCCCTTACAATATTTGGAATGGTTTTTAAAGCAAATGACACTCATCTCTCTCTATTAACCCTTCGGTAGGCGTTCCCGTGGCAAAAACCACACATTTTAGTCTCTGAGGTGCCCGTTTGGTACTTGTCTGTTTCTCCTGGTATTCTTTTTTTAGTGTCTTTAAGTATGTTTCTCCTGATATGCACATATTGGAGGCAATAATTTCCGACTTTATGATAAATCATCCTCATAAATCTTATGTAGTTAATTTGTTCTGATAAGAATGTGACGTGTCTGCCGCTGTTTTGTCACCTGCGTACCCTGTCGTGGAAGTAGTAGTTTGTTATTTCTCACGCATATTTTTTCAGTTATAATAATATCTGTGTATCGTTATCTTAATGCTTGATTTTGTTTAATTTTCTGCAAGGGGCATTTATTTAAGAGACAACATGTGTCAGATGGTACGATGACCAAGGCCAAGTTATGGGGATCGAGGCCTAAGCATATTATAATTGTGTTTGAAAATAAAATACGAAAATTTCTAACCTTGATAAGGATTTTTCCTTTGCCATCTAACAATGGCCTTGAGTAAATAAATGAAATTAACATTTGCTGTAAAAAGCCCACTATTGAATACGAATTTGGTGTGCCCACAGGGGGTTGAACAAAATAGCATTATACCCTTCTCCATTTTGTGCTCCTTTTCTGATTATCGCGGTTCATATTTCCGGTTCATCCCCAGCAATGCTAGCGCCGACCGATGTAGGGTTGGCAACGTTAGGAACTGTGTGTTACTGCTGCAATGAACGTGCATTCCCACAGTGACTTTGGATCACAACGAAGCGTTAGGGTAACACCGAAAGACATGAAAGTCTTCCATTCTCATTTATTATTTGTTGACAATAGGTTGTCTCCAGGTTGCTGTAAGAGTTGGAATGACCGTTTCCACTCTCCCATCTTAAAAACTCTCATCCTCATTTTTATTTCACTATTCAACTCATGTTAGCGTTTGTTGTTTACCTCTTCTCATCTCATAAAACACATCCATCTTTAATGGCATGAATATTATTCGGCGTACCTTGGTGGAATCCTCTTATTACTTTTCTCAACACACTGAAATCTCAAAGTTGAGAATTAATAAAGCAAGCATTGACCGTGTTGATGACATCAAGGTTCGGCACCCGGTTTAGTCCCTTTAATATCTAGCGTGAAAACTGCGTTTGAAAGTAGTTTGACTTACAAGGCGTACAGAATGATGAGGTGTATTACGCATTATTTGTTGGATAAAACAGGTTTAACATTAGCAAAGCGTTCAATGACCGTTATAATGACAATAGGCTTCGAGACCCATTTTGGTTCGAGTAAAATCTAGAGAGAAAATTGCACTAATTGGTTTGACTCACAAGCAATTAAGAAAATGTTCCGAAAGTCACGCCTGACTCTTGTCTTATTAGTTTAAAACAGTGTATTCTTTATTTCTTTTATAATATAAGTAATCGTTTACAAATTATAATCAAAACATAAATGTGCCATATTAAATACTACGTTTTTTGTAGCGGCTAAACCACTTAAAACAATTAGTGGACCGTAAACGTTACAGCCGGGAAAACTCGTGTGAGTCCATGGCTGAGCATCTCATAACCGTGGATGAATTAATTGAAGCGGTTTGCTTGAGTGCCCCGGCTGTGGGAAATCGGTAGGGAAGCCCTCCATCTCCTCGCCAGGTGTTCCAGTTGTTTGGGCCTTTGGAGTTTTGCGAGAGGCTATTCCACCTCAAAAACTTCCC
This sequence comes from Pyrrhosoma nymphula, assembly GCA_963573305.1. NCBI lineage: Eukaryota > Metazoa > Arthropoda > Insecta > Odonata > Coenagrionidae > Pyrrhosoma > Pyrrhosoma nymphula. The sequence goes on from OY754339.1 coordinate 31,736,629, forward strand.
CTCGTGTGAGTTCCGCCAATGTTAAGGTTTCCTCGTGTCGGTTGTTGCGGTCTAAATACCCATTGAAACCAATGAGTAAGCGGTTTCTCTGCTTTGAAGAGATTTCCGGAGGATTTGTCAGTTTTACACCACCACAACCTAAAGCTCTTTAGCTAAATATACAATGCACACACGCTGTTTCCTTTCGGGGTACGCTCAGTTGAAGGAGCTTAATCATTACTGCTAGGCCGTGAAGACTATCTCTGTTTTCATAATTTCCTCCTCACTGCCCTATCCTTCCATACCGCTTTTGATTCAATTATATACATTAATTGCTACATCCACGCTCCCTTAGTCATATGATTCCTAAGAGATCTCATGTTATGAGTCATTTCCAACATATTAATCCATGTCTTTCTCGGTCTACTCCTCCTCTAACACCATTTACACTGACAGATTTCTGCGTGGGTTGTGACGTGTGTAGAATATTAAGGAAGCGGGTATGTGGGCACGGATGCTCGCTGGGTTGGTTGAACTGAACGAGCTGGATGTACACCAGCGATTCTCAACCTCGGGCATTCGTATCCAAAGGGGTTCGAATTTGGCGGTTAAGCGGTTGACGAAGAATTTTGAATAATTGCGGATTGAAATAGCCGTACGAACATATGTACCCATCCCCACCCCTTCCAACATTTAAAATCCCCATCCAACATTTAAAATCACGGTGATAGGCCTTGAAATCTGACTCTGCTTTAATAATTTCCTCCACAATGCTTTATCCTTGCATACTTATTTTGCCTCTGTTACATTCATGAATTGCTTCAAACACGCCATGCTGTTCTTAAGACTCCTAATACTCTTTCCCTTAAGATTCATTTTCAACACATTCACCCATGAAATTCGCGGTTTACCCCTTCCTCTCAAATTATTCACTCCGCTATCATATATATCTCTTTCATTACTTGAGTCTCATCCATTCTCTCGGCGTGCTCAAGCCAACGAAGGACACTCCTTTCATGCATTCAGAGAGAAAAAATGTCCATGTGAAAATTACGAAAAGTAGAATGGACAAAGGTATGGTACTCATCTCGAGGCAAAACAGCCAATTGAAGACAGTAAATAAAGTAGAATAAGTGTATGGGAAGATTTACTGAGGAAACCCAAAGATGGAACGCATGAAACTAATTACGAGGGATTATCAAATTAAGACTTGAAATGGAATGAAATGGTAAAGTTTTACGCCAGTGCACCCTCTGGGCTCTTGGGCCAAAAATATATACGAATATCATGTGTACATCAAATGCGCCGTTCCCTTTTGAGATAGACACAGTCAAAATATAAAGTTTTGTTCAGACTTTTACCCAACAGATTTTTTTGTCAACTCAGGCACACTAAGTAAAAATTTGAGTAAAAAATGTTATCCTGTAATACCACAAATTAAACCCCGAGCATGTTTCATTAACTGTAAAAATACTTTAATCATTACTGCTAGGCCGAGGAAATTTGCTCTTTTTTTACTAATTTTCTCCGTACTGTTCTATCCTAACATACTAGGTTTTAAAAGGCGCCCGTGGCGCCCACTTATTCAAGGAGTATATTGAAATTAAATTACTTTTGTTATCTTGCGTTTATTCCCAAAACTAAAAAAGTTACATTCTTTCCGTTTATATTTTCTCACATTGCGTGTGAATTGACGATTATCGTTGAGCAGTGGTCCTTGCTGAGGGTTGGGATCGATAAACACTTTCACTTGGCGGGAATTTCTCGAGCGAGAGAGAGCAACGTACAGTTTGTCCGCGTGAAAATACTGCTGTTTGGAGTTGAAGTCTAACGTGGTCAAGCGACTAACCTTGCGACTTGTTGATTGTAATCGCATATGCTGGAATCACTGGAAATTGTCGTCATCGCAAAGTGAACGGAAGTGTTGTCTCAGTCGGAAATCAGAAATGATTCTCGCTTATAAGTGATGATTCTCGCTTATCAAATTTCTTGCAAATAGTTGAATAACGGCATTTTAAAATTTAAGTGATTGTAGCTCCATCCAATAACATCTTTTTACAATTTAAGTGACTGTGGCTCCATCTTGCAGCGTACCTGAGTCATTGAGTGAGTGACAGGGCTTTTCTTATATAGATTTCTTTGGCTTCTGCATACATTGCTTAGTTCACACTATCTCATCCCTATGACGACGAATATCTCTCCCCTTAAGGTGGCTGGTCGGGTAATCGTTAGTCATTGAGAAATTTAGTTACTTAAATTTTAATGCTCGTTTAAAATTTAAATAATATGTCGTAGTTATACTATATTCAGTAGGAATGACTTATGTCTTAGGTACATTCTGAAATATTGTCCTTTAAATTTACACATTGCCGTAAACATTTGCTTAAATGCAGACTTGATTCATTCCTTAAGTCATTCTTGCAAAATTAATTTTCCGAAAACAGTTCATACCCGTGACCATAGAATTCAAAATAAGTATTTTAATGAAGATGTATTGTCACTTGTATACAAACTAGTATTAAAATATGTTTCAATAAATTATTTAATCTTTCGTTTTTAATCCGGCAATAGCGTCCATTCTGCAACACACTGTAGGTAGTTGTTTCTTTGTTACAGTACTCGTGACGACTGGAATCACTTACGTCGTTGTTTACATTAGTGACCAAATGCTCCTTTGGTGGTTTCTTGTGGTTTGCAACGCTGAATTAATCGTAAGATTTAGGTGGTTTTTACATGGATCTGCCCAAGTTAGATCTGTTCGTCATGTCTACACCTTGCATGCTGCGGCATGTCCCGTACTTTCGTGTGCCACGTTGCCAACATTACACCACATAGCCGCGCGCGACATTTGAAATTCTCGCATACATATTTTTTAATCGTATTTACGAAACATTTCAGTCGATAGTATTAAGTGATTTTTTCAGAATAGATTTTAATTTATTAGAGCTAGATTATATCAGTTTTGGGTTAAAATCTGTTCTGTAGGAATGGAGAAAGTGCGTAATTTATCCTATTTGAGTGGAGAGCGCCATAAGGCTCCATGTTAAAATAATCTAAAATATTGCAAAAAGTATGTCGATGATGCCCCGATTTTTCTTCGATATTCCATAGAATATCCAAAAAGGAACATATTTGGATATTTTTAAGAAAATCTGTTCACTTTGATTTTTTAGATCAGCCACCTTAAGGTGGCTGGAGCGATTTTTGTATGTGTACAGATTTGCGTGAAACTTTGCATACGTGTCCTTATTAGTAATATCTATCGATAAAGTGAAAAAATCTGCATGCTACCGATTTGGTTTCCTGGCAATTCAATGATATTTTAACTAGTACTCTTATGGCACACGGCATATATTTTGAAATAATTCGATTGCTTATGTACAGATTTTCTCCTAAATGCGAAATAATACGTTTCATATTATTATAATAGCTGCTAACAAATATCAAGGTATCATGCCGAGTAAGAAAAGCGTGTTTAGATATGATTTTCTCGTAAATTTCGAATTTCGCGCCGAAAATTCAAGTCAAAACAATGCTTTAATTAAGGCGAAAATTTGAAATACAACTCTTGCATCATATACATTACTGCATGGTTGGCGATTTCCAACGTATAAACTGGTGTACGTAAGTGAAAAGTGGTCCAAGAATATTTTTTTCGACTTGCTTGAAAAGTTATTAGAATGTGCCTTAAACGACTCACGATTACCGCTTCAGCCACCTTAAGAGCCATTTCCAAAATGTTCACCGATGACTGTCATGGTCTACCCCTTTCTCTCACATCATTCACTCCGCTATTATAAACCAGCCTTGGTGGTGGTGGGGTAACGGTTCTCGCCTGATAGCCAAAATGTCGCGGGCTCGAGTCCCACCTGGGGAGGATTTTTCATCTCCCAGGGAATGGTTGTGTGTGCTATCTAAATTTACGAGGTAATTGTAGCTCAGAATTAAGGGTCATTACTATTATTATTATAAACCGGTTTAGTTAGGCGGTTCTCATCCCTTCTCCGAACATGGCCAAACAAACGGTGCATTCTCCTGTCATGGATACCCATCTCCGGTCAACCACTCCATATTCATTCATGACCCATTAATTTACAACCATATCCACGCTAATTTAACCGTATACAATTCTTAGACTCCCTATGCCAAATGTAATTATTCCAGTTATCCCCGCCATAAATTTCCCTACCAAAAGAGAAGGTGGGGAGAGGTATGCTTTTGTATACTGCAAACTTACAGGTACCTATGTTATTTGTCTTTATCTATAACATTGGTATTATTTTTGTTTGAATACTATTGACTTCCAAACCCCTTGATGGATTTTAACAAAATTTGGCACGCATGTTTCTTAGGAACTAGATTTATTTCCATGAGAAACGTTTTGAATTCGGTGCGAAGGTTTATTTTTTACTTGTTCAATATACTTGCTCTGGTGATATAGATCTGTAATTCTCAGTATATGAGCTCTGGTAAAAAATACGCTGACTGACGTAATTAAAAAAATGTACTTTATTTATAAGTTGCATATCTGGGTCCCCATCCAAGTACTCTCCTCCCCAATGCACACACTTATCCCAGCGGTAGCTAGGTAACGGTAGCATCTCGTAGGATAGCTGAATGAATTTAGTTTATAGTTCTTGCATTCGATATTCGTATTTTTTGGTCGAACCTAAAGTTTGAGTGTTTGGATTCAAAATCGTCTAATTTTTGCCATTTATAAAGATAACCCTTCTGATACAACTGGAATGGGAATCGCTTTCAGATCGTTGATTCAAATTACTTTGTCTTTTATATAAGTTGCAAACTTATTTATTCCCTGGCGTTAAAAAAACATTTTACAATACCGGACATACTACGGTAGATCATATGATAAGGGTAAAATGAGGGAAATGGACTTCAGAACAGATAGGTTTAAAATACAATTTTTTTTCGTGAACGATAAGAGACCATAAGATCTGCCAATGAGACTTTTAACTAGGTTTTTCGATATATAGTACAGCTGATTAGCTTCTTAGCGCTTGTATCCTTATCTGCTAGCAAGTACTAACAGCATGATTTACATGGTTACGGTGAAACTCATGCACCTCCGTTTATGAATGTGGTTGCAAAATACATAAATACAAATAGTTTCTCTAACATTGGTGGCATACCTATAGTATAGTTCAATTTGGTAGAATTTCCTCTCCTGACAATTGTTTGCAGGTTTTCTTTCTCATTCACCAATAGTCGTATCTTCGTTAACGTTTTTAGGGTACAAGTTTACATATTGGTAACAACTCACCCACTGCCACACACCTTTGAGGTAGCTTGCAGGGTATTGTTTAGATATAAATAACAATCGTATTGTTTAAAAAATGGATATTTTGATTTTTTGCCAACTGTAGCTTATGCTTTAAATGAGAACTTGTGCCCCAGGCACTTATGCCTCACGTTTAATAACCAATATAACAGAATTACAGCGAGGTTTTACTGGGGGTATTTGTGCCGCCACTATCTCTTCATGTGTAGCTAATGACTGCTACAGATAGCATATGCATTTGTCTCGTTATTTTGGTAGGATTATTTCAATTCTTTCCAACAATTTTATTTTTTTTCCTCGTTGAAATTCAACAAGCTACACATTCTAGTCTCAACTATATTTATTAACATATATGTATCAACTCTAAATTTCTCTGCTGATTAATCTCCTGAGGAGGTTCGTCAGTCGTTGTGGAATATTTTCTCTTGCATTCCGTTGAATCTCGTTTGAAGGGACTCGGAAGGTAAATCCGGGCGATTCCTTTTTCGAAAGAGCACTGGGTGGAAGAGACGCTTGGGAATGTCAACATATTGGGAGAAGAGAGTGGGAAGATGTTTCTCAAAATTGCACTGAAATGGCTTTCTTTGGTAAGCATGGCTGTGATGAAGTTCTACCCTTGGCTGTTGGTTTGTGTGTGAGCTAGTGGATATCCAAATTTGGTGTATTTTGATTATGGATTGAGGGATCAAGATATTCACTCGCAATTTTTTGCAACGATTTTTTTCTGTTCGTTTATAATTTATGCTAAACGAATGTAAGAAATATTCATGTTGACCTGCTTGCATATTTAAATCAAGGATCATAATCACGGCAATTGACATTTGCTCTTACAAACTAGATGTGTTTTCTAATCTATATCGTCAACCATTGTGCTATAGAATTGACGAAATATTTGAGAAATTAGCCATGTTATTCTTATTTATCTGTTTTTCCATTTGCATATGGGGTCCCCATTGTTGACTAATGTCCTCTACTCGTCTCTGTCCACGTACTCGTTCATGTTAAGACCTTTGCAACTCTTCAAAATTAACAGTCCGTCCACCTTGTGTTAGGTTTCCATCGGTTTCTATTATCTTCTACATTCCCACTGTCACTTTAACCAAGAAATCATAAAGTTTTCTCATTTTACGTACCTATTGATTCCATTTCATTCGGAATTTTTGGGCTTTCTTTGACATTTCAGTGACTTCCACTCTTTTTCTCAATCTTTCATTCCTGAATTTATCCCTTCTTGTTTTGTCAAGCATCCACCTTGTCATCCTCATCTCCGCCACTCCGATCTTTCTTTTTTGGTACTGTTTCATGGGCCAGGTTTTCGAGCCATATAAGAACTCGAGCCTTAACACAGTTTTAAGTATTCATTTTCTTGACTCGATCTCTCACTCTTATGGATGAGAAGTGGGTGGTCATAATTCCATCGAAACGGATGACATTATTTTAGCTCGGATTATTTTTAAGAGGTAAGTGATAGAATGCTTATTTTTTTATGCTGAGGTAAAGTTCTGAGTGATGGTCTATTTCTAAGATGTCTGGTTCATGTGGTAGTGATATGGACGTTTCGATGCAGAATTGATTACTGTTAGAGAAACGCTTAGAAGGTGATTGACAATTTTGTTATATGCTACCAGAATTAATTTATTCGTGAGTTATGCAGCTCTCAAGGTGATAAAGTGTTTTCAGGTTCTTCAGACTATTCATTCATTCATGGAACACCAAATTGTAATCCTAATGAAAAAATTAAATTTGAGCAAATTTATGCTTGAGGCAAAACTGTGGAAAAGTTTCATAAATCAATCATCAAAGGTTATTTTTCAGTACAACATCATGTGCCTGATTATTTTGTACTTGAACGAAAACTAGGTAGTGAATAAAACAAATTATGCGGAAACACTCAGATATTTGTACGAGAGATTACACTGAGTTATTTATAAGAGAGAAAACTCATAGTTATTGGCATTATTATAATAATTTGTTAAAATATTTCTTTGAAAAAGCGCTGTTATTTATTTTGATGTTTTACTGGGTACTTTGCAAGTTTGAGGATACTTCTAGAAAAATTATAACCTAAATTGTGGGGAAAATGGTGAGTTCTTTGCTTTGTTGTTGAATAGGGAGAAAAATGAATTATGAATGATCCATATATTAGACCTAATTGGATGCAGGCTTAATTTATTTTCTCCAAAAATAATGCAATGCATTCCTGAGAACTAGAGAAACAAAGTATTTCCCATTTCTAAATATGTGCACTTGCCCCACAGAAGAATAATCTAATTACTCAGTAAACGAAGAAATTCCTCGTTTCAGATATCTTTGCACCAGTTGAAGGGATATTATGCTTACTGGCTGAGGATTATAGCATTCAAAAGATTTTCAACGGTCTTTTATTTAGCCCCCGTAAAGTTCTCAACCGAAGACACCGTACTCTACTGTATAAAGAAGAGAAATATGATTGTATGTAAAATAAAACGAATTTCAGAGAGCAATTTCGCAATCTGCTGCTCCTTTGGCAAAATTGTTATTTCTCCAATCCGCTTTAAAAATTTTAATAATTTTCTAGGCCGAAATGCTGATAAAAATTGCCTCATGAATACCTCATGCCTCATGAATGCACACGAATGTACAACCAAATATCCCGTAACGCCGGCCTCGGTGGCGGTGGGGTAACGTCCTCGCCTGCCAACCCGAAGGTCGTGGGTTCGAGTCCCGCCTGGGGAGGATTTTTAACCTCGCAGGGCATGGTCGTGTGTGATGTGCTATATATACGAGTGAATTTGTAGCTCAGAATAAAGTGGTTATTATTATTATTATAAGGTGATAGATTCGATTTTGGTTTATGTACAGATTAGCGTGAAACTTTTCATACGTGAAGGAAGATTTCTCGGGTGTTCCACCGCGTAAGAGGCACCATGATTGCCGACGTTTCGAACAATGACTTGCTCTTCATCATTAGGGCCTTTGAATGCCGTTACTCAAATTTGGTTGCGCTTAAATACTTTCGTCTATGAATTAGGTGTCAGATTGCTGTGCTGTTGTTTTACATTCCCACTTTTCTTACCTAGGTTCTTAATGCAATTTATGATACCAAACATTAAATATTACTTGTCGTATGTACCTGGAGCCCTAGATATACTCTAAAAAAATAAGGAGATTGTTACTTTCTTTCACCACAGTGTCAATGCAAGTGATGCCAAGTGGTGTAGTAGTAACTAAGGTGTTGCTCGACTATGGGGACGTGACGATACTGAGCGGTGCGGAGCTGAAAACCGTCCGTGTTTTCATTCATTCATTCATTACAGTAATCTACCGGTTAGAGGTAGGTTGTGATGAAAGTCAGAGAATATCCAACGAACTCTTACACATGCCGTGCCCTTTCTACTTTTAGTATTTCTTTCTTCATCTCAGCATAAGTCCTACATTTCTTCATCCCGTCCATAAAACCAATTCTCTTCCTTCCTCTTCCCCGCTTACCCAACATCCTACCCTCTATCACGGCCTTCAGCAAACCACCGTCCCTCACTACCCCTTCCAGCCACCTACCCTGTCTTCCCCTAATCTCATCTATAAGTTTCCTCTCCTCGCCCACCATGTCAAGAACTTCCTCATTTGTCTTCCTTTCCGTCCAACGCACCTTCTCCATCCTCCTCCACACCCACATCTCAAAAGCCTTCAGCCTATTTTCTTCTTTCTTTCTCAAGGCCCATGTTTCTGCCCCATACAATGCCACACTCCATATCAAGCTCTTCACCAGCCTCTTTTTTACATCCTTACTAAAGGTCCCCGTCATCAGCTCCCTTCTATTATTGAACGCTTCCTTCGCTAGCGCTATTTTCCTCCTAATGTCCTTGCTACTATGTCCTCTTTCTTGTAGCGTAATACCCAAGTAATTAAATTGTTCTACATGCTCCAGTTTGTGACTTCCTACTCTTATCACCAGCTTCGCTTTCTTTGTCCTAGAGAATCTCATTACTTTTGTTTTCCTATTATTTATCTTCATTCCGTACTTCTCGCACTGCTTTTCCAGGGCATCTACTAAAGTTTGCAATCCATTCGATGACTGACTGACCAACGCCTGGTCGTCTGCGAATCTAACCGACTTTATCCACTGGCTTCCTACTTACATCCCCACATCTAGCTCATCCCATGCCTCTATTACCATTTCCTCAGCATATATGTTAAAATGTAAAGGCGACAACGGGCACCTTGCCGTACCCCGCGACCTATAACTGCCCACCCTGATTCACCCTCAGCTACCCTTACCTGAGCCCTCTGCCCCATATATAAGTTTCGGATGAGTCTCCTATCACGCCAATATATTCCTATTTTCCCCAGTATCTGCATTAGTTTCTCCCAGGCTAATCTGTCAAACGCCTTTTCGAAATCTACAAAGCAAGCGAAAACATCCTGATAATGCTCTATGTTTCTATCTTTAAGTGTCCTCATTACCGCAATCGCATCTCTGGTTCCCCTCCCCTTCCTAAACCCAAATTGGTCATCGCCAAAATAGCACTTTGCTCTGCTCTTTAGCCTTCTATTTAGTACTCTAAGCAACACTTTTGCTGCGTGCGAAATCAAACTGATTGTTCTGTACTCCTCGCATTCTGACGCTTTCTTCTTCTTCTTCGGGATAGGTATTAATACTGTATTCACGAAATCCTCAGGCCATACTCCTTCCTCATAGATCCTGCGAATAAGTTCGAAAAACGATTTTCTCCCCTTACTACCTAGATTCTTCAGTAGCTCCGAAGGTAGGTTATTGGTTCCCACGGCTTTTCTACCCTTCATCTCTCTTAATGCCCTCTCTATTTTACTCTCAAGTAACACTGGTCCGAGGTTATCCTTATCTATTGTTCCTCTAAATCTAGGTTAAGGGGTCTATTCTCGCTGTCATATAGCTGCTCTACGTATTCTCTCCATCTTTCTTGGATATCTTCCTGTTCGATTAATATCTTCCCTGTTTTGTTCTTAACCTTTGGTATCGCTTGACCTCTCTTACCACCCGATAACATTTTCACCTTGGCGTACAAAGCGCCCACTTCCCCCTCCTCCTGCATCTTTTCCATTTGCTCACATTGTCCCTTCCACCAGTTTTCTTTTGCCCGATTGGTCACTCGCCTGAGTTTATTATTCAATTCCTTGTACTTCTTCTTGCCTACGTCGGTGTTCACGTTTTTCCATATCCTTCTCTCTGCCTCACTATTATATAGTCAATTTGGTATCTCCCAGTATCACCCGGTATTTTCCATGTGTACCTACGCCTGGGGTGATGTTTAAACCAAGTGTTTGTCACTACTAATTTATTTCTTCTACAAAATTTAACTACCTTTTCACCGCGATCATTTCTTCTTCCTAGCCCAAACCCTCCTACTTCTAATCCGTCCCTCCCTTCCCCCACCACTGCATTCCAGTCACCCATCACTATCAGGTTTTTCTTTCCAGGAACTTCTCTAATTATTTCTTCTACTTGCTCGTACACCTCTTCCACCTCTTCCTCCCTATGGTTTCTCGTAGGCATTTATACCTGGACCAGTACGAAATTCGTCGGCCGTGCTTTTATTTCTACCACTAGTATCCTGTCGCTCACCTGTTCAATGTTTACCACCCTCAGTCCCAACTTTGTGTTCAGTACCATGCCTACCCCCCGTTAACTTTCATCTCCCTCACTATAGATTACCCTGTAGTTATCACTCCAATAGTCCCCGCTATCCTTCCATCTCACCTCGCACAATCCCAAAGCATCTATTTCTCCTTTTTCCATTTCCTGCTTAATATTTTCAAGCTTCCCGGCCCTCATCATGGTCCTTACGTTCCAAGTTCCTATTTTTACCACTGTTTTCCTCCTCCTCTTCCTCTTTTTCTTCTTCTTCTCCCTCCTATCCCTTGTTTCCGCCGATGATGATGCTGTGCAAGGATTTCGTGTGGTGACGATCGCGGAGGCCTTTCCTCCCCCGCTGCCGGGCACGACACCCTCCCTAGTGGGCAGCGTCCCGTAGTTGCCAGGAATCAATTATCTTTGAATGACTTTCATGTTCTGGGAAATGATAGTTGAGAGGTATTCCCACGCGACTCAATGATATTTTTAACGTGACACCATCACGGAACTACCTTTCGTCTGGCTCCTACCCTTCGACCTATCTGGCATGGGTGGCCCTACCAGGAGCAATGTACTTGCTTCCCATGTAGGCAATGCCATGAGCACCGTCATCGCTGTGATGGCTGAGATGTTTCACGATGAGGGTCAGGTAAACGTCCTGCAGATATTTTCACACGCTGAGCGTGATGTAGCACCATTAGGGGCGTTATTTTGTAATCTCAGTAAAGTGAGAATACGCCATAAAATGTGAAAAATTACGTTATTTTTCGTAGTTAAACTCCGCAACCCAAGTGGCGCGGCGTGACCATTTTCGGCTCACAAGTGGTGAACTGCCGGTCTATTTATTTGATTCATCCGCTCTTTAAACTCTTAATCCGTATCTTTCGATTCTTGATCCGTTTCATTTGGCTCCACATTTCATTAGTTCCATCTCATCTGTCGATAGGAACGTGAAATGGAGCCACCATCGGACCTTTGCTGATCGTGAGCTGATCATTAAGAGAGCGAAACGGATCTCCCGCCTTCCCGCAAAGAGTCATTAAAAAGGTGATATTCCAAAATAACCCCATCAGATGACCACTGGAGCTTTCATGACACTAAAGCAGCATCACAGAGAACCCTGTATAATGAAGATGTCGCCGGTCGGACGCCATTTGAGTTACGGCAATTCCTCAACCGACCCATCGTTGACCGCCATTTGAATCCTTTTTCAGTGTGCAAGTCAATGAATACTGAATACCCACACTTATATCAGGTAGCCAGGAAGTACCTGCCAAGAGTAGCAACATCAGTTCCATCAGAGAGATTCTTTTCCGAGATGAGACTAATTCAATCTGATCTGAGAAGCCGCCTTGCCAGTACCCACTTATAAAAATTGCAATTTTTTGCTTCCGTTCCTATAAACATTTGGCTTTCGTCAAAATTTAAAATTAAGTTTCGAAATTTTTCCCAACTCTGTTCCCTGACATGCGTCCTAGAAGTTTATCTAGATTTTACCATTTGTTCTCATGATAACATTAACCTTATACAATTTAAATGATATTTTACTCAATTTATGGAGGGACCATAACCTCACAAGCTATGGTTCGTTTGTTGTCATAATTGAATCGATAAATCTATGTATCGATAAATAAAATAAATTAATTGGGTGCGATTAATCTGCTGCTTGCAATTAATCGATTTACAAAATATCAATTATTTTATGATAATCGCCCATCCCTACCGCCAACAGGGAAGTAGTGGGAGCGTAGGGATGGTAGGTGGAAGCACCAGTCCCTTGCTATGCTCTCATGCAGAGGCATGGGACGGGAAGGCTAGAAGGAATTCGTGTAGCCGATGCCGCGATAGTGTTTATTTGCCGTGCAAATGCTTAAGCGCTGTAATACTCCAAGGTCACCAGAAGTCTCTTCGATTTCCCTTCGGTCTATTCCCGTGGCGTGGGAAGTGATCGTGAAATGCATTAAGATTGTAAGGAAAGGTGGGAAATGTAATACAAATGGCATGCCAAACATCCGACTCCTAATCTAAAGAATAAAATATACAGGAGCGGCCAAATTTAAGAGAAGGTATCCAGGAGCACTGATGATTAAGAGTGAGTCGTTCTTCGAAACTTCGGCAAGCATGGGGCCTATAGCCCAGAGGAACACCAGAGAAACTCTCCTTTACAAAATTTGCGGGGAATACTTCAAATCATTCATCTTTGCGTATGTTTTTTATTAGTGATGTATACAGATAAGAGTGAATAAAATGCATTTAACCGATTTTGTTTTGAAGACATTCAATGCTATTTTAGCACGTAGCCTTATTGCCCATGAGATATATTTTTTATTTTATTTATTTTTTATTTATTTATTTTTTTTAAATTATTTTTTATTTATATTTTTTTTATTTTATTAATTTTTTTATTTTATATATTTTTTATTTTATTTATTTTTTTTAATTTTTTTTTAAATTTATTTCATCAACCTGGGTACAGCCTCGAGGACCATTTTACATCGGGCGTTGTAACAGTAACAAAGGACAACACACACAACCAAGTCCTAAGAGGAGATAAATCCTCCCCAGGCGGGACCCGAACCCGCGACCTTTGGGTTCGCAGGCGAGGACGTTACCCCGCCGCCACCGAGGACGTCACTTCGTAATAATTCGATAAAATATGCATAAATTTTCTTACAAACGCGGAATAATTCTCTTCATCTTATTATAATGGTCGATTACAAATATCAAAGTGAAATGTGAAGTCAAGATTCCGAAAAAAAAACATTTTAATATAATGTTTGCCAAAATTTCGAATTCCGCGCCGAAAAATGGTAATCAAGTCATAAAATGCTTAAATTATGGTAAATATGTAAAACATAAGTCTTGTATCATTTCAATCACTGCACGTATTAACATATTTCTTGAATGGAATGTGGTCCAAGTTCTTTTTTTCGACTAACCTCAAAAGTTATTAAAATGTGCACCAAATATCCCAGGCTCCTTCCAAATATCAACATTTTTAAGTTTTATATAATTTAGAATTATCATTTATCAATGTTCCCATCCTGTTTACAATTCTCCCTGATGTACGGTGTACTTGCTGATATAAAAATGTGTATTGCATATCTTGAATTGCAGTACCAAATCGTGCCTTTGCTTTCACTTCCGTCCATTTTACTCTTCGTTCTAGTCGTTTCTGGTTTCGCGAAGGGAGTCTTTGTTCTTTATATTTTTTATAATTGATTTATTAAATGTTCAGTTTATTTAATGGTTACATAAAATACGATCAATATATTAATTACTATCAGAACTTAGGAAAACCGACCTTTTGATTGTGAAATAGCTATTTATTTGCTATTTTGGGTATACTGATATTTTAAAAACAATAATTGAAGATGGCAGTGAAGGCTTTTCGGGCTTTCTTCCGCGTTGCATTCCATTGACGTTGACGACAGTTTCACCCGAAAAGCCTTCACTGCCATCCGAACGAATCCGCGGAAGCCTACGAGTTCATAACCGTAATTGAAGTTTAAACGGCGTAAATATATTTCTGATTTTTGTCTCACGGCCAAGGAGATGACGTCGTCAAAGACAATTCTTTTTTCTTTAAAGAAAAGTTTATTTTACAAAAAGTACAAATTACACACTTTACAACGTAAAATAAATGATCTTATCTTTTTTTTTGATTAATGACACATAATAAATTAATCAAAATTACATCATCATATACAAAATAGTATTATTTCCAGCATATTTTTTTTCAAAATGGCAAATGAAATTTAAACCAGGTACATCAGTGTATATAAAATAGAATTGGATAGGAGTATTAGTATTGGTGATAGTTTTTCATCAATAATGAAGAAACGTTGGAGAAAAAATAATAATAATGCAGTTGAGGTCCTGCTAAGCCAAAGCGGCTTGTCAGCAGGTGACTTTAGTTAAAAATGTTTTTTTTTTAGCTGTGAAGCGTTTTGGACAATAAAGAGCTTAGCAATGTTAACATATCAGCTACCCTTTTAGCGAGTTGCCGATTTAGTGATTAGCCGATTAAGGCATAGCATAGTTAGTTTTCTTCTCGAACGCAGCATAATTTTCATTACATACTGTAAATATTTCTTTATTTGAATGTGCATTGAAGTAGTTAGCACTTATTCGGTGATAGGAAATGTCGCACGAATAAAAAGTAGGGGGAAATGGCACACGTTACAAGTGAGTTTATTTCAATTCTTCAAATTTTATAACATAACTGCGTGAAAGTAAAAAACTGGCAATTTTCCACAAGAATAAAGTTTTACTCGACCGGTTTCGGTGTACAACACCTGATGATGGTGATTGCCAGTTTTCTTTTTCTTTCATGATGTTATTCCACCAAATCAAGCCTGAAACAACGACTTTTATACATACCTTTGATATTTCAATTACTTTATGGGATAGCATTATGTTTTTCGGTAGAGAAGTCCTCTTATAAATGCCAATGCTTCATCATAAATAATCAGGAAGTGCGTAACACAGGGCGTCAAACATTGAGTGTAACTTAAAATAAAATCACAGAGGAGCCGAAAAATATTCTCCAGAGTCATGATTAAACCTATTATTTATGAAACTTATGTATGAATATGGGTTACGGGTTTAGTTGAACTGGAGGCTCCGAGGGTTGAGTTATGGTTTGTGATGTTTTTTCTCTTATTTTTTCAACCTTTTGCTCTTTCGAGTACTTCTTATGCTTAATAATCGCAATTGCTGCGTTCGATATGATTTAACGTTTTTTTATTCAATTTTTCGTTTTAGTGAATAGGATATGTGTTCCCAAAAAATATTTTTAGTAGGCCAACCCTTGACTCGGATATCGCACTACCACAAAACTATTCAAGCAGAATAGATAAAACGGTGGCATCGATGTTGAACATAGATATCCTTCATTCAAACACAGAGGAAAAACTTCCACAAAATAAAGCCAGAAGGTAAAATCTCTTTTCAATTGAACCAGGGCTCATGAAGCCAATCGTCACCCGTCATACCCGTCACCCGAAATTCTATCTAAGAATTAAGTTTTCCATAAAAAAATAGGTCACATCATAGTTTTTGACATCATTCTAGCGAAGTCTCCATGCTAGATGGAGAATGAAATCGTCTAATGAGACAAGAGCTTGCGCGGGTCTCGAGAGCTGACGCATGGTCCAAGGACATGCACTAGAAATCGTAGTTTCTATTTATGAACACGTGGAAGGTATTAAGGCATCGATCCCTCAAGTTTTTTTATTTCTAAATTAATTATAGTTAGAGTTAAACATTTAGAATTCTCCTGTTACTTTATACATCGATGGGAAAACTCTTCAACGGATTGACTAGCCTTGAGAGCTGACGCATGATCTAAGGAGATGCACGTAGGAATCGGAGTTTCTTTTTACGAACACGTGGAAGGTATTAAGGCATGGATCCCTAAAGTATTTTTTTTCTTCGGCCGCAATGGCCTCATTGGGCGAACGACATGATCCAGGCATTCCTTTGAAAAGAATTCGATAGGTCTCTTGAGGCATTTCGTATTCTCCCCCCCAAAAAAAAAGTTCCAAGGATGTTCGGGAAATAATCTTCCACTCGTCTTCCTCGTCCTATCGGCTAGCATTTCGGATTGCCCGATAGTCAACAATATCGACTCGACTGAAGGAAAGTGAAAGGCAGTCAGGAGAAGAGCGCCATGGCAGCGAAGTTTGCTCGTCAGAAATGGGATAGGAAGGAGTGAGCGGATGGGGATGCGATTGGAGAGAAGGGGAAGAGAGCGGAAGAGAGGAACGGTTGATCATAGGATCCATACTTCGGAGGTTCGGAGAGATCCGGGTGTGCAGGGCTATCGGGAAAGCGATGACGACGAGAAGGGATGGAAGGAGCAGGGTAGGGATGGGAATTCCGCATCGCTGTGGAAGTTCCACTGTAGAATGCAAGAAATATATTTGACGCAAAACGCCTAGTAAATCGGCACGAACGGTAAGGAGGGGTGATACAACACAATTCCTTTTCATTATTATTAGGTGATTAGTTAGGTTAATGAAAGTGGGCAAAAAACCTCTAAATATTTACATGAGAAGGGCCCTGTCCACCAATATGTCTTTTTTCATCTCAGTGTACATCCTACACTTCTTCATCCGGTCCATAAAACCATTGTCCTCCTTCCCCGCCCACCCAACAATCTCCCCTCTATCACATCCTTAAGTAACACTTGGCTCCTCATTACTCCTTCCCCCCAAAAACCTACTTTTTCTCTCCAATCTCAATAATTTTACCTTACGTTTTCAAGCAGAAAACAAGAAAATAAACTGATTCCGTTCTTAAGTTGGAGTTGACAAGTATACGGTTTAGTTTATGTTGACTCTTAGAAAGTAAAATGTTACCACCATGAACGAGCTACATGAAAACCTATATTGCTTAAAGCTTTAATCAATCCCAATTTATTATTGACACAGGCATGAATTTTTCTTGGTTTTATTATTTCTAGTCTTACTTGTATTCAATGTTTTTGTCCTGTCTTCCAAGTAAATGAACACCGACTACAGATCACGGACTTATTGTTTGATGATGTTCAAGTAGTTTAATTGCGACAACAGTGTATCGTATTACCTTCAACCGAATACCTTCATCGAAATACGCATTGAAATAATTGCAACTGTCCAATATTTTCTATTTGAACTTAATAAAATAGTAATTATCATGCACTATGATTCTTTTCATTACAATCTATGTTCTTATGCTTTTATAAAAAGAACGGTACACAGTTGATCCCCCCTTGCCTGGCCACAATGTAACCGAATTCATCGCCGGGTGAAGTATGGTCGGTTTACCTGGAAAACATGAGAAAAGTACCATTTCAGAGCTCTAAATCAAACAAAATCATTCTGTGGTATTTTTTTTACGTGAAAGCATTAAAGGGAGAGCTACTCTGTTAGTCATTGTTTTGTAAGACTGAAAGCTTATAAAATTAGTTTTGAGCGTTTCTGCCATATTTCTGTCAAGTGCTCTTCTTCAATCAATCCTGTGAGATTATTTCACTGAAGTAACTGAGACATTATATATATATATATATATATATATATATATATATATATAAACTTTGCCACAGGTGGGGCGGAATTAAACATAGAAACACAAAAAAGAAGAACACTCAAAATATACGTTCTGATATTTCGGCAGCCGGGAAGCTGCCTTTCTCACAGAAGGATTCTGTATTCTTCCTTCTGTGAGAAAGGCAGCTTCTCGGCTGCCGAAATATCAGAACGTATATTGTGAGTGTTCTTCTTTTTTGTGTTTCTATATTTAATTCCGCCCCACCTGTGGCAAAGTTTATTTAAATTATCGCGTGTGTGATTTTCCACTAACTCGTATATATATATATATATATATATATATATACAGATGGTTGTATCTATTCTAAAGTAGTGAAAATAAACTGCAATGTAAAGAATTAACTAGACTTAAAATTCAACCGTATTAATTAAAAATTTATTAATCGAAGGTACAAATCGTAGAAATAAGACCATATTTCCACTATCCCTCTGATATCTTCAGATATGATGAAGATATAAAACTGATACCCAAAACCTTGACAGTGACAACGATATCTAATGCCTACAATAGATTACAAATATATATAAATATATACTTATGGAACACAAAGTCTTGTGACATCCTTGTATCTTCCGATAGAATTAAGTTACTTATAGTTTAGGTCTCTAAAATTAAATTTTGTACTTTACTGGTATTAGTGTTTCATGTTTTAAATACAAACCCTAGTTTTATCTGTTGTATTTTTATCAAATATGCGAGACATTGATCCGGCTTTGACAGTGCAAAACATTACCCTTTCTCTTTTACACTAAGCTATAAAAGTCACAACAGTCACGGATTTCCGCTTAACAGATTATAAGCTTACAAGACCTTCCCAACTTTCCAAAAAGCCCCAGGATATTATCTCTCAAAGCGTTTAATCAAATTTAGAAGCATGGATATAAAAGCAAGAGAGACGAAGACATCTCAGAAGTAGGCGTATTTTTGGATCTCCTTCTTCCTTGTTTAGGTATTCATCTCAAGGAATGTAAAAGTTGTTCTTGTTTTATCGCGCCTTTGATCCACGTGCGATAAATACCTTGGGGCGATTTTCTACAGTTGTTCAATGTCTTGACAATCTGTATAAGGCGTTACATTCTCAATCGTTATCTACAAAGCGTATGGTTTTCCAATTGTTTTGTTGCATGATTGTTATTTTTTAATTTTTTTCTTCGTCGTTTCAACTGTTTTCAGTGAAATTGAAAAAAATTAATCTCGTTTTCTAAAAGGTTCTGGTAATTTCACCGTGAAATGATTGTTATTCCATTTCATTCATCTTTTGGCTACTTTATAAAAAAGAAAACAAGCAACCAACCTGGGTTTTATAAATATAACCTGGGGTTTAATTTTTTTGTTTTTATAGTTGTGTTTTTTAACGTTTTTCTGAGATGAAGTGTTTTTTTATACTTTTGTAGGATTAATTATTGATATTTCTCTCTGATTTTTGGTGCTTACATAAATAATATCATAGATTTGGGTACCTTATATAAAGGATTATTGGGCAATAAGCTCTCCTCCATATTTGAGACGGTCGTTCGGGATGCTGTCTGGTCCTGGAATGTTCCTGTTCTTCGGTTGTCGTGGTTGTACGATGTCTATTTTTACGTTGTAATTTATATAAATATTGGTTTCATTCCTCTCAAAGTGATATTGTCCTAACTGTACAGATGTGTATGGTAGCTTAACCATGTTTCTTCAGTTATATGTTTGGGTTCTATAAGTGTATTGAGTTCTTTTATTTGCGTCCTAATCCGTCGTCATATTTGCTCTTGAAGACTGTGGATGTCACTGTTAATTATTTTGGAGAAAAAATTTCCTAATTACCGGTCTTAATTTGCCTGAACAGTGTTTTTCTTTCATTACAAATATTTTGGTGTTGTTCATCTACATCTACATACTACCCCGCAAGCCGCCTCAATAGGCGTGTGGCGGGGGGTGTTAGGACACCAGCCGTTTACATATAAAAAGGAAACGCTCTATGAAATTACGCCTTGCATTTATTAAAGTCCCTTATTGTTCTGGGGAAAAACGAATTCCCATACCTATCCGTTCAGCAAAATATCTCGCTTAATTTATCGTTTCTGTCGGACCTGGAAATATAGTGGGGTTCTAATATGATGTTCTCCGTGTCGCTCTGAAAGATATCTATTCTCAATTGCTCAAGTAATCTAAGCCTAGCGCGCAGCCTCCGAGTCTCTAGCGGCTCCCAGCCTAATTTTTTTAACATCTGCGTAACGCTGTCTGTACGCCCGTAGCAGTTTTTGACGAATCGCGCAGCTTTCCTTTGTATTTTATTAAGTTCCCGAATTAATTCTTTCTGCACCGGATCCCATATGCTTGCTGCATATTCAAGGTGTGGCCGGACGAGTGCGAAATAGCACCTCTCTTTTACTTTTTCATCTGAGAATCTTCCCACAATACGCTTGACGAATCCTAGCTTCTTCAGAGCTCTGCCACAAATATTTCTTATATGTGTTCCCCACGATAGGTTTGAGGTTATCGTAACTCCCAGATACTTAACTTCATCTGTCGCCTTTATCTTAACGCCATCCACAGCATATACACGGGGATAGTTGGACGACCTCCGGAAGAAATGTACCGCCGCACATTTGCTCAGATTAAGTTCGAGTCCCCACTCTTGGCTCCACACATGAACGTTGTTTAAATCCGATGATAGAATTTCAAAGTCAGAGTGATCATTAATTTCGCGATAGATGACAGCGTCGTCAGCAAATAAACGTATTTTACTGATAATTCGAGAGCATAGATCATTTATGTATATAATGAACAAAAGGGGGCCGATTACGCTTCCTTGTGGAACACCTGATGTCACTTTAACTGCATCAGAGCTAATTCCGTAAAGTACTACTTTTTGCTTACGATCACTCAGAAAGTCGCGTATCCAGTTTACTACTGTTTCGTTTAGGCCGCATGACTGTAATTTGTATAAAAGTTTGTTGTGAGGTACCGTGTCGAAAGCTTTCTTAAAATCTAGGAATAATGCGTCCACTTGTGTTTTCGATTCACCAGATTTGAGAACGTCATGAAGAAAGAGCGCGAGCTGTGTTTCACATGATCTACCTTTCCGAAAGCCGTGCTGACAGCCATGGAGGAAGTTACGACTGTCCAGGAACGTCATGATATTGCTAACGACGATATGTTCGAGTATCTTGCCTATAATAGACGTTAATGAAATTGGTCGATAGTTCCCTGGGTAATGTCTGTTTCCCTTTTTGAATATCGGTGTAACGTTTGCAATTTTCCAGTCTATTGGTATCTTTCCTTCAGACAATGACTTCCTGAATATTATGTCTAAGAACGGTGCGATCTGTGGCGCTAATTCCTTGAGGACACGCGCGGGTATTCCCTCCGGACCCGGAGATTTACTATTTTTTATCGACTGTAGCTGTTTAGTTATCCCATCACATTGAATAGTGATTTCTTTCATCGGTTCCTCAGTGAATGAAATGTCGAAATAACATGGAGTATCGTCTGTAGTGTATACACTTTCGAAGTGGGAATTTAACGTGTTAGCTTTGTCAATATTATCGGTGACAAGTTTGCCATCTTTATCAAATAACGAATCTACGGTTGAAGATTTTCCCTGAAGCTCTCTCGCATATGACCAAAAAGATTTCGGATTTTCTTCGAGTAAGTCACCAAGTACTTTTTTCTTGAAATTTCGCAATGCAGTACGCATTGATTTCTTGGTTTTTGAGCGTTGTGCAGCGTAACTTTCTTTTGCTTCAAGTTCCTTCGATTTGTCACCTAACGTAATGGACTTTTTGAATACGTTGTACAGTTTTCTCTGTCTCTTAAGGTCCCTCCTAACATCATTGTTATACCAGCGAGGTTCTTTACTATCACATTTCAATTTTCGCGGAATATATTCGTTGATTCCCTGGCGTAGAATTTCTAAGAAATATTTCCATGATGCATCAGTGCTTTTGTCCTCTGTTTTAGCTACGAAGTCAGTGTACGAATCATTAAGCATCTCGCCAAATTTTATGAAGTTGCATTTATCAAATAAATAAATATTGCGTTTCGGTTTTACAGCTGACTCTACTTCAAGTTTTAAGGCTGCAAAAATTACTCTGTGATCACTTATGCCATCAATAATATCGAGTTGTTTTATCAACCTAGGATGGCTTACTGCAAAAAGGTCTAATATTTTATTTCCTCTCGTAGGCTTGTCGACTACTTGGGCGAGTGAGTGCTTAGTAAGTGTGTTGAGTAAGATCTCGCTGATTTCCCTATTCCTTGAATTTGGCTTTACAGTGTAAGAATCCCAATTTATAGATGGCAGATTAAAATCTCCCCCAATAATGATTACACTTTTACTGTCTCTCAAAGTAAATGCGGATATTTGATTTTCTAATTGGTAAATAATATCAGCTTCGGAGTTTGGAGGTCTATAAAAAGAGCAAACATGTATACTCCTTTTGTTTCGTTGTTTAATTGTACACCATACGCTTTCTATTTCATTATCAGTTATTTCATGGGCGGTGCTGTGTAAATGTGATTTAACTGCTATAAAAACTCCGCCTCCTGTCCTATCGCTTCGATCGCATCTGTAGATTTTATATCCTGGAGAAAAAACTTCGTTGTCACTTATATCCTCTGTAAGCCAGCTCTCCGTTCCTATGACCACGTCTGCGTCCTGAAATATATGCTCGATTTCAGCGCGCTTGTTTTTAACGCTACGGCAATTAACTACTACAAAGTTAATGTCATATTTTGTCGATTGAGTGTCGGTTGGTTCTTTTCCACGCTTATGGGTATTAGGTGGGCGAATTTCACTGGAAGTGCTTATTACATTTGATATAATTTCTTTCGCTGGAGTACGCGTTTTGGGAATATTGTCGCTATTTTCCGGCTTTAGTCCTTCTAAGTTTACTTGGATGTGAACATTTTTGCAATGCGGACTTCCTCGGAGGCTACGTTCGGTTAAATCTTTACAAATCCCACTAGATGACCTACCCTCTAGTCTAAAAAATATCTACAGTGCTCAAAAATCCTACGAGCCACCCGTTCAGACGCCTCGTTGGAATAATGCACCCCAGACGAGTTGAGGGGAGCCCGGCACGATCTAAGCACCGGCCGAAGATCCACGAACTCTGCCCCAATGCTCACACAACATGGAGACTTCAGTGCACGATATTTGAGATTTATTGGGTTTCTTGTTAAATTTGTCTATGGTGTATGTGCCAAGTGCTTCACCCACTGCATGATATTGCTTTCCAACCTATTCCAGTTGGCATTAACATGTTCTTTATCGATAATTGTGTTTCAATCAATTTTTCATTTCAACCTGTTCTGATAAATGGTTTTAACGAGTCAGTAACCCTATGTTTATTTTGTGTTCCTTTTCTTCTGATTTTATTTATTTTCTTAGCTTTGTTCGCTGAATTTAAATGATTCATATCTTGTTCGGAGATATTCGTGACTTCCACAAATGTGGCACCGAAATACGTAGAAATTGACACGAGAAAAAATCGGTCCGGTACCGCGCATGGAACCACGGTCCTTTGGCTTGAAGAACCTATGAAAACCTGGGTAGCGTGGTACTCTACGCATTGACCCGGCATGCAAAAGGTCCGTGGTTCGATCCATGATCGTGGCTTGTGTACAGCCATCAAGCTCCTTCAGAATACGTATTATAAAATGTTAGCTATTGGCCACCGAGTTATTAAAAATTACATCATTCATATTTGGCGCCTTTAGATTCGTGGACGACCAGGCGTTGATCAGTAGATCATCGAAGGGATTGCAAGCATTAGTAAATGCATTAGATAAGCAATGCGAGAAATACGGAATAAAGATTAATCATGAGAAAACAAAAGTAATGAGATTCTCTAGGGCAAAGAAAGCGATGCTGGTCATAAAAGTAGGACACATACTGGAGCAAGTAGAACTATTTAAATACTTGGGTAGTACGCTAGAAGAAACAGAGCATAGTAGCAAAGACGTTAGGAGGAGAATAGCGCTAGGGAAAGAAGGGTTCAATAATAGAAGGGAGCTGATGACGGGGACCTTAAGTAAGGATCTAAAAAAGAGGCTGGTGAAGAGCTTGATACGGAGTGTGGCATTGTATGGGGTAGAAACGTGGACCTTCAGAAAGGAAGACGTAAATATACTGAAGGCGTTTGAGATGTGGGTGTGGAGGAGGATGGAGAAGGTCCGTTGGACGGAGAGAAAGACGAATGACGAAGTAGTTGACCTAGTTGGTGAGGAAAGGAAACATGTGGATGAGATTAGGGGAAGGAAGGGTAGGTGGCTGGAAGGGGTAATGAGGGATGATGGTTCGCTGAGGCCGTGATAGAGGGAAGGATTTTGGGCAAGCGGGAAAGGGGGAGAGAGAGAATAGGTTTTATGGACGGATGAAGACAGGTAGGAGTTACGCTGAGATGAGGAAAGAAATACTAGGGGTAGATAGGGCACTGCACGTGTAAGAGTCTGTTGGATTTTCTCTGACTTTCATCATAGCCTACCTTTCACCGGTAGATTACTCAGATGATGATGATGACTAAAAATCAAACGAAAAATCTGTAATCGTGGATGCGATTATCGAAGTTCTTTTGTTGCCTAGCTACCATCAACTCCACCACCAATCTCTTTTGGAGTGTGCTGCCTTGTGCGCACGGGTATGAAACGAATATGCAAGTGCGTTGTTGTGTGGCGAAGTGAGCAGTACACTAGAGCGAATGGGATGGTCCCTCTGGTGCTGAACATGACGGAAGGAAACATCGAGGAGTAGATATATCGATAATATTAAAAGTACTTAAGCCTCAGATAAACACAGGAGTTGACTCCTATCTGATCGATTTATATCGAGTCGACTGATGTTCAACTCCACTTGGAACCACAACTACGATGGCGGCAACTCCATCCAAGTATCGAATTCCGCCACTAACGATGGCGAACTTCTATAGGAGTAGGTATGATACACGTCCAAGTTCAACTTCCAAGTGGATTCGTAAAGGAGTCAGCTCCTGTGTGTAATCGCCGCTTTATGTTCGCTTTGAATACATTGAAGTTAAAATATCGAATATATAAAGTATATATATATATATATATATATAACTTAATTAGTAGTGGTATTGGCCGGGTTAGTATAAAATTTAAGTGTCACTGAAATATCTGCCTTTAATGGCACGGAAGGCTTTACGGTATTTTTAACGTGACACCATTCCTGTAGCTACCCTTCGTCTGGTTACCCATCTACCCATCCGAAACATCTGGTATGAGTGGCCCTACCGGGAGTAATTATCATTGCTCCCACCAGTCCAGCTCTATGAGCCATTGAGAGGCGCAAGCACTTTCACCGCGTCAAGTTTATAATCCGAGTGAATGTCAGTTCAATGAATATATTGCCCCTATTTTTTGGATAATCATGTGCATGTTCCCAAAGTCTTTTACGTATGAATATTTTTTCGACATAAGAACCTCTACTTTCTTCGACCACAAATAATTTAGTTAAGGATATTGTTTTGAAGCATTGGACGAATTTCACTAATACTCCAAAACATTAATAAAAATTAATTATGAATTTTTTCAAAATTTTGCTCAAAACATGTTGATAATTCGATGTAATGATCTTTTTTTAGCCTCTCTAACTACCGTTAACTTAAAAGAATTTAGTATTTTACTTCTCTTGCGGTGGGTTTATACTGGCAAGTTTATTGCGCAAGTTACTTGTAGAAAGCAACTTTCGGCAAAAATTGCAAGTTCGAACGGCTCTGCAAGTCCGTGTGAGGAACTTTTAAAACTTTCGGCAATTAGCTCACAGAATTGATGTTTTCAGTGTAAACGGCTACCAATCTGTTCCTGCACTAACTTATGAAAACGTTTTCCTCCGCAAGCTCTTGCAGAAGGTACTTAAAATAAGAATGAACTTGACAGTGTAAACCCATATTTATTTTTTATTACCTTAATCTTTAATTACAGTAACTTAAATGTCATCGGTGAAAGTAATGTTTTTTCGGCAGTGTATTCTCATTTGTTTTGACCCACGTAGTCGAGAGCCAAACCCCTTTCCCACAACCCGGCCGCAAAACCCACCACTGAAGTCGGGAGTTCAAGTAGGCGCGAAAATTCCTCCATCCGCGTTCCGATCGTACCTCGAATTCCCACGCGACCGCATTGCCTGAGGTTCTTGTCGTCGAACTGCGTGTTATGCCCCCCTTGCTAACCCGACCATCCACCCTTCCGCACGTGTACATGGTCAACTTTCCTTGCTGCCCTAAAAAAAAGAGGTCCCTTTCCACGACAGCTTCTCACACCATCCTCGTTTTACTGCCTACAACAATCCTCTTCCGGTGAAACAGTTTCATGTCTTCTGCGTCTGTCTTTCCCCCCAGTTCTGTCATTCCTTTCTTTCTTTTTCACAGGTTTTCTGGGTTTCTTTCCCTCGCTTTTCGTCTTTAGTCGGTGTCCCTATGGAGCAAAGGTTTTGTACACGAGTATAGTGTAGCAGATACGTACGGAAATGTAATACGTAGTGGAATTGTAAGACGTAGTGGAATTGTATTGAAAAAAGGTTTTGGCCCAATGTTTGTTATACAATCAAATGACTTACTTAAACGATAAATTGTGTACCTTGGAGCAATGAAAAACTCTGCACTGTCTATGTTTTACGACTTTAATAAAAAAATTAACAAACTGACAACAATCGCGGGTACGATTATCGACGTTCTGTTATAATTAAGCGCATCCGCAGGGCACAATGTTCCAATTATGAAATTTACTATGCGTAATATTTATATTTTTGTCTGATACACATTTTTAAGAGTATTAAAATCAAATAATATCTTATTTCAATATTTATCATTTATCAAAGCCAGGCTAATTTAAATTAATATTGTAGTACCTTTTTTATAACCACGGGGCATATTCCTGAGTAGACCTTTGCGCTGTAAGATACGCCCGAATTCGACAGCAAATTTGAGTAACGTTTTTCTTTCATTTTTTTGGGCCCACTTCCTTAATACTTGATTTATCTAGCGATTTTCCACCGTATTTCTGTTTTGTTAAAACCGTCTTTAAAGACATTTTCGTTTTTGTATTGAAAAAACACTCACATATACACTTAACATTTGTAGGTACTTAAAGAAAACATGCAGTTCAGTTCAAGAAGAGAGCATTTGACAAATAAATTTCAATTAAAGATTAATCATAACTGTCAAGGACAGCAATAGAAAATTTGACTTTTACGCATGCATTTTGATCATCCATGTGACCAACTACAGGGAGAGTTAAAATCTCGTAAACATCTGCTTGACACATCAGATAACACAAAAATGTTTACGAGATTTTAATTCTCCTTGTCCGTAGTCACCTGTATAACCGAAATGCATGCATAGTAGTCAAATTTGCTATTGCTTTCAATGACAATTTGGATTTACTTTCAATCTAAAAATAATGCAATTGTTAAGCGTGTACAAGATGGCAGCCTCTTCCCGACCAAAGCCACGATATTGCGGTCTTCAAGAACCACTACGTTCTCTGCCACTGGCTTGAACTCGTCCAAAGTCGTTAATATCGGACTGAATTCGAGCGGCGGTAACGCCTCGAAAGCGGAGCGAGTGGCAGTCAGTCTGGTTTGCCATGAGAGAGACATTGGTGGGCGGTGGGAGGAAGTTTGAAGATAAATTTGAGCAGAGAGCGGGACAAGGTGGGAGGGCGATCGAAATGAACCGGGAGAATGGGCTGTGAATAATTGAAAATACTCGTCTCCCAACGCGTTCGTTCCCAACTCGGGATTATCGATGAAAGGGGATGACTGACGGCCCTCGCGCGCGCCAAGGAGTTTCTGTGGCCACCTCTTCCGACAATGCGGCTCTCCTTTCCCTTATCGCTTCACAGCCTCGTCATAAGTTTCTGTGGGTCCCATTTATATAAAGAAACCGCCGTCCAACAAAAAAAGAGATGTCTCGAACTGATCGCGAGTTCTTTTCCGACGTTTCCACTTCCTCTGTTTGGATTAAAAAGAGAGGGGGAAGGATGTCTCTTCTCCTGGGAGGCCGTGATAAAATTCTGTCCAAACAACTCGAAAATTGAATCGGTTGAGATTTTCCCGTCACGATAGCACGAAGGGTTTCTGAAACCCCCGACATTTTAGAACTTTCCGGAATGGAGACTTGGAAATTGTGTTTCCCAACGATTCCCGATATTTACCTTAATCGTAATATATATTTGAGTCATAGATTATTATTCAAGACGTGTCCTGGGCACGTTTAGTATATAGAGCTCGGAGAGAATGTAGCCATGTGTGTGGCGTCTAGCGGAGGTATACCTAACCAATCGTCATTTTTTGTGTTCGTCCGCCTGAGATGTTTAATTGTGAAGCTCCACGCCTGTTCATGCATATATGACCTTGTTGTGATATTGCCGTAGCAAATGTTGTATCGCATCATTATCCCTCAAATATTTGTGTTCTATCTTCATTAAACTCAAAGCTACGAGACCGCTACTCTTCTAACACACGAACTGTCTTGCAAAGGGACAGAGCTCCTCTCATGGTAAAATGGTTGACGTCAAAACAAAGCATGACGAGGCAGGAGGTTCTTAAATTGAGTTCGTTTGGAACTTCATGAACTTGGCACAGGAAATTAAGTATAGGAAACGGAAGGCACTTTGCCCATGATTATGTCACAGAGTGGTGAAACGCTTCGTGCCACAGAATTAAATCTGTGGAAGATTACTAAGTGTTTTTTACACGACTGCCCAAAAAAACGGAGTGTTATGTTTTTAGACTCTGGCTATGTACGAGGGCGAATCAGAAAGTCTTTGCCCCTATTTTTTATTAGGCAAAGTACGGCTGTAAATGCAAAGTCAACATATCCATTCCCAGCGGTGGACCTTTCTTGGCCCGGCAGTATCTGTTTGTTTTCTATGGAGCAAGGGACGATGGCCCATCGAAATCCACAGAGAAATGCAGCCCACATACGGGGAAAATGTCTCGCTTTGAGAAGTGTGAGGTGGTGGTATTGTGAGTTCACACAAGACCGAAAAGACTTGCATGATAATGAGTGTGGCCACGTTCTTCGCTGACGGACGACATTTCCCGCGTGGATGCAATGGTGGAAGCGGATCGGCGTGTGCACCTCAAGGACATTTCCCGGGAGCTTAGCACTCCGTATGGGAGTGTTTACGACATCGTTCACGGGTCCTTAGGGTACTGGAAGGTTTCATGTCATAAATAATAGGGGCAAAGAGTTTCTGATTCGCCCTCGTATGCATGAATGTTTGTTCCAAGCTAGCAACTTAATGACTGTGCCGATTTTGATCTACAAGCACGTTTTTGGACCGCTACGTTCTGGGAATGTCATAAGTTACATAATCACTCACTCAGTGATTCAACCCGGAGGTTGGTTTTTGACAGGTGAGAGTAGAGCTCACCCCGGACTAAGCCACAGGCGCGTAAAATTCACACATTCAGGGCCAGTTCCTTTCCCTGGGCCATCTCGCACTCCGAGGATTTTTTTTCTCCAGGGGCGTCCAAAGGCTTCACCCAGATTTGAACCCGGGACCCTTCGATCAATAGCCAAGCGCTCTACCCACTAGGCCATTTGGCCTGGATAAGGTTACATAATAATAATATAAAAAAATAATTAAAAAATAATACAATTATTAAAAAATTAAAAAACACGAATGTTAAAAAAGGCAATAAAAATATAAAAATAGCACTAAATTGATAAAAATATTAAAATTATTGAAAAAGTAAAAACCACGACTGCAAAAAATAGCACGAAAAAGATAAAAAAAATTCAATGCAGTCGGTGGCAGTCTGTATATCTGTATATATTTGTTATGTTACACTGTCTAAACAGCCCCCGACTGCATTGAAAATTATAGTCGATGGTCAAAGTTCCCCAATTGAAAAAAGGCATACCAGGTGACGGATGTGGTTGCAGATTACCAGATACCTTTTCGTAATAAAGATTATTAAGAGATATCAATGAACATTTATTCAGCAAAGCGAAAACCAATCTAGTTTTTATATTTTTAGTGCTATTTTTTGCAGTCGTAGTTTTTAATTTTTTAATAATTTTATTATTATTCATTATTAATATCGACAACTTCTACCAGGTCCAGCCTGAAACATTTTTATTTATTCGAATATTATATTAGCTGGTGGATTATTTCTTTGAGTTTGATTTAGCATTAACTGTTATTAATTTTCTCTAAATATGTTCCTGATATTTTTGAATATTCCAATCTCCAATATTGAGACAGCAATATCCGTTTATTATGTGTGTTAGATTCAAATATAGTTATACTGCATGGGGGCACTCATATCATACTAAGAGGCTTCTCCGGTTGCAGAAATAGGCTCTGAGGAAAGTAATTGGTGTGGGAAAGCATTGCAGCTGGAGGAATTTATTTTAGGAAGTAAACATCTAAACCCTACCATATATTTATATTTATGTTATACATATTAAGGAACGACACTCCCCCTTTATCTTCATTTGAACATGAATCTTCATAATAACTGTACCAAGAATAAAAAAGGTTATAGATTCATGTTTCACAACATTGAATTATACATCAAGATTCCTATATATGCTGTTGTGCTATTATTTAATTCTTTACCTGCCGAGATTAATGAAAGTACACGTGTAGTGGATTTCTACGCGCAGTTAAATATTTTATATTGATGGCGCTTATTACTTAGTAAACGACTTAATGCAGCATGACTATACATTGCAGCAGATTAACAAGTGTACTGAATTGTCCTATAATTGTGTACAAGGGATCAATAAAGATCTATCTATCTATCTATATGAAACTCTAATACCCTAAAAACACCTCGAAATTAACCTAACGAATTAAAAAGCATGTCTTGATACAAAACATCTTTTATTGTCGCCTCTTTATCATTTTACTTCTGGTAATAAGTTTTTGAACGGATATTGCCAGATCAACATATTTATATCTCAATGGTCTCGATCTATTTTAAATTTTTATTCGTAGTATTTTTCACTCGATTAGGTTATTCAGGATTTTTTATATTTTCAGTAGCTCCTAGCGTTCTTCCGAAATTTGGTTATTAGCCGTGTAATTTTTCCACTATTGTTAAGCTCTTCAGAACCTTGAAAGTTCTTCAGGACTAGCCGTGACAGTAAACTTAATGGAGCGAGCCGATGATTAAAGAAATAAATAAAGAATGATGCATTCGTATGTTTCGGCCTTAATTCAGAGATTGTCTATTTCAATGAAATGGTTGAACACGGTAAATTTCTAATAAATAGTTTAATTCGGTAATAACTAGCCTTTAGCACATAGGCACCATCTTCAGGCACTTGCCTTCCAATCTTGTGTAGATAAATGTGTCTTCAGGTTCCGAAACATGACGGGTATGCGTTTGAAACTAGTCGGTTCCGAAACTGACTAATTGGTTGGCATTTGGTACTTCCAGCATTTCACAAAAAATGAGGAAAAACATCAAGAAACTGAAAGGGTTTTAGTGTTTTTCGTCGTATTGGTTGAACATCGATAGCTTTCACGGGTTTCGCGCCGGTTTTCATTATTAGGAACTAACGTTTCAATGGATAACTCAGCCGTCGTGATGAGGTTTAAGGCAGAGCTAACCATGATGACGATGGATGAATTACCTATTGAAACGATGGTTCCTTTAATTTTAACCCGATGTGTAGGGTTACCATGCGTCCTCATTTATGCGGACACGTCCGTATTTTCGACTTTTTATGTAGCGTCCGCTTACACGATTTTTGCTAATGTCCTCATTTTTTATTTTTTGGAAGTAAGATCTTTTGATTTTTGTTTTCCTCTCGTATCATCAACTAGTGACATAGATTTTTATATCGATTATTGAATTACACCGTAAGCGATGTGATAGGGTGCTTTCGATTGAGGGCTATAGCCATCTGTCGCCGGCGCCGCGGTGCTTTCGATTTACCTGAATCCTGAATAGGTGCTCGAATCATTTATGGCGCTTCGTGGTATGCTATTTTCTCTGTACAAAAACTTAAATGAACTGTTGATAGATGGCACTACTGGTCTACAATGGGTTGGTACCGTGTTGATCAGTCCCGTTGAGGGTGCCTTCATTTTGAGGTTTCAAAATATGGTAACCCTACCGATGTGAGACCCGAGAAAATTATATTAATTGAACCCTTCGGTACTGGAGTCACCTTTTGGAGCATCCGCATTCTCGTGGCATCTGGAAGACTCTGCTTGGGAATAATTAAATACAATAATAGAGGAGGTTAATCGACTACCAATCAAGATGACAGACGGGGTTCATCAGTACGATCCAAAACACAACAACAATGCCGCCCAATTTATTGATTAGTTAGGTAAATTAATCGACTCCCAATCTGAGGGTCAATGGTCTGAGACTAAGTGATGGCAAATATTTGGGAAGAAACATCTGAAACGAAAATTCCCTACACCCTACATGCTACCCAAAAAACTACCCGGCTCCACTGCTGAGAGTCAGCAGTCTCAGCATAAGACACTGATGACACAGACCACGAAGATCAGTCAGGTATCAACTGCCACAGCTTCGGGCGAGAGTGAAAAATCACGGAATCGCCCGAAGTCATGCGATGTTGAAGGCAACGAGAAACCACCACATTAATCTCCGAGGGCAACGGCCTGCCACGATGGAAACACCGGTTCCCGAACAGTCACCGAAGTTAAGCATCGTTGGGCTCGGCTCGAGTTTGGAGGGGTGATCCTCCGATTCGTCCGAGTGCTGTTGCCTCTGTCTGCACGTGGCAGACAGTATGTGCAAAATGACCTTAGCCGTCGAAGCACGTTAAACAAAAATACTACTGCTACTATTAATCTCCGAAGAAGATACAGCCGTGCAGTCATATGAAGGGAACGTTGGAGTGCTGCAGTCAATCTTAGGATTGAACGACCAACGGCCAATGATGATGAACAAAAAAGGCAAACTTTAAAAAATATTTAATGAGTCACGTAATACTTACGTGATAAGTAATATGCATAAAACGTGAGCATATATAGGTACCTTTTACGATTATGCCAACACCACCTTATTTTTTTGTTACATTTGTCATGATTTGTGCGGTTATGCCACATACATAAAAACATCAGATTTATCAATGCAAGGAATGCATAAGTAATTTTTATGATCTAAACTGGTATACGTTTTTCAGGAATATGTGTAAAATATTGTGCAAAAAAAAATTATTTATTTTATTATTGAATGGAGTCGTCTTGAATTTGAAACGCAAGTACTCGCGTGGTGGTTATCAGACTCGAAGACATTGAGAAATCAAAATATAATTACGCTCCTTTGGAAAACTTGCCCAATAACATATAAAAATAAATTGGGAGGAATATTTGAAAGTAAATGTAGATGGGGGCTTTAAGGGCCAAAAAATGAATTAAAAAATAAATTGGAAGTATCTGGCGTCCACCAAATGCATTGCGAGTACGGAATTGTAATACAACTTGGTACTAACCTGTCGTAAATCTAGGTTGTGAACGAGCAGTTTCGTAATTATTTCTCGGAACATTTCCGAAATATTCTTTTTATAATGAATATTTTTGTTGTTATTTATTATCATTCCTCATTATTATTGTTACAAATTTAGTAGAGGTGTTTATGGGTTGTTTGCCTTCTAAAAGACTTAGAGTGTTTTTGAGAAACATAGGGACTGGTGAAGGTCGTGACGCCAATTTACTTTCCAAACAATATTTTCTTGAATATTTAGCGTTTATTTCGCATTTATTTGGAAAATAATACCTTGGGAACCAATTGTCAGTGAGGTCATGCCTTGCAAAATCATTATGTAAAAATGCCAGCCAGTTGTTTGTTTGTGAGTTGTGTTGAAGATTAGTATTTGTTGCTATTTTAGCGTGGAAATCGGTTTGAAGGTAGAAAGGGGGTAATTATTTTGGTCAAATTCGGTGAAGTATTTAAAAGGGGTGCTGACAGTGATGGAGTCATTTATTATTTCAGATCGTAGAAAATGTTCATTCCGCACCTATCATGTGTAATGAAGAGAGAGAGATAGATCGTGTGAGTCCTGAAAGAATAATAGAAGAGTAGTTAGAACTAATCCAGCTAAACCTGCCCTGACCGGTGGTCCACCGAATGTAAAAATATTCCTCAACTCTAAGACTAACTATCGTACATCCCAACATGGAGCGAATCATGCCCACGCAACACCTTCTCTTTTATCGTCTCTTTCGATTTATTTTAACTTCCGTTGCTTCCTCGTTCATCCTCGTCCTTCTTTCTCCTTATTTTCCGCCTTTTCATTTCCCACCCTGTCCCGTTCTCCAATCCTTCAAACAAACCAACCATTCACTTTCACTTCTCTTTGACATCTCTGGAAGTTTCAATTTTCCTGCTACGGGGATATTTATTTTTATCCTCTTTTGAGCCGCTTTTCAATGGAGTAGATTCTATGTAGTAGTCTTTTAATGGCCTCTGTTTCGGCTCAGGCGAGCAAAAGTTGGGCGCCTAATTGAAAGAAAGACTTATTTAAACGAAATGATATAATTATAATTCCTGGAAGGGATAATTATTCTTAAAGTATTAAGTGTGACATGGTACTGTCAAATAATTTAGATTATTTCTAATCTATCAATAACTTCCACCGTGATTTTTACACATTTTTTCAAGAGATTATTTGGTCTCCCAAGTGACTTTTATGAGCTTCTTTTTGTATTCTTCATATTCTTATTTTATAAAGTTCATCATTTTTGTTATTTGTTGTATGCTTCTTGAGCATTTTTCGAGGTTGGAAAATGTAATTTTGCAGTTAAGTTTTGTGATACCTTTTGCGACCTCTTAAAGTAAACCTAAATTTGTTAATACAAACCCTTGAGGTATACTACATACATTAAGATTTCTGCTGGTTAAGGTTGAAAATGGTTGCATTACTTATTTTTATAGCTATTTCCAATCAGCTGAAATATGTAATTTCTCGTTACCTGACTTAATTGCCTTTCAACCGAGCGCTGCTGAAAAAGGACGTTTCCACTTTTATGGGGAGTTACTAGTTAGGGGAAGACAGGGTAGGTAGCTAGAAGGGGTAATGAGAGGCGATGTTATGCTGAAGGCCGTGATAGAGGGAAGGATGTTGGGTAAGCGGGGAAGGGGAAGGAAGAGAATCGGTTTTATGGACGGGATGAAGAAAGGTAGGACTTATGCTGAGATGAAGAAAGAAATACAAGAGGTAGAAAGGGCACGGCACGTGTAAGAGTTCGTTGGATATTCTCTGACTTTCATCACAACCTACCTCTAACCGGTAGATTACTGTAATGAAATGAAAACTAGAAATGTTTCACGGAGAAACTTCCTTTCGACTATCAAAGAAGCTTAATACTTGTTTTTTCACGTTTTTTTAAAATAAGTTGTAAAATTTGGAAAATAGCCATCGCATGTACTGTTATCATGTGCATTGTTGTAAAACTTATAAAATAACGTACAAATTTATCTCGAACTAAATTTCACGTGACCAATGGTGACCCTGGATAACTTAATCGCTGGTGATAATTTTGAATGGATTGATTACGACGTGTGTCCTTGGTATTCCTGACATCTGAAAGAAACTACTAATTTTGGGATCGGTCACATGGAAATATTTTTCATGGTGATTGGCCGAGATCGAGCATAAAAGAATGTTGTATAACTAAATCATAGCATTGGAAAGGACTTATGAAGTAAGTGCAGCTGTAATTTACAAAATCCACGAGGAAAAATGGAAAATAAAATGGGGTGTGTTTGGGGATAAACATTTTCTCGATGATGACCGGCAAAATTTCAGTGAAAAGAAGTTGCTGAAAGTCTCATTCATTTTTCCCTCCAAACATGATGTCAGTCTCTCACATGAGACCCTATGAGTGGGGGTTTATAACGATTTTTGCTTCTTACTTTATCGTGCAGGGGGCCATGAAAAATGATCATTTGCAAATCATCTCTTAAAGATTCCAAAAATTGCCAGAGATATAGGAGTCTATAGTTGAGTGGACAGGCAACCTTCCCATTTCGGCCGTGACGTAATTTCATCCATCGCTTCTTCCCTCTTCTTCCCGATACATTCTAAAAGATGCCTTAAAAAGGCTTTTGTGAAGATGTCCACTTCTGCCGAAAATACAACAGTATAGATTTAGAAAATGCTTTGAAAAAATATCCGTCTTCACCTGGAGTAGAACCACAGGCCTTAGATCGATGGGTGAAATAACGTCAGAGGTCGTTTTGTGGAGACAGAAACAAAAATGCAACTTTCTACGAATAGTTATTGTTTATTAAGCCTTAATATTTCGAATCAACTCCGTAAATCTATATGAAAACATGTGCAAATTTTATTTCAATGGTATAGCATCGGAAAAGCATTCGAATTGTAATCCCCCATTGTCAGTTATATCTATTTCCCTTTTTCCTGTAGCCTTGAGTCCTTCAGTGCCTTCCTAATTATTTATAGGACATATATTATCCAAAGCGGTTAAATTTCTATGGTGTTTCGAAATTTTTTGAAACTTTTCTTCCGGATTCCCTGTTTAAAGGGATGACGATGCGGTTAAAGTAACTTCTTTTCCCAGAAGAATGAAGACTCCGAAATACAAGACGAGAAACAGAAATACGTGAAAAGGGAATAAAAAATACATACCTTCACGCCGTTACTCTCGGGTCAAAATCAGAAGTTATTAAAATTGGTAAGGCTATAGATTTAATTTGTTAGTAATTTTAAAAAGTTTAATTCTTTAAATATTCTTATCATTTATATTAAAGAGAGCTATTGATAATATCTTTTATGTACAATTACTTCATTTCCGAAATGAAGGCACGAGGAAACGTGTACATGAATTCCAATGTTGACTCATGAGTGATGAAAAGACTCCAGTAAATTTTTTAAAAATTTGAATACATGTTATCTATTAAAATCTGAATATCCTTTTATTATGGCTCACGATATAATTTCCGACTATTGTATGCAAATAGGGTTTTTATTTGATCTCATAATTCATTAGTTCAGGATATATTACTGTGTAGGTTGTCAAATTTGATGTTTTCCCGGTAAATTACTTATGTGAATTGCTCTTTGGCTTCACCCCGGGTCAGATCTTCCATGGTGGCCGACATTTCGATGGTAGACTCTCGCATCGTCTTCAGGGCTGATTGATGAAGACGATTGGAAAGTCTCTCATCATTCATCAGCCCAGAAGACGCTGGGATTGAAACATCGGCCGTCACGGAAGACCTAACCCGGTGTGAAACCCGAGAACAATTCACATCAGTATGCGTTATCCTTAAACTTTCAGTTATGCACCACCTGTTATGGATACTAATGAAAGTAAGTAAAAAAGTAATGGATACTAATGAAAAGTAAATCGTGAATTTACATGATGGCATATTGATCATGGCTTCTCAGAAGCGCTTGGCAAATTCATCTCGTCAATCTAACTTTTTGAACTTGTATTCGTAAAAATCTAAAATTGCATATATGTTATTTCAAAAAATTTGAAATATCAATTAATTGCTGATTAGTAGCGAGGTAGTTTTAAAAAATATTTTTATCTTTTAATTTTAGGACAAAATCTAATCTAAAGATTAAATCTCAAGAATGATTCAAGTCTCGATGAAACTTTATAAAATGAAAAGATAGCGTTTTCTGAGTAAACTCTTCTCGGGCTCTCTACCTGTTTAAACTATTCATATACGCCAAACCGATGGAAAACCCGAGAAGAGTTAACTAATATTTTTCGCCGGGAAAGTGTTATATCCTTCTTCGATAGTGTTTTCCTTTCTGTTTCTAAACTCAAAAAGATTTTTTATTTTAGAAGTAGCGATGAAGCAATCTATTGCTTTTTAAATGCTAACAATGCTAACATTGCTCCTTCAAAAATGATTGTTATCCTTCCCTTGCTTTAAATGTAAAATATAATTGTTTCCATGAGAAGTATGACTTGTGTAAAAATGAAATAGCATAATGTAATTAATGGGAACTTAGCTGATCAGCCTTAAGGGTTCTCAACATTAATATTAAGGTGTTCCGATGTTTCGACATTATGTATGCAAATCAGGTTTTGCCTTGGTAGCCTCATTCATAGGTATTATGGAAAATGAGGCCCATCCAATTTCGCTCTGCCTATTTATGATGCGATGGATACTTATAAAAATAAATTTTTAATGAGCTTAGTTTCCTCAGAGGCGCTTGGGAATTTCATCTCGTCATTATTATTAGTTTTAAAACCAGGGGTGGATATCTCACGGATCAGGCACCATAGCCTTCGTCCTCTCTTCCTCATAATCATCGAAATCGTCCAAGGGTCATTACCGAGGGATCTACTTTTAAATCCGCCCCTTAACGGCCCTTATACCCCTTGCCCCGTATCCCTCTAGCTTTTCATTGCTTCTTCTTCTTCATTTTCCCTTTCGTTGCTCTCATTCCCCGTGGAAAAGGGACCTGGGATTTTTTAATGAGTTTTGATTTTGA
Organism: Pyrrhosoma nymphula; assembly: GCA_963573305.1. Taxonomy (NCBI): domain Eukaryota; kingdom Metazoa; phylum Arthropoda; class Insecta; order Odonata; family Coenagrionidae; genus Pyrrhosoma; species Pyrrhosoma nymphula. The sequence continues at coordinate 31,775,015 of OY754339.1, forward strand.
GTGACGTGTTAAAAGGCCCAATGTCGGAATTATTTCCTAGAACTCCTCGATCGTTTTAATTTCGAAACGAGCGGATAGGAGGGGGGGAGAGGGTAAATGAACGCGGTTTTTTACTCAAAGTAGTGCTTATCTTGTAAATGTTAAAGAATTTGCGTGTGTATATGAATTATTTTTTTTATCAATGCGGCGTGTAGTATGGTTTAATGTGCAAATATTTTGCAATATCCCAAAAGTATCTTCAAATTTAATGGAGTATATGCATAAAATTTATATCTCACATTCAAGTAGTGTACACGGCAAAAATGTTCTCAAGTACTTATCTGGTTTAAACATCGGCCTATTGCCGATTGTTAATTTTTCACAATTTTGGAAATATTTCGAGTCATTTCGTAATATTTCGAGGAGAAGAGCCTATTTCTGCTATGTAAATATTTATTTTTACGCGGAAGTATGTTGTTGTTATTGGAGGTGACTTCAAAGGGCTTAAAGGTAAGACTTGAGACTTTTTCAAGTTCTCTATTGAAAAAATTGAATTTAATTGAGATTTTTACTCACATAATTATTTTATTCCTAATATTTTCAACACAAAGGATATACCTAAGAGAAAAAAGATATCTCTTCCTCAGAGATTTGCTAAGGTAAGGGTAATGTCCTCTTTGTGGAGAAACGAATATCAAGAACAACGATTAATGTTTTGCGTCATTAATATTAAAATGTGTACCGAAGTCATAATTCTTCTGCTGCTTCAATTCAAATACAACTTCTAATATGCTCTATTGGCAATGGAAAAATTCTCGCTCTAACTCAGGTAAGGGAAAATATTATCGAGGATTATGGTGATCTTCCCCACGCCCCCCTCGCGGAACTGGAATACTTTTTTAGTTTTACTTTTTTTTTAATGATCAATTTCAGTAAAATGGCTTAATACTATGTATCTTTAAGCTTTAAAGTGGTCACTTTTCTCTCGGCAAAAGAACTAAGAAGAGATGTGAGAAGTCATATTCTCTTCTGTATGAATAGAACTACTATATTATGTCTTGCTTTTATCTCTCCCGTTGAGAATCAACGAGCATTCTGCTAGTATTTAATATATATTTTATACCTCAACCGCAGCCTTTAATAAATGCCTTTTTGAGGGGCATAACATTTTAAAAAGTCACGAGTTTCAAAACGGTATCTCGGTGGCTTTATGTCACCGCACTGTACTTCACCTCTGCTTTATGTGAATTTTAACAAGAGGGATTGAGTGATACTAGTTCATTGTGTTTTTTAAAGGAAATCAAAACGATAATTTCGTCAAATTACGAAAAATAACCCGAAATGCACTAGGAAAGAAGACGTATTGTTGTTAGAGATACCAGCCTGTGACGTCTTCTCCCGGGCTCTTGATGACGTAAAGTTTACATGCCGCGAAGTGCTCGTAATTTTTATGTGGAAATATTTCAAACCAAACTTTGTGTCCGATAAAATTTTTGTCCTTTACATCTAAGAATACTTCAGATTACTTCAAATAATTTTTAAGATAACGCATGTTCCACATTACTACCTAGGTTTCCACGTTATCAAATCATCATCCTGAAGATAAAGTGATATCATGATAACCTAGTAAGTAATTAAATTTTTATTAATTTATGAAAAATTTCAAATCATTATTCAATCACAATGTTGAAATTCCGCCAATTTTTATCGGAGCTTTCTGAATGTCTGGAAGTATTTGATGTTCCGGGGTAAAGTTGGTATCGTCTACGTTCGCTTTACATGAATAATATGTTTCAATGCTCCAGGAACTTGAGATTTACTGAAGCTCAAGGTGTTAGTGAGTGTCAGTCTGTCATATCGTTTAAATGATACTTCATCTTGTTTATGTGAGTGCGCTATTGGCATTACTATTTGCGCAGTTGCATAGCCTCTCTGTATCTATCTCTGTGCGAATAATATTTTTTTGCAATTATTTCCCAGCATTACTAGCCGCGGAGCGTAGTTAGAGCGTATGTTTTCACCAACGTAACTTTAATTATTTTATATTTCAGGGTAAGCCTCAGTGCTGTGGGTGTTAACCCAAGCGTTGAGCCTCATACAGTTGAGGGTAATAGGCTTATCTCGTTTATAGACCTCTAATCGTTTAATCTCTTTGCAAAATCAATCTTATACTAAATTTGATTTTCTAATTTATTATTGGGTTTCAACTTTATTCAACTTGTTTTCCCTGGCATCTTTCTAAGATCAAATTCTCTGAAATGATGACATTTCTCTGGAGTCAATAACAAGTGTTTGATCGTAGGCGAATGCATTTATAATAAAAATCGAGTAAGCTTGAGTAAATATATTATTTTTGAAACTAAAGCATCTGAAAAACAACTGTGGTTTGAAAATATGTTTTTACAACTATATTACTAGTCATATTCAAGTATTTTAATGCACATTTTTTTCATAATTTCATAAAAAAGCTTACTTATTCAAATTGACTTTTTTTCTCCGCTATAAGATTTTTTTTATTAATGCACTGTGCTCATAGTTTGCATGGGAATCCTAGATTCTATTTATTGAACCTGGTAGTACGTAGAGTAAGTATGATAGATTTTGATTTTTATAAGTTTTTCTTGAATAACTAGACCTGAGCGCTGAGCCACCTTCAATGTAAATTCGTATTGCCATAGTAAAGGCTGTTTTCAGCATAAATTACAGTGCTTCTCTCACCCTCTTTCATTGCATATTTCGGCGTTTTTTATATTTGAATCCGTCCTGCCACGAAACGATGTTTTAAGCGAAAGTCTTTCGGCGTTGAAACATTTAATATTTCAGTGCAATTCCGGGGCTCTTTTCACATTTTCTGAGCGTGAGGTGTCAAGCTTCATTACTTGAGGAATAACTGCGTCGGCTTAGCACTCAGCGCCAATGAGAGGACATCAGGTTTTTTTTATCGTTTAAATATACTGTCAGAGCCCGTTGTCCCAAAGAGCAGCAGAGTGGGAAAATATGTAGGGGAGACAGACGGCTACATCAAATTTATTCCACGAATTTAGCCTCGGTGTTATTTCCGCATATTTATAGTTTATAGAATCAGACTGGTAAAAATGCCCGGTGAAGGTTGGAGAGGAAATACTTCTAATTTTTTATTTAAGTAATGAATCTGTCAGCTGTCATTCTGTATTGTATGTGTTAAAAATGCTGAAGCTAACATATGAGCAACGGTGCGCTAAAGATCAATGCAGAGGCTGGGACATGAAGCGTAGAGTTGCATTAAATACTGATTCATCTAATTGAATTACCATATTAATATAGTGGGCACATCTAATGAGAATAATCTCTATTTGTCTGTTTCTAAGTAAAATATTATTATTAATATAATTTCATTGAAAAATGGTTACTATTACGTGATTTGTATAATCTTAGTTTATCGGATCACATTAGATTACTGTTTTCGGTGTCGCCAAATGGCTTGGATTATCTGGGAAAGCTCGATTTATATCATTATTTTCGTGATTTATTTTTACGTTGTTAAGAACAGCTATTTGATAAAGTATCGTGACAAACGACCCTAGCTGTTCATACAGTTCTGCGATAGAGCTCGAAATAAGTTGGCTATCCTTGGCCGTCTCTAATGATTATGAGAATATTCGGGCACGTGTAATATTGAGGAGATTGGGTAGAGTAAGATTGGATAAATCGCGATTTTTTTCCTTACGGAGAAGTTAGTTCTTACCCCAACTGTATTCAATTTATGCATCTCCTATTCTAGAGTTGACTTTAGCTCTGAGACGAGTCATCTTCGTAGTTAAATATTGTATGACCTTGTTTATTGTATGCTCTTACTGATCTGTTTGTTTTTGAAATGTATTTGCAACGCTTTAAAACCGCCTAAGAGGACTTGAGCAGTCAGTTTGAAACCGTCTGTTGCTTCAAAGCTGATTATTCCGTAAAAGAAGTTACCATTTGTATTTCGCGAACCATCCCTGATTTCACTTTGCTCATCCTCAGAGTCTATTCAGTTGAAAAATCTGACCTACGCACACTAAATATCCATCTTTGCTCCATCTTTTTTCCCACCAAAATTAGTAATTTCTTTTTCTTAATGTGATTCGTCGCAGAACTTTTGAAAACACTCAGCTTTCCTACTTCAGTGAATTGAATTCTTGATGGTCTACGCTTGCTTTTCACGGTTTCGTTAGGAAAAAAAACAAAATGGAGGTGTTTGAAGACAATATTGGTTTATATGCAGTATAAATACATTTTTTTTAATTGTCTCGAGTTACAAAGAACACCGTTGCATTGAAAAAATTACGCTAGTCGTAACGTCAGTCTTTAAGACCGGGAGTTCCAGAAAAAATTGAAAAACAATTCTTGAAACGGCAAAATGTTGGCCCTTTTCCAAATCATTGCTAGTAGGAAGTTAAAATGCTACTGAAAGATAAGGAGCCGCACGGCAAAGGGTTATGGGAAAAACGTTACTGGCTAGAAGGCAGTGAGGTCCTTGAGACCTATGTCACGGTTTGAGAATTAAACAAATTTTTAACCTTGTTCATATTGTAATTAAAGAGAGCAATATTCATATAAATTCAACATAGAGCAATATTACTTGCAAAGCATTAGTAGTATAAAATGTTAGAAAGCGGTGCTGACTCGAAAACTTCAGGATTATTTTGCTAAAAGTTAAGTTTTAAAACAATCGCTTATTTAGGCTATAAAATCACTGATATATCTTTATCCTTAATAGAGTGATCTAATATATGTATCTGGAGTTGATACTGAAGTTCAGGTGAGAAGGGATAAACAAATGGATATGAATGAAATTTGAAAAAGAAATAATTGTCATACGCTCAAAAGGTATTGTGCTCAAATGGAACTTTGACTCTCCACATTGGATTTATAATGATATATCCTAATAATGTTTTATGAAATATATCAAAACTATCAATAAAAATGTGTATCATTATTGACCGCATTTAGAAATTATGAGGGAGATAGATGAACGCAGAACGATAGTGTGGTTTAGTTCAGAATATAATGAGGGGCTGATACCGATATAAGCTCGCATGTATGTTTCCTGAAAAAAAAACTTTTCTAGAAATCTTTTCCTAGAGGCAGTATCAATGAGGAAAAAAGAGAAAAATTGAAATTTTGTGATGCAAATGGAATTTTAAAGATCGTTCATTGGAGAAAATATCCTAAGCCGAAGGATCTTAATACCGGGCATCCGAGTGTTGCACGATACTACCCCCTGGATTTGTAGCGCCAAAAACGCCAGGCTTAACAGTCAGCGGTTGATAAAAGAGAATGTGAACATCTCTCTCTTTGCGTTCAAGTTATCGCTCATTTAAAATTAAGAACGTTTTGGAGTTCAAAGAGATTCTGAGAGGTGCCTTTGGTGAAGGGTATTGGGGAAGATTTCGTATGAAACCATGGAATATTTATACTGATATGCGGGTAAGAAAAATGGTTGACGTAAAATATTGATCATTTTTTCGTGAGGCAGGAAGTTATCTTGGATTATAAACGTCTTTATTCCCTCTTCAAAAGCAAAATAAATTGTGTTATCTTCAATGAAATAGCTAATATACTTTTTCTAGATTTAACTTTAACTGAGGATGATGTTACCTCCACTTTAATATGAGCAGAAAACCGGTTACCCCAGGCTATCTGAATCGTAGGATTTGATGCATAAATTATCTGCTCTTCTACATGATATTAATGTTGGTATATCTATGATAAGTCATTTGAAGAAAACTTACCTTAGAAAACTTCCACCAAGTCCAAAAAGTCAAAGACCATCTCTCACAGAAGATGATCAGCAAAATATGAGTTTCGAAATACATTTGAGTGACACTGAAACGGATAGCCGTGATTTTTTTTATTTCCTGCTCCTTCTCGAACAATACAAGGTAGACCAACAAAAAATAACATTCACCCTCCGCAGGGCCGCGTATCTCCAAACTGCCAAGCTTGTTCCTGCGAGAAAACTAAAAACTCATCAGTCCCTGCTTACTACAGGAAATTGGGGCATGGCTTCAGTTGGCTAACATGGCTGATAGAACTTCCAATTCTTCGTATCCGCCAAGGATACCGTTACTGGTGTTAAGAAACGCGAGATAGTGTAAGGACCCTTCCACCTTTGCATCCACTTGCCAGCTTGTTTCTTGCATGCCTTATTAGTAGGATGGGAACGCACCACCACTAGATCCCTGACGACGAACGGGTTGTCGAATTGTCCCTTATTATACTTTCTTTCCCCCATCTTATGAGCCCGCAACAAATTTCTCTTAGCTTTCAGCCACGTCCTTGGAACACTTTCCGCATATTGGTTAAATGATAAGAGCTCATCTATGTACCACAATAGTGATAAATGACAGTTTGGTTTGAAAGCTAAATTAAGTCGAAAGGCGCACATTTGTGTGTCTCATACCGCGCACTATTGAACACCAACTGCAACAACCCTATGTTTATATCCCACTTCGTGTTGTTGTTGCTATGAAAGGCGATTAATGCTGAACGAACATTTTGATTGAACATTTCCGCTAAAGATGGGTTAGGATAATAGGGCTTAGTCGTTATGTGCTCAATTCCGTACGCGAAACACATATTTTCAAAAGACTTGGCCACGAATTGAGATCCGTTATCGGAGATGAACCTTCGAGGTGGACCAAAAATTCGCAAAATATTATCCTGGAGGGCGTTTATCGTACTCCTGGCAGTAGCTTCTCTGAGGGGTATAATCCAGCTGTACTTCGAAAACCCGTCCACGGCCACCAATATCCTCGTATTGCCCTTCTCACTCCGTGGAAATTTCCCGACGAAATAAAAAAAATATATTTTGCATCGGCTTTTCCGCTACCGAAGACGCAAGAAAACCGTATCAGCCCTTTTGACTTTGTTTGCTCAGTATGCACACTTTTCGCTTCCTCACCTGCGCGGCGATATCCCTATCCATGCCTCGCCACCAAAAGTTATCGTGAACCTTCTGAATAGTCTTATAAATACCCAGGTGCCCTCCAAAACACGACTGATGGTAATACGAAAATAAAACTGGCCTTAGGACTTGAGGAGCAATAATTTTCATCTTCTTCGATTTTATTTGTCGGCACAATATGTCCTTTGACATCACGTATCCCGACCTCATTTCACCCCTCTCCAAGGCCTTTCTTATTTTGGACAGTTCCATATCTTCCACCTGATTAAAAGTTCGCAAGGAATTTCCTTCAATTCTCCTTTACCCTCCTCTAAATCAAACATTCGGGACAGCGTGTCGGCCACCACATTCTGACTTCCTTTGATGTGTTGAACTCTAAACTTTAACGACGATATCTGAATTATCCAACGCTTTATTTTACCAAGTTGACGGGGAAGAGCCAATAGCCACGATAACACTTGATTATACGTCTCAAGGAAACATTCTTCTTGTTCGAGGTACGGTCGAAATTTAGTAATACCAAACAGTATACCGAGGCATTCCAACTCGTAAGCGCTATACCTTTTCTCCTGAGCTGATAGCGTACGGCTGGCATAACCTGCTGGCGAATGCCTTCAAACTCTTGGCTTAAAACTGAACCCACTGCCACGGACCTGGCATCAGTTTGGAGGATAAACTCCTGAGAAAAATCGGCCATCCTCAGAACAGGAGGAGACATCAGGCACTCCTTTAAGGCATCAAACGCTTCTTGTTGCTCGGAACCCTACTGAAATTTCACGCCTTTCCTGCGTGATGCATTAAGTGGAGCTGCTTTTTCCGCTAGAATTGTAATAAATTTCCAAAAATAATTTACCATCCCGATAAATTGCGCAATCCCTTTTGCGTCTTTAGGTGCCCTGAATTTCTGTATAGCCGTCGTTCTCATGGGATCCACTCTCACCCCCTTTTCCGATACAAGCAAGCCCAGAAACGATATCTCCCTAACGACGACATACACCTTATCAGGATTAACGGTCAATCCTGCCGCTCGCAAACGATGAAATACCTCCCTCAAATGTAGTTTAAGCTCCTTGAAAGAGCGAGCTACTATGTCATCCAAATAATTAAACAAATATTCGTACTTTATATCATGAAAAATCCTAACTAGCAAACGCGTCAGCACCTGAGCACTCGTTTGTAAACCAAAGGGGATGCGTTTAAATTTATATAAATTCCACCCAGTACAAAAACTAGCCATGTGCTTACTACTGACTGACAGCGGAATTTGATGATAAGCCGAGTTGAGATCAATGGTAGCGAAGTACTTCGTGAACCAATTGAAAGTGGAGTCCATATCTGGGAGTGGTAACGATTCTATTTCCATCTTAGCATTAAGTTTACGGTAGTCTACTACCATACGGGATTTCCCATCCAACTTGGGGACTAGAAAACACGGCGAAGAATAACTTGATATTGAGGTTTCTATTACATCCTTTTCCATTAGTTGATCTATTTGCCTTTTAAGCGCTTCTAACTTTGGGGGGCTCATGTGATAAGGGTGCGACCTCACAGGCACCTCGTTCTTCACCTTGATGCCATATTCGATTAGATCCGTCACCCCCAAACGCTTCGTTAACACATCGGTAAATTCCTCTAGGATAAGTGAAATTTCCTTCCGTTTACCTCCTATGAGATGACTCAGTGTGGGGAGCTCTCTTTCTTCAGATTCAGTATCGAAAACTTCGTTGGCACCTCTTTCTACATTCATCACTTCCAAATAGAACAGGTTACCCCGGGAGAAACTAAAGTAGCAGACTCTCTCGGCCATGTTCAAAATTAGTCCCGAGTGTGACATAAAATCCGCCCCTAGAAGTACATCTCTCGAAAGCGTGTCACAGACCAGAAAATTGAAAACTCACGTAAAAGCTTCTATGCGTATCTTGATAGCAGCCGACAGAGAGATTTTTAGCGCTTCACTTGACGCAGTATAGCAACATAGGCCTACTTTCTCAGTCTGTTTGACTAACTTCCGTGATACTAGACTCTCGAATTGAACCCTGGACATTATACTCCGTCCTACACCCGAGTCAAGTAACGCCGAGACTTTTTCTCCTCCCAAAACTACTTTGATTGATGGGGAAAAACCGAAACTCCCCTTTATACCCTTTGCGAAAACTGGAGTGAAAACTGCCTTCTGCCTTGGAAAGCCCCCCCTTCTTTCCCGGCCGTAATAGTTTAAATTCGTTTTTTATACGTCCTCTCTTCCTCGAAACCCTCCAGGTCTATTGTCGTGTCTCTCATTACTATGCAAAAACACCCAATGCCCAAACTCCCAATTCATCAGCCCCTCCGGTCCGGGTGGTGCCCGGTATAATTTTCACTTCTCGTGGCGACTTTCAACTTCTCTCCCAAAAATAATAAGCTCTGAAAAACATTTAAACTTCTTCCTGGGTACAGACAACAAGTACAACGGGTGCAAATTTTCACACACTAATTGCAACAATTCTATTTCACTGAGGGCATTGTCCAAACGCCTGCTCATTGTCCTGAAAACGGTCAGGTAATAATCTATCAGTGCCCCTTCTCCTTGAGTCCGCACGAACATATCTCTTTTAAGCCTGATATTATAGCCTGTTGGTCGAAAAGCCGCTCTAATGCCTAACACAAAGTCATCCCAGCCCGAAAACTTATTGGCCATCCACCATTGTAACGCTCCCTTTCCTAATATCTCGGGGACTAAACTCCACATTTCTACTTTTGACACTCCTCAACTTTGGCGAAAAAGCTCTACTCTTGCCATGAAATCGCTAACGCTCTCACTGGTTCCACCTTCAAATATCACTCCCCACCTCGCAATGTCTTGACTCAGCTCTTGTATCTTCCGCCGATTCCAAAATAACCTCGTTCTCCATCGGCAAGCCCGCGCTCTCGTCATCTACAGGTCCTCCATTAGACTCGTTCCCCGGTAGTTCATTTTCATTTCTTTCACTTTCCCTGAGCTTCTGCACATAATTTCTAAGTTCCCTCCTAATATTTTCAAACGTCCCACTAAATGGTAACCCAAAACGCCGGGCATAATTTATCGCTTCCTCCTTTGTGAGGTCGTTGATCCTACTCGACCCCGATGGCAAATCCGTCGTCTAACTCTAAACCTACATCAAAAATGGATCACTACTGGGAAGGTTAGTCTTCTCGCCCAGAGGTCCGACAGGGCATTTACGGGTTCAGGGGTGTACCGTGGGAAGGAATCGACAGGACTGGAATCCGGCACTAAATCCTATCTATAGACCTACCTTTGCCGTCGGGGTACAACTTTTCCAAAACCAAAATACCACGCTCTGCTACCATTTGAAACGGATAGCCATGTTTTTTTTTTAATCTCCTGCTCCTCCTCGAACAATACAAGATAGACCAACAAAAATAACATTCACGATATCAAGAGATTGTGCCTTCGACGACGACGGATCCCCGCTTGTCATCCTCCCTTCCAACTCGGGGTCTCTCGATCATTGTCGAGTCGGGTCCTTACACGCACTGCCGTTCCAGGGTCGTCGCCAGCACAGGAAAACGAAACGAGAGTGGCGCCTCTCGTTGGCAGATTTGCCAACCTCCCAGATCACCACTCTTGAATTTGTGTCGTTGCCACGGCACACCACCTCCATACATCCAACTAATGTTGGAAATTTATCTAAACGGTGTCATCTTCTCTCCTAGGGAATGCTATACCGAAAATTTCCGGTGTCTTTCCCGAAAGTAAATTTCAAGTTTAATTTCCTGACTGACCGCCTTTTTCAAAGTCAATGTGGCATGTAGAGCATATTGCTATACCTGCTTAGCAGCTTACTGTTTTAACCTACCCTAAGTAGGACAAGCAGATTAGATGAAGAAATAAAAAGGCGTGAGAATGTCGGATAGAAAGTCTTAGGTAGAATGTGGATCATATCAAGGTATTTGTGTAAGGAAGCAAAAAATCTCAGCGTACTGTATAATGCGATTTTTGCTTCCATAGACTTATTAATTGTCTGCAAAACCTTTTTATGCCAGGATAAGCTCAATGGTACGCTAAATGCCGAGTTAATTAAGTAGTTTTGCTAGTAGTAGTACCAACTTATGGAGAGTTTTTTAAGTGTTTGAAGCATAAGTAGGATGAATGGGGTTAGGAATGAGTGAATCATGAATTTGTAAGTTTGATTCTTCAGTAATGGACACACATGATAGGAGTAGTTTCGTTGGTTTGGCCATGTAGAGAGAATTGTAGTCAAATATCGAAGCACACATATGATAATAGAGTGAATGGTGTGGGAGGAAGGGGTGTACCGCGAAAGTCTTACCTGAATATAGCGGAAGAGACTATAAAGAGGGGGAATATTTGCGTGCGTGTTTCATTATTGGATCAGCGCACGTGAGGTATGCGAATGGATAAAGATAAGAGAAGAGAAAGAGGTATGCAAATAGGGTATTGTGGAGGAAATTGTTGGAAGAGAGCCAGTTTGCTGGGTCTAACAGCAACAACAAAATTCTTTGACTTGGCCTATCCCGAAACGGAATGGCGTGTAAATAAGTAGCACAAAACTGAATGAAAACGTCATCAGGAAGTGCACGTTGTGAGCAGCCGCGGTTGGCACACTCAAGACGATCCGAGAGAAAGCCCACATGGACTTTCAAACCTCAGTGGTTCGAAAAACTCAAGCTAAGGGGATTGGTCATTCGAAATTTTATTTCTTTACCTGAGTTTAACTGATAGCTGCCTCAGGGGTGCGTGGAAAGGGACGAATTTTTGCCTTACATCATGCAAGAGTTCAGGCCTAACTTTTTGGAATCAAGTCATCTTCAATCAAAACGATAGCTTAGTATGTTCAAATATATTATTTATTACGGACCATAGTTTCTGCAATACATTGCCATTATCTAGTAAAAGATACATACGATGGATATATAAGTGTAATCACTTAGTGTCCTGATAATTAAAAAACGCCGTCATATATTGGTTGAACCCCCTGTTCTTTGGCTGACCTGTGCTGGGGTTCCCATTAAAAAAATTAAAAAAAAGATCGTTGCCGATCACGCGCCGGGGATGGCCATGGCCCGGCAATTACCCGAAGGCGGAAGGAAAACCACCAAACCTACGCCTGGCCGCCGAGAACTGGGGAGATGTAAATAACAAGTTACAATTACTGTAAAGAGACCAACATGTAACATGAAGGAAGAGTAACAACAAGCAAAATAAGTAAGTAAATCATTAAAATTCAATATTAGTTTGATAAGTGTTTATTTCCGCATTTACGATACAAGAAAAGGAAGGAGAAACTCAACAAAACAACAAATTATAACAACAAAAGAAGAAAAGAAAGTCTCATTTGAAGCACTAGCGGGAGAAGGAAATTAGTTTTCTCGCCGATAACGTCCGAATAAAACAAACTCTTTCCAAGCTTGGGTGAGACAAATAAGGAAATTCAACGTAACACAAGTATTATCAATCAATAACTGAACCAGCAATGTATTTCACACAAAACCAGTCAAATTACAAACAAGTTACCAACATGTTGAGGGCCAGGTGACCATTATGCAAGCTTCCACTCAGAAAATGAAAAAAGTTATACAAGTACGAGAGGTTGAGCTTCTCTCCAAGTAAAATTGACTTAAAATGCAGCAGGATCACAACCATGTCTTTCGCTCGGCGTCTCGACTGTAACAATTGCCAATAGGTATCCTCAGGTCGGCTTCAGGTGCCTTCTGATTGGTCATTATTTTACCTCCTTTTTTCCTGACGGCAGAAGACAGGAAATTTAACCGCGACACGGGCTACGCACTGAGAAAATCTTGGAAACTAATTTTCATGAAAATAAAAGACACGAGGGAAAATACTGACCAATTCAGTAGGCATTTGAACCCGACCTGAGGATATGACACTGTAAATGAGGGATGAATGAGACACGCTATTGGATCCGTCCTGCGTGCCGAATTCTTAATTTAATGTTATTTTTATGCACATTAGAAAAACATTGAATGTTTTATGACTACTTATTTAAAAATATATATAAAAAATAATAAAAATTCAAAATATTTGTAAAAAAATGCTCAAAACACGAATACAAGTACAAAAGATATGATGTATTCAACAATAAAAATGATAAAATGCATAAAATTTGCTCCATTGTGACTAAAAATATGTTGCTCGCCTCACATATTGTACCTTGTTTGAGAGACAGCCAATTTTTGTAAATTATTTACTCTAGTCTGTAGCGTTCCGTTAGTCAACCTTGGCTTTTATTTGTCTGCAAATAACAATTGAACTTTATAGTTTTAAGTATCTTCTTCACACAAACATCACACACACGACGGCAAACACATAAAACAGTCATTGTGCGCTATTTATTTTCAATTGACCGGTAGGGGTGAGTTTCGCACGCATCGGAACAGTTTATTTTCGACGCACCTCCGGGGTAACCAGTGCTACGTGTGGATGCCCTAATGACGATGACAGAGTTAGCCGTCGAAACTTTGGAATCAGCCGCTTTTCTCTCCCGGTAGAAACCCGTGAAAACTTCATCAAATGATTCCAGATTCGAGTTTGGCTATTTTTATATCACATACAGCGTCACCTTACGTTGCATTTCTCTGCCGAGGAACGAATATTGTGTTTATCGCAACGTTTGTTGCTTTCAATCTGGATACGCAATCGTGTACGCCAATTTGAATCTGATTATATCGATTTCACCTCGTTTCTTCTATCTGCCGAGGCTCCAAAATGCCGGGGAAGGACAAGGGGCCTGCCTCGCCCAGCTGTATCAGTGTGTGCCATTCGCGTTAAAAATGTAGTCAGGGTGGCCGTTTCCTTCAAGAGGGTACAAGAAAGAGACGAGAGAAGTGCTGTAAGTGAAGGAGAGGATTAAGATGAGGGATTGGAGGAGAGAAAGAGGTCAAAACATGGAAAAAGAGACGGGAATAGTGGAAGATCGAGGTTGAATGGTCTGCCTTACGTAAGATGCGAAAGGGTTTTATCGTATCCTCTCTCTCTCTCTCTGCCTTTCCATTCCTCGCGTTTTTCGTTGCCAAAAACTGAAAGGGTATTATCGTCCGCCACTAGATGCGAGGAACTTCTGAGATGTAAGCTTTAGTGGAGAGGCTGTTGAAGGATGGGAGAAGGGGAAGGTAGGGGAAGACGATGAAGCAGTAGCAACCCTAAGGCAGGACCACATGCCGCAACCGCATGCGGCCTGGGGCCGCAAACCGGGATTCGTTATATTGTCTTGAATATGATATAAACTTGATGAAACAAACTGCCCACATCTCAGTACTATTTTCTATGGATATTATAGATTCTTCATATATTTCTTTCGGAATAGGGAGATTTCCATTAAAGGTGTTGAAATTACCGCAGATCGGAACATATCAGCGCCATTCCGCACATACGAACGACTTCGAATGGAACAATGTGCGCTGACGGAGCGTTTAGTAACCTGCCGGTAGATAGCATTCTGTGGGTGCACAACAGTCTCGGCCGAATGTTGTTTGTATAGTTATTGAACTCGTTGAAAATAATTATTAAAAAACGTAAGAATGCAAAACTTCTAACAAACCGATTTGGTTTTTTGGCAATTCAACGCTACTTTAATACATTAGCCTTACGAAACAGGACATAACATTTCGTATTCATTCGATTACATATGTGCAGATTTTCATCTAAACGCAAAATAAGACATCTCTTATTATTATAATTGTTGCTAACTAATATAAAAGTGACACGCCAAGTCCAATGTTCGAAATTGACATGCTCCAGTATAATTTCGTCTAAATTTCGAATAAAGGGCCAAAACCTCTGAACATATTACGCTTTAATTAAGGAAAATTTCCTATAAAAATAAGCCACGCATCAATTTCATTACTTCCCGCATGGTGAGTTCCAACACATTAACAGTTGCACTTAAAATAAATGTGGTTCTAGAATTTTTTCCGATTTGTTCAAAAACAAATATTCAAATATGCACTCAATGACCCGTCATTACCGCTCCAACTACCTTAAGATTTAGTAGAGAGTTTGGTTTGAATGACAGGAGAGAGGAGAAAAAAGAGATTGAAAAGAGATGGAAAGAATAGCTTAACTCAGTGTGTCGAATTCAGTCGGTCCTTATTTAAGTATGAGGAGAGAGTGAATTCGCCTGTTTGGTGAATTTATGTTTTCTCTAAAGGGAGGAAGTCTTTATTGGTGGTTCATTCCCCACTGCAAGAATCAAAACAAATACCTACTAAAAATATTTGACTGCGCATCGAGAAATTTAATATCCTACTAACTCAGGTTTCTACTTAACTCTAAAAATTCCTAGCCAAACTTTCAAGATTAACTTGGTTGTGTACCATAAAAACTTAATGGAAAGGTGCAAATAGTGTCCATTGTGATAATTAGTCAAATCCAAAAAGTATTGCCAAACAGTCTTCGGTACATAACTTTGCATGTATAGTTTGAACCGGGTGTTTAACCAATTCAAACCCGCATTAATATCATTGACCATATTAGACAATTGTTAATAGAACAATCGAATAACTGTCTCGTTATTACAAAAATGTCATTTTTTTTATTCCGACCATTGAATGGATATTTATTGGAGCCACAGTTAAGAGGTTCGGCGTGCCATTTTACGTGAACCAAATATATAAGGATAAATACGTAGACCAAAAAAAGAGGAAAGTGCATAAGGAGAACTATCAGGGAGTAAGGGAACTAGTATTAGATAGGGAAGGGCTGAGGGCTACATTCAACCAATCTTAGGACTGAACGAATAATGATTATGACACAAAAAGTGGAAATCAGCACGTGTTTTGACTCACTCAGTAGAAGTGACACGACTCTTTAAGGTCATTTATTTCGCGAAAGAAACTTAATTTTTAAATCAGTTTCACGCAAAAAATGCCAATGATTAACACCTTTAGGACCTGAGTATCGCAATCATGACCAAAGTATCGCACTGCCATCGTCCAAGTGAGCATTGTAGCTCGGTGATGACAATCGGCAATGCCGGCCTTTTACGTCGCATTATCGTTTCTTACCGCTCGATATTCATATCTTCTGTTCTCCCCCTGCCAGAAGCGGAAAGGGTATTAGCGTCCAACACTTGGGACGCAGGATTTCCTAAGCTTTGGAGAAGGGTTGGTGAGAGAGAGGGAGAGGCTGGAGGCTGGTGGAAGAAAAGATTTTAAAGAGAAGTCCTAAGCGATGGAAATGGATGAGCTCAGCGGAGAGACGAGAGGGAACGTGAGAATTTGTATCGCATGAGCTAGTTGCTGCTTTAATCCCCCGGAGAGCTGATCCCCCCACATAAAAAAACCGATCCGAAAGCTCGAGACGGGAAATGGGGAACGCACTCGAGGTTTCCCGCAAAACTGCTGCTAAGTAGCAGTGTATCGCGCTCTGCTCATGTGTGGCGAACACTTTGGCTGCATTTGATTATCTTCGGTGTCATTTTGTAGATTTTCTCTTGTCTTAACCATTGCAATGCATATGTTTCGTCTTTAACGTTTGCAGGGACAATAGGCGTCAAATCTCTAAAGATTATACCATGTATATAGGGTTATGTGCTAATTTTATTTTTCTAATAAAAAGTTCTTGCCAGAAAAGAAAAATTAAGATATTTATCTGTAGTGTTTAAAACGTAAAGTTAGCTATGAAACACTTGAAGGGCATATTTTGACGCTACGATGAAAGAGGCACGCCGAAATGTTGGCTTTGATTTTGAGGTCCCTAGGCAGTAAACACTGAAATTATATGGCTTAACATGCACATAAAACTTCTCAGTATACATATGTTCAGAAATTATTAGCTATTTATTTCTTTAAAGTTTGAATACACTTCTATAAGTTCCGGAACACTCAATTTTACCCCTAGTCCCAGGAAGTCCGTTGCCTTGCATCGAATTTTGAAGTTGTTACAAATGAGCTTTTCCCAGTCACAGTAATTTTTTCTTGAAGCCATTACCTATGAGTCCAGTGAAATATTCGCCTCTTCGACGCAAGTCCTAGCATCTTCGTTACTAATTATAGTAAACGAACAAATCGACGGCTAAAATCATACTGATTGAATTTTCACTTTCGTAAACTTTTGATAAATGCAAAAAAAAAAATTTCAAACTCGAGGGAACACTTGCCCATACCCATAAATACTCAACAGTCCCATAAATTCATGCATCAGGTTTTATTTATCAGACAAAAATAGCATTTTTAAGCTAATTTTCATGAGTCTTGCCTACTTTAATACCAATTGGGAAAAAATACGGACGTAAAATGATTGCTTTCTAGCCATCAACATGTACATTGTCATAGTACTGCCTAGTGACGTCACCAGAAAGTTACGCTACTTTTTTCGGGCGTACCAAATTTACAATTACGCTTAATTGAGTAATTAGACGTTAAATTTCAACTTATATCCTCATAGTCCAACAAATTAATCACTAGTTCACCATCCTATTGCCCCTTGGTGCATAGTAGAAGTGTGGCATGCTGTACATTCTTGTTTAGGTGACTGAAGGCTATTGGTATTTGTGGTCCTCGAAAACATTTGGTTGTATCGTTGAGCAGTATGGAATCTACTGGAAAGTTGATCACAGCATTCGCAAACATGAAAATAACATTTCTGCTGAAAAAAGACAATAACGTTAAAGTAAAAATGAAATTAGCATTTACGGAATTATTTTGACTAATAAAACAATAGTATATGACAGTAATATAGCAAATGCATTGGCAATATGCACTTGACAACACTTGTCACGTGACAACTTACATATGGAAGAAATGGGTTTACATAATGCTTGCGGAGAAAAAATAATTTTGACATTTTCACTGTAAATCCCGTAAATTGACCTTGAAATTCCAAATGTAAATGCGGCAAACGTTAAATGAAGTAGGTATTTAAAAATTACATGTTACAAGATTTTGCCAGAATGTTTGATACAAAAGTCAGTTTACCTTACCTATGTTATTCTTTTATTCCAAATTAAAATTATTATTCTTATATATTAAGGGAACAGCTTATATGTTAAGGCATGCAGGTAAGCATTTCGTAAATTCGATAGGTTTAAATGTGAAATCTCGTTGTTCCACATAAAATAAAAACTTTGTAATATTTCACAGAATATTTAAAAAACAACATTGGATATCATCAGGTGCCCAATTTTGATGGTTAAGATGGATTAAGGTGTGATGAAACCAGTCCCTATTGAAATATTTTCTGAAATTTTACAAGGTTTTATCTTTTGTTTGGTGGATTTACATGGGAGGGATTGATTTAAAAAATTATGAAGCACACTCAATTTGCTCCGCATTCAACGAAGTTAGGTAATAGAATGTAAGGTTCGGTAGCAAGGGTGTAAATCGTGTAAATGGACAGTTTTACCGTTAAAAGGAGGAACTATAAGCTACGATTTCATATAGTCGTTTCTGCGTTGCCTGACACTTCATATCCAATCAAAAGCTAGGTCTTTAACGCACGGAGTTGCCCATCTTTCAACTTTCGACGGAGCCTGCAGATTCGAAGCAGGGGCAGGGGGTAAATACCAACTCTTTTTACCTGTCATTTGATTTTAACGTGATTTGGGTAATCCTCAAGTTGTTGACTAAAAAAAGGCTTAGGCGGTGCAACTCTTCCTCAATACTCCCTGCAAGTATTTTATTCATTTACTCCAAAATGAACTGGAATAATTAGAAAGACTGATCGCGTTTCGGTTTTCCACCGTCTTCTGTTTTCATCCGTTCTGCCGCTGCCATGAAAACGCACCTGTGTGACGCACAACCCAGCGGGAAAATGGACGCTAAAACGACTGTATGAAAACGTAGCTTAACAGGTAGTGCGTCGATTTGATTCACAATTGACTCTCTCTCTCTCTCTACTCCGCGTCCCGATTTCTTCGCTTTGAAGCTATCGACAATTTTTGCACGGTTGACTTCAGTAACCGTTGGCTTTCCTCTCCGATTGGAAGTGAAGATCGCGCGAAATGGCTTAGAGTCTGGGAAGCAGTCGAGAGACGGCTGAAACGGAAAGCGACGAATGAAAATGGCATCAGAGAGGGAGAGTGAAAGAGCTTTGTCACACTGCTGAACTTCCTTAAGCGAATGAGGAGGTGGAGTCATTGGGCTGCGAGAGAAATTCCAGGGAAGCAGGCCCCGGGGGCTCTTAATTAGGTAAAATTTTGGAAAGGGACAGAAGGCAGGCGGAGAGGGGTTTGGGAAAGGTAAGACGAAGGGGAGAGGGAGGGAATGAACGAGAGCAAAGGACTGGAAAGTTAAGAAGTAATACAGGAATAAAGAGCCGAGGGAGGGAGGGACTTTTGGGAGAAGGTTCATTTTTTAGGGAAAGATGAAGGAACTGTGTCGGTTTGGGTCGGGACTTACAGGGGGAGTGAGGGTGGTTATGAAAACTTTTGGCAAGAGATGGGGATTGGGAATGAATGGGAAAGGTGATAGGCAGGAGAGAGAGATTGAAAAAGAGAGGAGAAGGGAAGAAAGACCAAGCAACGAAGCACGATAGGAGATAATCGTATCTTTTGAATAGCGTTATCATACCGATGGTAACGGTGGGAAGCCAAACACTAGATATTCGCTTTTCAATAGCATTCGACATTTTTCTTAAAGGTTGAAAAATATTATTTAGAATGAAGTTAAAAAAATGCTTAGTTACTGGACAATTTTTCAATCATAGCGATTGCACAAACTATTTGGTATGCTGTCACGCCCTCGGGTGCTAATATATACATCAAAAAGTTGGAAATTTGCCATGAAAAAATTTATTGGGCTGATTGTGCATGATGTGCCACAGTTGCAGAGACTTAATCAAACGTTGTCGCTTGTCCAATATTGTCCACCTGTTAAAGATACATAGAATATATCACCGTGCTCCCAAAAGCTATAATTTGGTGACACTTGCATTACAAATTAGTGTTCTTATTAGAAACTTCCCATTCTTGTTTTCTTTCCCTCCAATATTCTGTCATATTTCCATGATGTTTGTTTTTTTCTTTCTTTGGACCAACTCGAGCCAGTTTTTCTCTCTCCTACTTTGGAATCATTCGTCATTAGCAATTTCTCTCTAAAATTCTTTCTTTCTGTTGCTTCTTCTTCTTTCATAGTGTTTCTTTACAAATCATCCTTAACTTCTTGAATGCAATTAGTTGATTAAATCTTTGTTGATCTTCTTTTTCTTCTTTCTTTCTACAAGAGTATCTCTCATAATCAAAGCGTTAATAAAGCCCAAAAATATCACCTTTTAGTATTAATTTTGTAGTGCAATGTGTTACTCATTCTATTTTACCGTACAACTCTTATCTTTTTTTGTTTGGATACCTGGTTGAAAAGAATTTAACATATTCATTTCTCATCACCTGATATTCTGATATATGCTAACTTGTGTGATATGATAACCACACTGATGTAAAAGTATATGAAGTCCTACGAAAACCGCGCTATCTGCCAATCATATGGTTTCAAGTTAACAATGGTAATTACTTGGATCTGATTATGGTGGAATTAAAGTTGGTATTAATTTATGTACTGCAAGGCAAGCGGCAACAGTAGCATTATCTGAGTTAATTGCGGAGGAGGTGCATAGATGTGCTATGTTCAATGAAAACAGAGCACGAATCCCGCAGTACTTTGAATGCGATCAAGGTCATGAACACTCATGTGTTTAAAATCGGCTTTAAGGTGGTGAATAGAGAAAGTGAATAACGTAACACTTAACCGATTTTTTTTAAAATTAAATGCTAATTTAACACGTAGCCTTCGGGGATGTGAGATATATTTCGTAATAATTCGATTAATTAACTACAGATTCTCATCTAAACGAGAAAGAAAACATTCCATATCACTATAATTGTTGATAACAAATGTCAAGGAGCCACTCTGAGTCAAAGATTCGAAAAAACATATCATAACTTAAGCCTAAATTTCGAATACCGCGCCGAAAGCTATCAATATCTCAAGTCATATCATTATTTTATTTAGGCAAAAATGTTAAATATAATTCTTGTTTTATTTTTTTATGGACATATGCTGAGTTCTACCACATAAACAAAAGTATGTAAAAAAATGCCTTCATATTATTTTTTCGACTTACTTGAAAAGTTAATAAAATTTTCTGTCAAATATCCACCATTTCCACTCCAGCCACCTTTACCCCTTGGACTGAGGTTCTAAGACTCCATTTTATTATGCCTGGTTAATGTTAACCGCAAGATGACATAGCCTTAACGTTAACTCCTGGTTACGTGATAGTTTGGGTTTCGTATTCTACATCAGACTGTCGATTAGGTGACGTGAGCGTTATCGATGGGAGGGCGTAGTCACACCTGTTTTCATAACGTGAAAATACTTAACCAGAGATTATAAAAGTAGCCCTAAACGTGGTGATAGAGGGTAAAGGGCTGGCGGGGGAAAGAGGTGGTTAAAGAAATGGTTGGGTAGTATATCCGTACGAATGATGATGGGCTCGTTTAGAAAGGGTGTTAAAGAGAGTGATGATAGGGAGGATGTTGAGCTAGAGGGGAAGAAGTAGAAGAAAAGTGGGTATTTTTGCCACAGTGAAGGAGGGTAGGACGTATGAAGAGTTTAGGATGGGGATAATCTACGTCTACTTTCTTACATGCCAGCCGCCGCAGAGGCATGTGGCAGGGGGTGTTAGGGCACCAGCCATGAAAAGGGAGGGAATAGGGAAAATGAAGGGGGAGAGGACAGTATTGCATGTCAACGATGTAACTTATGTTGAGTGTCTCGCTGATTTCGTTGTAATCACAAATGTAGCGTGGAAAGAAGAAATTTTTGTACATGTCAGTTCCGCAGTGTATCTCTTATTTTGTCGCTTCTATCAGTTATAGTGACGTTGCGCTTGGTTAAAGTAATATCCTGCATGCCGTTCTGAAACTCGCCTGATTTTTAATTTTCAAGTAATCTAAGCCTTGCGCGTTGCCGCCGAGTCCCTGACGCCTCCCAACCTAGTTCTTCCATCAGCTTTGTGACACTTTCTGTTCACTCTTAACAGTTTTTAACGAAGCGTGCATCTTTTCATTGCATTTTATTTTCTTCACGAATTATGTCTTTCTGTTCAGGTTCCCAAATGGTCGCGGTGTTTACGAAACGTGGTCTAACCAGAGCAAAGTAACCTCTATTTTAAGCGTTTTAATCGGAGAGCCTTCTTTCAAATCGCTTGATAAATCCTAGTTTCTTTAATACAACGCCGCCAATATTTCTTCGCTCTTTTTGTATAATATCGGAATTAGAAATTTGTGACTAGAGGCCCTAAAGTATACAAATCTACATAGTAAAAAGTATTTCTATTCACTTTTTATGTATCGAAGTGAAGATATCGAATATGTGACATCAGTTTACGAGACTATGGTTTCTTTTAAAGGTTGCAAAATATTGGCAATATACACTAGGGTGGGCCGAAAAACACGAACGTGTCCTAATCGAATCGTAATAGCGCGGAAAAGTTGCTACTTGTCACCCTGATTACAAAGAAAGAAATATTTTCAAAATCGGACCATGTCTTCCGGTCGTACATCTCGTTCGAAGTTTTGAAAAATCGTAAAAAATATGACATTTTGTTAAATATGACCGCTTATTCTAGTACACCTGCACTTTGACCCCTTAGGCACGGCTATGGGTAGTCGCACATCAACCAGCCTGAAATGTATTTGTTTTCTCACCAAAACAACTATTTTGAAGGGACGAGTTCAAAAGAAAAACCAATTTTCAAAAATAAGCGTAGGCCTACCGTAAGGTCATTCAGTTTTACGATACATGCCCCTCCCCTCGCCCATAAAAGAAGGGGGTAACGGGAATTATATCTTTCTTAAAAGACAAAGGACCTTTACAAGAGGCCACATTCCGATTTTGAACGCAATCCGATCACTGTAATTCATTAAGAGAAAATTCCGAAAAAAGTCATGTTTTTTACGATTTTTCGATAATTTGAACGCGATGAGCGACTCTCCCTCCTCGTAAAATAAGGAGATAAGGGGGTGTTACGTATTTTTTTAAGACAGAGGTTTTTTAGAAGAGAACACATACCGATTTTGAACGTAATCCAATCACTGTAACTTATTTTAAAAAATCCCTAAAAAAGTCATATTTTTTACGATTTTTCAAAACTGCGAACAAGAGGTGCGACCGGAAGACATGGTCCGATTTTGAAAATATTTCTTTCTTTGTGATCAGGGTGACGAGTGGCAACTTTTCCGTGCTATTACGATTCGATTCGGACACTTTCGTGTTTTTCGGCCCACCCTAATATACACCCTTATTCATTCACTACAGTAATCTAACGGTTAGAGTTAGGTTATGATGAAATTAATAGAATATCCAACGAACTCTTACACGTGCCGTGCCCTTTCTACCTCTAGTATTTCTTTATTCATCTCAGCATAAGTCCTACCTTTCTTCATCCCGTCCATAAAACCGATTCTCTTCCTTCCCATTCCCCGCTTACCCAACATCCTACCCTCTATCACGGCCTTCAGCAAACCACCGTCCCTTATTACCCCTTCCAGCCACCTACCCTGTCTTCCCCTAATCTTATCTATAAGTTTCCTCTCCTCGCCCACCATGTCAAGCACTTCCTCATTTGTGTTCCTTTCCGTCCACCGCACCTTCTCTATCCTCCTCCACACCCACATCTCGATAGAGAAAAATTAAAAGTAATCGATATAGTACTGCCCAATTTATTTTAAATTGACAACACGTGTTTCGGCTCTTTTACTTAGCCTTCTTCAGGTACAAATGTTTTGTTGTACCTGAGCCCTGTTGTACCTGAGAAGATGGCCAAGTAAAAAGGCGATTGTACATGAAGATGGCTAAGTAAAAAAGCCGAAACACGTGTTGTCAATTTAAAATAAAATGGACAGTACCAAATCATTTACTTTTCATTTTTGATTATGGAGTTCCACCGCATCTCGCCGGACACTGTTGACTTATGATAGAGGTCGAGGATTAGCAGGTGGAAAAGTTGTGACAATGCTTCGAGGTTTTCAAAGCGGTCAATTAGTAAACGCCAGCGAAAATGTTGCTAGCCGCGCAAAAGAGACAGACGGAGTAAAACGCATTTCAAACGCCTCGAGAAAGTATATAAAAAAGGGGCCTATTAAAAAAAACTAAAGGGGCTATTGGGGGTGGAAAGGTTACCGTTTGCTGTGGAGGAAGCCCGCCAAGAGTTTATGCTTACTTGTGATTCGAGGCGTTCATTGTGGTGCTACCTGAAGGTAAGAAATAAAAGTGGAGAATTTACCCGAGAATAAGGCTTGAAATAAAAGTAACTGACTGCCATTCCTTCCTCCTCACACTCTTGAACACTCTCGTGATAGAGCATGCCGGGTAAAAACTGAATGCACACAAAAACTTATAGTAACTGAGAATGTAAGGGAATGGAGGAAGAATGAAAGATCCTAGTTCGAATTCCGACAGTGGCAATAGTTCTCAATCCTTTATTGAAAGTCCTTTTTGCGCATCAAGTTTAGTACTTCGCCCGTCGTGTAGTACGTCAAACTGTTGACCCCTTGGGGCCTTTCGTTAATGGTAGGCCAATTTCGACGGCGGGTACCTCTCTCTCTCCATCAATACCTTATTGAGTTTTTTTATGCTGTAGTTGTTGCCTTCCTACTTTTATGACGAACCTTGCTTTTTTCGTCTGAAAAGTGTCATTGCACTGTACCCTTTTTCCCAACGCATGGCGGCTCATCTTGAATGCGCTGGTGTAGTTTTCACTTTTCCAGCCAGTCACAGAAGAGTGGCATGGAATACATAGGGGGGAACTCAAGGCTCTCTCCGACGGCCGTGAAGTTCACATCGGTCTCATATCGTCTGTGTTGCCAAATTTACTGCGTGCGAGTTAGACTTCGTTGCTTCTCTTCTTGCAAGTCTCAAAATCAGTGGTTTTCACTACGTCACCCATCGTGCATTTATTCGCAAGAACTGACAGTGCTGTTCGGCCGCCGGGAGCCAGAAACTGGGGAGGTAGGGGAAACGCATTTCATTGGTTACTTGCTTTGTGATGTCCACCATGAGTTGGAAAAAAGGGAATATTTCTTTAACGATTGATCTTCATTAATTTCCCGCCCTGGTTTTCTGGTGCATATAACAATTCTTGCAATCCATTGGATGACTGACTAACCAACTCCTGGTCGTCATCAAATCTGAGTTTATCAACTGCCCTCCTACATGCATTTTTTATTCAGCTTTTCCTCGGCATGGAAGCGAAAAACATAGGCTGCGACGAGCATTACCGAGCTATCTATGAATGTACACTCTGATTTTGCGCCAGCCACCCTCAACTCTGCCGTTCGAGCCTCTCCACACCTAACCGGCCAACCAGTGTCGGAAACTGGATCGTGTTCAATAAATTTTACCTTACGGTGGTCGGAGCGTTAATTGTGGGTCATTGAGGGTACATTTTAATATTTTTAAAAAGTAAGTTGAAAAACAATCGTTAGACCACATATTACTTGAGTGCCTGTGTTGGTACTCAGCATGCAGGCAGTAATGGAAATGTTACAATAGTTATATTTGAAACTTTTCCCTAATTAAAGCATGCTATGATTACAATTTTCGGCACGGTATTCGAAATTAAGATGAAATTTTATTGAAAAATATTTTATTTCAAAATTGGACTCGGGAGTGACTCCTTGATATTTGTTAGCAACAATTATATTAATAATAAATGTATTATTTCGCGTTTAGAAGAAAACATGTACATACGCAATCTTATTATTAAGAAATATATGTCATGTGCCAAAAGGCTACGTGTGAAAATAGCATTGAATTGCCTAAATGACAAAGAAGTATGATGCAATTTATTCACTTTTATCTATAGATATCACTAATTAGAACACGTATGAAAATGTTCATGCAAAAATGTGCACGTAAAAAATCGCTCCAACCACCTCAAAAGAAATGTACCTATGTACTATTTGTTATATAAAAAATTATCAGCGTTTTAAATGCTCTGTATTTAGTTACGTTTCCCATCCCTATAGTGCGGTACCTTGAAAAGCGACAGTTGCAGGAGCCGGGGGAGAGAAAAAGGGCAGCCGCGGTTAAATGTCACGCATCGAAACAGGCTCGGAAAAATATCCTGCCTGCCAACTCCCTCTCCTTGCTTTTCCATTTGGTTGGGGGATGAAATGGCGAGATTATTAAAGAAGACAAGACGGGATCGGTCTGCAAGGGGCGAATGTGATGGCATGCGGGCTTTCCGCGCGGAATGGAAAAGAAATGAAAAATTGAAATAAGATGAAATTGGAGTCTGGGAAAAAGCGTGAATCAGAAATGGAAAGACATAATGATATACTATGTTTTAATGACAAGGGATGGTCACAATGGAAACAGAAATTGGCATTTCTGACCAGAGTGACTGTATGAAACGCCATATAAAAGCAAGAAAGTTCAAGAACCTCCGACGCGTGCTTGGGGAAATCCCGTCAGATGTAACACGGAGGAAACTCACTTGAGGAATAGTATATTTTACCTTTGACGAAGTGTAGTTAGAAGAGAAGAGAGATGAGAACCAGTTTGAAGAAGACTTAACTTACGAAAAGGAGAGTTTACTTCGAAATGGACTGAAGAAACGCACAATAGACTTCCGTCTTATAGAGTAATTAGATTAGACTGCCAACCTTAGACGACCAAACCAGAAGCTGGTAACGTTATGAGGACTTGAGGAAGCACTTCCGTATCCTAAATATATTTTCAAATAAAGTTGCTTTTATATGAACATACGTACACATCACGTCATCCGTTTCGGGTTAGGATAAGGCAAAGAACTTAGATAATGTTGTTATGGTTGAAAAACTCTTCTAATTATTTCCGCCATAATGCCACATCCTTGCATCCCTTTATCGCTTCTCTTACTTGTATGCATTACATCTTACGTGGTCTCCTATTCTTTAGACTTCTAATATTCCTTCTCTTAAGAGTCTCTTCTACCACATTCACCCATGACTTTTGTGGTCTACCCTTTCCTCTCACACCATTCACTCTACTATCATTTATGTAAATATTTTTAAAAAATTATTACTCATAAAAAACAAGAGGAGTGTTTGATGTTGCATGTAGGTTTATGTATTTTTTAAACCTTGTTATTAATTTTGTTTCAACCGAAACTAATGATATATTGCCACCAGACAATGCCTAATTGCAATATCAGTGTAATAAATAAATAATAAATAAATAATCTCTTTCATTATTCGACTCTCAACCGATTCCCTCTGTATGGCCAAACCAGCGAACGATGTTTATATGTTAATATTGCAGTGAATATAAAACCTATATAAAATAAGGCAAATTGTTACATGAATATCGGATTTAACTTTCTGTTGTCATACGTTGAAACTCAAGTACAAGAAAATTATTTCAGAAAACTACGGATAAAGAGCAAAAAATCAAGTTTTTGGAACACTTGATGTCGGCATAATTTTAAGCCAATTTGGATTTTATTATTTTCATGCTTTTTTCATCTTACCTATTTTTTCCCTACGTATTAAATGTTTTTCTTCAGATGCACTAATTACCACGTGTATTAAACCAGGTTTTGTAATGCTAAAAAATGTCACTTCCATCGACGCATTTACAAAAAGAGGAAAATAGAGGAGCGACGCTACTGACCACCCTTCCGTAAGCAAGTGTATGCATTTATTGTCCAATGCCCCTGTCAGCATTGTTGATGAAAGCTTTGCGCATCATCAAAATTATGAAAATTCGAACAAATGGTCTCACAGTGTGTTTCCACATTTAACTTTCGTGTGGGTATAGTAATTTAAAGTAGAGATCTAGATGTGAATAAAAATATTCTTCAGTAATTTTTCACTCAATGAGTCCTAATCGCCTCCATTTCTATGCAACTGCGTCATTATTGGCTGCAGAGAGTATTCAGTTGTCTGGATTTAATGATTAGGAATTTCCGTATAAACGCGTCGTATCAAAATATTCAAGTGGAGAATTACTAGAGACACATTTCATTCAATCGCTAGGAAAAATATCCACTTTGGCTTTCCTAAAACCTTCAGTTTGGTTGGCATATTTTAAAGACAAAATTACACATTTATAGACGGGAAGTTAACTTCTGCTAATTCCACATTGACATGCTAAAATTCAGTGTTAGAAAATCCACGTTAAAAATTATGGTTCTCATCGTAAGGGTGAATCTTGAATAATTTTAAAGAATGTAAATTAATAAGTACAATAATCACATATAGAATGGGGACATATTTTGGAGAATATCCGTTTTTGGCCTACGCACTTAATCCCCTACTAATACAAAAATAATACAATGAATTTGCCTTATTCTTGTCACATAATTTTCATAATGTTATATTTTATGCTGTGGTAATATATGACAACATAAAATGTATTAATGTACACTAAGTGTATTGCACTTAGGAAAAAGAGACTGAAAATGGAATAGAAATGTATAAATTCTTATCATTATATATGGATTATAAACTGCCAAGTCCATATTGCGTCGGAGACTTACTTTTGCAACTCAACACAACATCGAAGCCCAAGGTGGAACTCAAACCTTTGACATGTGCGCTTCGAAGATTGTTCGTGATAAATACTTGGGAAAAACAAGGAAATCTTATTCTTTCTTTGAGGTAAGACTCTCTGATCCGGCACATTCCATTGAAAAGTTTTTTTTCCCTTCAAGTATTTTATTATCTATGGCCCATGTATCAGTAGCTATGGTACAGTTAGAAAAACGTCTGCAATGAACACACTTAGCTGAGCCTGTCCCGATTCAGTCTCTTTAATACAGATCGCGAGAGTTACTTGTTGCAGTAAAATATCTTTCCCCTGAGAATGATGTCAGATTGATAAATATATAAAATATTATCTGCTCTTATTATTTACGTCGGCAAATGCGTTTCGAGGCGGGGAAGAACCTTTTTGATTCGGCTTGCCGTGTTTCCTAGACGGGGCCTTGTGGAACTCCGGGTCGAGGAGAGACGCGTCGTTAAATATGCATGCTCTGCTCCATTTCTTTTCCCTCGGTCGCCTCATCCTCTCTTCTGCAGCCGCAGAGGCTTAAGGGAGGGCTGTCTGTATTGCGGGATGCGTGAGCCTCGACCTGCCGCGCTACGAGGCAAAGGGATTATTTCACCCTCAACGCGAGAGCAAAAAAAAACGGGTCGCCTTCCGCCATTGGCGCAACTGCAGGCAGAACACACCCCTCACGAAGTAGGTACCTGCTCCAACTGCATTGGACCTTCACTGCAGCTACGGTGATTTCTTTTCTCCACTATTGTTCGCAATACTTCCGAACGGTGTGTGTGTGTGTGAAGGAAGACGCAGCGAGTGAGAACGCATCCGTGAAACCGGTCCACCGGTGAAGCATCTCTTACCGTTGTGCGAGAATTGGGGCGATTTGCACTCCAATGCAGCGACTTTTTTTAAATCTGTACCGACTCTTTCATCACTCGAAATGGGAGAAACTTGGTGCGGATTTTAGGGATTTCCCCTCCTGGCTTCTTTTTAGATATTTTTGTACCAACGGGAGGTAGTTCCAAATCACGAATTCGTAGATGTCGCATTTGATCGTATTGATATTATATTTCTGAGGGACGTTTCATTAGATATCCACGCTTATTTCACTTTTTTAGTTGAATATTCAGTACGTCTTTGAAATTACATTATCAATAGGCTTCCTGAGTGGTGTTATTTTGCTTCCTGGCTTCATTTCGGTAGCTTTACCAACGAAAAGAAGTTCAAAATCACGAATTGCTTGACGTCGCATTCGATCTTTTTTATACTATATTTTTAAGTTTAGCTTCATTAAGTGTTTACGCTAATGGTACATTTTTTAATTGTATAGGTTGTAAAAATCAGGTTGATGATGGGCTATCCGGATGATTTTTTTCTTTCCTGGGTTTCGTTTAGATATCTTTACCATTGTAGGTCGGTCAAAATCATATATTTCTAGATGTCGCATTCAACCTTGTCGTTAGTTAATTTCTAAGGTTCGCTTCATTAAATATTCACCCCTATGGTACATTTCTTTACTTGCATACGTCTTTAAAATCTGATTGGCAATGGGAAATCCATGTGATTTTCTCCTCCTTGGTTTCCTTTATATATTTCTACCAACGAAGTTAGTTCCAAATCACGGATTCTTAGCTGTCGCATTCGATACTATTGATAATATATTTATAAAATTCGCATTATTGGATATTCATGCTCATAGAACATTTTTTACTTGAATTCGTCAATAAAATCATAAAGCGAATGAGCTACACAGGTAGTATTGGCCTTCGTGGCTTCATTTACATATTTTTACCTGCGAAGGTAGTTAAAAAAACACAATATCTTAAATGTGGCATTCAATCTAACTGATAGCATAATTCTAAGGTTCGTTTCATAAGATATTCACGCTAATGGTATTTTTTTCTTATACAGTATACAGTACGGTATATTTATTCAAAGTGCTATGACTATAGCAGGTTTTACCTCAATATGCATTAGTAATTATGTAAAGTATGTATTAGTAATGATGTACAAGATGATTAGTAAAGAACTATTATACAAACATTCTAAGGTAATTATACCTTTGTAAATTGTATTGATGTTGATGTGTTAAATGTGCTTGTTATACCCTCATATATTTCTTCTTGTGTAGCCTTGCTGATGATGTAATTCATTAAATTCCGAAACGTTGGCAAATTATGATATTTTGATCTGGGGCGCAAGAGCCCCCCGAATCGTGTGGGGTGGGTGGGAAACTCCTTGAAAAATCTGTATAAGCTAGCTAAGCGGGGGGGGGGGGAGGGGGTAAGAGAGTCTGCTAATAAATTTTCACCCAAATCGTTGAAAATCACTGCAATTTTGCGCAGCGTTCAAAATCAGAGCGGAGTCGCTAGCAACGCAAATAATTTTGCAAATCGGGCAGTGTCCATTAAAAAGTGAGCCACAACCTCTGATTTGTGGGGTGGGGGGGAGCTATCCCCCTTGTAATATCGTACTTGTGGAGGACAATGTCCCCCCGTCCCCCGTTGTTGCGCCCCTGTTTTTGATGACCTAAACTGACCTATACTCGCTGTTTGAATGGATATTTTCTTATACTTGAATAAGTCTTTAAAATCAGATTGACAATGGGCTCCCCGTGTGGTATTTTCCTTCCTCTTTTCCTTAATATATTTTTACAGACGAAGTTAGATCAATATCACGAATTCCTAGATGTTGCATTTTGTAATTGTTTTCTTATTCCCAAGGTTTGCATTATTGGATATTCACACCTGTGGTACTTCTTTTTTAAAATCCTTATTTAAAGTCAGACTGAATTTGGATTGGGCTAGCAATGCGTGAAGGTTAACTGGCGACACCGTTGCCTGTTAAAGCAACATATGCGGATATTTATCCGGAAATGTTGAGATCATCGAATGAATATTTATTTAATGAAGTTATATTTCACTCTAAATACCAGCAGATAATTACCTGGCTCACATGAACTTCTGCTTTATCTCTGTGTCTTTTTACAATCTCTATTGCTCCTTTATCATCACTTCTTCCTAAAATGAATATGTCTGCTCTCTTTTCCAGGAACACCGCATCCATCCCACGGGAGAGGATAGAATCCAGGACCAATTCGAAATCCTAGGGATCCTTTGATCTGTTCAAAGGCAGTAGACCGTGCGGATGGCAATCTTCAATTAAGCGGTGGCATCTCTTCGTACTCTCGTTATTTATATTTGCATATCTCTGACGTCCCTGTCTCAGGTTCTCAACTAAGGAGTTTTACGTGTGCTTCTAAAACATTCTTCTCTTCCTTCCATATCCGATCCATCGTTCCATATCTCTTTCCATTTTTGAGCCTGCTAGGTTCATTCGGTAGATTCACGAATCTACTTCGACGTAATATTCTCTTGTGGGCAAAGAAAAGGGAGACTCACCGTATCGACTCAATTTCCTGCGCTATCCTATTTCTCGAGGACTGGAGCTCGGTGAATTCATTCTGAAGAAACTTCGTGAAATCCCTTACGGGAACTTAGAGACACTCGTGTCAGTGGTAAAAGAGTTCGGCGATGCTCCAGCGTTGTAGATTGTGTAATAGGCGTAAATATCAGTGAAAAATTGACGATTTATCCGTTATTAGTGATATGTGGTGCTCTCCCTCGAATCTTTTAGTCTAAATATACAATGCTACATTTACATGTTGCGTGTGAGTTGAGGCGTGTGGTTTAGGATAAATAAATAGTGCAGTGACTCGAGGTGTTTCTGGTGAATTCTGTAATGACTAATTATTCGTCGTCCGTGTTTAGGTAGATTTATTAGTGTGTTTACCCGAGCAAATGGAAAGTTGGACGCTCATTAGGTCTAATGCCAAAATGATCCGCTCACAGGGTATAATTATTAATGCGGTAAGGAGGACTTAATAAAGTGAATGTATCTATTGTGGATATCAGGAATATTTTAATTAGGCTGGATATATTCAGTGCAGTAATTACTGTAGACCCAAATCAGTGCATATTAATCAGTAGATGTAATGAATTTTGTGTGACTAAATTTAACGGGGAATTTTACTTACGCACACTTCTGTAATATTGCTGAGAGAGAGCAAATTATATGCTCTCAGAAGGTTGAGTTGAATTACGTTTGAGAAGTCTTGATCAACCTTTTCAAATAAGAACTTGATACTCTTAGGTATCAGCATAAATTTCCACGTGACCCGTTGAGTTTGCCGTCAAGATGAGCTTCTTCTCCTCCTTGCAACAGTATGTGTCGAGTGGTGTGGCAAGCCTGAACTTGAGCCCGAAAAGATTTTCACTGGGCCGTGAGGACAGCGCCACCGTTCAACCGCCTGGTGTTGTCGAGGAGACTGCAGCAGCTGGTACTGGCAGCGTCCGCAGGAAGACCCTGCCAGTAACTCCGACCACCGGGCAATATGGACAACAACAACAGCAGCAGCAGCTGTGCCAGCTCCCGGTGTCGCCGATGGGCGGGGGTGTATCACCCCAGCGGGGCTCCATCGCGTCCTCGTGCGGGGAACTGGTGGTGCCACCTGGGAGGAGAAGCAGGCAGTCCTGGGCGGACATTGAGCAGAGCACCGTTTCTGGGTGAGTACCTACTTGATTTGCGAATGTACATGTACTAATGTAGCTTACGTTTGTGGAAAGAATTGGTTGCGTGTCGTTAGAAAATATTCGAGCTCCAATGAATGAGTTAGGAGATTATTAGCCTTTCAGTGTGACTACATTAACCTTTCCTCTCCAAATTCCATTATTACCTTTTTTGGGTTTTTGGTGATTAATTGGATGACCACAGTTTTCAATATAAGCGAGTTCATAATTCATGCTAAAGATTCATGTGCTGTTATTGCTGTATTTGTCCATATAGGTAAAATCATAGTGTACTGGAACTGCATGTAGTTTGACATCAAGTTGTAGCGCTCTTATATACTTTTCATTTTCTTGTTCACCATATTTATAATTTATTTTCCTATATATGTGCAATATATAGATCTTTATTAAACAACTTTAATCCCAAAATATGAATACAAGAAGAGACTCGTTCAACCGTTTCTTCTTTGCTTGAGGAACTAAAAAATGTTATAATTCTTCCGTAATCACTATTAATGTATTGTACCTCAACTTTTGCTCTAACCAACCTACATAATGCCTCGTCAGTTACTGATTTTGTTCCTGTCTCGTACAATAAGACCTCTTAATTCTCGAATATGTTCGTTTTTCTTATCTTCCGAATCACATTCCCACTTTTCTACGAGCTTATAGGATTATTTATCCAGAGCAAATATTTTTTCCGGTGGGATACTGTAGGAAAATTTGACCTTTCTCTTTGCTTTTTTATACAAATTCTCGATTTTTACGAAATTCTATGCTAAGCACCACTTTACATTTAATGTATTGTGAAAATAATAGAATTCTACCCTTTTCCCCAAATGAACCTCACCTCACTCTAAGTTTAGAGAGAGGTGGGAGTTTCTTTACCATGGAAAGTATCAAGTTTTCATGATCATCATAAGTGAAAAATCGGTTTCATTATAGTAAGTAATCACATCAAAATGAAATATGAACATTTATTGGCAGGTGAAGAAAGAACTCAGAGGAGGTTTGGGGAGTAATAATCAATAACTTGGAAAAAATAAAGATACGCTGACAAGTGTGGCTATTTTATTTGGGCTGCGGATACACAATAAATTACACTTGGATCAAGGTCTCCTAAAGATATAGTCACGTGTAGAATACGCCGGGGAATTGTAGAGGGTGACAAAGTGATTAAAATGAATGTGAAATTCTCGTACTCGGCTATCTTGCGATCACATGAATTCGCAAATATAAAGCTCCAGGATTTTATAGCCACAAATTCAGTGGTATTAACAGAGCAATACGCTTTCATGTGACATCAATGGAAATCCATAAAGGAGCCGCTATGAAGGGATTCTGCTTAAGTTAAGCGTATTTACTCGAATTAAGGTCAGAATTATTCAGTTTTTCTTGTTGTCATATTCAATAGAAGCGTATGCAGCGGAATACGAACTGTTTTCCTCGTAAGATAACCATTAAAGTTTGATTATTCAAGTCAAAAGGCAAATATTAATGAGACTCCCAGCAGTATCACTTTACGTACATCTTGGTATTTTATGAAAATTAAAGTAAAATTATTCTAAAACTTTTTCATATCATTATTCACTGCTTTACGCTGATAGTCCAAGGACCTCGCGCTCTCATGGATATTTCAAGAACCAAATCGAAATTCATTATCCGTCAACTTGAGAAATGCATTATCTTTCTTGGCACGCTGTCAAGTGTTTTCCTATGAGGTAGTGTCGCTTGGTATTATGAAAAACGTTTCTATTAAGAAAAGTATTAATATTTTTATCCAAAAAAGGAAAGTTAAATAATTCATTTTCGTTACATACTCGTTTGCTACAAGAATCTTCAATTTAATCATTACGTTGGATTGCAATGCAATGATAAATCAACAATCAACCGAGAGTATATAACGCAATAACACTGATACTTTGTGGCAGTAATGACACTGATAGTTTTATAAGGACCAAATCCCATTTCCCACTTGAAGCCTAATGTACGGCGCGCGTCATTAACCGGGAATGATTATCAAAGTCTTAGAGGGAAGCCCTACGAAAAAGAACTACCCTAAGCCAGTTTCATTAACACAGTAGCTTTTTTACTTTACTTCATTGTAAACGATGTGATACTACATGAGATATAAAGACCATTCCAAAGCATTTCTGTCGCAATTGCACAGGGTTTAAGTACTGATATAGCCTTCCTCTTATTGCTGATTGAAGGCTATATTCTCAATGATTCCATTCCATTTCATTTCATCGAGCTAGTGTTAAATAGCGATTATTTTGACGGATTCAGTAAACCGAGATGAATTTAGTGTTGTTCTATCCTCTTCTGTATTTTTAATTTCATGTGCTTATGATGATATCGAATCCGTTAGTGGTTGATAATTTGAATCATAAAAACAAAACTATTGAATTGATGTATTTATGAGAAAATTCCATTTTAGCCGTGGTGGGGAGATATATGCATCATCAGAACAGGAAGTTTACAACAACTTTCGTCTTTAATATATGTTTAAGGACGTCTATTTTCAGTTACGTGCGAATCATGGTCGATAGTCCACTGATTACTTCTCATATCGACCCGTACTACCATACAAGACTATGCTTACACATCGTAGGGCCACTAGCCACTTGTGAGCCACGTATTCATTCGCTTTTATTTGCATTGAAATTTGCTGTTATGGGCATTACTAATAGTGATATATAAATTGAATAAAATATTGGTTTTGAGAATTATGGAGGATTCCAAATTGCAAGGAATTCGGAAACCCTAGTCGTTTCTTCTACAGCGCGTTCATCGAAACATGGTTTATATGAAATAAAGTTCATTTCCCTCGTGTTCCGGAAACCTCTTGCTTCATATAATGGTCTGACGCTAATTGTTTTTAGTGTGTCAAGAATTATCAGCGTAAAATCAGTAAAAATGTAGCCTTGATGTACAATTGTTTTACCCTTGAAATATTTTCTGGATAATTTCTCCTCCACTTCATTTTCAACCTTTTTCTTATTATTCAGCTTTAGGTGAAGAAAAAACCGTTATTTGCGGCTTGGGTCAAACGGCTTTGTTAAACTTAAAAAAGATGTCGGGTAGATATTAAAAGGGAAGGAAGGAACAAGACTTTTCAAACCCGGCAGTCGATAATTGCTCTGTCGTGAAATTTTTTGGCCTCGCTCCCTTTCTTTGTCTCCCTTGGGAACATGAGGCAACGATGCAAAGTAAACTTTTTCATCTCTTGGAAAGTTATGCGCAAGACAATTGTATCGTAATCCCACGAGCCTTTGTCTTAACTAAATTTGCTAATTTTAAATAAAAAAGAATTTTCCATGCTTCCAAATTTGTCCCTCACAACAAAGACCAATCAAATGCGTGTGTACGTGGTGATTGTTTTCAAAGGGTATTATAATATACCCGTAGCTTCTCAATCGTGGAGAAAATCTCGCAATTTCACAGAAGACTGAAGTTGATCTTAGGTCGTTTTACAATGGTCGTTCGGCCCCAAAGAAATAAATAATCAAACTGATAATGCCTGAATCAAGTATATAATTTTTTATTTATAATGCATTGAGTTATTCAGTTGATGCACAGGGAAAACTTATGTGCCTACATGTATAATTTCCATCAAGTGTCCTTTTCATCAAAGATCCTAAGTATCATCAAGTATCCTTAAAAGGTTACTTGATGAAAATAAAAAATCCTCGAATTCAAGAGTAAACTAAATGGCAAAAAATTGCAGCCTCATGAAAAAGCACTATATTAACAAAATTTCCATTGAAATAGTTTTTCACTCCAATGGTCTGTAAAATATTTTTAATGCAATATATTGCATTAACTTAACTTTTTTAATTTGATTCAGCTTTGTTTTTGTCATTCGTTTGCTGCCCGATACAGAAAATCTTTCTTATTATGTCTACTAAACATAACTACGAGTACAACGGGTTTAATGATAAACAATAGATACTTGCAAAAAGTTCAATTTCCTTGAAGACTCTGCAATTAATAGAATTCATTTTTCAAGAATCTAACGGGCATTACATGCATTTCTAAGGGAGGTGAATTTCACAAGGAACGATATACCTACGCTGAAAACTAACTTCACGATGTAACTTTTCTGAGGATACTTCATCTATTTAAAGTAAATGTACGGAAACCATAAGACGCATACAGATTGTATTTTTCAATGCAACGATCTGTGTTTTTTTAAGTCCGGCACTTTTATTTTTTTATTTAAACTTTGTATTTTCTGAACGATCTGATGGTCCGCAAGGAAACCTTTTCGTGTAAGAAGAAATTCAAATACACGTGAAAGCCAGATTGAAATTAGAATGCTGTATTTTTCACGACCTATTATAAATGAAAAATGTAAAGATTATCTCGTAAAAGTGTAACTATTGTAATACTTTGAATGGTTGACCAATTTAGATCGTGAATGTTTCCGGGTCTAGGAAAACTTAGAATGTTTTTTATTCAGAATTGTAAAGTATACACCCTCCTGCAATTAATATGCTCGAATAAATACGCTCTATTTGTCCCCAATTTTTATTTCATTTTCACACGCATTCTTATCTGTGCAAATTAATGTTATTGCTAGATATGAAGTAAAGCAAATTGTTACATAATGTTTTCCCAATTCGATTTAGTTCTTCACAACAGCGGACTATTAGGAGAATTGTATTCATCTTTAATCCTCAAGGAATACAAGGCCACCAATTTATTTTAACACATTTGTGACTTCCATTAGGGAAATTAATAATATAGCTCTTTTGTTTGATATTTTACGTCGAATGATCAAGAATGAGAAATTACGACTTTTATTCGTGATACCCCAGAGCCAGGAATCAAGGAAATAGGCATATTGTTCTCCAATTCTTGAAACACGCACGATAACTTTGATCTTTAAGTTTATCTCATTTTATTCGATGCCGTGTAAACCTTTAAATGCTTTTAAAAACTCCACTAAAAATAATCTTGTAATCCCGCAAGCCTAATTCTTTATAAATTTTAAATAAAAATTATCTCCCATTCTTCATGTGTTATCTCGTACAACGAAAATCTATCAGGAGCGTGATGATCATTTGGAAAGGATTTATAATACTTTTGTTGTTTTTCAAATGTGTAGGTATTTTGAAGTTTTACAGAAAACGCAAACATTTATTTTAAGTCGTTTTACGCTTTCAAAGCAGACTATAAGGAGAACGAATTTCACCTTTAAATTTTCATATAAAAATTATTAGAAAGCCACCAAGGTATTTATACATATTTGCGACTTCCGTTAGGAAGATGAGGATATATTTCTTTGAATCTAAATTTTATCTGGAATGGTCAAGAATTAGAAGTATCGAATTTTATTTTGCATTTTCGTGATTTCCCACTTCAAGAATGAAGGAAATCGGCATATGGATTCTTGATTAGTGAAACACTACGTTAAGGCTTCCTTTGATCTCTAAATTTAACTCATTTAATTTTACGGAAATAAAGAAGGAAGGAGAATGTTATTTTTTCATTAAATTATTCAGAAGACCTTAAGCCCTCTCGCACTTGAGTACTACCGCGGAGCTTCGTTGAGCACGTCGCGTGGGTTGCCATCAATGGACGTGGGCGGGGCGGGAACTTCCATGGTGCCATTTATCTCAATGGAAGATGACTCCTCGGGGATTTTCCTTCCAAAATCCCTCCGGTACAACCGCGTGAGAGGTCTTTCCTCAGCCTTCCGGCGCCTTTCGACCAATAAAGTAGGAGGATACGTGCTTTGAATATAGTAGCGAAGCGAGAGGCCCATTGCCTAAGAGAACTATGCGCTGACAGCAGCGAAGAGTAATGGCGGACCTCCTAGTTTGAGGTGTACTGCAGTGGTCGCCCAACTTACGCAGTGGTTGTTTCGTGGTCGGAAAAAGACCACGAAGTTTCGGGCCGACCCAAACTGCTTGGTAGTTGAATTATTTGGTCTTGCAATTGGATTCGTTGATACGCAAACGAAAGTAAAAAAAAAACTTGCGTAAAAATGTACACTGCCAAAATGCTGTGCCAGTCTGACTTTCGGGTAAAAAAATATATTTTTAACTGTTTATAATGGCGGGTTGCGTGAAGTTCATGCGATTTAAGCCGTACACGCTCTAAAAACCCGAAAACTATCCACGGTATTATATTTATGGAGCAAGTGAACATGAGTGAGAAAATTGTAAAGAAAGAAAATCATTTTGATTGGACAGGACTCGTACCTGGATCTACATCGATTGAACATCTAGTTTATATAAATCGAGGGAGTCCCAGTTTGAATCCCAGTCAAGGCGAATGATTTTTGCTCCGTGGAAATTTCACCTTTATATGGCAAAATAGTTACAATCAATCATTTAATTTAAACGGCTCCTCTAATTAAACGTGCCAAAATTTAAAGAATCAAGTCCGCAATTTCACGTAACATTTTCCAAACGTTGGAAGCAATTTTTGGCTTAATTAATTTCCGGGAAACTTAGATGTGATAAAACTTTGCTATTGAATTTAAAAAAGTGGCACCGAAATCAAACTCAAACAGTTCCTTCGTGTTATATATTTCTTTTTTATATTTACGTCGATTTAGCAAATGTTCCAAGTTTTTAGCAAATGTAACGATATGGTCGAGTGTTGGCTAAACCAATTACGGGTTATTGTTCTTTATCAGCAAAGGTGAATAGTCGTTGGATATTTTCGATAACCTAATTTATTTACACATTCAACTCCACTGATTTAGAAACTACAATTTACAAATAAGGGATACTTAGTTTATCAAGCTTTTTTATTGAAATCACAGAGGTATACAGAAGTAAAGAAACTTAAATGGAGACAAAACTCGCTTTTATGTGGAATTTTTCCTCAAAGTCACAAAGGCTATTAAGGGGTTTAAGGAGGTCCGATGTCGTGAGGATCAAACAATTCTTTTGTATGAAATACAAAAAAGAAACTAACGATTCATACATGGAAATACCTGCTGGTAGAAGTTCTACTAAATACAAGTGCTTCGGTCTTCTTTGATGGAGATGTTTTGCGGAAGACTCCTTAAGCTTCACTACTTACAAACGACGTCTTAACCGAAAAATCCCTCTTTGTTGCTCGCTTGTCTCACGAGATCGCTTTCGTAAGCAAATGAGGCCATTCAGGGTAAGGCGGAGGAAGGGAGGCCATTACGCAGTGCACGACAAGTTGTTCCCTCACTTAGAAAAGCCACTCCCTATTCCAAGATTCGTTTGAACGTCTCGGACAACGGTGCCGAGAGAGTCTTGTCTTGGGAATCTTGATCCCGGAGAATGCTCATAAAGTCGTGAATTAGTGAAAGGCCATCCTTAAAGAGGGATATGACCTTTAAAGGGAAACAACATTCTTTTTTTTGTGAAGGGGGGTGTGGCAGCCCTTCTGACAAGAATGGGCGAGGAAGAAGGACGACGGGGGGGGGGGAAGATGGAAGAGTGCTGTAAGGTGAAATAAGGGGCCCCTTAAGGCGAATGAACCTAAGGGGGGCTGAAGTGAAACCCCGAGAAGAAACGAAGAACCCTTGAGCGTTTGAGAATGAAAGTTTGTTTGATGCGAGGACGGAGCAAATAGCAGGAATCAGGGGCGTGGCCAACAGAGCAGCAATTGACAGCAATAAGGACACCTTGGTCGAGATATTACCCGCTGCCATATGCCCTTCCTACATTAAATGCTAATTTGAATGCGCACTTTACTTTAGCATAGTTCAATTTAACTAAAGACGTACTAAGAATAAACTGTAATTTAAACTGAAGACATCGCTACCGAAGAATAATATCAAAACAATGGCGTCAGGTGCGAATGCAGCTGTACTTTAAAGGGACGTATTTTCGGAACGTTGGCATGAAAGAAAAATCTTTTGGACTCGGATGTATTTAATTTAGCGATATTTATATCCCATCCTAATTACGATATTCTATCATCATTTTGTATTATAATTTTCATTCATTACTATTAATTTTACTCGTAATATTTCCTCAAAAACTATTTAGACGAATGCGCCATAGCAAGAAGGTACACTTACCGTTGGACCTGCGTTGCTCTAAAACTTTGAGACCGTCCTCAGAAGAAAGAAAATTAGCTAAACTCTATTCGTGACGGACTGATTTGCAGGGTGCTCACGAATAATCAACAGGCTGGTGTCAAGATTACTGAGTACAGGAGTAATAGTTTTTTCGGTTTCGGTTCATGTTTCTGGTTAATATAACTAAAATGCTTATGAGCATGACACTAGCTACTAACAATGTCCGAAGTTCTCATTCACGCGATATAAATACATAAAAGGCACGACGGACATATTAAGGTAAAAAAATGGCTGCACTCACTTTAGCTCAGGGTGCATCATAAATTAAAATACACTATCACTTAAATTGCCTCGAAGCCTTCTGGGTTGTTTTTTAAAACAAACGTTTCGCCTGCATTCAAACGGGTGTCTTCAGGTCTAAGGGCCTGGACTGCATTTTGGCCACGTTAACGTTGGCCTTACCCTCCCAAGATATACATACAGGCCTGAATACCCGATATTCGACTGGCATATGTTTGTATATAGTAGGCCTAACATTTTCAATTTCCTCACGGAGTAAGGGAAAAAATCGAATGTAAGACGTGGTAAGTACTGTAAATTTTCTTTAAAAAAGATAATGAATTGTCAATAATAACAGCAGATATTCTTAAACCGCTGGAATCCGCTGTTATAACAGTGTAAGGACATAAAATCTAAGGATGCATATTCCAGGTGAAAATATTTTTGTGACCTATCTGGACCACATGCCTCGCAAAAAAATGGCATAGTAGCGTATCATGAAAGTGGCAGTTGGTTGTGCTGCGGAGGGAATAGGTTGAACAGGTGTATAACCTATTGAGAAATAGGTATCAATTGACTCGTTCTGTTTACGACCAAGAACTCCTACGTCCTCTTAAACTCGTATATCACATTCCATTAAGAAGCCAATGTGAGTCTCTATCATCTCTTTTATTATTTGGTGTCAAATTGTACTGTCTTAAACCAAGAGCTTCTACGTCCTCTCTTATACTTGTATATCACATGACAGTGTGAGTATTTATCATCTCTTTTATTAGTTTGTGTCTGTGGGGTACAAAATTTTATTGAATGAACCGAAGGACCATATAACACGAAACATATAAACACAAATTAGTACTCTTCTTAGACAATGGTAACACGGAACATATAAGTGTAAATTAGTACCCTTCTAAGACAACAGTAATTAACTAAACAGTACTTTAGTTTTGTTTCCATGTGGTGAAGGCAGCGTAGTTCCGGGAAGGCCGGCCGGTGGTAGGGGGGAACACTTTAGCACTTCTCGGGGCACGCGACGTGTTACGAGCGAATCACTTCCACTATCTCCCACTGACTTGCACTGACTGACTCTTATTCAGGTTTTGACTCAGAGTAAAACTCTGAGGGTTTGGATAAAGCTCTGTATAGGAAAGTACGGTAAACCTTGCTCGCGCTGCCATGATTGACCGATTTTTACCTGGGAGAGATAGGGACTAAACACGTTATTACGAGATTTTATGTTTTTGTAACCAACTGCACAACACTGAGGCGTATTGACAACCAAATAGCAAAAAAACGCTCCGCTGCTTCAGGAAAAACACTAACACTCCAATGCTTTCTAACAGGCAACTGACGCCAACAAAACATTCGCATAGACCAAAAATGTAGGGAAGCAATCAGAAGCCTTGATTGTCGGCATATGTCGAGATCAAACGTTGATCGTACTTTCCTATACGGAGCTTTAGGTTTGGACAAGGCCATGGATAGAATATCCATGGCCTTGGGTTTGGATAACAAAAGGCGCCCTCTGGTGGCAGTCCAACTGCGCTAAAAGGCGCAAACAAAAACGAAATGAAAAGAAACGAAACAGTGTCACTTTGTCTTTTCATTACGCCCAATCTGGCGTCAGAACGTGTTTATCGGTCAAGAATTGATGGACATACAGTTTATAATTTCTATAAAGTTTTTCTATTAATTGCCTAAAATGCCTCGCTAAATTAGTTATCTTTTTTTAAATGCATATACGTATATTGTTAGAAAATTAAACTAGCCCGTACAATGCGGTACTTGCTTAGAAATGATTGCCCAGCATTTTGGTATCTCACCATACGAAGACCAAAGAAAGCACATTTCCCGCGCTTTTCTTAGGACTACTAAATAAAAGTGGGGGCGATACGGTTAATCTCGGATGTTATGTATAGGCTTCCTAATTCCTTCCGTGATCTTCGATTGGCTCTCCTTTTTTCTCCAAACCCTCTTCCGTGGACCTGCTAGGCTATAGTAGTCTTTCATATTGAATTTTTATTTGTGTTGGTTATCTTAATCTGATCAGTCGTAGGAGATCACGTTTTTCACTGGCGATCAATTAGAGGTAACAAAATCAAAAGGAGTAATTTCTTTCGGAGTAGTTTTTTTGCTCTTTTGAACTTTTGGAACAATGGTAACATAGAAATCATAAGAACCAATGCAGAGGAAACGGCATGTGAGATCAAATCATACCTTTTTTTCTTTCAAACTTAATCATATATCACAAGGTCAACGTTATATGTGCGAAATAGATTCTTTGCATAAAAGGGGGCTTCACTTGCATAGGTGTAAGGATCAGAAATCATCTGCTAAAATCTCCGCAACTGCATGGATTCCAACCTTGGTCTTTCAAATGGGAAGCCACTACTCTTCTCGCCACATATAATCTCCTGTATGTTAGCATCTTCTTGTAATAAGAATTTTGAAGATGCAATTTTTCACAGATAAAAATTAATTCGACCCGCGTTTTCCATGCACTGCATCATCATCAGGTCATTATCATCATCACCTGATGATGATGCAGTGAATCGGAACCCGGGTCGAATAAGTTTTTATCCGTGGAAAATTGCATCATCTAAATTCTTATTATGTTGAAATTCCACAGCATCACGCCTGATACCTCCCTTTTTGTGCATATTCTTGTATATTAGCGTGGATTATTTGTGAGGAAAAATTCGTAGCAAGGTCATGAAATTTAAAAGAAGTAGAAGTTGAATTTGTTCTCAAGTAGATGGAGTGAGTGAGTTACAATTTTCCTTCATAACACATTTGAGCTTTGAGAGGGAAAAAGGATTCAACTTTTTGAATGGCCTATTTTACCCTTATTTCATCAAACATAGAAGTACATCTTTTCCTCGTCGGCCTAATTAGACTCGTGCAAATTTTATTACCCATTACGTGAAGTCGCACACGTAGTATTTGTGTTTCAGTAGGGGTTTACCAATTATCGTTGCACGCTTTATTATAATGACGCTAATTAATTTCAAATGTAGGTTAATGGGACGGCTTTTCTTTATACCTTTAATGATTCAAAATTGAAATATCTCAGCCTTTGGCTTCAAAAGCTTCCAGCTCGTACCAATGAGGTTGATCTTACGCAAAAGGACGACGTTGACTCCATGATTTTTCAACCGCCGACAAAGAAGTAAAAATTGTTGTTTTTCGGTTGATTCTCCATATCACCTATGAAATTTAAAACATTCTCTTACATTTTCAAATGATTTTTAGATAATGAACTACAGAAATTCTAAGTCTATAGTGAAGGAAAACATATTGTGTGCAAGAATAATATGCTGGATTGATCCGCAGTACACGCAAGGTTTCACATTAACTTGTTATGACAAATTTGAATTCGTAATTTCAGCTGATTTCACTTTGAAATTTTAATATTCTGCGGATTTATTTTATGGTGAGTTTAAACAGGCAAGTTACTTCTGTA
This sequence comes from Pyrrhosoma nymphula, assembly GCA_963573305.1. Classification (NCBI taxonomy): domain Eukaryota; kingdom Metazoa; phylum Arthropoda; class Insecta; order Odonata; family Coenagrionidae; genus Pyrrhosoma; species Pyrrhosoma nymphula. The sequence goes on from OY754339.1 coordinate 31,819,735, forward strand.
AGTTTCTTCTTCAGAAGCTCTGCAGGTTTTCCCCCGTTTTATCTGCAGGTTTACCCCCGTTCGCATGCCGGTGTCCTCTGCCCCGTAGAAAAAGGGGTGGGGATATTTCGGCTGCTCTACACGTAACCGCATCTCGACCCAGCTTTTCTATTCAGAGACGGTGTGCCTGGCTCATTTTCATTTTCTAATACAATAGATGGACCTTTTGTCTCAGGTGATCCCAGTCCACATTAACTCTAGAACCGCCGGATGTTTTCCTACCTCTCCGAACGCCAAGGGGTTATTTTTACCCCTGCTCATGTTTGACCAAAATTATGGCCAAATTACTAAAAAAAAGCTTGGTTCAGTTACCCTTTTAATCAATAATTGCATTGTCAAATGTTTGCTATTTACTCATGAATAAATTATTCACATCGTTTAAAACAAATAAAACTCAATTGTAAACAAATGCACATGGCAGTTCTGAAATAGTTTTCGAAATTTGCCACATTATTGTTCGCAAACACTGCAGTTGCAATTTTGGTATTAAATTACAACAAATTATATTTTTGTTTAAATAATTAAAAATATAATTGCATACAAAACATTATTACTAACCATGTGATGACGCCATGCGTTGAAACCTGGTCGAAATTAACTTTTTTGTGTGGAATTGCATAGTGTTTCATTTAATCATGAATCACTTCCACCAAGTAACGCTGGAAACTACTTCGTGAACACTATTATTTTCTTGGTCTACGTACATTGCAGGCTACAAACAAAGAAACACAGTCACAGAGGTTAAAATGATCCCTCGGTGGATCTAGTGTGAACTCGCATGAGTGAAATTCTTCTGTACTTACTTGTGAGCAGGGAACTTTCCACCATAATATTTCCCTTGTATTTCATTCTCTCGGTACCACCAAGCACGTTGAAAACAAATTCTCCGAAAATTAAATACAGTTTTCTGTTACTATTTTCTGGCGCTACGTTGGGGAAAGGTGCCTATATACAGCCTTGCGAAGCTGAAGAAGCTCAAAGTAGCGGAATTCCTTATCCCAGTGGTGCATTTTCGACGCATTATTTTGGATATCCCAAGAGGGAGTAGAAGTTGCTGCAGACGTTCGATAGGAGCAAGAGGGAGAGTAAAGGAAGAGATGGGGAGGTGGATGAATAATGGAGAAAGAGGAGCAATGGGAACTGAAGACGGGTATCGGCGATTTAAGGAAGAGGTCTGATGAAAGGTGGCATTGGGGTGAATGGTAATGTGAGAGGGAAGTCAAAATTGGGAATTAAAGACCGGATCTCGTAGTGATGGGAGTTTCCGTGAGTTTTATTTTTTTCGACGTTTTTCTATGGGAATTGAATCGCCATCGCCTTAGTCGTCAGTCCGAATATTGGTTTGGTGCAGCTCTCCACTCCACTCCTATCCGTCAAACGCTTCATTACTCCGTAATTCTTCAATTTTACGTCCATCTTACTAAGTCTAATGTATTCCAGTCTTAAACTTCCGAATTCTTCCCATTCATCCTTCCCATATTCAATCTATTTCTCCTTCCAGTACTGCATTCAATAGGCTGTTGTGTTGCAAAATGTGTCCAGTAATACGTCTACTCTCTTTTGCATAGTTTTCACTATATGTACTTATTTTCTCTACAAAACTTCCTAGGACTTAAATAAAACTGCAGTAGTTGTACTGTCCACTTATATTTAATGTAAAATATTAAACCACACGTGTTTTGACGCATAGGGTGTCATCATCAGGTATGATGATACCCTATGCGTCGAAACACATGTTGTGTAATATTTTACATTAAATATAAGTGGACTGTACAACTAGTGCAGTTTTATTTAATTACTGAAATGCTGTTTCACCACATAACGCCAGATACAGTCGAATTTATCCGTAGGACTTCCTCGTTGACAGAACTCTCCGTCTATTTTATATCCATCATTCAACAGTGACACCTTATCTCCATTGCTTTCCAATTCATTTTTCTCCTCAGCTTTTATTGTCCAGGCTTCACTCCCACATAAGAGCATGTTCCAAATATATGTGAGCGTATGTTCCTTACTTGCGGCCTTGTGTTACCAGCTGTTGGATGAGTAGTATCGTAGTATGCCTTCTTTGCCTGGGTTATTCTGTACACAACAGCTTTCTTGCTTCTGTGAGCATAGTCTCAAGGAATTATGCTTTCAAAATGTTACCAATTCTTCCAAGTATGTTTTTTTATAGCTGAATGATTCAGATAAATGACTACAAATAATAAAAAATGTTTATCTGTTAACTACATTTTTGCTTCAATCTCTTTTTAAAACAGTCTATCTCATTTCATAACTTCGAAAATTGAAGTTTCAAGGCAATTCCATGTGTTTTGAGGAGTAGGTATCCAATGTAGGTTCATACACATCACATTGTTGTGTTATCTAGTTTTTATAATTTCATCTTAACTCTATAAGTAAAGAAACTTGGTCGGCGAAAATTACTAATGCCATTCTTTAAATTCAGCTGGTAAACATCATATGATCAAAAAAGCGTTTACTTATAAACTGGAGAGTACATAATAATTGAATTCGAGTAATGGATTTTTATTCCGACGTTTGGAATCATTTTATTGACCTAAGGCATTTTAATTAGATTTGAGAAGCACCCCGTGATATTTCCAATTTTAATTTATTTGATTGGATTGTACTATTGTCTGTTGAACATAATGGAGACTTTTAAAAGAAGATATTTGTAGTTTTCCGCGAATGATTTTGTGGATCTTTATGAGGAAAGGTATGGCTGTCTTAATTTATTGCTTCTCTTTTTATGGAATCGTCAAAAGAATAAGGTTGAAAATTTCAATGCATATATATTTGGCAGTGTTTTTCTTGAATGTGGATGGAGGGTGAAATTTTTTGGATGAAATTGAAGGAAGAAGCATGATAAATGATCAATGTCGTCTAAAAGAAGGAAGATTAAATACGTGTATCGGTAAGTCCTCCCGTACTGTATCCGTGGAAATTTTGTGTTGCAGGTAAATGTAAGAGATGAAATACTATAGAATAAGGGCAACGGCCTACCAAAATGGAAAAATCTGTACCGTCACCGAAGTCAAGCATCGTTGGGCTCTTCTCAAAATTGGAGTGGTGATCCTCCTATTTATCCGAGTACTGTTGATTCTACCCTTCAAGGGGCAGGCAATATGTGCAGGAATATGTGCGAAATAATCTTAGCCGTCGAAGCACGTTAAAACTAAAATACCACCGCAAAAGCAGAAATGTATTCATAATGAATAAAGACACTTGGTAATCTTCCACAGATGTATTTCTTTGACACGACGCGTTTCACCACACTGTGGCATAATCAACAGTGTGGTGAAACGCGTCGTGTCAAAGAAATAAATCTGTGGAAGATTACCAAGTGTCTTTATTCATTATGAATATCGAGAACTTCCACCATATCCAGCCTGAAACAGTGGTATTTATTCAGAAATGTATTAATTTTCCATTGACCCAAAAAACTTTTGCTTTGAGAATCATTAACAAACAACAGTGGACGGTCACACACAGCCATGCCCTTGGCGGGTAAAAATCCACATCTTTACTCGGTGGCACTGGAACCCGCGACCGTACAATTGGCGGTCATGGATCATACCGCCACCAAGGCCGTCAAAAGTAAACATTAAAATTGTTTATTATAAAAATGGCTTTTAATGGAGGAACATAATCGGTTAGTTACAATATTGAAGTTCGTACCAAACAGGACCCATTAAACAGGAGTGTAATGCTCTCGGATGGTGATGATGGTTTACGTTTAGGCTCTGTGCATTCCTTCCGGGCGTTACGGATGGGCACTTTCCATTCCTCCTTTAACGCAGTTCGAGGAAGATGCGGTGCCGGATCTCGAAACATCGGAAATGGAACCTCTCACTCAATTGAAAACCCGGGGAACCATAGTTCAAGAATAGAAGGCTTGAAACTGTATAGCTATCTTTATTTAACACACATGAGAAAGGTATTTTATAGTATTTACAGCTTCTTTCATACAGCACAGATCAGGTGTCTCTATATTCAAATTGGTACAGCACCACAACGCTTTAGATTACATTTTTTTATTTGAATCGATTTTAGAAAGCGTTCTTGGTCACGCTTTCTACCATTGTCAAATAGTGAAAAATAATAATTGAATAATAGGCCTTGACCGCGTCTATGAGTCCTAGGGATTCATCGCAAGTATAAAAGGTCCAAATTATAAAGGGTCTTAATCGCGGTGTTCAGGGTTTTTGCGCGTGAAGCATCAATATATGATGTGGCAGGGAATTAATGAACGTAATGGAGAGGTTCGCTTTGGCTGAGAAAGAAGATGAGAAAATTACTACCAGGTGAGACGACAGGAGGATGACAGTGGACTAACCAAGAAAAAGAAATGTTCTGAAAGTCTGTCACAGAGGGAAAGCAATGCTATAAGGCTAGATTTTGTTGATAAAAAAACGAATGGCTAAGGGAAACGAATGAAGATTAATCATAAGGAAACCAAGGTGATGAGATTTTCCAGATGTGATAGATGATGAATTAGTGTCACGCTCTGATTTTTTTGAAGACATTAATTCTCCTCGAGAATAATAAATCCTACCTGCTTGGCAGTTTCTCCCCATCACCTCATGGATTTTGTGCACACTACAGATGTAGTGTGAGAGTAAATGATACCCGCCTGATTTACCTGAAGCTCGTGTGACCGGAATTTTTCTAACCACCCCTGACTTGCATGTTGCTTCCGAGTAGCTAGTGACTCCTAACTTAGACCTTCCTAGGTATGTACAAAAAAATATAGGAGGATGAACTCTACGGACTTCTGACGTGAGATATAAAAAGGAATTCAAGAAACAAGGTCGACTGTAAGCCTTCGATTTACCGATCCGAGGATTCAGCGGCAGAGAATAAGTGGCAGTGGCGGCAGACAGTAGGTGCGTAGTGGCCTTTGGGAGGGATAACGACTAACGTTACCTGACGTGACGGAAATGGACGTTGGCGTTCCGTTCTCCGTCATCTTACCGTCTTGGAGTGAATTACCATTGACGGCAGTATCAGCGACCTTTGTTGACCGCTTTTGTTTTGCAAACTGATTAATATGCGGTTGCAAAGTAGGTCATCATTCTCATAATTTGCAGTCAAAATATAGAAAACCCGCCATAATAATTGCAAATATTTCTTCAAGCAGGTTGATTAAGTTTCATTGTAAAATTAAAAGGCGAAAGTTGTAATGTAATCTGGAAGTGAAATGTTGTAGATATTGAAAAAATCCTCTCCTCTGATAGAATGCCGTTGATGTAGCGTTAAGGAATAGTTAAGAATAGTTATAAGGTTGGTTCATCGTCCGTTAATGGAGCCATCAACGTCCAGTCATAGTAATAGGTGGTAATAGGCTCCTCACTGCATCATAACCACCAAACTTCGCGAACACCACCGCCCGTGTTCGTCACTTCAGGAAACGTTGATCTTAACGCCGCCGCTCACAGCTGTTGAAGCACTTTAAACTTTAGTATTGTTACTGTACTTTTTTAAATAGTTAAGGATCTGTGAAAAGGTTTTTTTTGTAATGCAACGGAAATGGTGGAGGTTACTGTTTGCTTTGACTCGCACAGTCACGGTAGAACCTCCTTACGGCTACACTTTAGTTCGTGATTGCTCAACACATCGGCGGAGCTTAGGAGATGACCGATACCCAACTTCTGCTTATATTCTCTGATGAACATTGCTTTCAGCGATGAATGAACGAATATACTATTTCAATCATCTCATTTACGCTGGGCAAGATTTTCGCCAGATCGGAAGGGTTCCCGTTGGAGATGGCAGGCTACCGGAAATGAATTTTCATAATACTCCGAAATGCACGAGTTTCCAGAATTCGCGGGGTCTCGGACAGATCAGATAGGTTGGTCATCTTTTCCCAGACTGGCTTAATAACCTCACTCACTTGTACATGGGTGTAACGTAGAAGGATTTAGGCTGTGATAAAATTATCATCACTGCTATCTACAGGCAAACAATAAACTTTTCATTGTCATTGCGTAGCCACCGAGATTTCGAGGCTGTAATATCACTTTTATTCTGTAATACTACGAAAAGCGCGAGAAATGATGAATTTTTCATGGCAATTTGTCATACGACGCATGTCAAGGGTCACTTTATCTTTATTAAAAATATATTTGTGCTTGGTAAAGTCTTTGCGTTATTTTAGCGAGGAGTTTTAAGGAACATTGGGATAACCTCTTGTTAAATTATTAATTGTAGTCCCCCACATTTTTGATTGACAAACATGACCTGAGCCCAAATTGGATGGAATAAAAAGGCGAATTGAGACACCGTAATAAAATATATAATAAAGACTTACAATGGGTTTTTATTGTAATGATATTTAAGAGTTAAAGAGCAGATAAAAGTTAATGGTTGAATGTTTCCAGTGCACTACTAGTTGATTGCTACCTATTTATCAGTAAGTTTAAGCGATCCCCTCCGCAATATAACCGACTGCCGCTTTCATGATTCGCAAGGTACTATTTATTAAGAAGGCATGGGATCTAGAGAAATTGCCTAAGAAATTCTTTTCACTTTAATAAGCGTCATTTTATTTCGTGTCCTTATACTGTAAAAACAGCACATTCCAGCGGCTTGAGAATTTCTGCAGAGATCAGTTACGATTCATGTTAAAATTAAAAGAAAATTTAGGGTACCAAATATTATCAGCCATGAAAACCAACTGTTCTAAACTTTTCTCTGAGCTACGTAAGGACTACGTAAGGACCTCTTACCCCTTACGTAAGGACCTCTTAGTCCTTACGTAAGGACTAAGAGGAAATATTAGGCTTACTTTTTACTGAAAGATGACGATCTTTATTTTGAATATCAAGTAGGGCGGAATTTGTTTTTTAAATTCGAAAGACTTTGAAATTGGTATGCTAAAAATTAATGGATTTGGTAAGAATAAACATAGATTTTAGTCTTATAGCTGCACGACCCACCAAAGCCGTGCGCCAAGAGTTCAGCTGATTCAAAATGATCGTTTGGTTATTTTTTCGTGTGAAACCACCGCCACGCCGGTCTCATAGGTTATTACGTCATTTTAGAGTTACTTGATTAAATTTAACAAACGGTGGGCACCCAGGTACCCAGGTTATAGACATAAAGGTTAAGAGTCGTGGGAACGGGGTAGAAAAAATGGAGCAGGAAATGAGGGAAATACATACCTACTGGATGTAACGGAACGGTGAAAGATAAGGCTTAGGGCGATACCTGGAGAAGGGGGAACGGAGGATTGAATACTGGCGAGGTGAGCCCAACAAAATGAAGAGGGACACGCAGGTCTGTGTGTTTCTGAGAACCGTGGAAAGAACGAGTGATGGAGCGCGGGAGGATTTTTGCCCGTTATAAATGGGGGATGGGGGGTTGATTCCGGGCAGATGAGTCTCGGACCCAATTAATGAGCGGCTTTCGATCCCCACGGGAGATAAATCGAATCCTAGAGAGCCAGTGGTAGGTACGAGTGGACGCCGGATGCGAGGAGATGAGTGGGCAAGGGCGGTGGATTGGCAGAGTTGGAGGAAGATGTGGATAGAAGTAGTAGAAGGAAAGGTTGTGGCGGGATGAAGGGTGGTAAGCGACGTTGAGAGGTTTCTGGGAAAAAAAGTGAAAGCTGGACGAGTTGATTTGGACTGGATTGCGATTGTGGGTGGGTGGGTGGGGCAAGAGTCTCCAGTCTTTCCCATCACTCACTCTTTCCCCCAGACCTCCCATCATTCTCTCCTTCATTTCCGCCGATGATAGGTCCCGGTGAAGCTAAGGGTTGATTAATTTAAGCCCCGACAATGGAGCCGGATCGTGAGGAGGGGCCCAACACTTACCCAAGCAGGTTTCGTAGGCCATTGTTTTTCAAATGGTCCAACTCAACACCTACTAAGTTTACAAAAAAGTGGAAACTGGTCTGAAACATAGATAGTTCACTTAATCCACCGTGATATCAAGGTCCCAGCAGTGAAGAATTATGAACTCTTTGCTAAGTGTTTCCGATATTTAGAAAGGAATCAACATCTTGCCAATTAGGTTACCTGGGCCTCTTTTTAACAAAATATTCCAAATAAAACCAAATTATTTGACAAGTGCAAACCGTACTGAACCATAGGCAGGTATGGTATTTCCTTCATTTACCAGGAAAGTAAGGTCTCAACAGTTAAGGTAGGCATGAGGGAACAATAACTCTTCGTCTGGGGTTTCCGACTTTAAGAAAAGGACCTGGGACTTGGATTCCTGACCTCTGTTTATCAAAAATTTCAACTGAATATCAATTTAACGAGCAAGTGGAAACAGTACCTACTGAAACTGAGCTAGGTATGGTATTTTCTTGAATCAACAGGAAACCAAGCTCTCAACAATGAAGGCAGGCATGAGAAAGAGCCAATGGGTAGTGAATTTTTTTGGCGTCCCTAGGTTTATCAAAACAATTAAAATTAAATGCAGTTTGCAGAAGCAATGAAAGTTTCGAAATCCTGTTGAAAACTAACTATGGTAATCACATTCCCCATATAAATAAAAGAATGGACAAAAACCTTAGAACTCCAATGTTGCGCAAATACTGAGTCATGAAGTACATGTTGATGAAGTTTTCTTGGGCGTGACATAAGATAAAGGCCGGTTAACGACTGGAGTCATCGCGATATTCGAATTAAACTGCAAGCTCAAAGTATTTCTATTTTCCGAGCTATTATCGAGCGTGTTATAGCGTCATCTGTAAACGTCAACCGTCAACTTCAAAGAAGTAATCAAAACTTTCATGTTAACAGGTGACGCTAGTGCATGCGCAGTACTTACCTTGAAAGTTCTCAAAATACCGCGAATGACATTTTGTCATCCACGTTATTTTATTCACAGTAAATCACAATTATTAATTAAAAATATCGGTTTCGTTTACATGGAGCTGATTGACAAGCCATTGAAAACATAATATTATTTCTAGGTAATAATATCATTTACTGATAAAAACTCCATAGATGTTGATAAAACAAGTTATGTCTGGTTCATCTTTATCGGGTCTCGCTTCCTTCTACTGCTGATGATTAATCTATTCATTTCTCTCGATAATATTATATGTATAGAAAAGTCATTTTATAAAACTAAATATGAATCAAAATCCTTATTAATGGCACTCAAATGATTACTGGTAGGGACAGGTTTAAAATATGAGGAGTGATAAAAAAATAGCGGGAATTTTTAAATTTCACGGGCTTCTTAATTCCGATTTCCAATAGTTGTATTTATTTAAAATATAGTCGTATGGTCAATAAGGAATACTACCTGGAAGTTATGCGTCGTTTGTGTGAAGAAATCCGACGAAAACGCCCAGAATTGTGGCGAAACAACTCTTGGAATTGCACCACGATAATGCTTCCGCTCTCACTTCACTGCTTATTCGTGATTTTTGAGTAAAAAAACAAAGCGTTATTTTGCCTCAGCCACTGTATTCGCCGGACATGACCCCCTGTGACTTCTTTCTATTCCCGAGGCTGAATAGAACCATGAACGTTCAACGTTTTACCACTATTGATGAGATAAAAATAAAATCTCTGAAGGAGCTGAACTCAATACCGAAGAATGAGTTCCAGAAGTGCTTCCAAGATTCGAAAAACCGCTGGCACAAGTCTATTATATCTACGGGGGATTACGTAGAAGGGGAAACATTGATATTGATTAATTAATAAATGTTCTTTAAGAAAAACGAAAATTCCTGTTATTCTTTATCCCACCTCGTATGTAATCTGAAAACACTTATGTGGTTGATCGCGTCGATCACAACTGCCAATTTAAATTTTTAATTTTCCCTTAAGGCGTCCCATGTCAAGCCTGAAAGTAAAAGCACTGTGAATTACGTTCTTTAGTGATGAAAAATTCGTATCTGAAAATGAGCGTTACAACCATTATGGACCCTGATATCGCGAGCATTTAAAGACCCTTGATGTTATTACCTTTCCGCGACTACTTAAGGGTAATATCATCTATTTTTCATGTACTTGCCGAAAGTGGCTGATTATTTAGAACTGTTGTACATTTCTTGTTAATTGACTTCCTCTGGCATATTTTCCTACTACTAGTGCCTAATCTCATGCTATCTTGAAATCCCCGCTGCCAACATTAGCTCATCTAATCTCCAATCCTCTTCCCTCACTACCTCGTTTTGACTGGTTGTGGACTAGTTAACATCTTCTTTCTTGACAATACCGCGATATCGTTAAAACGACGGTTGAATGAAATAAGATTGTGAAGTTAGTGATATTAAATTAGAAATTATTCCTTAACATCTTTACAAAAATCAGAAGTACTATGCTCAATTATTCGTTGGGAATATAGGTATTAATTTGGAGAACCTCCAATTAGGAGTTCCCCGACTTATTCATCTTCTAAATAAAAAACTACACTGCGAATGTCTCTGTGTTGTCAAATATTATACGTAAATGATATCCTCAATACAGCCACAGGTTTTACAGTCTTCGGCCAATTTTCGTCTGCATATTCATGAATATTTAAAGTAAAATTCATACTGGTATCATAAATACAATTTCACACGCTTCTGTATACAAATTTGATACATCTTAATTCAAGAATAACAAATTTTTACTTCAAAAATGTTTGGCATAACAATTTATTTCGGTAATTAACGATATATTTTTGGTCTTGTTGTGGCTAAATTATATTAAACTCTTAGTTTGGTAATTTACTAGCCCGCCACGATTGTAATCCTATCCAATGGATCTTGAAAACCAAAAGTTGCCTTGGGGATGAAATGTTCATTTTTTAATGGGGAAAGGAATGTATTTGGTGCTTTTATCATTACCCTAATTACCTTTTACTGGGCTTCCACAAAAGTGTGCATGTGTATGATCCCCCAAGCATGCAGTTTGTTTGTAATACATTCTGTATTCTAATCTCAAATTAATTATAGTAAAATATAAATTCTAAGAACAGACGCTGAGCAAATATATCGTAACAGGTAAAATTTGAAGATAAAAAGATTTGAACTGTGTCTTAAAATTCTACTACGTTGAGTCTAAAGAATTAATACTAGAGACACCCGGATCTCCTTCCTTCGTCATTTCCAAGCAGAATAAATGGCTTATCTTTTATCTTGCTAGGAAAAAAGTTTAGCGACAAACTGCTATCTTGAGCCCCTTTTAAAAATCAGAGACAGGAAGTTGTGGTGTTCAGCTGGCGGAGGAGAGATGTTATATTCAGTTCTACTGCCTTCCTCAGTTACCACGCGTTCAGCGGTATAGAGCACTAGAAGCAGAAGGCGTGAGTAATTTTTTTTATGAAACGAGTAAAAATATTTATGCTGGAAGAGAAATAATCCATTCCTTATTCAGTAATTGGTGGTACCCGTTCCGTTGCATTCACGCACGATTGATGGGACCGTAGCGGCGTGATGCATTTGTGGTTGGCGTTGAAAATCCTCCGTAGGTTTACGCGTTCGTTCATTTGAAAACCAGAAGTTTCTTCAATTTGAAGCGGAACCACAGAAATAGTGTTCTTAGTGCATTATTCTCGAAACTCATCTTCGCGTGGACTTGGAACCATCACTATACAAGTTTATGAAGTAAATTGGATATGGCAGAACAAGGAATTTCGTAAGTTTTTTTATCTTCCGGAATTCCAAGTAATTTGACTAGCCTTCTGGCAGTAATATTTATTTATCCTTTTAAGCATAGATATTAGAACTTGTTACAAACATATAAGAAACTGATAAATCAGATATCCACTTTACGCATTACCTGTGTGCATGGGATGCCTCAAAAATCTGTTTCAGTTTACTCAAGCAAAATAATTATGAGACCTATTAAATTACAAAAGTATGAAAAAATGAGATCTGGTAAATAAGTTTTAAATTAATCATGTCGTCCTATAGTCTAACTTTACCCGTACTTTTTAACAAAAACCCGTCTGGGTCTTAATGACTGAATAACCTGCTTTTTTTCTGCTTAGAAATTTTGCTATCCTCTTAGTATTAGTAATATCACCAGGTAAATTAAAGAATTGCTGCGCCCTATAAACCTAAATGAATGATTGAACATAGTCATGCTGGAATTTGACAATATAAACATATTTTTACATAATGAATGTACTATTTAAACGAATTTACGCTCGGTGAATTAAAATAAAGTGCTTAAAAAGTATAGTACTTTTCTGACGAATTATTTTTTCTGCGAACGATATTGAACTTTTTCACATAAAATACTACTATATTCACTCTTAAAATTATCTGGGAAGTTTGATTAACGGTAAATGACATCTTCGAATTGCTTTAAAGAGTTAGTGGGGGAGCATATAGTTTCCCGTGGAATTTTTGTGGTACAATACTGGAAGTTAGTTTTTCTGAAAGGCACAAGGAAAGCAAATATGGATCTTGCCAGTCCCAAAAATTGTGCAGGGGGGGTGGGGGAGGATGTTCAAAATGGCCGACAACTCGTTTCACCGAAACAGCAATATCAACATCATTTATAGGACTACAGCAATATTTTGAAGCTTAAAATACTTCTTCATGTAGTTTTTAAAATTATTATTATTACGAAGAATGTAAATTGTGTAAAATCTTAAGTTAAAATTACATATTTATTTTTTGAAGATTTAATAGAATAAGAATATAAGAATTTTATGCACATAACCCAGCCTTGAAATATGACATTAATAAATCATTTAAAAACCAGCAACACGCATTTTGCAGTATTACTGGAAAAAAAAGATTCGATAAAGAAAGCAATTCGTCAATTTATGCATGTTCTTGAATCAAAAGATAATGTATGGAAAAATGTAGGCATGCAGTTTATACAATTACTAAAATACTGTAAATAATATAAATTATCCTCTTATCCTCTTATTGATTGCTTAGTACTGCTCTTCTGGTTTACATTTTAGGATTAGTTTTGGTTTCAGAGTATAAAACGTATTTTGGAATGAAACAAAATATTCACTGTCGCTTTCATTAATTTATTTTATTATGCCATCATCATAAATTTTAGATACAAGGACAGAGAAACTATATGACATCACATTTACGCATTCGTCTGTTACTTATTTATCAGCTTCACTGTCTTCATCTGAACTATTATCCCCATTCCGGTTAAAAAAGTAATTAACATCATCGTCGGGGTCCACACACTCACACACGCCAGTGCATGTAAAGCCTTGACGTCTGCATTTATACACAAATGTTTAACATCTACTCCTTTTGCATGAACATTTCACTACTCAAGAATGTCCTGTGGAGCAGGTTGCATCGTGGTCATCTGGGGTACAAATGCACCGTTTTGTCTTTCCCATCCATAACCAGCATCTGGCTGTGGAATCTTTGTTTCGCAATAACATCATTTCGCCATATCATAGCTTGATAATGTTTCCTAAGTATGGCATAGATTTTGTGTCCCTCCCTGACGTAAATATTTCCTTCCCTTGTTCTTATGAAGCAATTCGAATGGCATGGTTGTACCTTAGCCAAATGTGTAAACCTATTGAATCACTCTAATATCTGGAATGCGATTAAATTTCATGAATTTTTCATTTCATTTCATTTCATGAATCAAGGAATTTCTATCTGAAAAGTTATTGGTTAATAAAGGAACAGCGTAATATTTCTCATTGGTCTTCAATACCAGAGAAAAAATTATACCAGCCGAGAAATTTATAATTTGGATTCTCTTCTTACTGTCCTAGTTTGATTGGTTAGCAGCTATTCTCTGATACTTACAGAGATCAAGGAAGATAAACCCGATTAAAAGGATTTTGTAAATTCCCCTCCCATTCGTAAAAATAAACCTTGGGCGTGGCTCAATGAATGTAAAGATGTCAAAGAAAATTACAGAGGAGTATTGTGTACGGACAAATAGTTGTTGCAGCTTTATGGATAATTAACAACATTCTTCCTCTGGAGGTTAGTGAAAACATGTTTTTCATGAAATTTGAGTAAATTTTTAAAATTGGTAATCCACTTTTTTCATGAGAGGGTCAGTAAATAGAAAAGCATTTTTTATGACTCATATATTTGGTTCATTATTTTATTACCTCCTTTATTTGGTTATTCTATATTCATTTCCATCGTTATCACCGCCTCTGGTCTCTTCTGTGACGTTAATGACTGGTCTGGGGGTTCTTAAATTGATTAGGCAGGAACAGGTTTTTGGGAATAGAGAAGTGCCCTCATGATAAGTGACAAGATAGGAGTCGTTTTCCCGAAGCCGAGTTCTAGGCCAAGTATTCTATATTTCTTACTTACCCTTGAGGTGGCAAATGGTGTGTATCTTATCGTTTTCTTTTTTATCTGGAAACGACGCAAATACTTCATTTTTCTATTCTTTCTCTATCCCTTTCCACCTGTTCCTGCTATCTTCCGGTGCATCCTGATAAATCTCGAAGAAAGCAATGATAATTTCGTGTCAATAAACGATAGATATATGTTAAAGTTTTTCGTAAATTTTTCTCTCAGTTTTTGATTAAGTTTCGAAACGATTTGGATTACGTAAAATCAACGCTATAAAATGGAAACCACGTGATATTTTACAAGACTGGTAAGACTTTCAATCAAGAATTACCAAGGAGTCTGGAGCAAAACATTAATATTTTCACACAGTGGGTTATCAATTCAGTGATGGCATGAAATCCACTCATTCCAGCGATACGAATTGGTAAGAAATAAGTACATCTAATATAAGCTTGCTTACCTTTGATTCTTAGATTTGCGTAAGGCTTTCAATCGAATTTCTCTGAAAGATGTTTAAAATATCATGAGCAGGTAAGGATTGCCTACTAATTTAATTAAGACCATCGCGACTATCTTTGAAAAAAATTGAAACACTAATTAAAACATAAAATGGATTATCAGAACCAATCCCAAGTTAGAGTTATAAATTACAACATCCGTTACTCTTCAAAACTGTTATGGATGAAATCATAAAAAAGGTATGCACTGGTGAAGGGTATTAAGTGGGACGAAATGCAATTATGATCGAATGCTTCGCTGTTGACGCCGTTATTATACGCCTAAATTGGAGATGACCTTTAAAACCTATTGAATATGTTCATTACTACCCTACAAAGTATAAGATAATAATACTTGCCAAAAATACTAAATTTATAACGCTAACTAAATGCCCACACAGATGCAAACTTATAATGGACGTTAATGTTATTGAACAAGTCATGACGCGTAAATATTTAGCGATTGATGTGAACGGTCATGGGAATATCGAAAATAAAGTTCGATAACAAGCCATAAGGTAGTCGGCTACCCGAGTGACACTATGTCGAAAAACAAATACTGTAGAGTAGAAATACGTAAGTTGGAATGCTGCCCGTTAAATAATGGTTAGAGAGCATAGAGTAGGTCGGCGCTTATATTTGAAAAATGATCCGATTTAAGAATCCGAGGTCTCAAAATGTGCAAATCTGTGAGAAAAAAAAATATATAAAATCCCCAGGTTCGTGCGACGACGGATGGCCGTGCCTGAGGCGCCAAAAGAGCCTGAATGCAGTCATTTTGAATGCTGAGGATTTCGACCCGAGTGAAATGTTTTCTTTGGTAAACATGGTATTTTAGAGTCTATTGGGCGAAAATTTCAACCGTTTTGTCATATATCCATTCCTTCATACCGATATGCTGCCTCAAAGGCACCCGTCAGACGCCTCCCGCCGCCTTTTCCACCTGCCGGCAGCCGCTCCGTTTGATGCGCATATCAAGCAATGCGCGGCGCGCATTGCTTGATACGCGCAACACTCCTCCGTCCCGTGGCACTTCCCTCCTTCCCCATACATGCTGGCAGAGTGGAGCTAGAGTGAGAAATAATGGCAAGCCGGGGAAAATGTGATTCATTTGTAAATCCAATTTTTTTTAAGTACACTTCAAGCGTAAAGGGGGAGGGAAACTAGGATTTTCAGGGGGTCTATGTAAATACGTTGAAACAACAGTATGTAATCTCGCTAATTTTCATGTCTAACAATCAAAGTTGACTTTTTGTCATCCGGAAAGCTTTTGCGGTGGTTTTGTACTGTCAATAATAAATTTTGGCAGGACTCCTCTTTCTTGGTCACACTTTTGTTATAATCAGTCATACGTTTCACTGCTCGCTCGGTATGATCATAAACCACCCTCAAATGCTGCATTTTTTTCTTTGCCTCTGATGTAGTCTTCCCTCTCCTTCCAAAACTGCTCATGAACATTGAAAAATGAAGAATCGATATCGAGGATGGAGAAGAAACGTCCTGTGTTTTTAGTGGCCCAGCTGCTTATGGTCATGCCAGGCATGTCGCGCACCTGTAAAATCCTCTTCTTTGCCGGTTCTTCAGCGCCCTCCTTACCGAGAATGATATGCACCAAAATCTGCCACTCAACCTCATAGAGTGTAGAACCATTTATGGTCCCTGGGTGAGAAGTCGCTGGGACGTTCTGTATTCGAAACTGGACTCTCTGGACTGTGCATAACATTCTCGGTTTCGCACGAAACCGTTTCGTATGTGTCTTTAAAATAAACTTAAGATACCTATATGAATTTAAAATCCCCGGATTCACAGCGCCAGCTTCAGAAAGTCATTGAGTGTATTTTCATTCCTAAATACTCTCCCGTAAAATACATAGTCAGCATGGATCCACTTTTCCAAATATTTGCTCTCACCCCTCGTTCCATTGTTTGGCCGTTTTGAGCAAACCCCTTCGCAAACCTGCATTCCTTCTCGCACAAGTGCTTTCACCATCTCCCTCTCTGTCTTCCCGTGTCCCTTTTGCTGCTTCCAACCCCCAAAAGTCCCCTTTGTTTACCCTCGCCCCTGCTGTCAAACCTCTCCTCCTGCCTCATCCACACAGCATCACTCCCCACTTGGCCGACTCCACGCTCTCAGATTGTACCCACCGGGGTCGGCTAAATGAAAGGGCGCCGAGATTAGTCGATTGCCGTGGCAGAGAGAGAGGGGTAAGGGATCAAGGAGAGGGCAGGGTTTTAAGGTCCTCCCCCTGTAGGAGGAGTGTATGGATGACTCCATGTCAATAGGTCCCCGTGATCTTCCTCTCCCTGGGGGGTTGCCGTGGGTGCGCCCACGCTCGGCCGCGAACAAATGTAATACTGAATCGACACCGGAGTTCCGCTAGGGAGAGCATAGATTTTCGTAGGAAGTGCTCGCCTCCAAATTTGACGGTCGAGGAGAACAATTATTTGCACGATCCCCCGCAGATTCCAATTTTAACCTTGGGAGTCAGTCGCAGGGAGATTTTTTTTTCAAGTGTCCGCGTGTGTGCGTTTTGTTCCGCGCATGTGCTCGGGAACAACACATGTAACTACTCGATAGGCACATCTGTAGTTAAATAATTGTACAACCATGCTTTCATTGCAATAACAAAACTTTAACAAAACGAGCAATGTCAGGGGTAACTTTGTGAAATTTATTCATGATGGAAAAGGAACAAACTTTGCGAATTTCACTTGTAAGTTTTTTATTCACTAATAAAAAAACAAATAATAATGTGAATTACTAACTTACAAGTGAAGTTTTCCAATTTTTTTTCCTTTTCCATCAACAAAACTTTACTTTTTTCTACGCTTTATTCAGCGAACATTTCTGACTTGATAAGGCCTCGTCTGGCCAGAGTATGCCTTATGAAGGTGAAGCCAAAGAATATTAATTATAAACTGGAAAAGTACAAAGTTATACTCCACAGAGGCGTGTGGCAGGGAGAGTCAAGACATCAGCTACGGAAAGAGGGGAATAGGGAAGAGGAGGGGGAGAGGACAGAGGTTAATTGTTGTATTAACGACGTGTCTTATGTCATTGCCACGTGGTTCTTGTTATAATCACTAATGAATGGTGCGTGGAAAGAAGGAATTTTTGTACCTAACAGTTTGGTAGTTTATCTCTGATATTTTTTCGTTTCTGTCAGTTCTAGAGATATCGCGCGGGGTCATAATAATATCCTCCCTGTCGTACTAAAACTTGCCTGATATGAATGTTTGAAGTAATATAAGCCTTGTGTGTAGCTTCCAAGCCCCTAGCAGATCCCAGCCTAGTCCCTCCATCAGTTGTGTTACACTTTCTCTTCCCTCGTGGCAGCTTTTAACGTAGAGTGCGGCTTTCTTTTGTATTTCATTTAATTACTCTTTACGCGAATTAAATCTTACTGTTTTTAAAAAATGTTTTGCTACTATAATTTATATTATTCATTTCCACAAAGCCACGCCTGAAACTATCAAATTCATTAAACCCTGCGAAAATGTTGGGTATCAAATGGTATTCCATAAAAATAAAAAGCTCGAAATACATAAGACCATAAGATCAAGATTTTATCCATGGTTCAGAGTCCATGGTATCCATAGTATTTGTCACATTCCATGGTATCCATGGAATGTGACATATATATGATGCTTTCTTGTCTACCGCCCACATCTCTAACCATCGCTGTATTCTTACATGCACGTGTGCTGTTTATTTTTTATTGTTTCTTATTCCAGTTCTTTATGTTTGCGTGTTTGAAAATTCGTTTAAGTCCGATTGGATTTTCCATCTGAATGCCATATATGTTTTTATATTGGACTTAATTATGTGGGATTTGCATCATTACGGCCACCCCATTAGCCTTTTCATCTTTTTGAGAATTTTACATATATCTTTCCCACATTCCACCATAGTCCGTGTGCTTAATGATAGCATGCACTTAAGGCTCGTACATACTGGCGCGATAGTCTTTCAATGCAAACATGGGTTGAATGCTTACTTCCGTTATTCCCTATTGTTGGATCCAAGACTAGTCACTCCAGTTCTATGAGAGCTTCTCTTTTGTCCTTCATTCTGCGAATTTTTCCTTGTATTCTTAATCGACTTATTATATTCTCAGATGTCTCCATCCGTTCTGGATCTAGTTTTTCACGTAAGATTTTTCCCCACTGTCCACTGCTACGCTACCGGTAGTGTCCACTACTGCGCTCATGAATCTCGAACATACACCTCTACATCTTAGAATTCTATTACATTATTGTATGTTCACCAATTGACTCGGTCGTCTGTCCATACCATTTGTAGTTTTAAAATATACCAATTGTTAAAGACTCCATTGTGTTTAAGTTCTGAATCGTAGTTTGTGATAGTGAATTCTGTTTTTCTGCTATTTACTTTTAATTGTGCATTTAGTATTGCCTGGAAGTATTCTTCACTTATTTTATCTGTTTTATATATGGCATAGTCGAGGTGGATGGAAAACTATTTGCTCAAATTTGCCTATTTTTACCTAGGGAGAGCATCTGACCACAGCTTTTGTATCCACTAATCAAAATTTATTTTCCGATTATAAGAATTTTACTTCCACTTATCAGAGCTTATGAGTGTATTGTTATAGTTTTAAGTTTTTCTTTTCATTTCATGAAAGGCAAACTGCTGGCCTACTTTCCCTTCCGCTTAAAAAATGTCATTTTGCCGGCCATAAGGCTGTCGTGACAAAGCAATGCCCTTTTATATTCCTTTGCACTTTTTCTTTTACAATCAATTTTTATTCTCCAGTTCGAATACAGTTTCATTTTACCACATCCAGCTTCCTCCAAGATGTCCTCTCCTCTCTCCAGTCTCAACAATCCCTTATTTATTTTTTTCTATCAATATGACAATAACTCAAAAAGAATTATAAAACATGTGAATAAACAAAAACAAAATTAAATTCAATATTATAAAAATGGATAAATAAATAAATAAATAAATATATAAATAAATATATAAATAAATATATAAATATATAAAAGTGATTCTGGTTACCAATTAATTCAACATTTATACACTTGACATGCGTCAAGACTTTATTAGGTAATTAATTTTTAGGTCACCATAAATTCTGTAATCATCCACAAAACTTCTTATTGTGCTGCTTTATCCATATGAAGTTATATTGAACGATTGTAGAAATCAGTTATCTTTAAAAAACTTCTCTAGGAGATTGAGTTGCATTTTACTTCCATATTTTACCAAAAGATGGCAGTTAATGTTCTGCTAGACCTATGGTTTGTAGACTACCATTTTTCAGTTTTCCGTCCCCAGTTATTCTGCTCATTCCGTTGTCGTTTTCCACTTGTCATTTTCAAACTACTTCTTCAAGTCTCAAGGTTATGCCCTCAAAATGCTTTCCGACCTTCTTATTTACATCTATATACTTTTTCTTATTTCTGTTGTGAGCATTAGATTCGAGAAAAGTTCCCTTTCACATATTAGGTATTTGGAATTGAAGATTTCATAGGGGACCGACATCTTATATTTTCCTCACCGTCGTGGTGGTTCGTAACGATATGGCATTTATGTTATGACCGGGCCTCCACCATCCGCGTGGCGGGGAACCCGAGAGCATAAGATTTTACGTGGGTTCTTGCCCTTGGTGTCGGGAAGCGAATGATCACACACAAATATTTAAAGTCTTTTACTCAATGTTTATGTTATTTAAAAGCACAAAATAATCAATTCAATTAACAAATATCAAGTAATGAATTTGTGCGTCTAGAGTAGCCAAACGTTAACATATAACGCGGGCCATACGGCCCGCGCTTTGACTCTTACTGACGGCTACATTGTGACTGTACGGTCAGTGAATGGTTGCAGAGTAACCAATTGCCATTTACTATCCGATGATAGACTAGTGAACCACTGTCTGACTGCCTTCCTGACGAGTGTCGAGTGTACTCTCCCATAGCGTCTCCACCGTGCTATTATATAGGAAAGGTGAAACTAGGATGTTTTCGACAAAATGGCAAGGGTGGGAGGGAAAGAAGAAGAGGGAGGTTAGCCGTTCTCGAAAGTAAAAGGTACAGTTCCCGAGGTATAGTTTGACATAGCTGGCTATTCTGAGACGTCACACAACAACACATTTATGCATATTTTGGGAAATGGAATTCTTCCATTTCCGGATCATTACATTTATATTGTCATCTCCGAGCACTATTTCTCTATTAATTCGTTCTACGATTATTTTTTTTACCATATGTTTCTCGAGTTCCGCATGGAATTCAATCCTTGATGGAGTGAGTATTTTTAAATTTGTCTGATTCTATTATTTAGTGCCAAAGAATAGCCTAGATCCTGATTTTTTCTGGCCGCATTTGAACAAATCACCTCAATGTCCCCAAATTAGTTTTTGTATCAGTGGAGGATATTTTGAGCTTCATCAGTAACGTGAGCTTCAACATGTATTTATAGCCAAGTTCATTACCCTTAGCGTCCGTTCTGGTGGATTTTAACTTCGCGTCCCATTACTGACTTCAATTATTCTCATGTAACAATTTCAGGCTAGCGTTTTAGTCATTTTGAGTTGTGGATACTTGCTGCTTGTTGTTTCGTCGATACTTCTGCTAGAGACTAATTGTAAGTCTGGTTACGTACAACCACATCTCAGTTACTGCGATTACCTCCTGTTTTAGACAAGTTTGGTTGTAAATAAAATTCCCAATGAAAATGGATTAGAATGTATCTCTTATTCCACTCCTTAATATAGTGAAACTTTTCTGAGCCCACCAATTAAGGACACTTTTTTCTCGTGGTTTAAGGAATTTGAAGGATTTTGACGTGCAAATATCAAAAATATAAAAGTTAGTCCATTACTTCCCTAATATGGGTGAAGGGTGGAACTCATTCCTTGATTATTTTCATTATTATATTAAGCTTACTTCTGAAAGAAGAATTGGTGCATCGCTAGGCTTAGAATTTGATGCTTTAGAAGTTAATGGAGTGTTTGACTGACGTCATTCATGGCCATTTTTATTAATAACATATCGGTTTATCACAGACATAGATTTACGTTTTCGGTTTCTAATTTCGTCGGAAAATCCTGAAATCTCTCGTTAAATAATAATTTTTGATTTTAGACCCATAAGAAAAACGGAAAAATTTTAAACTTAATTTTGGAGGAAGTTATGATACTAGCGTTCAATCGTCAAGTTTATGTCAAAATTATAATACGGGTGTATTGTTCCGGTTTGGCCCGAAGTTTCGTGACCCACTGATGGTCACTTCCTCATTACCATGAAAAAGTGACCAGCAGTGGGTCTAGAAACGTCGGGCCAAACCGAAACAACACGCGGCATACACCCGTATTATAATTGTATTTAGTCATTATGAGCCGAGAATGCATCAATGAAGAAATATCAAGTTTCTCCTTTGCTTATTTAAAAAAAACAATCAACGTTTTCTTCCTTAATTTCTGTACTCAGTATCTGGTAAGCTCAAAGGTCAAAAAAGCAGGTACATTAGTCTCATAATATGAGAACCTTTAACGTAAGGAATACATGATGGGCTTTGAAATGAATTTAAAAAAGATTATATCTCAGTGGCGCCGCGGTTGGCAGCTTCAAAAAAGGTATCATGTCGAAGTTGGGAGTCTACTATCCTTAAATTCAAGTATCCTTGGTATTACTATAGACAGGCGTATCAACACCAATAGTTGACCGTCTTTGTAAACAGAATTCAACGGTTGCTATTAGGCTGCAGCCCCCGTGAAGAGCTTTAGTCGGTTGTTAATGAGCTGTTCATTTTCATATTCTATAGTAAACATTTCGCAATAGGTGTTGTCATATATTATAATAATGCCCCATGCCATGCATAATGCCCCATTCGCATTACTAGCCTCTTATCATCATACAAAAGGTTGGTAATTTCTACCCGCATTTGCACTTGTCTTTAGTCACCATGGTACAAAAATAATTTTATCACCTTTAACGTGAAGAATATTACTTTCTCATCACCTTCCTTAAAGGTCAATTGAAGATGATGTAGATTGATCGCTTCACCATTGTAACTTAAGTGAATTTGAGTGTCAGAAAACAACTATTGTAGATACATAGCTATGGTAAGTTTGCCGTGATATAAAAACTTACCATGGTTGCAGCAGAGCGCTCGCTTTACTAACTCGTATACTTCTAATGTTGAATCCTTGTAAACCTATGATAAAAAAGATAGCAATGCGAACGGGGCATTATAACTTGACGTTCGCTCATTTTCCGGCCATCGCAATAGGTTCCGCACTTCGCACACAATGACCAAGCTTTGCAAACACCAAACGTCCACAGAAAACGACGATCGTAACCCCGTTCTTCAAGGGAATACCCGGGTTATGTAAGGGAAAAGTAATGGCTTAATGAAGCAAAATTATTAAGTACTGTCTCTATGTTTATGGAAATTTTGACGCTGACTATGCTCTTAATTATCATTAGAATCAGAGTAGGTAGCACTTTAAAGTGGCATGCGCTCTGAAGCTTTATCTATTGCATAATATACATAAGTTAACAATGTAATGATCACATGGGTATTTTCTAAAAGTTTAAATTTAAGTATACGGATTTTTATATGCTACTTTAACTCAAACAAGCTTGCGAAGTGAAAATATTTTTAAAATTGATTCAATATTAATTGAGATGTTTAAGATTGAAATAGTCGAAATTTCAAATTTTTTTATGTGGCTGCGAAACGAGATCTGATTGGCTTGACGTCATTTTCGCTGAGCGATACACGGAAGTGAGGGAGAAAGTGAAGAACTGTAGAAGAGACCATATATTTAAAGGGTTTTCATTGAAAACAAAGATTATGGCGTGCAATGGTTTTATCAAAACCACATCAGAGAATTTACCCAAAGTGGATATGTTTATGGTAGGTGTTTTTATGAAGGACGACCGATTTAATGCTGCCGAAATTCGTGGAGCTGAAGTCCAAAAAATGTTAGTATAAAGTTTGCTTGTAAAATCGTCATTACTGTGGTTTTTCATTTTTAGTGCATATGTATTTGGTGTATGAACTTTATTAATTGTATTTATAATATACTTTTAATCATTATGATGCTTCTTCTTTCTTTATCAAAGTCCATACCCGTCCATGCAACAGTAAACAAACAGTATCTTAGTAACATATCTACATCCCGCAGTACTTGCAAAATGTTTGTGCTGCCAATACTCAACACACTTAAGACATTAATTTGTGATTTGTTAATTAATGATTGTGTGTAGAGGAGGTTTCTATATAAGTGGATTCTTAGCTACAGAAATGCATAAAAATTGATTCTTATCTCCTAAATATCTATTCAAAGTTTAATTTAAGTGTTGTTATATTATAAAGTTTCTCGTGAGAGTTACGGTGATAATGCTATAGGATATGTCCAAGTGAAGAGAGATGGACCACTGTACACGTGTACACAGTCATTGCTAGAATATGTCCAGAACACAAAGTGCGAAGTAAAGCATACATTGTGCAGGTGGATATTGAGGAGTCCAAGGAAGAAATTTCAAACATTCAATGTCGTGATTGCGTGAATAAATTTCTTGTTCGATGTTTTCACCGATGTATTTGTACATTGTGGCACAAAACGCCATAGATGTCCATTACTTAGATGCCATTTTAAGGCACATAAAGAAACAGGAAAACGTCCAAAACTAATTTCGCCGCACTCGTTTCCACCGTAAGCATAAGGAAACGCCTGGGTCTAAATATAAACAGCGAAAATGACGTCACAGGTCATTCGGTTGTTTTCGGAGTGTGCTCGGGAGCATTCGTAACCTTCGAATTTCTTTAGCTTTTAAAATCGAAATTCATAAAATTTGATAAGAAAACTTTTAGCCAATGCAATAAGTTCAAGTAACAGAATCAGAATACCCAAATATGAATTTGTATGTTCGAGCTCAAATCAATCACTGATCTTAGATTAACCCTGTCGAACTGAACATGCTTCACGATTTTCCATTTATTTTTTTACATTATTGATACAAACCAAAGCTGGTAATAAAGTACACGGATTTAAAATGAAGTTGTCAGTTTTGTTGTGCAACCCTTGGCCGTACCAAATGTACGCCACAAATTACTTATATATAAGAGAGCCTAAAATCCATTGAATCATAAATAACAATTCACGCTGGGCAGTAGGTCTCATTTCTATTTAAATCACTGACCGAGAGATGAATTTCGCTTGAAAACTATTCGTTTTCGTTTCTCATGAATAAACTTGTGATAAAATCATCATTCCTTCTGCATTTTTTATTCTTCTTATTCGTTTTGGCCAACTTTGGACCACGTTAATTCGAATCAGCAGTTTCCAGAATTGATCTTATTTCAGTGATCCTTCATTCTCTCGCTATTGAGCTCTCACTCTTTCCTCTCTCCATGGTGTTGGGGTCCTAGGTTTCGTTTTATCTCGGAAATCTTCTAGCCGTCTCAATTCTGGATTTGAAGGATTTCCTATTGCACGCCTCTGTTTCCTGCTTCCCCTTTTCCTGCATATCTCTTTGTACCTCCTGGAACCAGCGTGTCTTGATTTTCCTATTCTCAAATAATTTCAATATTTAATTGGTATGTCTTCTCTGGTTCATTCTGTTAATTTATCTGAAAAACGAAGTTCTTCTTCTTATTGTGTCTAACGTATTTACCATCAGGTTGCATAGTTCCTGGTTTCTTCGTCTTATATTAGAGCCATGTTCTAATCTTCGAGGTCCTAGCGTCCTTCTCAGAAGTATTCTCCATTTATTCTTTCATTAAAATCAAAATCTCGAAAAAGCTCGCAACTCCTGACTATATGAAGATTTTTAATGCAAGCATTACATTGAAAGAGCAAATATGGTAACTTGTGGTCTGTCTGTTGTAGTTGCTATCGAGCTATTTACGACTATATTTTTTCGTGCCAGCCATCTCCCATGTCTACACCAATAAAAAATGTGTTTGGGATCAACGATTTGAGAAGCAGCCGTGGAACTATGAAGCCCATCCATTGCCGCTCTTGTTCCACCATTTGTGGGTATATTTAACGTCAAAGCTTCTACATCTTTTCTTGTATTTCCGCGTTTACTCATTACACACTTCACCCCAGGATATGTCTGTAAATCTCTTTTCACATCATCTTCCCACTTTCTCCCGTCTCTTCCCGAATTATAGAAATCTACCATCTTTCATTCTTGCCCCAGCCATCGTAATCCATTAATTTCTACGTTGTCTCTTAAGCTACTAACTCCAATTTCATTTCTTATCCCTGTATTTTTTTCCCTTTTCATTTTACTCTTTCCCGCAATACTTCTTAAGACCCTCGTTTCCTCAGCTTGCAGTCTAGTTCTACAATCCCCTCTCATGTATTCACCTTCTTTCTGATTTGTGCGAAACTATTGGTACATAATAAACTTTATACATCATTGATTTTATATTTCTTGATGGTTTCGTGTCCCAGAGCAGATATCTCAAACTCCAAAATCAATGTTTGCCTTGCACTTAGTTGTAAACAATATTTCCTCTCATTTTAAATTGAATCCACACCATACTTATGGAAAATTGGAATTTATAGAAAATTTTGAAATTGGATCATTTTATAACTTTTGTGAGTAAAAATTGGTAAATGAAGTTGTTCCTGTGAATCACTCACCACTTCTTTCTGTGGTAGTTCCTCCTCCTTCTCAATCACTTCTCTATAACCCTGACCTTTGTATCTCTCATAGTTCTTAATCACTCGTATTACTTTCCTCTTTACCTTGCCACCAACCCTCTCCTCATTTCTCTTCCCGTTCTTCTTGAAAATAAGAAATTGACTGCTCCTTGTTTTGGTAGTCTTCCTATAAACTATTCCGTGGCTCTGGAGAATTTTTTTCGTTTTACTGAACACAAATGAACCCTGCAGTGCACGAGAAAAACAAGGAACTAATGTTTTCCGGAGTCCTTATGGGCTAGTGCATTCCTTGATGTGGTGCACGGCAAGTCCCCGGCCGATGCGCTAGGGAATGTGTAATTAGCAAGGGAGAGGCGTATAAATGGGCGTTGGCCACTGCGGCGCTAGAAGACCCTAGGGGCATGACCTCCTCACACCAAGGCGGTCTTCTCGTTTACCTGTCCTGCATCTGCCCTTACTCTGTGGACTACTCTACTGTAAACGGAGTAACTTCTACCTTCCCGCGTATAAATCAATTTCTAGCACACCTACGTCCTCGTAACGAGAATTATTTAAACCTACGTTTCTTAAGCGTCCGAGCGAGGGACTTGTGAGTTGTTCGGCCAAGTATGCATTTTAGAGATAGCAAGCTCAGTAATAATCCAGTGCTCCTTGGCGTACAATTGAACTCCGCACGAGAATATAGATGCATCAAATTTAAGACTAACTTTTTCACTTTAATGTTTGAATTAATTATAGTGACCGTTTTTTATTTCTAATACAAGAATAGAGCGATTGACAAGTAAATTTAAATTTAAGAAAACCAAATTTTCTATAAAAGCGGAGGAATTATGACCCCTATGAATGCATTTCGGTCATACAGGAGTCCATTGAATGGGAGGATTTTAATCTCTTAAATACGTGCGCGCTGCGTGAGGTTCAATGTCCGAGTGTGCAGGACACTTTAGGATTAAGCATAGTTTTATAAATTTAAATCCTCCCGGTAAATAGTCATCTGGGTGACCAAAATGTGTGCTTAGGAGTCATAATTCCTCTATTTTTATTTAATATTTGGATTAGTGGTGGCGCTAAAAGAACACAACAGTTTCATTGCAAATGTTTCGTGAAACACCCTATTGCGGACAGCAGCTAGAGGCAAGCCAATCAACAGGCGATTGATCGGACCTGTTAAAATATTGCTGGTAGTTCTGTATTCTATGAAGCAAGAAATCATTCACTCAAATAAAGTAACAATTTCATTTGGATTCATGATAAGTACTCCACAGTTCTTCAAAGATGGTCGGGCATGTGTTGGCTGAATAAACTAGCAACAACCTGCAATAGATTCAAATTAAACTAATTGTAGCTTAAATCGCAACTAGGCCGCACGTGCAGTGCAACTGGAACGGAATATAAGACGAAACAGCTATTCAGCTATCAGTTGCCACTGTACAGCACGGAGCGTAACTGTGCGGCGCGCCTACGTTACGATCATGAAACTAACCTGTTATTTGCAACAGCTATTTCAAACAGTTGCCTGACAGGAACAGTTGCGGCTGCAGCCGTTCCACTCCGACAACACTTAATTCCACCACTAATTTGGATAAATCTTAATTGTAGGTGCATATATTATTTTATTAGCATCACTTTTGAAGTTACACTCAAATCCTTCATTTATTGTAATTAATGCTTACCACATAGATGCTCTTGGCTTTTTCCTAATCAAATTATGTCATTCTAAGATGATTTGTATTTGTGATTTTTGATTAACGGTTTGCTATATATTTTTTTAGTCCTTCGTCTTTAGCTAATATATTAAACATTAAAATGATGATAGTTTAGCGCATTTAATCTAAAATTAAGGAACCAGTAGTTAAAAAATGAATGGAGTGCATTGATACAACAAGCGGGTATTCATATAAAAGGTCACGCGAGTCACTGAGGGTTTATTGTGAGGTAGAGGCTACCAGCTCAAAATGCTCCTTTGTTTTAGTGCAGTGTATGTTGGAGTCGTAATCTATCTTAGCAAGGATAGGTCAAATGAGATTCATTTTTCATTACAGTAATCTACCGGTTAGAGGTAGGATGTGATGAAAGTCAGAGAATATCTAACGAACTCTTACACGTGCCGTGCCCTTTCTACCTCTAGTATTTCTTTCTTCATCTCAGCATAAGTCCTACCTTTCTTCATCCCGTCCATAAAACCGATTCTCTTCCTTCCCCTTCCCCGCTTACCCAACATCCTACCCTCTATCACGGCCTTCAGCAAACCACCGTCCCTCATTACCCCTTCCAGCCACCTACCCTGTCTTCGCCTAATCTCATCTATAAGTTTCCTCTCCTCGCCCACCATGTCAAGAACTTCCTCATTTGTCTTCCTTTCCGTCCAACGCACCTTCTCCATCCTCCTCCACACCCACATCTCAAAAGCCTTCAGCCTATTTTCTTCTTCCTTTCTCAAGGTCCACGTTTCTGCCCCATACAACGCCACACTCCATATCAAGCTCTTCACTAGCCTCCTTTTTACATCCTTACTTAAGGTCCTCGACATCAGCTCCCTTCCATTATTGAACGCTTCCTTCGCTAGCGCTATTCTCTTCCTAATGTCTTTGCTACTATGTCCTCTTTCTTCTAGCGTAATACCCAAGTAATTAAATTGTTCTACTTGCTCCAGTTTGTGACTTCCTACTCTTATCACCAGCTTCGCTTTCTTTGTCCTAGAGAATCTCATTACTTTTGTTTTCCTATTATTTATATTCATTCCGTATTTCTCACACTGCTTTTCCAGTGCATCTACTAAAGTTTGCAGTCCTTTCGATGACCGACTCACCAACGCCTGGTCGTCTGCGAATCTAACCGACTTTATCCACTGGCCTCCTACTTTCATTCCCACGTCTAGCTCATCCCATGCCTCTCTTACCATTTCCTCAGCATAGATGTTAAAAAGTAAAGGCGACAACGGGCACCCTTGCCGCACCCCGCGACCTATAACTGCCCACCCTGATTCACCGTCCGCTACCCTTACATGAGCCCTCTGCCCCATATATAAGTTTCGGATGAGTCTCCTATCACGCCAATCTATTCCTATTTTCCCCAGTATCTGCATTAGTTTCTCCCAGTTTACTCTGTCAAACGCCTTTTAGAAATCTACAAAACAAGCGAAAACATCCTGATTATGCTCTATGTTTCTATCTATAAGTGTCCTCATTACCGCAATCGCATCTCTGGTTCCCCTCCCCTTCCTAAACCCAAATTGGTCATCGCCTAAATAGCACTTTGCTCTGCTCTCCAACCTTCTATTTAGTATTCTAAGCAACACTTTTGCTGCGTGCGAAATTAAACTGATTGTTCTATACTCCTCGCATTCTGACGCTTTCTTCTTCTTCGGGATAGGTATTAATACTGTTTTCACGAAATCCTCCGGCCATACTCCTTCCTCGTAAATCCTGCGAATAAGTTCGAAAAACGATTTTCTCCCCTTACTACCTAGATCCTTCAGTAGCTCCGAAGGTAGGTTATCGGTTCCCACGGCTTTTCTACCCTTCATCTCTCTTAATGCCCTCTCTATTTCACTCTCAAGTAACTCTGGTCCAAGGCTATCCTTATTTATTGTTCCTTCATCCTCTAGATCTAGGCTAAGGGGTCTAATAATTAGAAATTCGTTGTCTAACAATAAGACGTATCTTTTGAGGAATTCCTTCTACACGTTGAAATTAGAGCCATTCGTAGCTTCAAAATTATTTCTCAAAACTTTTGTTCCTCATAAAATTTAATTAAAGCTACAAATGTTTTATCCACATGAAATGTTATGTGGAATGACTAAATTATTCATTTTATTTCATTAAAACTGGGAAACTAAGCCATTGGTATTTTCTGTAAATAGTTCTTTTCATTTCAAATTAGGTAGCTTGAATTGTCAAATCAGTCGGCGTGAAAAATGGGGACTTAGGCTACGCTCTTAGAGGCTGAGTCCGCCATAGTCATATCTGCGACTGACCCGCAATGGTTTGAATTGGCAAAAGGGAAACGTATTTGCTTAAAAGTACCTTTAACCTAGAGTACTGCAGTGCAAAGCGCTTGAGCGAGAGTATTTTTTGTTGTTTTGTGATTGGATTAGAGACTTCTGGCCTCATCTGCCGGGCGATATGTACCTTAGAAGTTGGAGCATCTAAAGCTGAATCGGCTTAAACCTACTTCTGCCGCAGAAAATGTGGTTGGAAGTACGACTAGGCGTTGTATCCACGATGTCTCGCCGTATTATCTCTTTTCTTCTCGGCCTCTGTAAAATTAGCAACGGGAGAGAACGCCTGGGTAGCTTAAGGAGGCTTCATCGTGACCGTGTGAGACGAAAGAAATAAGAATTTGTAACTTTACATGAATTCCGAGTGTGAAATACTACGTTAGCTGATGATCCACCACGTGAATTCGGAAAATGTTAGTCTGTCACTAAAGATTATAAAAAGGTTTCTCGTAAATATTGGGTCACGAATATCATTTTTAATATTTACTTGTTCCGGCCCAAGGAGCCGAATGCAGCGCTATTTCTGTTAAGGAGGCAGGATCGAAAACTGAAAGATGTCATTTTTTCATATTTGGGATACTAATAGAAAAAATATTCTCCATCTATATCAGTCAAAAGATATCCCTCATGTCACACTACTTTTTACATAAATTGCAGTTGAAATTACATACGCTTAATGGACAGAATGGGAGTCACCTTGGAAAAAGCTGTTTTCATATCGCAAACGTATGTAATTTTTTCAAAAAACTGATATTACATGGGTAATTTTCCGAGAAATAAAATGGTAACCTTACAAAGGTACTGACCCATCTTATGTTAGTCTTTAAGATATTAGCATTCTTTTGCAGTTATTGTAGACGAAATTCGTTAGTGAGTTAAAATGGCACTGCAGTTGGCAGAGGATTTTGCAACGCGGTTAGTTTGAAATACTCGGTTACCTACAATGTATTTTCACCGAGTTTAATTATAAGTTGTCTCACTTAAAACTTACTTGAATAAGTAAAACTCAACAATAGTTACCTGAATGTTAATTTCATATATAAATATTACCAAAGGTGAAGGGTGGGTTGCAAGAACGATTGATGAAGCGCATATTGCTGTATTTGTATTGCACTTGAAGCGCTGGAATTTCATTCAGAGGCTCCAAAAAAAATCTTAGGAGTGTTTTAAACGGGTATGGCAATGGCGAAGGCGTGCATCAGGCATATAAATTTCGGTTCTTTCTCGAATTGCAGACAAGGGATCCCGTATCATTCACCTACAATCTCCGAGTCAAGTTTCACCTAAAAATATGTTCGAAACGAGAGAAATAAAGTTTTGTTCAGACCCTCCGACAGTGTGTTTGAAAATATTTCAAATCCCGAGCAGCAAAAAAAAAGAGCCGTTTGGAGTAGTGATGGGCAGTTTCGTTCCTTTCTCGGACTCGTTCCTTTCGTTCTCGTTCACTAAAAGGAACGAGTTTAAAGATTCGTTCCTTTCGTTCCTTTTCAAGTTGCGCCTGAGAAATCGGGTCTAAGGGTACATCTTAGGGTACATCAAATCTTCTACATCTACATCTACTTAATACCGTGCAAGCCACCTCAAGGGTGTGTGGTAGGGGTGAGTAATCACCAACATGTACTTAACACTACCCTCATAATGTTAATGAAACTACGACTATTTATGCATTAGAAATAATCTGCAAATACTTGTCAGGAAGTGATATTTCACCAACACGCACTACACTATAGGACCGAATAGTATAGGTATCATACCAGTAATAGATAAACTATTTATGCACTCTATAGTTTCAGGCTTTACTTCGTGGAAGTATTTAGTATCCATACTAGATAATATACTTTAGTAGCTCAATATAATAATAATAAATTCTGTAAAGAGTACAAAGTATATTATTTAGTATGTAAACAATTTATACCAATGTATTTAACAACTACGTAAATGCGGAGATACACAAGAATTATGCAAGAGTTTCCAAGTTCTCTTCCAACTTCAAAATGTTTAATCTCGTATTCGCATCAACTTTATAGACCTCTGTGGGTCTTAATCCAATTGCTAAGATGGATTTCTCTGATGGTTTTACGAAAAATAATAGCTTGTTTGATCCAGTTTTCTTTTTTACCGTAAACATTGCCATGAAATGCGCTGCTGACACTTAACCCACCCTATTGAGTTAAAATGCAGTAATGTCTGCAGCGTTGAATACAATGTGTCTGTTATTTCTTCTCCGCTTCTTACAATTAGTCTACCCATTTCACATGAACCGTACCCTCCTTAAAGTCACGCTTCGTGTAGTTTCTCTGCAAGCAAGTTTTGCTACAACTGTGTTAAAAATAAGAGTCAGAGCATCTAGATATAGATACTGGTGGAAAGAGGGTATTGACGGCTCTGAGAGCAAATTGAGCCAATCAAATTATCCTTACTATTAGGTAAAATAAAGCTCTTGATAGGAAAGTACGGTCAACGTTTGATCTCGGCAAATGCCGACGATCGAGGCTTCTGATTGGTTCCCTACATGTTCCTTGCGCATCTAGCCATCGTAGGCTTTTCTTTACATGGGAGAGATAGGGACTAAACATGTTTTCACGAGATAAAAATTAATTAACTATATTTCATCGAATTTGAGCCATGATAACTTGTGAATGATTAAATTGCCTATAATACCACATCATTTTCATATCAAGTTTATCCTCCAAAATGCGGGAGTCGACCTGTTTAATACGAGCCAGCAGACGCCTCAAACGGCAGCAGATGACGTCGTCTGCAATATGAGTGGAACGTCGCGATATTTTCCCCGCTCGTAAAGTGACTTCTCGTTGATAACGGAATGGTATTTTAATACGATCGTATTTGTACGATCTACTATCTAATTTCTGTTCTGCATTGTCATTGTCAAGTCAAGTGAGAATTTTGACAGGATTTCCACGTTCAGCACTCCATGTTTAACTGAGGCACTGACCATTATGCACAATGATTAAGATTCCAGTGACAATACAAGGTTGATCACCGTCTGCTCTCTATGGGGATTCACTTCATGGTCGAGGAATTGACTTGACGTTTTACTCCTATTGCAGAGAAATATTCTATACCTAGTCGATTTTGATACCTAATTGACAAGTAAGCTAATATTTAGGTAGTATTATAACATTTTAAAATGCCATTCCGCCAGTTATCAACGAGAAGTCACTTTACGAGCGAGGAAAATATCGCGACGTTCCACTTATATTGCAGACGACGCCATCTGCTGCCGTTTGAGTCGTCTGCTGGGCTTGTATTAAACAGGCCGACTCCCGCATTTTGGAGGATAAACTTGATATGAAAATGATGTGGTATTATAGGCAATTTAATCATTCACAAGTTATCATGGCTCAAATTCGATGAAATATAGTTAATTAATTTTTATCTCGTGAAAACATGTTTAGTCCCTATCTCTCCCATGTAAAGAAAGGCCTACGATGGCTAGATGCGCAAAGTTGACCGTACTTTCCTATCAAGCGCTTTAAGGTAAAATGGATAGGAGTGATTGCATGTTACCATGAGTTTTCGCGGAACATATTGAAACTTTTTCACTCATCGTGAGGATTTTAGTTTACTGTCAAGCTTTTTGCCACGGTATTGCGATTATTGAATGAAATATTTGGATTTTAATGTGTTTTCAGATACTTATTTCGATGCTTTGCTTCCTGATCACGGCTTCCACTAAGCTGTTCTACCATGATATGCCACTACGCCAACCCAACTTCGTTTATGCAAAGCCGTTTTAACACCGTGTATGGGATAAGAGTACTATCTGCACTTGGTGCCCCTCGAGGACTTTGAACGTGCATTAGAAGCATCCCTCGGTAGCACCTCTGTGATTTCTATCCGGCCGACCTTTGACTCAATCGACCACTCTCCTATCCTACCGTGGTTAGCTCCCTCTATACCCAGGTAACCATGAGTGAAGGAGGTTCGTGGGGAAGAAGGAGAGGTGGGCTCTTTCAGTCTCAGGAGGGTGATGTGGTGAACGTCGGTTCCTTGGGAAGGGAACCAGCCACCCTCTGGGGAAGGGTACAACCCTCAATTTTCCCTCGCTGTAACTGAGTGTGTCTCCTTTTTCATGCTCATTTCCCCTCCCCACATTACCTCCATCCATATACTTCAGCTCTCCTTTCGTCGCTTCCCTACTGCTGTCCGTGCAAAATCTTGTAAGCTCGAGTTTAAATCTTAATAGGTCTAAGATGAATCATTGAATTTTCACGTTAAGAGCATTAAAATTTAGATAATTTTGTTTTCTATTTAATCCTTGTGAAAAATAATTTTTTTCAATAAATTTTGTTCGTATTTTCTGTTTTAGAGTAAATCATAAGGTCTCATTTTTTAGCACCACGTCCCTATACGAAACTTTGAATCCTAATAACGACAAAGCAGAGACTTTAACAAAAATGAAATTTGAACATAAAGTGATGTAATGCTTAGTAATTATGTATACCGTGTTATATAACTTTATTGCGTAACGTATCTTTTAACTTTATTGGTTATTAGTATGCTGCTCAATTTATAAAACTACTTTTTATCGGCACCTATAAATCAAGGACATATTGCATATTTCCGCTGAAGTCAGCACTTTGTTTCAAACCAATTTTTATATTTTCTGAAAAAAGTGAGCAAGTAGAATGCTTGACTTCTCGTAATGAGTCGCAAGAGCAAGCCTCAAGAGTGCAATTTCTCGATTATAGTTCCCACAATTCTTCCAAAAGATTAATCTGGTTGACTCCAGCTCCGCCACGGGTATTCTTTCAAAACACGTGACTTGCCTGCTTGCCTGTGATTGGTAGTTGGATTCAAGAATCAGATGTAAAATGAATTCATATTTCTGTTTTCAGTACTGAAGATCGAATTTGATTCATTCATTGGATACGATAGCACCATTTGCTTGGCACGACTTTTCTTCTATTCTATTTTTAGTACTGAGGTAAGCATCGTGTGGTAAAACCCTTGTCCCATGATAGTTTTTTTCGAAAATTTAATTATTAAATCTATATTCATGAAACCATTTCCATG
Source organism: Pyrrhosoma nymphula (assembly GCA_963573305.1). Taxonomy (NCBI): domain Eukaryota; kingdom Metazoa; phylum Arthropoda; class Insecta; order Odonata; family Coenagrionidae; genus Pyrrhosoma; species Pyrrhosoma nymphula. The sequence continues at coordinate 31,855,185 of OY754339.1, forward strand.
AACGTGCATGCCTCGATGTCACATGAGCAGGAAATGTTCATGAATTTGGCACCGAGCGGTTGACGGCCTGAACGATAATTATTTGTCGTGAAGGCATCTATGATTCATAACTGTGCAAAAAGAACAAAGAGCGGAGAGTTTTCAATAGAGCCTACGAGCCTAAGTATAGTGATGCAGTTATAATTATAGCCTGAAGTATCAACTGAATGAATAGCATGACTAAACATACTGACTCACGATAATTTACATGGACCAGAGTAGCAGTTCCCTAAATTGTGCACGAGTTATTGATCAAATTAGAACAGTAATTTCACAACATATGTTTTCACAGTATAATTCTGTTTCTGCTACAGTGAAACAATATCTTCAATTCGCTTAAATATTCGATGTGTGTAATACTGACCAATTCAACTTATTGCAACTATTGGTAAAAATGGCCCACTTCAATGGCGTTTTCTTTTTAAGTTGTTGAAGTAGTCTCTGGCAATGTATTGGTCGTAGCGCATACCCGCGGAAAAAGAAATCATTGGTCGTTTTTCGTCAACAATTAACAGCGTTACATAATTAACGGAATTCACAAAATAGTGTAACGAGCATGTGCAGCTGGATTATAAGATTTTTCATGAATATTCATGATTAAATAAGCGAAAACATTTGCCGTAGGTCTTAAAAGGGTCTTAACGCCTGAAACCGAGCCTAGGGTGCTTACAGGGGAGAATTGGTTTGTTGGGGTGGATCCACATTATGCCCCGTTCACACAACTGGCGTACCGTTGCCAGTTGACCTCGATTAGGCGTTGGTGTCCCGGGCTGGTGTACCAGAAAAGAATTAAGGGCCGTGTCCAGAAACCTCGCTGAACTTATAGCAGAATCTTCGCTACACGGTATCCAGATATCCCGCGACAGCAACTCTCCGCATTGCTTCGTGAATGGTATGTACATAGTACCATGGTCTGGGCTTCACTACTTCTTTCACCACGCGTTTGGGTCATACTGCAGCGCGCCGTCCCCGCTGTAGCAGTCGTGGATGACGTATACAGCGGAGATGATGCTATAGCGAGGTTTCTGGGTATGGCCCTAAGGCAGTAATCGTAAATGTGGAGTAGCGTGTTTGACTTTCAATACGAGGGTAACAGGTTCGTGACCAAGAGACAACAAATATATTTTGGAAAAATATATTAAAGGAAAAACTAGACGATAATTTTCGACGCCCTACATTCTACTTAAAATACCCGGCTTAGATACGGTCCGCTGCTGAGAAACAGCAGTCTCTGCAGAAGGCACTGATACCGCAGATCAAGAGGATCGGTATGATATCGAATTCCAAAGCTTCAAATGAGAGATAAATTCACGAAGTTGGCCAGATTACTGCGATGCGGAAGGCAACGGGAAACTTATTAAACCTCATTAGTCTTCCTAGAAGGTATAACCTTGAAATCATCAATATACGAGTATGAAAGGATGGTATTCCTCTTGGTAAAATATTCCGAATGTAAAATTATCCCTCATTCGGACCTTCGGGTGAAGACTACTGGGAGGGGAGTACTATAAGTCAGAGTGGACAAATGCAGGAGTGCATAGGTGTGTCATTTCCTTATAAAACCATTTCGAAATAAGCTGCATACTCTTCTTTCGTTCGTTTCATTTCCTTTAGATGGCTGCACAGAATTACGATAGCGTTGTGTGAATGCGTGTAGGTAGGCTACGTTTGTTGGTCGATAGTTTTCTGAACCGGGCATTAGATACGGTCAATATACGGGCTGTGGATAGTGGAAGAGATACGGCACGTGAATATGTACGCGTTAGGGGTAGCGGGTGTAGAAAGGTTGAGGAAGTTGGCCGAAGCCAGCTAGTGCTGAAGGGCGGGTCCTTAGGAATTAGGGGTCCGAGGTCGCTAGGCGATCGTAAAGGACGGTAGGGGTGCAGTTTAAGGGACGTGTGGTGAGGAAGGGAGAAACTCGTTGGATGGCTGGGAAAACCCTTGAGGGTTCTCTCAGGGTTTTGGTGTCCCTTTTTCCCCAGACATTACCAAACCCTGAAAGATGTTCGTTCCCCTCCAAGCGTTGGTTAGATTGCGAATTCCGTTGTGCCATTCGTTAAGTTTTATTCCCCTCGCGCTAGGAATTCATTGCACAAGCCCGAATAAGGTAGGATATCCCATTCATTCTCGGTTTAAAGCTCTTACTCGTCGGACTCATTCACGGTGGGGTAAAGTCCTCGCTTGTTAACCTGAGGTCGTGGGTTCGAATCTCGTCTGTTTGAGTTTTCACCAGTCAGAGTATGGCCACAGGTTTTCCTCCGAATGCATTATAATTGACCATTTCTGGTGAAATTTGTGGTCCTTATTTCATGAATCATTCGCCTTGAGATTTATTTACCACTGTCCTTCACTCCCTCTAGTACCCTGCTAATTCATCCATGTCCCTATGTTTCTTTTATTTGTGTTTCATACGATTTCGAATTTATCCCTCCGTCTTCCTAGGGAGACTCAACCATCTATTTTTTTCCTTTTATAGTGAAATTTCCTTACAAAATTACAGCGGGACCTTTTGAACTAGATTCGTTCTTTTCTGTGCGTATTTCGAAAAGTTCGTTTCTTGAAAACCAGTTTTTCATCGATCTTATGTGAAAACACTCCATATCCTAATTCTGAGATTTAAAAAATATTATTTGTACTGCTGAAAGTGATCGTCTTTGTGCAAATTTTACCTTAATGTTGCTCGTATTAAGTAGTCTACGCAGTGCTGGACCAGAAAAGTATAATAGTTAGTATCTCGAGCATAACAAATTTTGAGGATACCGGGACTAACCATGGTATAATCTTTACCGGAATAACCCGCAAGTGCGCATTAGTGGTATTCCATTAATGACAAATCATTAAGCTCGGTGGCTTAACTGCCTAAAGCACTCGGCGCGAAATCTAGGGATTTGTGTTCGAATCTCGGTCAATGCGAATTATTTTTCCTCTGTGGAATATCGCACTCACGAGTATAAGTTTGTATCTCTCAGCCAGAACACATTATGAAATAGTTCGTATGTTAAACGATTCAAAGTCTAAGTGCTACCTAGGCGTCTATTTTGTCTCAGAGCGCGGCTAATCAATGGGGATCTTCGCTTTATAAGAGTGCGCCATATGGTAATTCCCATTACTATTTCTCTTTATACTGGCTCGTTTCTGATGTAACCGTCAATTTTTTCTCCATATCCCTCTGCACTAGCTTATAAAGGATTCTATTTTCCTCTGATCCGTTTTTTCAATGGCCAAAGTCTTTAAAACTAAAACCACCGTACCAATTGTTTAAGTGTATTTTTCGTACTGGAAGATGTATTTTCTTTGAATATAACGGCTTTTTTTCCTCGTAAATGCCTTCGTGGCTCCCACTAATCTGTAATAGGTGTATATTAAATGTCTGTAAAGCAGCGGTGAATGAAGAAATTATAATTATCAATACTTTTTTCTGCTGTGTTCATTTTGGATTAACATTTAACTCCGTTTATATAAATATTTCCACTTGGAAAATGAAAGACGATAAAGATGGATTACTGATATATGATTTCACAGCTTGTTATATGTTAGATTTGGCGTCAACGGGAGATGTCCATTCAAAGTGTTAAAGTTAGCGCAAATTGGAGCTTTTCAGTGTTATTTATTCGGACGTTGAATGGAAGGATGTTCGCTAGCGAACGGTTTGGTAACCTGCAGGTTGGTAGCGTTTTGTGGGTGACAACAGTCACGGCCGAATGTTTTGTGTAAAGTTATCGAATTCCTCCAAAATAATTATTTAAAGACGTATGCTTCATACCACGGAGTAATTAAATACTTTATTATGTCCATGTTTGACGTCTTTGCGGAGAATTAACACAAAAAACTATCGCAGATACGATTATCGACATTCTTTTGTTGTTTAGCGCATATCAACTCTATTCCTGATATGTTTTGAAGTGCGCTGCCCTTTGCGCAGGGTCTGAAACGAGCGTAAAGCAAGTGCGTTGTTGCGTTGCGAAGTGATTCAGTTGATATTCACTGTTGGATGAAACCGGTCGTTATATTATAGCATTCTAGAAAACATTACCAAGATTCTATATCATGTGTTCCTCAGATTGTGATAGTGAATCTTCGAAGGCATTGTAAAATTTCAAAAGCAAATCAATTTAGCAAAGTTCCGTAAAGTTGCAATTGGTTGCGTTCCAACTCTTTGTAATTATATAAAAATAAATAAAATATATATATATATATATAATATGTGAATAGATTATATATATATATAATATGTGAATAGATTATATATAGGTATATACATAGGGAAAAAACGAGGAATTTTGCCCATGGTATGGTAGGGAAGAAGACTATTGGGAGAAGATGGAGGTAAGTGGTCTGAGAACGTAGTCAAGAGTATCGACTTGTTGGGAGGATGGATGTGGGGAGAATGTTTGGTAAACATAGGAAAGGAAGGAGAAGAATATCATCTAATCTTGGACTGTATGAAGATTGAATGTGATTATGATGGGAAGGAATATGATTTCATGCTGAAAAATAAGATCACATTTTGAAAGAAACGTTAAAGAAGACGGCGCGAGGTCTGTGAAACCAATGCCGGCACTGTTTAAGGTACCAACTATTTATTCATTTATCTATAACTATCGATGACGGCGTAACTTAAAGACTCGGTGTGATAAAAATAAATACTTCATTGACTTTTTTCAGCTTGTACTGTAACATACGTGGAAGAAAAATAAAAATCGAAATTTGTTCTTGGTTAAATTCCCTCCGGAAACTCCGGAAACTCCATGCGGCAATGTTGGCATTTATGTTCGCCAGCTGCCAAGGTTACGCGGGTAGACCATAACGTTTATGTTCAGAACTATTATCTGCTATTGTGTGGTAATGGTCTAATGAAATAGATGTTATTAGAAGTCCCTGTCGTGGCAACGCAGTCCATTTACATAAGTACCCATTTTCTCGGTTTCGTGGAAAGCCATTCAATCGACTTAAACGCTTGGCTATTTGTATCGCGGACTAAGGTAGCATGGCCGAGAAAGGGCTGGGAGAGGAATGTTTGTTTAGCTGATGAGCCTTGAACAGTCTGTGGGCGTTTCACGGGAAAAGTTTGTATGGTACCATGTCTCAAAGGAGCACGAAATATTTAGCGGTACTTTAAAAGCACATAAAGATCAAGCATAAACTGTGATGACTTCAATTTATCCATCCTTATATTATTGAAATATACAGGTTTAAAAAATGCTACGCTTTTTTGGACGAAGACAGAGCAAAGAACAATGCATCCTTTGATCACTAATCAATTATTTTTGCTCAGCTCATTTTAAATGGTGTAAGGGCCCTTACCAGCAATGGTTTCCATAGTTAGATTATTCCGAAATCATCATCTAATCTGAGGTTCACCAAACCTCTAAGCCCTCAGGTCAGATGACAACCTCATTGATTTGTGTGCTTTTACGTTATGGTTTCATAAAAATTCATGTAACTTATCCATCCACATCACTCCTCTATTTACCCTTAATTTTGAATTTCTAGAATACATTTATCAAAAAAATCATACACTTCTGTTGGAAATCGTTTACGTAACAATAGGCATAATTGTCTAAATTAAATAATAACTCGAAGTATATTGATACAAGTCACTGATGAAGCCGTCATTTGAGCAAAAACCAAATAAATTAAAATTTTCTTGGTATTTATCCTATATTGATATCCTATAGTGGTAAGTTTAAACCGGCATGTAAATTGCGCAAATTACTCACAGCAAACGTGTTTCAAAGTAAATTTCAGGTTTAAACGGCTACTCAAGTTTCGAATTAATACGTTTTCTTTTCATTTCCTTCGTGGACTCAAATAGAGTCTGCGTAACTTTTTACAGGAATCTCACCAAGAATCGGCGCTAGATAGTAGCCTCCATTTCGTTGTGCAAGGGGCTTGTATCTTACAATTGTTGAATACATTTTTATTCGTATTTGAGCCCTGTGTGGAAAAATCTTCCCCATGTTTGACGTATATTACAAATTCCGACCTTTACGCGCTATTATTTTCGGAAATACAACTTGAAACTTGGTGTTATTAAGCACGAGAGGGGATTTAAATTGTGTAAATTATGACGCAGAGCTAAGATAACATGGTGCTCATTCCGAAGGATAACCATTCACTGATAAAATTCCTTTTGAAGGCTAGGTTTTACTATGTCTGGTTATCTGTAACCGCAAGTTAACGTAGCCTTATGGTTAACTTAAGGTTGGTCGAGGTTTCAGGTCGGACCGTAGCGATTTTTTCGAAAGTAAAAAAAATTACTTTTGTCCCGCTAGATTAGCGATTGAAACCCCTGTGCGTCGGTTAGTTGTCAAGAGGGTTATCTACGTAATAAATTTGGTTTTTAATTTATTTTTCAAGGTCTTTTTTTTACAAAATTAATTCATACTATAAAACTGAGCCTTACAAAGTACCATTACCTTTTTAGAAAGAAATACTGTAACTTTGTTCTTTGTGATTTCACATTATTACATTTTGATACTACTCGCGTTTCGGCGTTCAACTTCAACTTCAGGTAACGTCTCTTACAGACATCCATCTATGTACATTATAGTTTTCCATTCCAAGATGCATATGTTATACAGTAAAAGTTAAGAGTTTTTCATTCTAGCATGAATCGACTCCATAAAGTTACGACTGAAACCACCAAACACCACTAAGAAATACCTCATTGACTTACCGCGAAGATTGATGATGCCATAAAACTAAAATGCCATAAAATCGTAGTCAAATCAATGTCAGTATTACATTTACTTTATTTCACCGTGAAAATTATTTTAATCAATACATTTACTTTGATTTTCTTCATTTTTTTGAATAAAATAAAACAATTTCACTAACTTCATTTTCTAGAGTTAGAATGTGGACTTAAACAGAATTAATTTATTGAAGAATATCCTTAAACTTTTAGAGTGGAAAAAATATTATGCGTAACGGAATCATTTCTCCATTTAGAGGACTAACCTACAGTTTCAACGGAATTTACTTTTGTTTTTGTTTCATCTTTACTTACTGTTTTCCATCTGCAAGAGCACCTTCAAATGGTCTTTTTTAATATGTTCCCTATTAATCAATAATAATAATAGTAGTATTTCGCGTTTAGGAAAACACCTGTGTATATCTAATGGAATATGTAATTACGAAATATACGTCATGTGGCTACTACGTGTTAAAATTGCATTGAATGGCCAATAAATCAATTGATTATGATGCAATTTTATTTACTATTATCTATAGACTAGTTGAAAATCCCGTTAAAACTGGCTAAAACATCTGCGAAACAACCAAAAAGTAATGAATTTAGTAAATTACAATGGCCAACAAATTTTACTTTTTGTTTGTGACTTGGATCTCCCTATTGTGACTGGTTCCTTTCTTCCTAAAATTAAGGTAATCAATGGTACAATGGTCCTGATTCGCTTCTGTGATCAGGGCATTGATTTTATACGCTTTAACGATTTTTTTCACATTTTGACCCAAAGTTTGATCCGGACGACCTAGAAAAGTTCTCTTCAGTAGAGGATGGTAACATTAGAAAAAACAATCATTTTTTCAAACAAATAGGTAATAAAAATTTATTTTTCGCTCCACGACGGTTCTACGATGCTTTTCTTGGGTAAAGAGACTCGTTTGGGCCTCCTAAACTGAAGAGACTTACCTCCTACACTTGGTCATTTGGATCAAACTTTGGGTGAAAATTCGGAAAAAAACATAAAAGCAGAAAACATCAATGCCCTTACCGTCAAAGCAAATCAGGAAGATTATAGCTCATTCGAGTTTTATGGATATGTTGCTTGTTTAAATGCTTTTACTTCTTTTATTTGACGTGTTTAAGATGAATCATCATGCTTTTCAGTTCTTATGATGATTCAATGGTGTCTGTATGACCCAGCAACAAAAATTAATCCGTCCCGACAGATAAGAATTACACTTTAGAATCTTGACTTCGATTCAATGGGAGTTCACAATGAAAAAACTCCATTGTCTCGTAAGAGTTACTCGGGCATTTATTCGGAAGGTGTTTAACCCACGTAAGCGCTAAGCATCACAAGTGTTTTTCCGTCGCCTTTTCTTTTTTGCATAATCACTCCGCAAATGAGCTAGGAACTTTCGTAAAATTTTCAGATAACGCGTTGTTTTTTCTTGGATCCGGACATTTCCTCCGCTGAGTACATTCAATTAAATTTTACGCGCCAGGAGCGGGGATCGTTATAATTGCATGGAGGAGGAGAAGGTGAAGCAGTGGTAAGGAAAGGTCGGAATTTTGAGCCAACAGCACCCCCGCCATACCTCCGCTGTTTTCCTTGCCCCGACTTCCCTTTAGCTGTGGGGATATGAGACTGGAACATTTCAACCGCCTGCAAGAGACGGGAGACCCAAAGTGGCAATTAAAATAAGCACATTTCCGATGTCGGAGGGAAGTAGGTTTGGAGGAGTTTAGGGGGCCGTTGTACTTGACCGGGAAGGGGGTAAGGATAGAGGGGGTTCGAGAGGGTAAAACGCAGGGTGGGAGGGATTCCGAGGAGACGCCAGATATCGTGGTGGACGTTGGACCTTGTATAGAAATATGACCATTGAGTGGAAGACGGAAGGTTAGAATTGAAGGAATCTTTATTTCATTTAATGTTTGCAATTATTATTATGAACATTAGCGTAACCTGCTGGTTGAAGTAGGTGTAAATGTGATACAGTAAAAATATTTTAGAATTTAACAGCTCATATGAAGTTTTATTCCAATTTTCCACATTACTACTAAAGTGAATTGAAAACAAATCCTATACGAGATAAATAAAGGGACACAGAGAGGCAGCTAAGTCCTAAAATGTGAGAATTAATGTAAAATCCTATCTTCTTCGAACTTTAATATAATTAATTTTTTGGATAATAAACCGGTTGAGGTAGGCCTAAATGGGAGAGATTAAAATTTCTTTAGACTTTTCAGTCCTTGCAAAATTCCTTTCGTCGTCTCAGTGTACTTCCTACCTCTCCTCATCCCGTCCATAAAACGAATTTCCTTTCTTCCCCTACCCCACTTACCCAAGATCTTCCCCTCTCTCACGCCCTTCAGCAACTCTTCCTTCTTCATTGCCTATTCTAACCACCGAGTCCGCCTCGTAATTTCCTCCAAAAGCTTCCACTTCTAACCCACCATACCAATCTCTTACTCGTTTGTCTTCCTTTCCGTCCACCGCACCTTATCCATCCTCCTCCACACCCACATCTCGATAGCATGCAGCCTTTTCTCGTACTTCTGTCTCAAAGTTCACGTCTCTTCACCATGCAACGCTGGACTCCGAATTAAAGTTTTGGCCAGCATTTTCTTTACATCCGCGCATAAGGTCACTATCCAGCTTTTACTTATTGCTGAACACTTCTTTCGCTACTACAAATATCCTTCTTATCAGGACGGGGAGGGGAGAGAAAATGCGGGAAGTGCGATGCCAGAGTCATCCTACGGTGAGCGCCATAGCTATGGACGAGGGGTCTTCGCTTCGCATGAGGTGCTTATGCGCCCAAACGTAATATTTTCACTATCATAGTAAAAGAATGTATTGATGGATTGATGGAATTTTGAGTTAATTTACGGGACTTATTTATATTTTTTTTCTTCGTCCTTACCAACCCTCCTCTTCGTCCTTACCATGCCCATTTTCTTCTAAAGTAATTATCATTAAACATATAATATAAGATAATGATTTTCTGCGCTATCAAGGAAAACCAAGGATAAAATTCACAAGGCATACTATGAGGGACGTTAAATTGAAGATTCATGAAGGAACATAATGGTTACCGGAGAGTAGTTCAGAGTGAAGAGCTGATGGGAACCAACCTTTGAATTTATAACTGCCGGTGAAAATTATGTTTTTTCTCATTCACAATTGTTCTTTACTTATACTCACATTTTAGACATTTTGCATGAAATAATTTTAGAAATATAAGACTTATGTATATACCTACATGAGCATAACTATTTCAAAACTGCCAAATTTTTTCTTAACAGTAGGAATGCTCGAATACGGGATATAATCGATTAGCTGATCCGTGGCGATTAATCGTTATCCGATGAGTTGAGTAGAAATGATAAATCAGCTATGCAATCAGTTTTTAAATGAAGAAAGACAGCCATTATTTTTAGTCTTCCAATGAATTTTTTTCTGACAGGTGGTATAAATTTGTCGCTTGTCACTAAAATTTACATTTTGCCACCAAATAATAGAAAATGACTCTAGATCTACTGACAAAGTTGCCAGATTGGTAACACTGATTGGCATAGAGGTTAACTGTAAATTATTGCAGAAAGGAAATAGCACTTTTACCCTTAAAAATGTTATCTCCATTGCGTGTTTTGGCTCACGCAGGTGACTATGATGATGATGGCAAAGTGAGCCGAGGCGAATGGTAAAAACAAATATTTTTATGGGACAAGTACGTTTTCCCTTATTATATATGTAGCCTTTCACCTTATCTCGCCTGAGACTCAGTTTTGTTGACTATAAAACCTAACAGTAAATTGTAATAATACCAAATCATGTGTACTGAGTCACTGGTTCCTCGGGATTATAAATATTATGCTGATTCCACAAATGTACCGTAAAATCGTTGTGGGGAAACATTTTATCCCTCGAGAAGACTAAATGATGTCTTGGATGTGGCCAATTGCTGAGAATAAAGGATGATATTTTTCAGATGTTCTGGGGATAGCAGAAAGGATGGGATGTAGAAGAATTTGGAATGTGTGAAGAGAACGAATTGAGAACAGGCAGAAGATAGCTGAGGACAAAAATGAAGCAATATGATGCTCAAAGTCTATATGGCCACCTTGGGGCCGAAGTGACCGAAATGAAAAGTTACGTTCATTTTATTATTGCGGCCGCGGGGATATAAACAGCGTGACATTTGCAAGCCGCTCCGCCCTATACATATATTCCCTTGGATACCATTTCCCTCGCAGGCAGATACCAGACGCAATCCCCTCCTTTTCTCCTTTTTCCGACCGCTTAAAACCCCTTCCATATCGTCCGAAAGCCTATGCTATAAAGTGTTCCACATTAAGTTGCTAGTTTGGGGTTTGCGGAAAACGCTGTTGCCAAACTTACTACGTTTGCTCACCTCTAACCCACTTATACCCTGTTTTTCAACTCATTGCGGCTGACCTTGAATGCGCTCCAGTACCTTTCTTTTTTTCCAGCCAGTCAGAGTAGAGTGGCTTGGAATGCATTGGGGGACTCACAATCAGTCTCTCTCCAACTGCCGTAAGGTTCACTTCGGTCTCGTATCGTCTGTCGCTAAATTCACTTCGTGCAAATTACCTGGTGTTCGTGTCAACGATTTTTTTTAACTTCGCCAGTGCCGGTCCAATGCCCGGTACAAAAAGAAGGATTGGGAATTGTAGACTTCGTTGACTCAAAATCAGTGATTAACGCGAAACATCGCCGCCCAGCCTGCACTAATTTGCAGGAGCTGACAACGCTGTTCGGCCGCAGGGAGCCAGAAACCTAGGTGGAAGAGGAAACGACTTTCATTGGCTACTCGTTCTATCACATCCAACCGCATGAGTTGGGTAGAAGGGTATAACCAACCGTCGCCAACACCACGCAAAATAGAAGTAAGTTACAGCGGGAATAATATTTGCTCATTGGAAGATTCATATATGTGCAGTTAGTGTAGGTACTTCATGGACCTATGTTAGCTTTCCTGCTGCTACTGGCAACATTTCACCTCCGGCCTGGTGGAGATTTACACTAGGAACGAGTCTCCCTTAAAGTCCATACTCTCTACTAAATGTGGAATGATCGAAAAATATAGAAAATTCATTTAATTATATGTGTATAGGGCGTTCCACGTTTAGTCTACTGCTAGTTGGGCTTTATGGAGAACAATTTTGCCCTAGTTATGTTGTGTGCTCACCAATAAGCCACGTAGGCAACCAAAACCATGATAAAGTCAACTAAGATACTTAAGGGAATGACATGTGTATGTTGAAAGACAAACTGATTGATGTGCATTAATTTTAAGGCAGTTGTTCTAATTTAATTTTCCTACTGCTATTGACAACATCACGCCTCTCACCTTAAGATTTATATAGAAAATGAATTTCAATAAGATCTCCATAAGATTCTGTCAACTAAATGTGGAATGGCCTATATCACCAGTTCATTTCGTTGCCCTCCTCTCTTCCCGAGGTCGCGGGTTTGAGTTCCGCCTGAGTGGATTTGTCACCACTCAGGACATGGGTTATTGTGTTCATCCGTTAAAAACGAGATGATTGTTAAAAAGGACTGTGTAGCCTTAAACTTCGCTCTAATAAAGGCGAAATTATTATTATCATTCTTTACTCTAGGCCCATCTTCCTTAACTGTACGATTTTAATGCGTTTTTGTCTTCCTTCTCCAAAGCTTCAACACTACTTTGAAATCTTAGAAATTCCACCAAATGCACGTCTAGTCTTTGGACATTCCTACTAGTGATTAAACGTGTTGTTGGGGAAAGTATATTTGTCGAATTTCTACATGCTTGAAAGAAGCAGGTAACACTTGGTAAATTTCTAGGTATTTTAACACTGTTAATAATGTGTTACTCATTGAAATCTCTTAGTGAATTAAAATATCGAATGGAATATTCCCAATAGTTAATTCTTTTCAACCTTCCTATGAATTCCCCAGCCACAGAGTTGTTTTTCATTTATTTCATATAATTATCTATTCTCCAATACTAATTCTCTTTTCATAGTTTTCACCCGTGTCCATAACGTCAAAGATTTCCTGCTCCCACGCTTGATTAATATTTTCCTTTCATAACAATCTTCAACTTGTCGTTATCCCTTAATAAAATTTAAATGTTAAATTTTATTAAGGGATGTGTCCCATCAAGGTATTTTACCATAAAATGACACTTTATTTCAAGGAGATAGGCCTAAACTGTCATGAAAAAGGTAAAAATATCAACATTCACTCCAAATCCTCTCATCAATATATTTTGATAAATCTTCGAACATAATTCTGACCCGCGATTCGTCACTGATATGTAGTTACAAGATCCCGTGTGTAGATATCGCGAGATTGGAGTAAAGTAGAAGCTATTAGCTAGAGTTATTATAGATATATTTTTGTTTTCGTTTTATTCTCATCTCCATTCAAAGACAAAGTTAATTTTATATAATTTATTCGGATGACGAATGAACTATATCATAAATAAACTATTCTGCTTTATCTGAACAGCTTTGCCTCATTTTTTATTAAATTTAACGTGGAGGGATTTACAAATATTTTTCTATATTTTTCGTACTTAAATTCGCACAAAAGAGATGGGATACTACTGGTCAAAGCTAATGTTTCACAGGTATTTGAAACAATATTGAAAACGAAATTTTTAATGTTCTAGCTTCTAGCGCGGTGATCATTCGTGTGTAGCTTATATGAAATGAATGTTAATGTATGCATGAAATTAATTTTCCTGATGATTTAGGAATTTCCCTCTGCTCATTAGGTTGAATACCTCTCCATCCAATTAAAGAGCATAAATGAATGCTGTAACGCGCCACTTCATGGAAGAACACTTGTTGGAGTTAAAACATCGCTGAATAATGGGATGAATGTGACAGTTTTATCTCATTTCTGGGTATCCTAAAAATATCACATCGAATGCATGTAGCTTTGTTCGTTCTTTCTTTTAAAAAATCCCTCGGTGATAAAAATCAATTTTATAAAAGCTTTTCCCGCTTTCATTGTTTTATGACTTTCTTTCCCTAAACTTTTGTAACTATTGGTGTGTCCTTGACTGTCTAGTCGTAGAAAATCCGAGTTACGTTGCTGGTTAAAATGTATAATTGATGCAGGAACGAGAATGTAAAATGAAATTCATATACATATAGTTTTTAGTGAGTAACTAATAATAAAAAATTACTAGTTTTACACCTGAAAAGAAGCGAGTCCATGTTTTCCATTTTCGAACTAACAACTGTTATATGATGGCAACAGCCTTGTGTTTCTTAGTAACATAGATCCGAGTCCAAAGGTTGAGTATTTCCCTCTACATTTTAGTATTTCTCGAGAGCAATGAATACACCTGATTTGCGGGAGGAATATACATAACTTTAAACGCGTTTTCCTAAAAACTTATATCGATGGAATTGTACAAATTTAACACTCAGCACATTACCTTGGCACTTGGCACTAACATATTAGCCTTTTCTTTCTATTGTCCGTTCCTCTTTCTGGCATATTTGAACGTATATGTAAAGGTGACGTGGTGTTTCTAGCTGCGAAGACTTTCAAAATGTGTTTGAAGTATACCGCAGAAGTTTGAGCTGGCTGTCAGCTGCCAATATCAATTTCTACTCCTATTTATATTCTTGCTGTAAAAACCCAATTGAAACTGAATACTTGGAACGCTCACTGTCTTTACATTTCTACTCATATTCCATTTTACCAAACGTAATGCCTGATTTCCTATGAGACTGTAAATTTATTTGAGTAATACACAAGAGCATACTTTTTCATGGCTTGAGCGTGACTGCATCGTGGATTTATATTTTGAACTCCATCATATTAGCAATATTCCGCCGTTAGTTCTCTAATACCTTCTGAAGGTTTTCTTTCCTGCTTCCTCTTGTTTAGGCAATTTCAGAACTTCCTTTACGGCATTGACGGTGACTTATGAGTTCTCCATCGATGAGCAAATCCCTCAAGTAAAATATTGTCTCTGTTTAAAATATCTCTTTTTCCTTTGGTTCATAATCTCCTACACACCCGCATCTTAATCGCCTGCAGTGTGTTCCCGTCTTCCTGGACCCTAAAAATGGAAGACAAAATTAGGCCGTAGGCGTTTGAGATGCGAGTGTGGAAGAGAATGGGTCAAGTGCGGAAGGCAGTAAGTAAGACAAACGAGGAAGTACTTTGCATGGTGGGTGAGAAGTGGAGACTTTTAAAGAAGATTAGGAGGAGGCAAAGTAGGTGTTTTTAACAGGTTGTAATTAGGGGCGAAGGGTTGCCAAAGTCCGTGATAGAGAGGAGGATTTTGGATAAGCGGGGAAGGGTAAGGCAGAAAATAGGTTTTATGGATGTGATGAAGAGAGGCAGGACGTATGCTTGAGATGAAGCAAGAAATTTTATAAGTATATAGGAGTTTTCGTATGCAAACTTACAATTATAGTATTTTACACTTTTCCATTTAAATTTTTTTTAACAGGTACATTATCTTAATAATAATTATATAATGGGTGTATATCTTACACACGATCATACAAGCAATATTTCACCCTTATTTATGTTATCCCATGTGAAGGTTTTCTTTCTTGCTTCTTCTTGCAGAGGCCATTTTAGACTTTTCCTCACGGCACAGTCGAAGAGTCGTGAGAACGAAGTTTTCCATTGATATGCAATTCCCTCAGCTCTCTATTACAATAGATGACTTGCAGAGCAACATAGCATAGCAGCTAGCAGACACATTTGTTGAGGGGCATTGGAAAAAAATGGGAGTTATGGCACTAGGCCAGCATCGTAGCTAAATAATCAGCTGCGCAGCCGACAAAATCAGTCAACTCTCCCTATGAATGAGCAGAGGCTAGCGGCGCAGCTTTTAGCGGAGTAATTCGGTTGTTGGGCATTGCTTTACACAGAACCTATCACATTAAGGTTTCTAGCTGCGCTGCTGTCCGCCATTACCACTACGCGCGCACGTCAACTTGGTATTAGTGCCTTGTTATCTCTTCTTTTATGTAATTCAGTAGCTCGAAAAAGGAAGTCTTCCACTTTCTAAAGTACCTAGTTAAAAAAATTTACAACCATCCGCTTACAGTTCACCAGCTAGTCCCAACTTCTTAATTGTTGCCAAAATCGGATGAATATAACATTTTCTGGCCCCATCGCCTTTTTAATCAGTAGAACTAACAAAATCAGGTCAAAACTCGACGGCATCTTATCTAATGAGTACATAGTGAATTGTCTATGCACAAAAAAGGCGACTAGAAACTGTTCACGCGATCCATCAACCATCTTTTAAAACAGCTGCGCTGCCTGCTGCAGTGCTAGCTGCTCGTCACTTTCAAATCGAACTAGCAGTGAGCAGCAACATGGCATGTGTTGCTCTGCTAGTCGTCTGTATAATCTAATAGTGACCGAACGTGAAACGTCGTCTCTGTTCAAAACATCATTCCCAAATGGTACCATGCAGGTAGTCCCAGCATAATAGACCTACGAGGATGAAAACCCTGAAGTCCTACATCTTCAATATTCTCCGCGATACTTCCATGCTGGATTTAGGGCCGAAATTAAGCGGACTTTAAATAAAAACTTTGCGATTC
Organism: Pyrrhosoma nymphula; assembly: GCA_963573305.1. Lineage (NCBI taxonomy): Eukaryota > Metazoa > Arthropoda > Insecta > Odonata > Coenagrionidae > Pyrrhosoma > Pyrrhosoma nymphula. The sequence goes on from OY754339.1 coordinate 31,871,524, forward strand.
CACTGAATGAATGTTTCCTTGAAGTGGGGCACTTTATGCATGGAGGTAATCTCACCCAAGCCTAGCGTCACGAAACATTCGACTCCCGGGCGGAATTTCCGTGTAGAGAATTTTTATCTCATCCATTTTAATATGAAATATTTAGGCAAGAAGTTTGGTACTTGGTTCAAATGAAGCCAAAGCGTCATAAAATTTAAATTTTTCAATAAAAAACATTTTTAAGAATAATTAAGATATTGTGACTATTATTGTAAGGATACCTGTACACTCTTCTCTGACCTTCTAACATTGACTGTCCGGAACTTCTTTCTCTCATTGATTTCTGAGTCCGTTCACGTTCCGTCCGAACAGTCTCTTTACTCCACCTTCCCGCGCACCGATATTCACACATTAAGCGATCACTCCTCTACCGTCTCGCCTCCATTATGAACTCACTCCCTGTTGACATCGATTCCTTTTCCTCTGTTCCATAATATCTTTACCAACCTAACTATAAAACATCTTTCCGTGAATAATTATCAATGCATTTCCTTCTTTCTTGTTCCTTGTGTTGTTTTCTTTCTTATGAATGTTTTATGTGGTGCATCTCATGATGATTACTGTAGACTACTTTCTTTAAAAGAAGAAGTTAATAAAAAAATAATATATCTTTCTAATAATAGTTCTTTGGTCATCTCAGTAGACTACCAGAAAATCGATTGACAAAAAATATTCTAGATTATGTAACCTCACTTTAGAATTCAACACCTTGGCTAGAAGAACTTCGAAAGGATCTCAAAAACGCGAACATATGTGCAACAGACATTTTAGAAAGAGACACCTTCACACACAAAGTAAACAAATGGGAAGTTAAATCAGAGCAACCAAAGGAGAAACAATATAGACCGAAGTGGTCGGAAGAACGAAAACAAGCCCACTCGGAAAGAATGAAAGCCTACTGGAGCAACAAGAAGAATCCGAAGAAATCTTGATTGAGTTGTTTTCTTAAAGTCTTCCATTATTGAGAAAATACGCTAATAATAATAATTTATCTACTCAAATGATGACCGATCACCCAGTTTTATGGCTCTACCATTCACCGATGCTCTCGTACTGCATTATTCCATCTATTCTCTTCTTTGATTCTTGATTCTGAGCGGTCCGCGGGGCTGCTGGTTGGAAAGCGTCGGTCGGGGCCCCATGCTCTGCTTCGAATCCACGGCTGTTCCCCTAATTCCCACCGACGTACTCCCCTTTTCAACGACCGCCTTCCCCACATCACTCCACCACGCCCCTGTTTTCACGTCATCGGCCCATTCTCCCCTTTCCCTCGAAGGCTCTTCAATGCCACCCCAACTCGTCCAATAGAACCAATACATCTCTTCATCCTCCTTGCAAGATCCCGCCTTTTTTTTTCGATATTTCCTCTTTTTCCTCGGAACATTCCTTTTTCCGAGGTACCCTCGTCTTCTCCTTTTTCGTTTCCTCGACGCATCGTTCTCACTTCACTTCAATGGGGACGAAGATGCTGCGATTGAGAGCCGAAAGTGGTGTGAATTTGGTGAGGTGGAAATCCTCGAGTGCTAGAGGAAATTGTGAGGTCAAGAATGAGAATTTGAACCAGATGACCACCAGATCAAAATAGATTGAGGATAGGTGGAGAAAAAACTTATAAAAACGTTGTGACGTAATTAACTGGGTAAATTGCGTTAGAGAAAGTGCAGAAGATGCGATCGCTAATTCATTTTATTACAGATGATCTTTCGAGGTTCTAAGTTATAATAGATGGTTCTCAGTTTTTTTGCTCCATTCTTCCCCTTTCACCATAGTACAGTATATCATTTTTCCCTTCAAAATTTAAATTACTTAAAAATGATTTAATTTCTCAAATGAAAATAATGCTAAATTTTCAAAAATTGGTTTTAATCTCTGGCTATCAATAAACTTTGTTAATACCACAGAATACATGAAATGTAACTACAATGTTAGAAATTTAACTTAATCTACAAAGCATCACATTTTAAAGTTTATTTGCTTCAGTTTCTCCATATAATCCCCTTAATTTCTTATATAGGTGCAGGTGGAATTGCGGAAGGTATTCTTTTTCAAAGTCATGGACTTACTTCTTCTACATATCTTCTTTTTTCTGATTTCTGTATGCAGCTAGGTGTATGTCCTTTCTTTGTATTACATCTACGGGGTGTTTCAGGAGGAATCTGCGTAACATTTGGAGGTGGGGAAGGCAATTTTATGCATTTTTTCCTATGAGCATCGGGTCGGAACTCCTTACTAACGGAGCTATCTCAATAGTTTTGTCAAAAGAATTTTGCAGTTACCATGAAAGCGCCCAAAAGTTATGACTTTCACCAATACCAATGAAGAAAAACTGGTTTAAGCTGTACTGTAGTATTGCATTTTTCCATTCCTGCCAAACTTTGTGCTTCATCATGATCGGTCCTTCAATCCTAAGATTGGTTGACTTCATTGGTTGTAGCCTTCCTTCACTATCCAATGCTATTTCCTTTACTCCCTGGTAGTTTTTCTTATGTACTTCCTTCTTTATTTGGTCTTTTTATTTATCCATTGGCCTTCCTCTTGGGATTTCTACCTCTTATTTTTCCTTCCTATTTAACTCAGTTCTAGAGATATTGCAAATGGTTGAAATAATATCCTTCGTGTCGTACTGAAACTCTTAGTAAGTAAATAATTCGAAATATTTTCGGCATGAAATCACCCCCCCCCCCTCTGCCTCACCCTGTCGGTGGCTTGACGGTTGATATAAACGGTTGTGTAGGTGTCGGATGATTATTATAAATTGCGGAGAACAAGGTACCCGTCAGTAAAATGGGCTGACCGAACCCGTGGGTGGGGTGTGCAGGTATATTTATGTATCGATCGGCGTCCTTCCGTCTGCACCTCCTCTGCCCGGCCGCACCCCTAAAGTCCTTCGCGCTTCCCTTTACGACCCTCCCTCCGAAATTCTCACCCCCTCCCCCCCAATGCCACCCCCACATACAACCCCCACCACACTCCCTCCGCCGCGCCGCCCTCCTGCCTCTGAATGGAATAGTTTTGGAGTCCTCCGCTTTTGTGAGGGGGGTGCGTTTTCCTGCTGTGAGTTTCTTTTTTTGCAAGGATACGTATCCTGATTTATTTCACGAGAACAGAAATATTTAAGTACGCTGCACTGTTTATTTCAGTCACATTCATGACAGCGATCAATCTCTTGGACAGCGGATCATTTTGTATACCTACATGTGAGCATTTGGGACAATGCAAAATAAAGATTTAATCCTCAAAATGAATAAAATATAAACGTAAGCCGTACTATTTGTTAAAACTGGTTGTAACCCTTCTACTCTTCTTGCCATCCCCACGTACAACCCCCACCATACTCCCTTCGCTGCCCGCTTGCCTCTGAATGGAATAGATTTTTAGGATTCGCTTGCCTCTTGTGTGGGAGCTTTCCTGCTGTGTGTTTTATTGGAAGGATAGGTTACATAACATTAACCTTTATTTATTCCACTAGAAAACTAAAATCTGTATTTAAGTACGTCATGGTGAGAAACATTGGAGATCATATTTTATACTCTACGCATTAATTTTGGGTAGTTTATACTTTGACTTGTAAATTGTCACTTGCATTTTGCAGTTCAATGCAAATCAATGACTCAAAAAATGCAAATCAATGGGGTTGACTCAAAATCGCAATTGCCGTTTGATAATATAGTCGAATCAATTTGCTTGGCACATGTGAAATAGAAGCTTCATTGAAGCCCGGCAGGGAACGTGTTAAAAGCGAATTCAATAAGGTCTTACTGCACATGGAAATGATTATAATTGGGTGGATTGGTGACAAAAAAAAATAATGATGTGTATCTAGGATTAAACAAATGGGCCCATGATATATATACTTTGTTCTTCTCATTAGTCGTTATATTTCCCCTTTAATTTACATGCCATTGAGCAATATTGAAGGAATATATTTGTAATAGAAAATGTATACAGTTATTTGGTAGTTTGAAATTCAATCAATATCAGCCTAACTAAATGCAATGTATTTTCAAATTTCATCTTAATTTTTGTTCATCTCCACTAATATAAATAAAACAACTGGTGAAGTACTTGACTTCATAATTTCAAAATGCAAGCGATAACGGAGCATAGTACATAATCGTTTTACATGGTTTGGACTTTTAGATCGGCGTTTCGAGGTATATTTCAGAAAGGAGGTGTAGGGATTACATTTCCCTGGAAAAACAGAGAGAAAACCCAAAATAAGGTGGAGGGTATATTTAGATGTAAAATCGAGGATTCTGGTGCGATCCCAAAGTATCCCGTATACGTGAGCAAATGGAGGAAAGTATCGGAGCTACGGTACGGCAAGAATACAGGGTGATAAACGACCATAAGTTATATATATCATCATAAAACATTGTAAATCGTGTAGTTCGAAGGAATAATATCGTTAAAAGCTATTGAAATACGCTCCAAGAAGTTTAAGTTCTCTTAAATGCAGCCTTTATAGCCAGTGTATAAGGTACTTCAAGTCTCGGAAACAACGGAAAAATTGCGAAGCAACGAAAATGAAAAAAGATCGAAATTTGCAGTAATTTTGCGTTTAAACTTGAAATAATTCAATTTAACAATTCATTTCAAGTGAAAATTTGGTTGCAAAAATTAAATGTTTTGATGTTTTTTCCTCATTTTGGTCGAAAAAATAAAATTTTATCTCAACTATTTCATATTTTAATTGATGAAGGAAAATTACTCTACACAGAAATTATTCGTTTTTCCCATTTAATCCCAGAAAAAAACAAAATCCTATCTGGGCTCGAATTGAACAAAACATATAGGCATTTTCGATTTTTTCCTGACTCAACACCGAATTCCAACCCTCCCCTGAAAATTTAAATCTTGTAGCTCGATTAGAAATGCCTAGAAATTCGTATCAATGAGTGAGTGAGTCAGTCTTGCAGCTTTATATATAAGTAAGTAACTAGAAAATGGGCGCTTGCCGTTCGCAAGCGGAAGGGGTAAAGTGTATGATAGCACAATATAAATCATTAAAAACAGAAACAATAAGATCTTACTGCTCATTATAACCTAGCGTTTTAACTAAAAGTGGGAAATATATGTACCAATACTTTAAAATCGTTGGAAACAAATTAAACCTTGATCCATTGGGAATATTGGTCTCTATGTTTCATGAGGGTTTTTTCATGTAAATATTCGAGAAAGAACATTGTTATACATGGAAACATTTAATTTTACTCTTTTTATATCTAAAAAAACTAAATCCCCTCTGGTCTGGAACTCGGGGTAATACCCGTGCTTATAATTTATATTAATTAATGACAAAAATAAAAAGGGCATTAGATATGCTTACAAAATTCACTGTGCAGGGTTCTTCGCTTTAGTTCAAGCATATATGGCTTTCCACTAAGGCGTTAGGGAGTGGGGGGAGGAGGGGAATGGCTAAGGGAGGAGCGGAGAGGGGGGGGGGTACTGCATTTACGCGTGTATCACGCGTCTCCGTTCAACATGAGTCCAGCAATTTTAACGATGAACATTGTAAAAACAATTTCCACGCACAGTGATGTTCCATGAAGCGGAAGATTTTTGAAAAGGTTATCGACGAAAATAGCTGAAGGCAAAAAATGGTGAACCTGTCTGTTTCTTTCAGTGAACTGTACAGTGTATTGCATAGGTTATTAAATATTGCGTTAGGAAGCCGGGCTTCTGGCGGAACGGGTACGGTCTTTCACACATATAGTGACAATAATAATAAATTTGCTTCCAATTAAAGTACCTCACGTATCTATTATTAAAATATTTTCAATGGAAGGTATAGATGGGCTCAAAGTTTGTACTATCAACGATTAACGCTTGCCATTCATATTTTTAATGCACCAATGTACAAAATATTTTCATAAATATAAAATTTAAAAAAAATCAATGTGTTCATATGATAGAAGCCATTCTTTCAGCATTTTCAAAAAATTTAAACCACTTTTGAATATTTTTTATAATTTTAAGAAATAAATTGAATATTATGACTTCGCAATATCCTGGTGTATGACGCGCACCTTATTTTTCATCCTTACTTTTGGGAAAATACAGTTGCGCGTGGCACACGGTTTAATGCAACGTATATTAGGGTAATTTGGAGTGGGACTTAAAACTTATCCCTTTGCTTTACACCGTAGTGACTCCTCGTGAAGCAGTGGTTTAGCTTTACTGAGGATTTGTAGGAAAAGGATGTGAATGCAGCTTAGGTAGGTGATAATGATGAATTATTGGGATAATTTCGCACCTGTGAAAGTTATTTTAATGCTTTTTCTACTGAGAAATAAATGCATTCCATCTAGAACGTATTATTGGAAAATTATTAAATGAACACTAAATATGATCAGAGACATTGTGAATGGCAAGCGAGGGAACGTTAATTACAGCAATTTATTACAGCAGCTTTTGAATTAAACGAACGCGTAATTGGTGACACATTTGGTGACATATTAGAGAGGATGTACCTTTGGAATAATCATATCAAAGGTGACTTTGTTCTCTATCTAATAAGCAGATATCCAATACTCGATAAATGGTTAAACATGGATAGGACCCCAATGAAAAGCACCCGTAGCCGCTGTTTGAGGGGATTTTTTTTCAAAGAATGCTTGTTGATCGGTGTGCACGGTAGTTGTTCATCCCAAAAATATGTACAGTGAGCCATTGACTGTGAATTAGCGATGGCTTACTTGGATGTAGAACACTGAAACAGCGGACGTCACTTCTCTATTCTTGGAATGAGTTTACGAAGAGAATAATATTTGAATTTATATTATTAGACATTGCATGTGTATGCATTAACTCACTCGCACACACTTACCCACTATGCCGTTCTCTTTCGGTGTGGGCACAGTCAAAATAACGTCATTCTTGGCGCTACGTCTAGAAAACTGGCTCTCTTTTAAGGTGGCTGGAGCGGTAATCGTAGATAATTGAGTGCACACAAAAATATTTTTTAAGTAAAGCGAAAACAATTCTAGGGCCACAAATTATATAAGTACATCTGTTTATGCGGTGGAACGTACCATAAATCCAGTAATGGACGCGATATATGAATTAAAGTTCACATTTTGGCTGGCGCATCATTAGAAATTTAGGCGGAAACTATGCTTGAATGATTTTTGAATCTTTGACTCGGCCCAACATCTTGATATTTTTAAACAATATTTGTAATAATATGAAATGTATTTCTTGTGTTTATAAGAGAATATGCGTGTGCGTAATCTAATTATCACGAAATTTACCTCATGTATCTTAAGTTTATGTGTTAAAATAGCAGTGTATCGCCAAAACACCAAATTAGTAATAGGCAATTTTTCCACTCGTTTTTTAAAGTATATATCCGTAATATGAACATGCGTTCCTAGTTTCAAGCAAATCTGGGCGTGGACAAAATTCTATTCAGGCACCTTAATAATTTCCTCCATTCTTTCGTATCCTTGCAAACATCATCGGCTTCTGCCTCATTCATGCACGATTTGAAACTCTTACAAAGGAGTCCTCTTCCACCTCCTCTTTCGATTACCTTCCTCCACATTGACCCAGGACTTCCTAAGTCTACCACTTCATCTCACACCGTGCGCGCCTCTGTCATAAATATGCTTCGTTAATTGACTCTCATCCATTCTCTCGACGTGGCCAAACCAACGAAGCACACCCCATTCTTATAATATGTCCATTACCGGAGCATCCATTGCACATTCTTTCCTCACCCACTCCTTCATTAACCCTGTCCAGACAGGGTAATGTATGCTTGCATTATTATTTTTTTATATTATCGTAAAAATATCAAAATTGCTAAAAAGATAGTTGGGAATTGGATTCCAATTACGGTTAAGAAAAGAAAGATGTCACTTTTCGAGAGTACTCAATCAATTCGTATGGTCCGACCTTTAATTGAGTCGTTTTGTGTTTTTAGTACTTAGCTTGATGGGAGTGAAATTCAACTTTTAACGCTGTTACTCTTGGGCCTAGACGTAAACTGAGTTGGTATTTTCTACCCAAAGGGAGTTACCAGTTTTATTTTTTTGAATTTGATAGAGTGAAACTTTGAAATTAATTCCATGGATATTTCAAAGTGACTGAATGTTTTATTCCCATCAACGTAGCGGTTGCATGAAAAAGCTTCTCAGCGCCATGGTTTTTCTCCAGAATAAGGGTATTTTTTCTCAACAGACTGGGAGCACTGGGAGTAAATGGAAACGTCGTTCAGTTTTCTTTTTGTCTTCAGTGAATATCTGGAAATCTTGCGAATGAATTTGATATTTGATGTTATCCTATAAATGTTCTTGACGATTAATTTTATTTCCTTTTGAAGCACGGTTCGAAGTCGAACGTTGGGATGTGAATTATTCATGTAAAGTATGCCTTAGTAATCCCTGCCGCAAGCCCTAGCAGCGGCTTGTAGGTTGGTGGTATGTAAATGGACGAATGGATGCATGAAGCTAAATTTGAAGAACTTTGAGTGAGTGTTTTAAATAAATTTTTGTTTAAAATTTGGTTGGGCGAACAATTTGAGTAGAATGTATGTCTGTGGATTGCCTTGACCATATGTCAATAGCAAAAGGTTTGATATTTTACGGTGAATAATTAAAATACTAGACCCCCTATGTTTTTGGAAAGCTTCGATGAAGAAATTGCTTTCTTGAATTTCTATTTGCGACCACTTGGAATGAGTTTTCCAGTAGTTGTGCCTATGATCAATACACGGAGATAAAAAGGACGATTCCATTTCTTGGTCTGCGTTCCAACCTTTTGATATGACTCGATTTTCCGGAATTTTTGCTAAATCTAGAGCTAGTCCATATTTGAATGTTGGCAGGATTCTTCTTTTTGCTCTGGCATACTTCTACCAAACACACATATATGGAATTTCATCTCTCTTTCGATAAAAAACGTAGAATTCCGATATTTGCCAGCACCATGAATTATTCAAACTGATTTTTCCATCGGAGATGTGGAAAAGGTCATTTGATTTTTATAAATTCAATATTTACTTTAGTTATTATTCAAACATACACAAATTTAATAAATATTTCCAACGTGAAAAACTACTCTCTGTGATAATTTTACAAATATTTTCTTTTATTTGAGGAATGAAGTTGTTCCGATGGTCTCTTTTCAAGCCCACTCACAAAATAACGCTTTACCGTCTGACTCTCTTATTGGATGTGGGAGATGCTTGAAAGTTTGATTTATATTTAGTTAAAAAAAATAAGTCTGTAATTATTAGTAAAATTTATAAAATATGTCCCTGAGTTCTCCTGCATAAATTCCTTCTGTTTATGCAGCTAAAATATTAATTAAAAATATTATCAAAGGGAGAATGCTTATAGAGCCTCTGAATTCAACATATATTTTGGGATTTTTGGTGAATAGGATTATAATTTGTAAATACATTATAAAAGGACGTATTATGCTGAACGCTTATTATACCTATCAAAAATAATTCCATTGGATTTGAAGTAAATATCTTTAAAACAATGACTTTGTCTTCAAATGCCATCAAAGTAAGATTGAAATATGTATCTGGAAAGCTGTTGTTTCTGAATATACCTTCACTCTTGTTTTGATCCGATTTTGTGTCAGAGTGTTAGCAATTTAAAGATATTGCTGTAAGTTTTTCACTTGCCTTAGATAATTTTATAATGATGAAACTTTATCAGCAAATATACGGAGGAGTAAAGGTTTAATTTGAAAATCAGAAAGCTTTCCTTGCCCTAATAATTTATATATACTTTTTACCACCTTAATTTGAGTAGCATATCTAGGTTAGTAGGCCTAGGTTGAAGTATCCATTTCTATGCAAGTCGTTTCACTGATCATTTTTGTTTGAATACGCGAGCCTTCGTACATGGCAGCAACAGAATTATAATCACTACTATTATGGTGGTAATGTGCTGTGATGAGCATGCTACTATTGTGGCGTAACGAAATCATTTGATTATTAACAAGGTAGTACTGTTTCTACGATGATCAAGTTTTTCTTTGTGAAATTTGTTTTTACGAAGTGTTTTGATCCAGCGTACTTTTCCCAGTACGTCATACTGGACGGATACATTTTGGTGGGGACATTGCGAGAACGTAATGCTTGGTGTATTCTTTATGCCTGGAGTACTTTGTTATTGTACCTGACATTAAAATACAGGAGCTGGGTAAAATATATTTGGTTTAAAAAATTGTTGCTACCGTGAAATTTGCCATGGTCAATAATAATCATTTGATCAAAATTTAAAAATTTTACGATTAGCGCGATGAAAAATGGTGGTACGGCCCGCGCAAATTCAGTGAAAATCTCTTTCTCCTACTTTGAGCACAGTGAAAATTGGTATCGACCACCGTTTGGCTGAACATTGGGATTGATTTTTACACTCTCTTAATTGATGAATGCAAGCGCTTCACTTCATAAACGCATTATCATAAAAGCAATCTCCCATGAGTCGGCTCGACGGATTTCCAATGCGTTACTTTTTCTTTGCGGATACATTTATTTTGATATATTTTAATGTTGGATGCCGCAGATACCGTTCGGCTGCCTAATGGATTAAAAATTAGCCCGTGTGGGTTGGTATTTTTTCCCTTGGGCTTTAATTTATAGCTCAATGTCTCTGTGAGTGAAGAGGCGATTGGTTCAAGTGATAATGAAAACGCACGATAGGAGGTCCCTTCGAAAGTTAGGGTCATTGTATTCCTGGTCATAATATTCCTTTATCCATCGTACATCTGGTCTAATACGGTCTGGATAGAAAGGAGGCAATGTGTTTCATTATTTTCGATGAATCGGTATTAAGAGGAGTAGGACGTATGCTGGTATAAAGAAAGAAATATAACCAGTGGATATGGCCCTGCTCTTGTAAATATCAAGATGATTTTTGCTCACTTCCATTTAAACCTACTTTAACGGTAGCTTACCCGATGGAAAATGCTATTTGACCACTTTCGGTCCATAATTAACTTCTTTCAGCGAAAAAAGCATCAAACAGATTATTTATGAAAATAGAGGGAAAGATGCAAAAGAGAGAAAAACAAATTTTAATTGTTATTTACTTCATTTCTCGCTCAATATCTTGTGTACATTGCACAATAAATTAAGTATTCTATGTAAAAATATGAATTTACTCAGAAATATCTAAGAAAATATGTATTACGTGAAATTAAAAAAAATCAATTTATGCTTTAGATTAGTATTAAGTGAATGTTCATATAATATAATCATTTATAATAATCGTGTATAATTAGATCCCTTGCATGTCACAAATTTCTTTCTTTCGGCCATTGCGATTGCTTTCATACATACTTTATAAGGCAACGCTTAAAGAAATTGTTGACACACATGAGCATAAACAAGGAACAAAGAAGCAATGTCTAAAGTTAAAAATAAATGTAATCACTGAAGTTGAACAATTGTTTTGAAGATTGTTTTGCTGAAGCTCTACACTCCACTCTCCTCTCTGCTAACCATTTTAGTTGTTCATTAATCTTCATTTTAACATCCCTTGTCATTTTCTTTCTGTATACCATCTTTGCTCTTCCTCGGTAATTCTTCCCATTCATTCCTCCTTTCACTATAATTCTTAATCGGATTTTAAATTCGAAAATCGAAAATTGTCCAATTAAGTTGTTTCATCTTCTCAGGGTTGTAATCATTTCTCTCCAACTCTTCGTAGGAATTCTACGTCGGTGATTCTCACTGATACTCTTGGTCTTCATTTTGATGTGAATGCGAAAGAACATCTTATGGTTCGTTCCCGGTGTCAGGTAAGGTTTTGCCGCGACCAATATTTGTGTACTTGAGGGCCTCGTGTGCAAAAACTATAAGGATTACTGAATATCTAAAACTATAACTGGATAGCCCGTTTTGTCGACTACTGAAAATGGTTGTCACCAGCGGAGAGGGGTTGTGAAGTGACGTCACAGCTCTGCGCGTGGTGGTCTAAATTTGGGCTTGTGTGGGCATGGTGCGCGCTCAGTTCAGTTTTATCTCCGGAACGAGTAGGTCGATTTTAGTGATCGAGGTGTCTACGGAGGGCTGAGAACATGAGTTAGACGTTAATAACGTAAGAAATATAAAATTAACAATGGAAAGCAGAAAATATTAGTTACCATCGACCAATTTCTCATAGGTTAGCCATTTGTACTAAAGTTTTCGATGAATAAATGTTATGTATAATTTGATTTTCTTTCTTTTATCTCAACTTTCTTTCTGTAAAACAAAGCAAAATAATCTCCCAATAACGGGAGTAACGTATGTAATTTTGCATTCACGAAATAAAGATCCGATGGGAGCATCAAGAATACGCCCTGTATTTTTTCTTCGATGGCACCACATTTTTGTTCCTTCCTATCTTCTTTTCTCCGCAGCTGCTAACTTCACTGACACTTAAAGAGTGTGCTCCTAATATATGTTTAAATGAATTTTGAAGGTTGCGTTATCGCGGTCCCACCGCGTGTGATCTTCAACCCACCAAGAGCTTCGACAGCGTTGCTGCTGGTCAGCTCAATCTTTCATCTTGCTTTAGGAACTCTGTAATCGTTTGACTGATTCGGGAAAATTATTGGATTTGGCCTTTTTCCGTACACAATTATCTTTTCTAAAGTCATAACCAGAAAGACCAGTAAAAATATTTACCTTTTCACTGTTTTGCAAATTCCGCCAGCCAAATTCGTTAACATGATATCAACAAACATATGGATACGGTACTGCAAAGTGACGTCACCTAACGTGGCGACCAGCTTTTTTTAGGAATAAATGTTTGGGAAATTATGCAATTCTTTTATGGCGTATGAAACGTTTCATAATTTTCAAGTGACGCTTAACTGAGTAGTTGGATACTAAATGTTCAGCCTTATCGTACAGAACAGCGATATAATAATGATAATGGCGGCTTTATTAAGAGCGAAATTAGGACTATGTGTTATGAAACTTGCCAGAGCGGGACTCGAACAGAGCAAATGAGGACTCGACCCCACAGTCACCAAGGCCGGAAACCTATGGCACGCTAAAGGTTTGTTAGTGCCACACCAAGAGAACGACGATTAAATTAAACTCTCCGATATTTATTCCCTTACTCAGGGGTGGCAGGCTCCCGGCTTGTTATTAAATTCTATGTAAAATGTGGCACGTGGCCACATATCAATTGACGATCGCTAGTCTACGGCATTAAGAGGGTTCTGTGAGGCGATTGATCTTCAAAACAAATACCATCAAATACTAAAATCCACTTCTTTGTTGGTTTGATTTAATAAATTATGATTTCACGGATGACAAGGCTTAGCTATTGAAAACCTAAAAAAAAGCTACAAAATATGCAAATTATCATCAAATACACTCAGTTATTCGAGGAAATAGAATTTATATTATATGGAAAATTACTATTTTCTCCCATGTTTCGTCCATTCTCGTATTAAACACCATGTAATTTCAAGTTCATTTTGCGAGAGATATTACTTTTTAAGGTAAAATTTGTTGTTTATATCTGATAGAAAACACATTTTTCTATAAGTAGCCAGGGGCGCTTCTCCATAACACGCGTTCTCGCTTCATCGTAATTTTTAATTGCGCTAATTAGAGCGAAAACGTAATTGCCATTTTTAGAATTTTGTCAGGAGCTTTAAATCAATAGTTTTATTTAATGGAGTACACTCTGAAGACGTTATCTGTGAGCATTACCCCTCTAGAGTGGCTTGCGTTATATGTAGCAATAACGAATATGCGAAATACGGAACCGTGATGCCACCCCAGAAGATGAATAAAATGGCATTGAAATCAATTTATTGTTATCAATTACCTTAATAACTGGTTTAGAACCCTATTTTGTAACTGGTCTCTGGATGGTGACTTGTGACGGGTTTCACGGAAGACTTTTCGTTGCATCATGGGGGATTTCTCTGCCGCTTTCTCCTCAAATTCGACTTTTGGACCCGGGCCTCGCGCAGAATTTAGTGCTGTTGGGAATGTCTGGGGGAAGGGGTGGATCATGTGACCAAGGAGAGCAAGTCAAGAGAAACCACTGACGAGGGCTAATTAGCTATGTGCAAATATTGATACGGATTCTCCCTCTCCCTTATAGTCTTCTGCTTCTCAAGCTTTCTCCCACCATCTCTCTTCCTTTCCATGTTCTTCCGCCGTTCCGACTTCCTTTCACTCGTTCAAAAAGCCATTTTTGCATTTTCCCCCTCTCTATTTGGCACAGTTTTGTCTCGGTTGTAATCGACCTTTTGGTCTTCTTCCTCTCAAAAAGGGCTTTCTATTTTAGCGTGTCGTGCTGTTCTTCAAATTTGGTCGCTCGTGTTCCAGTATTGCGTGAGACATTAATGGAAATGTTCGTTAAATTTTGGTTAAATAAATAATTTTATTGTAGTAGCCATTTTCACTGTCGGTAAAAGGGGATTTCTAGGCAAGTAAATTGAAAATAAGTCGTAATCATTTAGTGCAGCGGTTCTCAAAGGGTGTGCCTCGGCACACTATTGTGACGCAAAATTGCTGGACTGAGCCGCAAAAAAACGTATTGGGGAAGTAAGAACACATGAATAGAGGCTTTGATATTAAATATTTTAGTACTAATAATAATTAATCTTAGAGAACTGAAATGAAATGCAATACAAACTAAGAGCGCTTTTTCATATATTACATTATTATTTCAGTTTGGTGTGAATCGTGGGCTTGTTTACTTTTACACAATAGGCGGTAACTACAGCATCTTGGACTCTGTTGGTAACATAAATTAGCCATTTCTATGCGTCATAAAACTGCTCGGTTACTGGCTTATTATTTTTTAGTACTTCATAAGCTCTTCAACACATTAAAATAAAACATATCTCTTAAGATTTTATGACTGCATTTATTTTTCATAGCCAAATATTTATCATCTTATAGCTACACAAGATTTGCGGGTAATAATGCAATCGTAACCCATCAGGAATCCATGATAATATTGAATAATTTTAAACGGTTGACAGAAATATTTTTCCAGTACACAGGAGAAAATATTGACATGATTTTTACGTAAATGCGGCGATATATGGGACCAATTTCTTTGAGTTGTCGTCTGCTGCAGGCAACCCTGTACTCGCCTTGAAGGTATTCAGCGCCTTCCACTAATGGAATAATGGTTTAGAAGCAGTATCAGTGGAAAAAGAAGACATGCATTCAACATATGGCTTCAGGAAAAGTTGACCTTGGTTTATCTTTGCATTAATCATTAAAACTTCATCATATTCATAGAATATTTTAAATATTGACTTCGTTGTCGTGGTTTTGGAAGTTCTCATCTACAATTGTTCGCAGAGAAATAAACTCAGGCCCATTAATCAACACTAAGTAGGAAATAAATATGGGAATTGTGTTCGTTATAAAGTAACTTAGTGTTTGACTGGATGGCATAAATGTATTTTGTAGCCTTATGACCCTGTGCCAAGGACTATAGAAATCAACGTGTGCTAGTGTAGTGCAGCATATTTGCTTGGCGGCGGAATCATTCGAATTATTCACTACTTACCATTGTACAAAACGTATGTAAGTTCTACCTGCATTTGAACCTGACTTCAATCACCATGGTACAACTGGTATTTATTACTTTTAACTTTCACCATATTTTTTTTCATCACCTACCGGTCAATTGAAGATGGTGACGATTGATCAATTGACCATTGTAACTAACGTGCATTCGGGTGGTAGAAAACTATTTTTGTACATAGATACGGTAAGTTTACCCAAGTAGAAAAAGTTAGCATGGAAGGTGCCAACCGGGCGTGTGCATTCACTAAATCTTACCCTTGAAATGGGTTACCGTGGTAAAAAGCTACTAATGCGAACGGGGAACAAAAGGTTACAATTTACATCACAATCAAGAAGCTTCTAGAAACGCCATCGTACGCTTCCGTCACGTCACTTCCTCATGCTCTGCATCGATTCGAAGTACCCACCTCTCTCCTCTATTTGCGATCCCCTTACACTTTCCACACCTCCTTATTGACTTTTCTTCTTGTGTCCTTTGATTCCTTGGCTAACCTGCTCACGCCATCCTTGGCATTGTTTACGTGGTATCGTGAGTTCGCCGTTTGCTTCAGAATGGGTGCCTATTTGGGTCAGAGGTAAAATTTTAAATCTAACATCGTCTACGGTGGAATGGTTCTTCCACGTGCAACGGTTACTGAAATACTTAAAGCGTGAACTTTTTGCATGACGAGACTAGAAGTTTTTGAGTATAAGTAAGTAGTTTAAGCGAGGTATCACTATTTAAAAAATGATGAATTTTGCCTCATTTCAAAGAAGAAAAGTCTCATATTTCCAATGAGAATGAAATATCAACCAATTACCATTACGTTTTTCAAAATATTTTCAAAAGAATATCACTCCTTGAACTAATTTGCTAATTGTACTAGTCACAGATATTCCGCGATAGCTATCGCACTCGTTCTTATTGTCTTTTTTGTATAATGGTGAGATATGGGAAATTCTCCAATCTTCTGGGACCTCTTCTCCATTTAGGCATTTAGTAAAGAATTCTGTTAATTTGTTGTACAGTAACTCTAATCCAAATTTTAACAGTTCTCCCGGTATTTCTCGAGGGCCAGCAGCTCTTCCATTTTTTAAGGATTTACAAGCCTGTTCAACTTCACTGCATTGCATTACTATAGGTGATGTAACATTTCCTTTGGTTAGCAAATGGATTTCATTTTTATTTTCTTCTCTATCCTCGGCCAATAAATTTTTAAAGTATATTTCCTATTTCTCTTTACTAATAGATGTAAGTAAATCTTTCTAAATTCTATTAATTAAATCTAAATAATCAGTTGAAGAGCTTTAATTCTTTTCGTTATTGTTCAACAAACCACTGGCTTCCAATCTAATCAGGTCATCGTGAAGCGATGCTTTTTTTCGTTGGGTTCCGATGCTGCAATTTCAATTTTCTATGAATTAAGTTAGCTACGAACATGAGGTGAATTATGCGCGCAAGAATTTTCCCGGAAATTCTTTTAGTCCCACCCAGCTGTCGTCCTTTCTTAAGAGATAAATTTTTCGTGTGATGGCTGCCTTAAATATTTCGTAAGAAAGAACGGGAAGGTAATTGATTCTGGGGAGCGTTCATCCCTCAAAAACTTGTTTTCACACTAAGCCCTTTCTTCAACCTTGTCTTGTCTGTTAAAGGATGGAAAATTAAAAAGAAAAGAAATTGGATAATATTTTTACACAAAAAAATACACTCCACGAGAGCCTTCCTCGGAAACTGTTTTTTTGATGGATTCTAAAATTTTCTTCTGCCAACTTGAAAAGAATTACCTACGATCAAAACATTTTCTCCGCGCGAGTTCGTCGTATTTAATTCCTCCGAGGCTTCTCGAATGAAGGTTATTACGAACTCTACGACCTTTGCGTCCTAAAATAATTTTTTTAAATTGAAAACAAATGATTTCCTACGTGACGTGCTACGAAATGTATTTCGTAGATAGAATCGGATATGTGTGAGGTATTCCCTTTCCAATGGATGGATGTGCAATATTGTGGGCAGTGGCTTTGATAAAAATTTCCACCAGCGTATCAATGGAATTTTAATGAAACGAAATTGCTTCTTTGATGTTCAATGAAAATAACATCTTGGCTAAACTTTCATGAGTCATTGATGTCCTACAAAAATAACCGATTCGATGAGAATACTGTTACTTTACGGAGGTATTAAGTTTACGTGTATTAAGTCTACATTTACTGACTGGCCAATTGATGAATACATTTAAAAAAATACACCAGGATTCGTATAGAAGGAAAACATTAATTTAAAATCAGTTGAATTAATTCGTTTTATTTATCGCAAAGTCATTTTTTTCTCGAAGCCGAAATGTTCCTGAATTCTTAACTTTATGACAAATGATCAGAAAAATAAATAAAAAAGCTTTAACATTAAATTAATTTGAATGAGGACAGAGGAAATTACTGATTCTGAAATTTAGGCATAACCTTATAAAAATAAAACTATATGGAAGAGGAAAATTGATATTAAAAGTCACTCGAATTTTTACTTTTTATTTATAACTGCCAATGGGCGTAACTACAGTCAACCTTCAGTGCCCTGAGTTTTAACGATTTTTTTATCTTCGGATATTCGAAAGATTGGAATTACGAAGTAATGGGCTGTGGTTCGTGTTCTGGAATCTCGATTCTTCTTTCATATTCGCGGTAGTCGAATGTCCTATCTCTTTTTATAGATACAAATGTGGTATTAATTTGTTATGTTTATTATGGTACAAATTCATGCACGGGAAACCAATTGCTTATTATTGTCGTAAAAATGGCATCAACGATTAATCTCGATTGCCTCTGGCTTTCAGTTGGAACAAAAATTAGTGCCTGATCGAGAATTGATCCTAAGTATCAATTAGTATCTACGCCCCTGGAGTTAATATCTCCATAGTTGCGTTCCCTCCCTCTTGGTCTATTTCAATTTTCCTTCCAATTCCAAAAGCAAAACTGTGACCAGTTTTGATCTAGGGCATCGATCATAGCTACGAATTCCCTCTCTATTCGCAGTGCTCCATTCTATCTTCTCAAATATGTATGTGAAATAAATGAGTTCGTTCAAAGAAAAATATTAAATTTATATCAGGAGTCTTAAGAATAAGAGAGTGTATATGAAGCAATACATGAATATGAGAGAAGCAAAATTGGCTTGTAAGGATAGGGCGTTGTGGAGAAAATTACCAATAGGGAGCCAGTTTTTTAACGGCTTTAACTTAATTCTTCGACTTTGGCTACCTCGAAAGGTAATGGTGTGATGGATATGCATGCATACATGTAATTTTAACATTAACACATTTTGCCTGTTCAATTTTTTTTATTTTTAACAAAAAACATTCAAATTCATTGAATCGTTCTATGCTGCAGAATTCTGGGCTCTGAAAAGGAGGAATAAAATAGGCTGTAGGCGTTTGAGATGAGGGTGTGGAGGAGAATGGAGGAAGTGCGGTGGATGGAAAGGAAGACAAACGAGGAAATGCTTGGTTTGGTGTGTGAGGAGAGGACATTATTTGAGAAGATTTGGGGGTGGTAGAGTAGGTGGTTGGAACAGGCAATGAGGGGCGAGGGGATGCCTTGATTTACTGGAGGATGTTGAGTAAACGGGAGAGGGGAAGAAACAGAATAGGCTTTGCGGATGGGATGAATAGAGGTAGGAAGTATGCCGAGCTGAAGAATGAAATAGTGCGTGGAGACAAGGGCTTTCAGTTTCAAAAGATATGTATGAATATTCATACTTCCATCTAAACCTTCCTTTACCGATATATGTACTAACTTCCACAATTATAATAATCGTTTTAAAAAAAGATGAAAACATTATAAATTATTTTTATTTGATGTATTTCAAAGATATTTTTCAAATATCTAGCTTTGGCTTTTATATTAGATGCATAGCAATACATTATTTTAAGGAATGAGCACAAAGTCAAATATCTTTCATAACAAAACAACTCTATTAACAATATATGCTAAAGATTGAAAGACGAAAAAGGAGGGTTAGGAGTAAAGAGGTCTATCGAAGTGTGGGTGAACTAAATTCTTTTGGACAACCATTTTCTTCTTTTATCACCTTTTAAATCAAACTTTGCTTTGAACATTCTACGCCGGAGCATCTTTAATACACACTTGTCCCTCAATTTCGGTAAGTTAGGTCATTATATCAGCATTTAGACTAACTTCATGACCACAAGTTGGCCTTTTCTGGGTAGTATATAGCTAATGTCTATAGCCAGCCATTCTGCACGTACCAATGGACTGATCCATTGTGAAGGCTTTAGTTTATGTCATCAATATTATCGTGCGTCTAAACTCGAAAACTTACAAGCTCGTGCTTGAAAATCGTGATATAATATCACGTTTCCAAATGAACTTTTAATCTAGTTTATTGCAGTTAACAATGAATATATATTTTACAATTCCACGCTGATATATTTAATAAAAACCGGTTTCGTACCAGAGTTACGTGCCTACTCTTGTCAATTTCTTTGCTATACTAATGGAGTTAGTTTTTCGGTGACGGCCGCCGTCACACTTTGAGATATATAATTTTTTGAAAACTTCAACTTTTCAATAAAATCCAACTTTGACGCAAGTGCTAGCTGTCAGAACTCTCAATTACGCATGCTAATTGTAGTAATCAGCATGTACACACGTGCCGGTATGGCTTATTTGTAACTTTGCTATACCTTGAGTCCTTGGGTATTTCTTGTTGGATTTTTCTCGCATCTCTCCTTGCTCAGCACGTTTGCTGAGCCTCCGTCAAAATAAGCACCACTTTTGAGCATGCTGATGCATTTGATGCGAGTATCATGCCGGAACTACCACCTGATATGACACACTCAATTACACTGTGAAGCGTACGTGACCAGATGTCGGGAGAGAGGCTTCATTGCGTGTAATGGAATCACTTGTTCGTTTCACCGAATATCTGTTCATGAATCAAAGGTCACACCTGCCTTCCCAGAAAATATAAATCGTAAACAAACCTTCCTAACAACGAATTTATTTATAGTCACCATTTCAAATGTTGAAGGTTAAACGGAATACAAAAATGTTTCCATCGCAATTCACCGTGCTCCAAATGTGAGTACAAAATGTGAAATCACAAAGTTAAGTTTATTCATTGCAACATGAATCTATTTCACCACATTACGCCTGAAAAAAACAATTCTCATTCCAATGCTACAATGAACTAATTTAACAATGATCCACCCATTACCATTAAATCTGTAATGTGTTTATAGAAAATAAATCATATGTTTAACAACCTAAGTGATCTACACGCCCGCCCTACATGACCTCAACTACCATTGTTGTTTTTGTGTTTAGTCATGGCCCCCTTTAATACAGGCCGGAACATGCAGTTTGTCAACAGCGCTTTGCATGAGGTAAGGGGTCCTACTGCATTGCCTGGGCTGGGGTCTGGTTGTTTTTCTGCCAGCTGTCATCGTTGCGAGTAGGAATGGGACTGATATGACAACCGCGACGGACATCAGTTACGGTAATGTATAACATAGGGTTGCGTCATTTGAGTAGTTCTAATACCTATTTCGTATTTTAATACCATTTGTTTGTACGGATATGTGAGAATTGGTAATGGAAAGTGAGATGAGTGATGAACTTAGGCGATTTAATCTCACAGCATTTTCGATTAAAAACACGTTTTGCAGTCCAGGAAGGAAATTTAGGTTAATTAAGTAACTATAGTTATGCAATTGAATGACTGTCCAGAAGTATTAATTTAGAAATATGTAGTCGCGACAGCTGAACAGGGCTTCTCCAAGATACGTTGTTGCTGAAATATGCAAAAGGCTTTAACTTCAAAGGGGAAGCTTGACTTAAATATTGCAATCACCGCAAAGATATCTCATTAAACGGCTGCAAAAAGACAGGACCCTGTTAACACCTCTCTGAATGCGCATCCGTCCCGGATAGTGAGAAATCTAACAAAATATTTTTAAGGTTTTCGGTTATCTTCTTGCAGCTATCACTAGGACCATTTCAGGAATGAAACAATTCAACGTTTCAAAACCTTAAAACATTTATTTCAAAGGAAAATGGCATAAAATACACTATTTCACGTAATCATTCCATCTTGAGTAAATAAAATTACAAGGAGCTACTTCGTAGATCAAATAACATCACTCTCAAATTTCACAGTGCAAACGACCATCAAAAGCGTAAATTAAACTTCTGAATATGGAATCAATAAAAGCTGCTGTAAGTAATTCACTTGAACTACAGTCAGAAACAGTCACAACACATCCTTGAGTAATAAAATTCACTGATGAATGATTTCCATAAATCATTTTCAACGAGTTTCAACGAGTGTAGCGTTCACCTTTTTGGAACAAATCAAGTGTAAAAGGAACATTTCCAAATGTAAGCTTAAAAGTAAATTGTTTTGAAATAATAAATTTTAAGAATTAGATATGTAGGGGAAGTAGAAAGTAGTATTGGAATAGGCACAGTCAAAATAATTGTATACTGTGAAATAGGTATCAGCTATGCAGCGTCCACCGGTTTAAAAATAATGAAAGTTTTACGAGGAACTTAGAATGTGTAGTTATCTGTGAGTTTCAGGGGGTATGATGGCTAATAACTCTTGAGGACATTACACTCAGGCCAATAAACTTTCTCAGTTAAGTAAACAATGCCGTGTCATACGTTTGTGTGTAATTTGAAAGCCATACGTCAAACGATTGAAATTCCATAGCTTTAAAAGTGTGGGTGGGAGAGTTAAAAATTAGTATTTTTTTTGGAAAGAATAAACAAGTAAAATGCAAAACATTTCACGTTGAGGGTGTGAATCTGAGGTAAAGAGAAGTAACAGCATAGATACCTGTGGAGTAGTGTTCACAA
This sequence comes from Pyrrhosoma nymphula, assembly GCA_963573305.1. NCBI lineage: Eukaryota > Metazoa > Arthropoda > Insecta > Odonata > Coenagrionidae > Pyrrhosoma > Pyrrhosoma nymphula. The sequence goes on from OY754339.1 coordinate 31,893,941, forward strand.
ATTTGAAAAAAAAACAAGTTTTAGAGGAAAATTTGAATATGTAGGCTCAAAAAAATTTCTTTTTCAAATTAAAAACTAACAGAATGTGTAGGCGAAGTAGAAAGCAATATTGGAATAGGAATCAGCTAAGGAGTGTTCACCGGTTTGAAAATAATGTATGTAAGTAATACAAGAAAACGAGAATGTGGAAATTTTGTGATTTTCAAGAGGTATTACTGCAAATAACCACAAGAATGAAATTTCTCAGTCTAGTGAGCGACGCGGTGTCACTCGTTTGTGGGCTATACATGTTACGGTTGAAATTCACTGTGGGTGGGAGAGTTGAAAAAAAGGTAATTTTTTGGAAAATAATAAACTACTAAACATGCGAAACTTCCACGTTGTGAGTGTTTACTTGAGGTGGATAGTAGTAATCGCATGGATATTCAGCCGTGAAAATGCTGTAAGCTGAAGAGGATTGTTAGCTGTGAGAGTAATGTATCAGTGTTGTTTGTAATGTCTGTGAGGTTGGACAAATAAAAATACACAATTGAACTATTTTACCCATTCACTGTCATTCACTATCACAGCCTTAGAAGCTACTTACTACTTACATTGCACTTCACAAAACAAAGAACAGCACTTCACTTAATTATATTTCACTTCATTTTCACAAATATGGGATATGGGGTCATGTACGGAGGGAGGCGAACACGGAGTAGTGACATTGAACACAGTAGGAGCAGTACCAGGGGACAACTTCGGGCGATCTATCTGACAGATTTTTTAGTTCACCGCTCTTATCGCTGTAAGTTGTACTTCGAAGGATATCCCGATTATCAAAATGCTTAAAGCAAACTGCTGCGCTTGAAGAAAGATTCCAGTCCTTCCTATAGGAATAAGAATCTTATAAGAATATTCTTAATATTCTTCAGCCACTGTTGTATACTGCGTTCATTCCAGGGAAAATAAAACACAGAGACGTATATCCCATCCTTGGTGGAAAGGTAGTTTGATATTGCAATCTGGCACACAACAACGCTCGTGCATCTTTAATTAAAAAAATAAAAGTTGTTGTAATAAATTCGTTTTGCTAGTCACACCGAAATTTACGTTGACACAATGATTATTTCGAAAACAATTGACTGATAGTAATACAATATAATTGAGTAAAATTGCCTAAGAAAAAATATTCATTACATTTTTGTAGTATCAATTTCTCTCCTTTAATGGCCGGCTTGCTAATAGTTGTAATGCTTTAGAAGACAAAGAGAAATAATCTTAATACTCCACCCTCAACTTACTAAGTAGTATCTTAAAGTTATTGTACTTACCTTAAGCCACTAAAGATCCTAAAATTAAGCCGAGTTCTGACTTTCAAACCAGTGAAATTATGCGTTTTTAATCACACGGATTGACTTCGCCCACAAGTCGCCATGCTTTCCAAACAAAACCATCCGACCCGTGCCCAGCGTTGCCACATTTCCATGTTCCGACCTGTATTAAAGGTGGCCATGGTTTAGTTTATGTAAATTCGTCAAGCATGGATAATTTTTAAATTTATAGTTACTCTGTGGTAGAAATATTAGGTTTTTTGTATTTATTTTGATATTTGATTTAATTCGATAACTATACACAAAACATTTGATCGTGACTGTTGAGCACCCCACAGAAAGCTACCTACCGGCAGGTCAACAAACATTTCGCCAGTGCACATCGTTCCATACATCGTCATGCGCATGCGCCAAAGTGCGCTGATATGTTCTGATCTGCGCTAACGTCAAAACAACGAATGGGAAGCTCCCGATAGCTCCCACAGTTTCCAATCTTACCACTTATTGGTTGGTTGATTAGTTATTTTCGAAGGGAACTGAAAACATTTGAACTTATTAGGCTTGATGAGAAGGTTTTTTTACCGTCGGACGATTCTGGTGGTCCGTATTCCCCTGCAATCCTGATAAGCTATTGGCTTGTCAGCTTTCGCAGGGGCCGAACTTGAAGAAACACCCATGCCCTGGGTAGGCGAAAATCTGACCCAGGCGGTACACGAACCCGCGACCCTCGGATTACCCCGGAACCTCGGGCAAGGACTTTACCCCGCCGCCACCGGGGCCGGCGGGGTAAAGTCCTCGCCTAAAGGGTTGAAATGAAAAAGTTTATTTGTAGAATGCATCATGGGTGAAGATAAACCAGGTGTCAGCGCTTAGATGCCATTTACGAATGGGGCCCAAAGTTTTGCGTCACATTCATAGGATGGATTCCTGCACATGTGATGCTGCTAACATAAGATCTATAAGTGGAGACCGATACTTCAGTGAAAAGGGGAGTGCATTGAGGGCGGTTTACGGAAAGGAAGGCAAACGAGTAAGTGCTTGGTATGGTGGTTGAGGAAAGAAAACTTCTGGAGGAGATTAGGTGGCATAGTTTGGAAGAGAAGATTAGTGGTGAAGGGATGCTGATGGCCGTGATACAGCGGAGGATATTGGGTAAATGGGGTAGGGGAAGGAAGAGGATAGGTTTTACGGAGGGGATGAAGAGAATAAAGACGTATCCTCAACTTAAGAACGAAATTGTTTTGGTAGATAGATCTCTGCGTCATTTAAATTATAGAGGATTTTAAAAGGCAATTTACTTTTTTACTTTCAAACCTACCTTCACCGGAAGATAGCCATATTATGATAATTCGTGTGGCGAAAAAATTAAATCGTTGCTTGTGTGTTTGCACAGTCAAAGTTCGCGTCTAGCGGAGAAAGAGTGAAGAGCTATGTCAATTTTCATCATTACGTAACGGATAAAACTACATCTACAGTGATGTTGTTTTTTAGTTTCACATTATTTCCCTCGTCTGTCCTGAAATTTGAAATTAAGCCACGCTAACAAGAAAAATATCAAATGTGCAGTAGAGAGAGTGCCCAACATGCATCAAACAAGAGCCCTTGAACTGAGCTGGCAGTGCGTAATTGAAATGATCACAAGTGTGAGTGTCGTTGAGCTCTCCGTGCTGAAATCCACTTCCAATCCCGGAGGATTTTTATTTTAAATCCGTACCGCATCAGCGGCAGTCATGCAGTCGTGCCCTGGGGAGCATCAAAGGTATGCCAGCGTGGAATTGTTTGGAATCGAACATAAAATTGGATTGTATTTTTGATCGGACTGTCCAGTGGTTATTCGGATCTCTCATATACGTGGTCATTAAATTTTTTCCCATGAATTCATTGCATACTGGCCGGAATATCCTTCGGGACGCAACGATGAGAGTATCTATCTATTCCTTCTATGAGTGATTGACAAATGATTTCCATTAGATGCTCATAGAATTTTATGTGCTACGTGAAATTTATGTTTTCTACTGTGATTAAAGAAGCTATAAGTCAATTCTATACGCCTAAATATATACTGAATTCAAGGAAAAGCACAAATAGAATATTAATTTAATGTGAATCAAACGGAAAATTGGGTTCCATTTTGGTCACCTAGTTTCTAGTTATTAGGAACCCCCGTAAATGTAGTAATTAAAATCTTCTGCACCCGTAGCATGTCATTTACAATTCAGTGATGGGAAAAGCTCAACTTACCGTGAGGTATAAATTATTTTTATTAGAAATTTATTGATTTTAATTCGTTCTGTGGAAATACAGTGTTAATATGTTCATAAGCGATATTTGTTCCAACGCTATACGCCTCTACAGTGTACACTTTCTGGTTGAAAGCCACAATTATTATTTGTATTTAATGCTAATGAAACAGAAAATTGCGTTGTATTTTGATCAGGCAGTCTCTGACTGTTGGGAACTTACATTTGTAATCATTATTTTTTTTCCCGAATCTGTTGCATACTGGCTGAAATCTCCATTTGAATGCAAAGATTACCATAGGCAGGCATAATGTGAGTTATGAAAGAATTTGACGTGGAAATCGTTAATTTTAACGCGTTATGTGGAAAAACAGTATTTTTAACTCTCTGTAAGTAAATTTGATTTTAGAGTTTTATTTCTGTAAGTTAACTTCGTTGGTAAATTGATAAATATTAATTTAATTTTAGCTAAACAGAAACTTAGGGTATTATTTTGATCTTCAAGACCCCAATGGTTACTCCTCTCTCTTGCATCTTATTACGATCAACTTCCTCTTATTTTTATCTGTCATTTAGAATTATTCCCCTGCTTTTATTTTTTCCTCTACCCCAATGAACATTTCTTCGTTCTCCTTCATTTATATTTTCCTTTCTTGCCTTTGCCTACATGTAATTAGCATTTTTCTTATTTTCTCAGAAGTCCTCTAATTAACTCCTATTATATTCTAAGCTCGACGTCCTCAGTTTCATTAAATTTTATTTATATTTTTACAACGTGCCACCATTTTATTCCGAAACATCATGGGCTTCGGCTATCGGCTTTGTCATCATCGGCTATAAATAACATATGTATACAGTTATAAATAGCAGCACCGCATCCTTTGTTTTCTTTTGTTTCGAATGGATGATGATAAAAATCCCTTATGATCCAGTAAATTGCTTGGCTCTGTTCCAAAATTCGAGGAAGAAAATCCTAATTATTTCTCTTTTTAATAATTTTATTTTATTTCTTTGTCTCGAGGAACCGACCTCGCCTGCACCACTAAAGAATTTTTAATTTGACGAGCAGTTACTGCATGCCCTTTTTAATGAGGACAAAAAATAAATCACCTCTTTGTAGTTGTACCCGGTGAACCTTTCACTTTGTCCTCAGCAGAAGAAATTTTTGCACTGTGGTCCTCCGTTTTTCTTTGAGAATGGAAATAAAATTACTCGTTTGTATTTTTAGCTTATCCACTGATTGTTACTTTACGAGTAGATCTAAGACATTGAAGCCTGTCATCCAAGTACCAGCACGTTGATGTCATGTGCATCCAACTCGTTAATTTGCTGTATTAATCACTTAAAATTACTTCGCTTAAATTCGTGCACCTTTGGAAAACGTCATTCCGGAGCAACTCCAGCTAGCGCTTTGTAGCACTTTATTACTTGGAAAGAATATGCTCTCATACGTTGTGTCATGTATATGTTGTCCCTGGTTCGACCCTTGATGAAGAGTGAGGCGTGGTAGATGTTCTTTGCGCTGGTCGTTGGATTCAAGGAATATTCAGTTATATGCTAAGATTAATTGGGATTGTAGCGGACATGCGTACTTTTATATACGTTCAACGGGCTAAATAAAACTAACATTATAGGAAGCTGCCAATATTTCCTTCGGACTCTAACGAAAGCCCTCTCGTGTCGAGACACAACGGACCAAACCCATGGCCATGAGACTGATTTTCCTGAAAATCATTCATAACTCAATGTTCGAAATGATACGTAAATTTTAACTCTACTCTTCTGATGATTAATAGATTATTTTGAGAAGTTAGTTCGTTGTAAAACAGTTTTTACCTATTTGCACGGTCATGGCGTCAAGTTACAGTTCCTTGCAGTGCCCGGAGCTGGAGAATGAGGGAGGTGAATAGGCTCCAGGATTCTACCCACTCGGTGACTAGGGGTGTATGCCGGGCGCAGTCTAGCGTGTGTCAATAAATCCGCAACAATACGCCATATCGGTCGAAATATTCACACTCTACTCTTCGAACTTCGAGCTCTATAAAGAAATATTTACATCAAGTACGTTGGTTTCAACCGGAAAAAACTGTCATCTTAAAACCAGCTGACCTTTTTTACCCCTGGCTCACGGCTATGGTGGGTCGCGCATCTGTGATAATGAAACATACCCATGTGTTTTCGCACTAAATCGATAATTTTTAGCGCAAGCTCTTTCTTTTCGAAATTTCGAAAAATGAGCACCACCTTATGGTATAAATCTGCTGTCTACTGTAGAAAAGTCGTCAGTAGGTATGTTGGTCATAAAATGGAGGAATTCATCTCCCATCGACGTAAATGATCTTCTCATCACTCTCGCAGCCTCTTCTGCTATCCTATTCTGCCTCCGTGCGCGATGTCATCGTTTTACTAGCATATTCTTCTTGCTCTGTGATCAACAAAATGAAAGGTCCAAAAAGAAAATTATGGCGAAGAGCAGTACCGAAACGCTTTCTCTCAGACTTGAATTTTTATTTCGCCGCTTGGCCTGCCGTGGCAAAAATATCTTCGAGGCTGATATCTGAGGCTGGTCTCCACACCCTTTCTTCCAAATCCTTGTCACTCCCACTACCTCTGTGCTTTTTACCCCTCACAGTGTAACGAGCTATTGGGAAAGTCTCCGCCATTTTTTTCATGGTATCGACTTTTCAAGTGATCTACCTACCTATTACGTTCACAGCAATTAAATTCCGTTTCCGTTTGAAGCATAAAGCTGTAGAAACTGTATTTGCTTCTGAACCAAACAAACGATTGTGGAAAACTTTCATTTCGTATTAATAGAATAAAATTAGGGAAATTAGGGATGCAGAACGGACAGGATTAAAATATCATTGATTCTGCGAACAATAAGAGACCGCATCAGCTGCCAATGATACGTTTAACCGGATTTATCAATCTTGTCAATTTATAATTTAAGTCCGTGGTCAATAGGTACTGTAGCTTATTGATTGCCAAAAAAGGGTCAGAAACAATGTTCCGTAGCTTCTTAAGTGCTGAAAACATGATTTTCATGCTAAAATAATGAAATAACTAATTTAAATTATCCATAGAACGGGGTATCTTTATTTCTATCTTTTCTTATCTTTATTTTATTTCTTATTTTAACTTATCTTTATATTCTAATAAAAAATCTATATTATTGGAAATAATAGGAAAAAGTCTTTATTTGTCCACTACGTGGTCAGTCCCATGCAACACCTCTTAAAGTGAATTGTTTTTTTATAAATAATATGAAGTGATATATAGTTATTACTTTAATGCCCCTAGGATCAGTAAATATTAACTAGAATTTTATAATTGAATGATAACATCCAGTCTATAATTAAAGTCCCACAAAAATAAAATCAGATGTCTCCAAGTACCTAAGTCCACTCCATGGATAGAGCTGCCTACCAATAAACTTGCCGCTAGAGAGCAGTACTGATGCCATAAACAGCAGCCGCAAGTTCAAATGAAAGCCATACTTGTTGTTTACTTGATGCCGTGTGTATTCTATTGCAAGTTAGCAGGTTATTAGAGCTGATGTTTGTACATTTGAACTATCTCTATATCACCATTCCACTCCGTGGACATTAATAAAATGGCAATGTATTTTTGTGGTCAGAAAAATCCATAATGTTTATTCATGTTTATACTCGACTAAACAAAATTTTCAATAATATCTAACCTCTAATTTAGTGTATGTTAGATTGAAATCCTTAAGTTTGTCCCCTCCGTGGACCTTCAAAATCGTGGAGTGGAAGTTTTATGTTCATATGAAAAATAAAAACACCTCTTATTTAATATTCATTATTTTTACATTCAATTATTTATTGCAGACAGTCAACACATTCAGAGGAGGGAAAAGAACTGGGTAAAAAAATTAATCATGCTAAACACAAATATAGACGCAGAGCATCAATACAGCAAAATAATTGGAACACAATGTGGAAAACAGGCTCTAAAGGGAAGAAACCAGGAAAAAGTGTTTCATTAGAATGGAGGCGGGAAAATGAAAAAAATAGTTATAGAACTTATTCAATCAAATATTAGCAATAAGGAAAAAGAGAACGTTATTACAAAAGAAAGTAGTTGATAAATCCAACAACTGACATACAACAGAGAGCATAAAAAAAAGAAATAACGGCACCAAAAGAAACGTCAGAACGACAGTTTGTGGAAAAGAAATGAGGTTGGTGAAAGCCTGAGAGAGAACACTCCTCCAGAATCACGAGTATTAAGTCCATTGAATCCAGTCCTCTCTACTAGTAGAGTAGAAATCGTTAAAAATGAGAGCTAAACGGAACAGAGATAAACTTAAAAAGGATAATATGAAACTTGAAGAAGAAAACAAGATACTAAAACAAAGGGTTGAAAAATATTGTTTTAAACCTACACGGATCATCTAAATGTAATATCAATGATGAGTCACTCAGAAAGCAAGTAAAATGATTTATTACATATGCAAAAACTACGGAAATTACATCGCTCGGAAACTCCTTTTTGGTGAAATAGTGAAAGATCAAATTAAATATTGTTTTAAGAAACTTTGACTACCGTAAGTTGTTACGATTATTGTGAAAAGATTCCGCCGAATCGAAGATACTCATTAATTATTTATTACATCCTTCGGCTAAAGTAAAGGGGTCGTTTGTATTTTTTTGGTTCTATTTGGTTGTGTTGGACTATGTTTAGAATTTGTCTTCATTGCCACAGAGATCATCAAATAAAGTTAAGTAAAGTCCCATTTCCCTGCGAGAAGCTAAAATTGGGTGGACACTCATATTTCTTTTCCCTCTACGTCTTCTTTTTTATCAGTAGCAGCAGCAAAAGCACCTCTCCGTTGCTTGGTGGCATTGTGAACTGTGGGACACAGTTACCGAAGACTCAAAGATTCCCTGAAGTACCCTAGTATAATACGAGCCTTACCCTCTGCCACTTGGTAACAAATCTTAAGGGGTTGGCGACCTCCGCACCAAGCGATGTCTAGCTTATTTGATGTCTATACACCAAGGGGATGGTACTACTGCATACTAGGTGTTAAGTTTATCCTCCGCGACAGTGGCTTAGTAAGCACGGTTTTGTCTCCTGTGCTACAGTGTGAGCTTGAGATGAGAACACCTAGTTCGCATAAATCCCCGCCAAAATTCACCTTGAAATAAGCTAGACTGGTGGTGTAACTGTCTTACACACCTGACAGGTAGTTTTTAGATCTGGGTTCAACTTCTGGCAAAGTCAAATTATTTTATACACTTTGTGGAACTCCCTTTCTCTTTCAGAGATTATTGGGTACGTGCCACTTATTTCCAACCGAGGAAGCATTGTCATTCTCTTTTTGCCAATTAATTAACGTCGTCTCTGAGGAGTTAAGTGCCTGTTTCCCCTGAGTGATGTGTAGGTATTGAGTACACCCGTCATTAATTGATCATTCATTGAACTTCATGTATCCGATGGAGTTTCCGGTTGAATTACGTTCATTGAAGTCATTCATCTGATATCTTTCGCGATATTATGGAGTGTGGTTCGTGTTATCAAATGAAAATTGCGCTCGATTCTGACTGGAAGGAAAGAAAATTACTTCTCCTTGTGCGAAAAAAAAACCAGATGCTAATTTACTCAGCAATGTTGTTTGATTAAAGTTACATAGTTAGCATATAATGGTGTATTTTGGTATAATCATTAGTGTAGAATATTAGAAGTTGTGGTTTTTAAATTAATTTTCAGTGTTCAATGTGATTTAAAATGTGACATTTATGAATCGTATTAAAATTAACAGCGTTCCTGTGAAATATAGCGTCGTGAAATAATGAGTGATTGGCTGGTAGCTAGCCTTTAATTAGACCAGTTCTAGACATGACAACCACAGCAAAAATAATTAATAAGCATGCAAAACAACTCTCAAGGTAATCAATTTTCACTGAGAATTATCATAGTCCTAATTAGGAGCGAGACGCCTATCAAAATGCTGGATGAAATGGAAGAATTTACCCGGTGTGTAAGACGAGAAGAGTTCACATACAGTATACGTCGGAAAATAATAAGTTCTTTTATGAAGCATGCAAATAGTTTGGTACTAACAGTAAGTTACATAGGTTTCACAAACAAATACGTTATGCTGTAGAAATTTCCAAGAGAAAAAATCGGTCTGTAGCTGAAATCGAACCACGGATCTTTGGCTTGCCGGGGCGACGCGCATACCACCACGCTACCCGAGCTTGTTTTATAACTAATAATAATGATTCCCGCTGCAACTTAGGAGGGCACAAGAGAACTAGATGTTGCTAGGTACGTATTTCATCGCCATCTTTTCAGCAGGTGTGAATATCTTCATACGTAGCTAAGAACGGCATAAGTGCTGTTGTATATGATGCAACCGCATGGGTTGTGGCTTCTTTAAAGTCCTATTCTCTCTTGCGTTGCCATCTTTGATAGGCTTAGCATCTAGAATAGTTCCCTTGTATCCTCCAAAATTTCATTTTGAATTAGGAAGCCTAGGTAGCTTGGTGGTCTGCCCATTTGCTCGGCAAGCCAAACGTTCGTGGTTTGATTCCCGGTGTAGGCCAATTTTTATCGTAGTAATTTCTACGTATTTCACAGCCGTATTATCTGCAGGTATGTATATCTTCACGTTATTCACTGCGTGAGACTTTTGCTGCACTGAATTTCTTCGGATTAGAGGACTTTCGGGTTCCACTGCGCTGTTCCATGCGTTTTTCCACGCATGAAAAAACGCAGCGGAATCCGGAAGTCCTCTAATCCAAAGGAAGTCAGCGCAGCTAAAGTCTAATGCAGAAAATAGTGAGAAAATATTAAAGGCTGCCGAAAATATGGCGATGGAACAATGCAGTGGAAGCGGGAATGCGTTATTTTATTGGCAATTAATGAATAAATAGATATATTTCATAGGAATTCGTTTTTTTTGCAAAAAAAAGTTACTTAGTATCACCCTGTTTATTTTACAGTATATACTCGTATGAATCATCACAGAATCGATAATAGTAGGGGAATATTCAGGATGAAGAGCAGATGTTGAGTACGTTTGCTAGTTAAAGTGAGACCTGAAACAGTAAACCTATCAGAGTGTAAAGGACATAGCTAGGGCCTGGGTTGAGTAGATAGCTGTAGACTAGTGAGTCTTTGAATGAGTGTCTTATGATAATGATGATGACCTAGCACCCTTTTGAATTACTTAATCATTTTGTAAAACCCGAGCCATCGACACTTTCAATGAACACCACGCCATTGATTGGATCGATTTGATAGTCTCTTTATGTTTGCGATGTTCTCAAATTTGTTATGCCTACGGCTTCATATGTGGCCATGCACATCGATAAAAGGCCTCTGTTGACCGTAGTCCTGTTTTAATTACGGAGATGGGGCGTTAAGCCTCCGGGTGACGTCAAACGTCAAGTTGAATACATTATAAGAGTCGGAAGAGATAAATTGTGGGGATACTCAAGCCGGTCGAGTCCTTAAACTCAATGGGTATTATTGTAATACAATTGCGTAAAAGATATTTTTGAATTTATACCATATGCTTAACATTATCAATGTTTGCTTGCGTGGGTTAAATATAAGTGAATCTTCGATTTTTCAAATGATTCCAATTGCTTTGGTGTAAGTAACCTATTATTCATAAAATTTTATATGCTAAGCTACGAAAATTCTTCATATAAATTGTATACAGTCCTGCTAATGACGAACGTTAAGAGTAAGAATTAATTTAATTGCTTCAAAGTTTTTACAAAATGAAGAGCCTATATGTAAGCCAAGCATTAATTAGCCCCATAATTACCTATTGTGGGGCTACCAAAAGTTTAACAATGCAATAACTGTATAAACAATTTTTTTTAACATATAAATACATACATAATATGTGTACACAAACACACATTTATTTAAGATACACATCACGTACATGCATGTATATGTAAGATAACGTGCTTAGTATATTTACATAAAATGTATTTGCATTTGAAATTTTAATTTGTGGCCATTTCATTTTATACATATGTTTTATTTACAAAGCTAATTATTGTGTTCATCCTCATTTCCATCTCCAAAGGTCATGAAATTCCACGGCTTTGTCACACCATTGGGTATTTTCCACGTATTTCAAACTATCGATATTCTGATTCAGTTACTTGAACTTATTGCATTGGCTAAAAATTTTCTTATCAAATTGTATGAATTTCGGTTTTAAAAATTAAGAAAGTAGAAGGTTACGAAAGCTCCCGAGCACACTCCGAAAACAACCGAATAGCCTGTGACGTCATTTTCGCTGTTTACATTTAGACCCAGGCGTTTCCTTATGCTTACAGTGGTAACAAATGCGGCGAAATTAGTTTCTGACGTGTTCGCGTTTCTAGATATGCCTTTAAATGGCATCTAAGTAAGGGATATAGATGGTGTTTTGTGCCACAATGTACGAATACATCGGTTGAAACACCGAACAAGAAATTTATTCGCGCAATCACGACATTGAATGATTGAAATTTCTTCCTTGGATTTCTCAATGTCCACCCGTAAAAATGTATGCTTTACTCCGCAGTTTGTGTTCTGGACATATTCTTGCAATGACTGTGCACAGTGGTCCATCTCTCTTTACTTGGACGCATCCTATAGCATTATCACCATAACTCTCACGAGAAGTTTTATAATATAACAACACTTAAATTAAACTTTGAATAGACATTTAAGAGATGAGAATCTATTTTTAGGCATTTCTACAGCAGATAAGCCACTTCTAGAAACCTCCTCTACAAACAATCACTAATTAGCAAATAAAAAATTAACGTTTTAGGTGTTTCGAGTATTGGCAGCACAAACATTTGGCGAGTACTGTGTTATGTTGATATGTTACTAAGATACTGTTTGTTTACTGTTGCATGGACTGATATGGACTTCGATAAAGAAAGAAGTAGCATAATGATTATGAGTGTATTGGAAAAACAGTTAATAAAGTTCATACACCAAATACATAATTATATGTATCAAAAATGATATAAAACAGTAATGACGATTTTAAAAGCAAACTTTAGGCTTACATTTTTTGGACTTAAGCTCAACGAATTTCCGCAGCATTAAATTGCTCGTCCTTCTTCATTAAAACGCCTACCATAAACATATCCACTTTGGGTAAATTATCTTATGTGGTTTTAATAAAACCATTGCACGCCATAGTCTTTGTTTTCAATGAAAATTCTTTAAATATACGGTAGATCTTCTACAGTTACTCACTTTCTCCCTCACATCCGTCTATCGCTCAGCGAAAATGACGTCAAGCCAATCAGATTTTGTTTCGCAGCGGCGTAAAAAAATTTGAAATTTCGACTATTTTAATCTTAAATATCTCAATTAATATTGAATCAATTTTAAAACTACTTTCACTCCGCAAGCTTGTTTGAGTTTAAGTAACATATAAAGATCCGTAAACTTAAATTTAAAATTTTGGAAAATACCCAGATGAGTATTGAGTATTATATTGATTACCATTGTGTAGATAAGTTTTTATTATCATTGATTTTTTCCTTCTTCTACTTTCAGGTAAGTCCACCTGACGCTCCAGACTTATTTTTATGCCGGTACGCTTTTTATCCTTTTCTAATGAATTCACTAATGGGTAAGTGCTTCTTTTTTCCAAAACTTCTTTTATCATGCAAACCGTATCCGCGGAGGTAAATCTCACTGAGAATATTCAGTTTTCTAATTTATGCACAAGCGAGCACCGAAATTCTACTTGATGAGCCTATAACAACTCAAAAATTTGCCTTCGACGACTCCCAGTTCAAGTACGAAACTAGTGTAATGGTTTGTAAACTATGGAATGGCTTAATTTCCCGTGGTTGGTATAACTTATACAAGAAACAGCGGTTATAAAAGGCATGCGAATGCTGTAAATTTTTTTTCTTGCATATTATGCATTGAGAGAATTATATTAAGGATTAAAGATGACTTTCTCTTACTGATATGAATTAACGCTTGAAATATACCTACTCATAGTTTGGCCAGTCAACGCTCTGTGGCGAAATTATACCAAAATAGCGGTCTAATTTTTAGAAGCTTGCTGTCGTCTCTTCTCGTTTTTTAATATTTCTCTCTTTCTGTTACCTCCTTTCAACGGAGGGGACCATTTTGCAGGGGAACGATTTTTCTATTGAGAGAGATCTTTTTCCAAAAAAATTAATCTGCACATTTTTTTACGCGCGACCGCAGAATAGAATACATGTTACTCGTGAAGATGGCTCTGGTCATTTATTGGTTAAAATTATAGAATATTGATAGAACTGGGAAAACCGTTCTTGTCACAGGGAAATAGAAAGGCTAATGTGCTTTCTAAGCGTCAAATTCCGTGTATGTCACTGTGCAAATGCCCAGCTGGAAAAACATAAATATGTTGACGAAAAATTAAGCGAATAGTAAATTTTGACTTAATTTCGCGGTACATTAATAACGCTTTAGGTGTACGGTATTGGCTGTTTAATTAGTCCTAGGAAAATGGGGTGGTATGTCAAATCACATGATTATTCAGGTGGATATCAGCCGTATTTAATAGTGTGCACAACATTTTTGCAGTGTCATAGATTGGTTGGGTTGTGTTTCTCCTTATCATGGTAGTTTTGTATACCAATCCATCGAAGAAAAAAAATGTTTTCCTTACTATCTGCTTTAAGTCATTTTTTCCAGAAGTCTGGAATTGAATGCCATGTTTATTCCTGTTCCACGCGCACTTTTTCCCCTAAAATTATGAGTGTTCATCTACCAGTCCATACATATACTGATCGGCTGGTGGTCTTGGAGTTTTATTTTCTTTTGAACCTCGATGACCCAAGATTATATTACCTTCACTACATATCCCTGAAACTCATAGCTGGGACACCATTCTGTCTTCATGTCTCACGAATAACCATCAAACCATTTTACTACCTGCCCTTCTCTACTGAATCCTGAATTGGTCATCATCTATGGATCTCAGGTAAATAACGTAACGCCTACGACGGACTGCTTAATTGTCTCTCGCAGAGCCTCTGCTTGCTTCAATGTCATTCACATATTGAAAATTGAGGGACCATCACTATACGAGATGGATTTAGACCAGCTATATTGATCCCCCAAACTCTCTCAATAACATCCGCTGTCCTTCCTTATCTCCTTCTCATTTATTACAGAAGTTGCGCTTAATTATGGGTCGACCCTTTTATGGGATCTGTGAATGGACACCCTCAGGCCCTTGGCCGGGTTTCAATTTAAATTGTACTTCTACCGTGAACATTGCGATCCTACAATATTGTAATGCTTACGGCGCAATATCTAGTTATGTGCATAACGGATCTTATCAAATTCCACGAGATACTTAAAGCATTTTAGCATTGGAATATTTTTATTTGTGATACGCTAAAGACGATTTAATCAGGACGGTTAGGATCGGAAACGAAGAGGTGTTCAGATGAATAGATAACGAGAATACCTGGAGCACTGTCAAAGACAAGGGCTCACGTTGAGACATAAAAAATGTATTAGGAACATAATAGAAGGGAAAATTGAAGATACAGAATGAAATCAAAGGTGTCAGGCGAGATTTGGTGGAACATCGTAATATATAAAGTAATCGATGTAGTACGTCCACTTTATTTAAAAATACACTACACGTGTTTCAGCTTTATACTAAGCCATCTTCAGGTATGATTACAATCCAGTTTAGCGGTTTATATATATATACACTGAATATATATACATACATATAGCATTTACATATATACATATAGCTGAAGATGGCTTAGTATAAAGCTGAAACACGTGTAGTGTATTTTTAAATAAAGTGGACGTACTACATCGATTACTTTATATTGAAGATACAGGCCCTCAAGGAAGACCGAGGCACATATACATAGGGCAGCTAAAACTGTCATGAAACAGAAAAGCTACAATTACATTAAAGATTTAGCAAGGAAAAGGATGGAATGTAAGACTGCATCAAACCGATCATAAGATTGAATGACTAATGATGAAAACGATTGTGTATTTGGCTGTCGGAACTTGTGTATTCTTGATCCATACACTCCCTTGAAATTCCGGGAATCCTTCAATAAAACATGGACTCGGTCATATTTAATACTAGATCCCCGGGGTTGGTCAATTGACCCATTTAAAAAAAATGTGCTGCTATTACGCCGTTAATTTTCCACTGATCAGTAATCGCTTTTGTGACTTTTATTAAACTATAGATGTGCTTTTTGCACCAAAATTCCAAATAATATCTCAATAAAATTCTGTAAAAAATTTAATGACACTTAGAAGTCACGGTACGGGGATTCCTTATTTTTGCTAGAAGTAAATCATATTAATGCATATTCTGGTACCAATAGTGTAGTTAGAAATCATATTTTACATCCTTCTTTATTAAAAAATATTTTTGTCTCAAGAAAATTCATGTAGGTATCCTACATTGAAAATCTGATGATATACTGTGCAGCAATTTTAGTCCAGAAAACAAAGTTTCTAATTTTAAAAAGTCTTTTCGGGCTCTCCACCAGGTCAAACTCAGCATTTCTGACGACGAACAGTGGGCTGAAATCGAAAAATGCTGGCCGAAACAAAATAAACGGTTTTTCCAGTCCGGAAGTTGAAAATTTACACAAACATTCTCCATAGATTGGTGCATGTGATATTGCATGCCATTTTTCATTACTCGTACACGTTAACAATACACATGGGCTCAAATTTGGACAAATTTCGCAAAAATCGCCCACCTTAATTTTTTTCAGAAAATCACCGAATTCAAGTTAATGCTGATTCCTCTCTAATTAAACTGTGGAATTGAAACTGAATATTTTTTATAAAACTGTAATTTTGAATTAAACTTATTTTTTGGTAAACTTTTAATATTTGTCATAGATACATGACAAAATGGCGGACCCTGTTTTTCGTCAATTTTTCGCCTTTATGTGGTAAAATATAAAAATAGACATAGACGGACACTGAGATACTTACATCACGATGATAACCAATTTATAGCGAATGAATCCGAAGTAATCATCTACGACTGTGTACGACGCCGTTAATAAAATCGATTTTTCGATCGTGCGGTCGTGTCCGCATCTGCCCGCCGACAACGGTGAATGATGTGACGCGGCGTGTGTTGGGAAGCGCTATTGTTCCTTAACCTTCGTTATGGCTATTTTCAACCCATATCAATTTAAAAGGACTTCCATGGTCGTTGCAATGATGTCAATACGGGGAAATATATCTCCTTATACAATTTCTGCTGTTAGCCAAGTTTGCATAGTTGGTCATTTTTGGTCATAACGGTGAGGATTTAGAAATTAAGTTGTCCAAGATAAGGATAATAAATAAATCCTCGATGGTAGCCAATCTCGAATTTCTTCTGGTGATACATTCTCTAAATTTTCTTGCATCCTTATTTCGTACCTCTATGGCATCTTCTGATAATTGGCCCAATGGAAGAATCACCACCCTTGCAATTACTACTCCGTTAATGAGAACATTGTGAACCGTGGGAGGCATGTTGAACCACGGGTAGAGTTTAGAGATATAGTAGAGACACAAAACGTGGACACCAATCCACCGTTGACAGGCATTTGAATTATCTATCATAAAAATTTCACTTAAAAGGTAATAGCGACGCTACCAAGGCCCTTACTGATTGCCGGAGACTTTTTCTTGGTGTGTTTACAACAGAAGTGGGAGGTGATTTATAGGAATAACGAAGGATTCCTGAGACTAAACGAAAAATGGCTCTACTCTCTCTCTCCCTCTCTATATTCTACCCGTAGATCTACATTCCTTCCATGGAAGGTTCTCATACACGGAGCAGACGACGAGTTTTCAACTGCTGACGATATCTGATTTAAATTTCAAAGTTACAACCTGTTGCTGCCTGAAATTTATTTAAACTTTGTGCGTCATAACATGTTAAATAACACATGAACGTTTTCTTCGCATTTTTTAAGTTATGATGCTACCGTGTTTATTAGCGGACAACTATGACTTTTTTCAATCAAATCCTCATATAAAATATTCAGTTAACGTTTAAAAATGTTTCGTGCTAATCGCGAAACGTAGAAATAAATTATCTTTCATGTGGAGCTTATTTGGAGTGGCAATTGAAAATCATTGGTTACTGAGATATAACGTCTCATACTCCAGTGTCTCGACTTTATGAATGGACAATATTTATCCTTTTTCCTATTCTTCGTTCCCGCTTTTTCTATCCCCATCTTATCATTACGAGTATCTTGCCTTTACCATCATCTCTCATTTCTCTTATGTTCTGCGCAATTTTCCTTCACTTCGTCATCGCCGCCTCTTCCCCCAAAGCTACTCTCCTGTTCCTTTCCTCTTCAACTTTGCCAATAAATCCTCCCAACTTGCCCACGACTCTCCAACTTTCTCTGCGGCATCCACGGCTCACATTTCCATCCTCCTCGCATTCTATTTTCCTCCCTTTTACATTTCCCCCATGTCCCCAAAACTCAGAAAAAAATAGTATATACATACTTGTACTGAATTTTTGTCATGCGTAAATATCCCGAAAGCTTATGGCACTCGTGCAGTCACTGTTACAGATTCAGGGGGATAAAGCTCTACCATTCTCATCTACATCTATGAAGTAGGTATCATGCCTGCATATGCTATTAAACACAAATACAATGTCTTTTTTACCTAGTGAGGATGGGAATTTCATATAAATAGTTTATCATGAAGCGACCGTTATGGTATTTTATTATCCGTGAAAAAATGGCATTTCCCGTTGGCTTATTGATCCATGATTGATTATTTGGGGACGCTAGTGGCAGCTGAGGTAATTAGCGCCATATGGAGGGTGATTCACACTTACCTCCGGTGTTTTTAAGCTTTATTATTCAATGAATATGATGATACTATAAAATGGAGCATGGATCATATAATGCAATAAAATTGAGCGTATAATTAGATACGGAAACTCTCCAAGTTTGCATTCAGAACAAGTGGCATCGCGTACTTGCTGATTTAGCCGCTATGTGGCAGTAGTATCGAAACATGGCGTTTGACTGAGAGCGCAAACATTTTTGTGCCTAATAATTCGCTAAATTTGAGTCGGTTGTGAAGGTATTGCGAATATTTCGATCGAAATAACTTGAAAAAAGAACCTGCAGACTAGACATTTCATGCGTGCTACAACATATTCAAGGATACTGGCTGCCTATGTGATGCTGAACCTACAGGCCGGCCGGGTCGTTCAGTTTAGTCTGTTATCCTTGTGCGAGAAACATTTTACTGGGGCTCTAAGAAACCCACACGTCGCACAAGTCGTGAATCGCAGATGTCGCAGCTAACTGTGTGGCTTTTTCTCTTAAGGTGTTTCATTAAAGATCGCATCTTTGTACACCTTTGCCACGCAGGGACGGCTCCAGACCAGAGATTCGGTGCGAGGGGGGGGGGGGGCACCAACGGCTATTGGGGTTTGGAATACCCCCCAGGAATAGGGGGTTTGTGGGTCTCGTCCCGGAAATTCGTAAAAAACTATGTTCAAAATGGCGCGTTATGCCTAAGTGGTTTGGAAGCAAAAGTTTGCCTTTCAAGAAGAGCAAGTTTTTACTAAATGCATATTCCCCATTTAGTTTACCACCAACTTTCGAGTAGTTCTAAAATTATTTGCGTCGAATGTTTTGGGGAGGGGGAGCAATTGCCCCAAATGGGCCCCTCTGGGCCCCTCTTGCCTCGTGAGTTAGCGCAAGTGCAAGAAATCATCGAACATCCAGTCACTGCTATCGATCGTGATATGTTCCAACGCGTAAGGAAAAAACTTGCATTAAAAATTGAAGTCTGCCGCGTCATCAAGGGTTCACATATCGAGTACACAAAATATATTACGTAAGAAACATTCCGAGTTTCTTAAGGGGAGAGGATCCTTTTCTAAAGCCAGGCGAAACGGTCCAATCCTGCTAGTTCCGTCATGTGCGGTGCCGTTCCCGGGGTGTATCCCGCTTGAAGCAGTGCCATCTTCCCGCCTGCGCACTTCGAAACGGCCTGCCGGGAAAGTCGTTGGACATCCTCTTCGCTTTAAACGGTTACAGAAATCGCATTAAACTTGCATTCTACTTGAAAATGAAGGAGGAGACTAGGAATTAGTCAATAGCTAATTTTCGCGTCGCTTCCTATAGCCGAGTACCATTCTAGAAAACATGTTTTGGGTAAGTTTTCTATTTTTTCCTACAATGTAGTTAGTATCAAGTAAAAGCGGAAACAGAGCAGCAAAGAAATACAATGCTTAAAAGTGAAGCCAATACCATCATGTTGTTTTGAGTGTATTTTTCAAGGATTTTGTGCTGACGAGAGTAATTGTGGGATGTGTGAATTGATAAATCGAAATTGAATACGTTTGATAAAATACTGAAGGTATATTTTGGAACTTCTTGTATAGTCAGCAAACTTCCAAACATGTTCCATGGGTTTTACTCCCAACAAATGCGTTATATACATCGAAAACCTTAAATCAAATGAATCTTATGTGACAAGTTATAAAACTCTCCAATGGCCGTAAAAAATTGGCAACACTCGTCAATATTACAGCACAATTGCTTTGTTGGTTTGCGGGAAAAAGGGGCAATTCCATGCCAGTGACCAACTTCAACCTCTCGACCAGAAAAGCCCTGTGGTGGTTTACGGGAATGTTTCTTCCTCGCCAGTGACAACCACAGACACACACACTCAGCTCAAATAGGGATTCTTCGCCTGGGCTAATGCCTGGGCACTCACAAGCACTCAAGAAATTACTCACTCACACACTCAGATGGGCCCAACTTCTGGGAGAATCTAGCTCAAAAGAGCGTAGTCAAAAAACGGTGCAAAAACAATGACGCACACCCTCGTCTTTTCTTTTTTTTGTGCCGTTTTTTGACTACGCTCTTTTGAGCTAGATTCTAGAGCTTTTATTTATAATTCATAATTAGGGGCTCTTATGGGCGTGTAGTATTCCTGGAGTAGCCACTATGAAGCATGTTTTCCTTTTTATTTGATCATTAAACAGATATTATGAATAAAAAATCATATATTTTTCAGTGTGTGCCTTTTGATACTATTAAAAGGTTTAAAGATACTATTATTGTAGAAATTTCTACGGTTTATCAGTAGAGTTTTCCCATCCTATATATTTTCATTTTTATTTTCTATGGCCGTCACTTGCATTGTAGAGCCTAGTACTCGTTGAATGGGGATAGTGTAATAACCAAAATGGCTATCCATCATCGTCAATGGCTATCCTTGATTCTATATCATTGAAGCCGGTGGGGTTACGAATAAAAGACATGGAACGCCACAAAGTTGGTTGTTTATTTATTTGACCTTATTCCACAATGTACAACCACAAGCACTTCAAGGTAATCGATGGTAATGACAAAAATATTTCAAACACTCACGGTCTGCGAGTCCATTTTATGAGCTGTCATTAGCTTATATGGTCTTGCGCTGTCCAAGGCCACACTCATTACTCATTACCCCTTAACCCAAATCCGTTCGTAAAAGTATGTAGCCTATGCCTCCAAATGTGTACACCATAAGCCCTAAAATTCGCTTATACCACAAATTAATTTTGAGTTGCATTCAGTGTATGTCCTACCCATAAAACATAATTAGTGAGGAAGTTGTTTCCTGGGAGGTTTTATTAAAGACATGCTAAAAATGATTGTATTAGATATACCAGGGGAAACCGATTTAAGTGTGTAATGGTTACATTTAGCGTATAAACTGTTGGAATAAACCATGGAAATAACATATAATTACGATAAAAATTTCTTATTTATGAGAGTGAGATAGAGTATTACGAGGAAGAAAAAATAGTTTAATACTGTCATTGCAAATCTGAAATATCAATTTTTTATATCCTTCATAGAGGATAGCCTAAATGATTTGTGGATAGATATAAAGGTGCCCACTTTTTTATGAATATGAAAAAATTTAATTAAAACTTGAATTTCAATGCCGTACATCTGATAATGATGTAATACATGTAAACCAGTCGTAATTGAAGCTTTTCTTATTTTTTGGTAAATTGAGCATATTTGTGTCCATCTATAACGTCCAAATTCCACGCAAATTTGCCTGAATCTTATGAATTTGAGCGATTTTAATCTCATCTCCCATATTAGCGTAGCTAATCCATATTACTTTAATCGTGATATTTTTTACGGTGAAAAATGTCCCTTATCTTTCATCAGAAGTCATCGGGAATGGTGAATAAAGTGGAGTTATGATTGTAGAAGTATATTCTAGGTGCAAATTAAGCTACTGAGGGGTGAGTGGATGGGAACCGATTCTAAGAGATTTATATGCAAAATATGCTATTTACGAGTTGATAGAAGGGAATAGTAGCCTCATAGGCAAAGTTGGAATAATGAATACATATTTTTAAAATAATGTACAGGCTTGGAAGAAATAGAAAGCTATAGGGAAATATTCGAATCGGTAAGTCGCGTTCATTATATAATCAGGAACTCAAAGAAGATAGAAGCCAATGGATGAATAAAACATTACCTTTGGAAAACGAAATGGATGGGAATTTTTAATTAAGAATCGAGATGATCCAGAAATTTGGACATGCTCATGGAGCGATGTCTGTTCTATTTTTGTCTAGGGCCTCTTTCCGAGACTGCGAAGGATTAGAGGGGAAGCGGAAGATCATTGGACGAAGGGGTGAAAGAGACATGGCTCTTCACCGCAGCAATACCTCATCTCTAATACGCAAAAAAACTTGAGACCCAGCGCAGAAACATGTAGCTTGCGAACACTACAAAAATAAAAACATGGAAAAACCGCGGTTGTTTTTAAAATCTGCCTCGAGCGAGTAGAGAGCACGTGGAGCATAACTATTTGACGGTCTGGGTTGGGAGCCAAGAGATGAGTAACGGAGGTTGTACACGCGGGAAATGTTACTCTAAGAATTCATGCCACGAGAGTTTCAGGTTTACCGCTCGTTCACATCAAGTTAAACATGTAAAAATAATCGATATATTTAATGAATATGAATGCGTAGAACATGAAGGGCATACAAAAGAGTCAAGGAAGTTGCAGATGTGAATATTCCCCGTAGATTTACGTGAAAGTAGATAGTAAAGATTTGTTTATAATCGTTTATCAAATTGTTTTCATGAATCCAGCTCAACTTTACTGAACCCACTAGTATTTACACCTAGAACTACCACGTTATACCAAGTGAAAATACTTTTGCGCTGCACTCTTTCAGTGACCACATGATATCAACGAAACGCAAGTAAAATTACTCAGTGTCGAAATTCATCTTCATTGAGGAGTTGGCGTGCGTCTAGAGTAATTAGGAAGTATACAAGGAGACGCCAAACTATCAACGAAACGCAAGTAAAATTACTCAGTGTCGAAATTCATCTTCATTGAGGAGTTGGCGTACGTCTAGAGTAATTAGGAAGTAGACAAGGAGACGCCAGACGAGTGCTAGAGCAAGCTTCCTACTAAGAAGGTCATATAGAAGTAAAATTAAAAGAAATGTTTGCGTGCTCGTTGAATATCATGAAAACTTCATGCCACCCACTCCTTACTATGCTTCCACAGTGGGAACCAGGAACGGAAGAATTAATTTGAATTGTGCGAAGCGAGGACTGTAGTAAAATAGTTGTGTATGTTGTCGAATCGTCTCATTCCGTTGGGGCAATGGTTAAAGACTCGTTGCTCAGATCCCCGAATGTGTTTCTACTTAGGCGATCAACTTTTACGTCAAACAGAACGTTTGACTTATGCATTATAATTATGTTAAATGCTTCTCTCAATGGCTTTATGTAAAATTTGAGAGTTCAGATAGTCACAGCGCTAAACAATTGCTAGAATTTGGATACATTATTATCAATATTTTTTATGTATGTGCAAATTACCATTTTTAAATTCAACGATGTCATGTCATAGCTTTGTTTTAGACGTTCATAGTTAATAGTAGGAATTACTACTAACTTTATAATTCCATGTTTTATTGTCCAACATAGAAAGACTCTGTTCTCAGTTCCTTCACTCTCGTATGTCCTTTTGCCTTAATTTTTGCTATCTAGCATGGATGCAAACCCAGGCCTACGTTAGTTGGCATTCTTTTCCATGTGCTGCTCAATCACTATCGTTCTCTCCTACTTTTTTCCGTTTTGAGAGTTCACGACAAGTGGCTCTTACACATTCAGTATTTACTTTAGGCTCCATTCTTAACTTTTATGGCTCTATAAGTACTCAAGTTAGTGTTACAGACTTCACTTTGTGGAGCTGACTCAAATGGAATGATGTCTCTCTTTCCAACGGACAGGATGGAAACGTATTACTAAAATTAAGGAACTTTAAAATGGCTTTGTAACTAGCTACCTATGTAACATCTACGTTTGATATGTATTTGCTGTAGCGTGAGCATACAAGTGATTTATGAACCTGATAGTTTACATCTACAGGGTGAAGGGGAAAAAAACTGGATTTTCTGGAGGCATATGAGATTGTAAAATGCAGGAAGTAGTTTTAATCTGGTTAACTGTTTTACCTTTGGCTTATATTCACCTTTGATTTCAAAGCTTATCAGTAGAATGTTTGCGTTTTTTTATGCATCCAATATTATACCATGCAAAGTGAAGCTACCTGTCTGCGCAAACGAAGCCTGCTCGACACGTGAAGCATTAAGCCAGCACAAGCTCCCATACACATTAAAAATCAATGCCGTATTGTCAATTCTCTTCCACACACGCACACTCCCGCTAAATATTAATTAAACGTAAATTATATCAACTTTTTATTCTGAATTATTATACATTTTTTGTTGTGGTTTAACTCTTTCAAGTAATTATGAGCATAGCTGCTGATACGTTTACATATACTCTTTTAAAATTTACTTTGATTTTTTTGTGTCAGTTGAGTTCAAATTATTTAGATAGAATAAATATTTGCAAATAAAATGTATTAATTATATTTGAAGGTATTTAGTTAAATATTAAATTTACTTTTTTAAGCAGAATGAGTATGCTAACTTATATAGTTTATGTCTTAATCCCCGGCCTTGTTATCCTGCATGCTTCTTTCCTTCTTACCCTCCTCTGTGAAAAAACCTCCTCGCAAACCTTTCCCTACCCTCCCAAACCTACGCCCTCTCCCGTTGGAGTAAATAATAATAATGCATTTATTTGAGCTCAGGGTACGAAACTCTTACAGAAATAGAACAACTTAGTACAAAAGAAGTGCGCTCAGAACACAAAAACGGTAACAAATAAGAACAAGAAAATCGAGACAAACACATGGATACATCATTACAATCTCAATGCATAAGTACAATGCAGACATATGTAATCAGCTTCCAGGCTCGGCGAAAAAGTCAAAAGGTTTGGGCATTAAATAGGTCATACAAATAACTTGTCTCTTGATAGAAAAATAAAGTGAACCGAGATGTACTTCTGAGTATGTACTAACACCTTGCTTCCATGTTTAACAAGCTATATTTGGACTGTAATGAGAGATATGCTCAGCCCGTCAAATATTGGAGATGAATCAGGTACATGAATTCTGAAAGCGCTGAAGTATCTTTTTTTGTCGTAAGTCAAATATATGGATGCTCAAAAACTGAATGTGTACATTAGTATTGACATAGATGTCAAAACCACCGTCGGCAAAAATTAAAAAAGTGGAATGTACTGAGTAAGAAGTGATTCCATCACTTTGAGTATGTAAATTGCCCCACCACCCATTGTAAATTGCCCAGTTGTGTTAACCCATGCTCTTCAGTTCCGTACAATAGTTATAAGTAGAAGTTGCTTTCATAAGTCCATTCATTGGAGCTTATTGCTGGTATCTTCGTTATTTAGTACTTTGCGCACTTGAAAACAAGCATTTTATCGGATTAACTTTGGTTTGACCATCCTCTATTTTATCCCGGAGCTATTTGTAGACGCTAGGCAATTTCAGCTGGATATTGATTGCAAACAAAGTGCTAAGAGGTGCGCGTCCACTTTGAGCCCTAAAATGAATGCCACGTTTGTGAAAGCAATAATTTCACGTTAATTATTGCTTTCACGAGCGTTTAAGTAATTGATAACATATTACACGGGGCGTTTAGGTCGTTTACTTTGGCGTGAGGCAGAGGTGTTAAGCACAAACTCCATTCTAGCACCCAACGGGATCGCTTGTTTACTGAATAGGAAGCTCCAAACTACCCATGGTTTGCATTGAACGCGCTTAGTTTGCTAAATTGCTAGCAGCAATCATTCACTGTCACTGACCTACAAAAACGAGAAGGGAGAATATAACGAGAGAGAGGCCTTTATTCACTGTCCTACAAAAACGAGAAGGGAGAAAATAACACATTGCAGTCGTATCAAATGGATTAGATTGGCCTCCATGAAGTTGCGGCAACTACTGAGCGGTGGTAAGGCTCAGGTTTTTAGCTGTTGTCGTCCTTTTGTCGAAGGCTTCTCTTCACGGTAATATTTGAAGTATCTTGGAATCCCTTATTTTATGTTTAAGAAATAGGAAGTGTTGGAGGCGATGGTGTTCGTGCCATCATTATGTTATGAACTCCATCGCAGGTTCATTTATTTCAACGAATATATCTATTGCTTTATTTCAACGAAGATATCTACTTCTTTATTTCAACGAATAGTTCGAAAAAATATGTTTTGATAAGCACAAAAGGTAATTTTGAGTATCGTTATGGCCGAATAATGCCTTAAAATCATATTATTTATATCTGCATAAATCATTTATCCCTGATTGCTTACAATTTCCAGCTGAATTTGAAGATTACATCCATGGGTTCTCTAAATTATTCATTTTTAATGATAGTGGGATAAATAAATGTTCCATGAATAATTTTATAGGGTATTATATAAAACCTTATCGCTTTATCACTTTATACTTTTTGGCTGAGTGCCATGTAGCAGCTGTGCAATAATTTAAAATGATTTTAGAAAATCTCTCATTAAAATTAAGGATAATTCGGTGTTAAACTTTTGAGATAGAATGATGCACCTGCCTGATTTGATAGGAAAGAGCTTTATTTTAAATTTATTCTGGTAGAAAAAAATATTATTCTTCAATCTAAAGATTCAAGAATTTGCCTTGAGAGCGACACATGAATTTCAATGTTTCAGTGTTTTCATACCTTAATTAAGATGCTTGGCATATATTTCATTGAGTTTCCAAAATTCCCTCTCTGCCGATGCATTTCAGATAGTGGAAATTGAAGATCGGATTCTCGAAATGTTTCTTAACTAACAGTTCTGGAAGTTGTTTCAATGAGAAAACAACTTTCGAGGTTGAGCACTGCGATTTTTCATCATAACGCTTATGTTGGAAAGTTTCCTAGCTAAAATGGTCTGGTTACATTTCGTGAAAATGGTGCTGCAGTAAAGTAGTCACCAATTTCTCACAATGTCTTTGCTACTATTAATGCTGTAATAGCGAAGGAAATGAATCGTGTACACTGCTCCATAAATTAATGAGAATAGCAGGGTTTATCTCATGAAAATGAGCCGAGAAACAAGGGCAGACTTTATCCCATAGCTTTAGGACAGAAATGTTCCTCACTTTCCCGAGGGGGAACTGTATTCCCAAAACGCACATATTTTTCAGTAGTGGAAAGAGAATTTGGGAGTCTTTCTTCGTCCAAGCATGACCCTCTGTCGGCTACTTACCCTCGGAAATCCAACGCTGGGATTTAATTTCTACCTTCCTTTCCTTTTCCTATGCTCTTCGCTGCTTACAGAGTCGGAGCCTGTCCCCTTCTTAAGACCATATGCATTTCGTACTGCGAGGGGTATGTTGAATTATGTGAAGTCTTCTACCCTTCTACTTCTAACTCTGTAATTAACTTTCTAATCTGTTTATAGTTCTAATTGTTCTTGAGGATAAGAGGATATTTTTCAAGGATGAGGCGAAGGATTGTTGTAAGTATTTTTTGAGGATGGGATTGTGAAAAAGTGGAGAGACTTTACACTTGCTAACCATTAGAATAAAACTTAATCCTTGTCTGTAAAATGCATGCATATTTTATGCACTGCTAGTGATAAATTTAATTATGCTATCTCTTTTGCTAACAACAAGTACCTATCTTTAATTAGTGTTGTAACTTTTGGAATATTTTCGCGGTAAAGGGCTGTGATGAATGAAGACTGTCACTAGTTTGAGGTAAAAGAATGATCATTTCCTGTTGATGGAATCAAGATTTTTAGCATATTTAATAGCAGTTTTCATCTATTTGATGTGAATTAATGCTACCCGACCGAGATTTCACGAAATATTGGTACATGATTCACGATAAATAAAAACTATGAAAACACTCGTGCATTCGGAATGTGAACCGTCATCATTTGACAGAACCATGTTGGTTAAGGTGCGGTAGTACTGGTCTAAAATAATTGGATGAATCTTATTTCAGAATTTAAGCGTACAGTTATAATCTCCTCTGAGTGCTGTAATTCAGGCGGATATTTAATATTATTGTAATATTTCACAAGAAAAACGAAACTCTGGGAAAGTCTCCCGTGTACAAATTTTGAGTTTAAAAATTGTCCATTTAGCGGAGAAAAGTTAGTTGAGCATTACTTATGTTCACTTATAAAAATTATTTTCTAGGCCGTAGTATCCAGCTTTTTAACATGAGTTTATCATTGTTATTCAGTGATTTAAATCAAGGAAACCCTCACTGTTAACAACATATTCCACGAGAAACAGGGAGTGGTTGATTTTTATCCTATTAAAATGCAGTTTTTTCATGTTTTTGCTTCGAGCTAGCCGAATGAGCAAAATAAGCTGCTGTTAGTCATGAATTTGTGCAAATTCATGTGCATATTTTACGAGAATTTTAATTCCAAATCCAACGGTGAGTCATTTAAACGAACAAGATAACCGTCGATTACAAAAGCCGGAAGGCCGACAAAACCCATTCGCCTGTTCAATAAGCCTTCACTGCCGACATTACCAGGTTTTCACTAATAAAAATATTGCGTCAAAAACAGCTCTTGGGCAAAATTGTCTTAAGATGCATTCGTTGCAAAACTTGAATAATATACCCACGATATTTTATTGCATGTTCTGGAAGATTTGCATCTTTTATTCATTTTTTTATACAAAAAAGTTCATTGATTATTTTTTGGACAAAATCTGGTAATTATGGGGTTAGAGGAACTCAAAAAAACCCCATTTTTATAATTAAAAATATAGTATTATTTGTCCCTACAGAGGATGATCGAATACTTATACTTTCTATTTCACAAATATTGGAGTGTTTTTGTCTAATCAAACATTTTCAGCCTAGGGCAAGCCCAACATTCATGCCGAAGGTGGTTTTCAAACTTTACTCTGCTGAGCCTTTGTCGTGATAGTCGAAATTAAAGTAAGATCGTCATCACCATGGTTAAATATTCTACCAAATAAATGGTAAGTCCACCTACAGGCCTCCTCTTAATAATAAAAATGTTGGAGAGCTGTTTATAGTTATTCCTTTGCGTAAAATTAATATATGAATGATAGCTTAAATGGAAAGGTTGGCACTGGTTAAGAATTATGAATGCAAGTACTCACAATTAATATTTGTCATTTAAGTTCTGTTTTTCCTTTCCAAAAGGTTTACCGTCCGCATTCGAGTGTACAGGAAGCTATTAGTGTTATGTTTGTAGTTTGATTTATTAATTTAAATCGAATGGTTTCAGTATTGTGAATGAAGGTACGCACCATCAGACATTTCTGCTCTAAGTTCAGTTTCGCCTCTCCCAAAGGTTTGCGGTAACATTTAAGCATTTACGGGGCAAGAGGTTTTAATTTCGGAGTTTGCTTTGATAATTTAAGTGGAGAGGTGGCCAATAGTTAAGGAGGTTCCGCCGCGACTGTGTGAGTCAAAACAAATAGGTACTAAATTCCACATTTTTGATATTTTGTCAAAAAAATCCTGCTTTCACTGATGCGATGTGTTACCTGTAGAAACCCAAAAGTAAGGTAAAAAATATGCAAATTATTCCACGAATGTATTTTAAATGAGCACTTTTAGGATTTAATAGGAGCCGACTGCAGCGCCATTTCCTACGAATTACCGCATTTTGACTTCAATTACGACATTAATTCTTCAATAACTAGAAAAATAAGGTGGTAAGATGCCTGTATTTTATTTTTATTCAATTTCTCTGGATTATTTCCTTCTTATAGATAGTTTTCCACAAAAATGGCATATATATTTTATGGAAAAATACTATTTTCCCCGTGGTTCTCTCATTCCTCCATTGAACACCATGTGATTTCAAGTTCAATTATAGAATAAAATAGCGTGGAAAGGTGTTATTTTGTTGTTCATATCAGATAAAGGACAATTTTTTCTACAAGTAGACAGAATATGAATAAAATGACATTTAAGTCATTTTACGGTGGAACCTTGCCTTGCTTGGAAGATGTTGGTCTTGCCATTAGATGCCACCATTAGAATGCGCTTAGTTTCGCCTTTGCCAAAGGCTTACCGCCAACATGTAAGGATTCAGAAGGCGAGTAGTGTTGCTTGGAGCTAGGTTTGGCTCGCGCAGGTTAAACAACCTTTTCCTTTCTTTAGAATGCCGAGTAGGATATTTTGGCCTCCCTTAAAATGCACCAACAGCGATTTTCACTCAATCGGGCTCGGTCAACTCCCAACTCAACCAAAAATCCCCGTCCCTTTCCTTTTGGTTTATCCGGGGGCCACTCCCGAAATCCCTTCCCTACATCCTCAACTCACTCCTTTTGTTAGAAGACAAACACCCTTATGCGGATCGTAGAGGGTGAGAAAGAAGAGAATATGGACGACTGGGCTTAAACCCCATCGGAAGAGGAAGCGTGTTTTTAGCTCGGGTGAGAGAAGTGGGGATGTGAAGAGAAGGAGATCAATGGATAAAAAGAGTGTCTACCATCCCTTCCTTATCCTTTTTTACCGCCCACCTACGGTTTTCTTTGTTCCTTGTTTCTCCTAGTGTTACTCTCAACACAGAATAAAACAGAGACGGGAAGCAGACCGAAGTCTGTTACGACGGTTTGAATATATACTCTAGGGAGGTGGGAGTGGATTTTAGGTTCTCTATTGTGGCGAGAAGAATATATTAGGAAGTGTTGGGAATTGCCTGAGGAAAAATGTCTTTTGGAGCGTGAATCGAACCGGGAATCTTTTTAAAATGATAAAGGATTCTAGAGAAACTTAAAAAAATTTGATTCCTTCTCTTGGAATAAATCCCGATGCATATGCTTGTAGCACAGATCAAATGGTGGGCTGAGAAGCATTGTGGTTTAAGTGACTTATTTATTTTTTAGCCCCATACAAATACTATTTTTCATATTTTGACTGATTGTGTGTGCAATTTTAATATTACTTTGTCCTTAGATACCCTTGTAAATTTATTTTACTAGTTTAATAATCTTTTTAAATAACTTCTAAAGCAAAATATTGTTTTCTCCGAAAATGACTTGCACTTGTCTTATGCCTTTCATGAAGACGACTCGGGATGAATGGTGTAATTAGGATGACTAATTTTAAGTGAGAATTCATTATGGCTAGAAACTGTTTGGAATAAAAACAGGAAGTGTAAATTTAGGCCTATTCTTTTTGTTTTAAGCATGATCACAAAACTCATTGAAGTGGAAAAATGCTTTCTCAAAGATACGGACGATATAAACTCAATAGACAGTTTATGTATAACTACGTCGTTATATATGATTCGTTCTGATAATTGTCTTGTTCAACTATAAGGTCTGAAAGCAGATGTATGGATGGGAAGTCATGTAAACGGCAGTCGCTTAATTTTGTTTTTAATTCTCAAGCGTGAGCCATTAATGGAAATTCTTCTTTTGAAGCCAAGTGGTGCCTTTGACGCATATGAATAAAATTTGTGGTGTAACCATCGATTCGACAAAATTCAACTTCAATCGTACATTTTGCTTGCCAACGAGATTCATATCGTTTGATAAAAAATCTGGATTTGAGGAGCGTAAAATAAGCTGGCAGATGGGATGCGGCATAATTGAGGTGCCGTTGGAAGGAAAGGTATCTTCTAAAAGAGGTCTCACTTCAAAGGAGAAGTTTAAATCCTTCATCTTACATCTCCCAGTTGAGTCATCTCCTCTTTCTACCTCAAAACCCGTAAGACGTGAAAAATATTTATTCCGAACGGCAAGTAATCCCTAGTTTTATAAGCGTTTAATATTTTATTCTGCGTATGATAAAAATATATAAATTCTGCTGGTGTTGGATTTTAATCCACGATTTATATAAACAAAAAGTAAAGGGACCAATAATAAGCCAAGTGACTTAGCCAAGAGTTAGTGATTTATTGTGATGACTGGTTTAATTCATTGCAGTTTTGATAAGCATTGCAATGTCATTGACAGTTTGGTAATAACTGTAAATTTAAGTGTATCATTGCAAATGTTTTCCCAAGTCTGTCAAATTTATTTGTAAAACCCCGTTATGATTCCATTGGCTACAACTACCTATAATTTTAACGTTATCTTTTCCTCAGGGTAAAACCGCAGCTGTGACGCCGAATTATTGTAAGCCGAATCTCTCAATTGAAATTTAATCAGTAATTTTTTGAAAGTTCTGGAATTATCCGTGAAAACCTATACATTCTAACTATTTTAATACGAGAATCTACTGATAGAGGGGGAAGACATTGGGAATAGATGGAAGCAGTACATCGAATAATTCTACCATGGGTCAAGGCCGCTGGAGGAACACATAATGAAAGACGAGAGCGAGGTGGACGAGGACGATCGGGACCCAGATATACTGAGAAACGAATTCGAGAGAACAGTGAAATATCTCATGGATAACAAAGCGCCTGGTGCAGACTACATCAACGGAGAAATCTCATTAAGACGCTTAGAAGTAAAACGAAGAAACCTGTACGAAATAATCAAAGATAGCTAAGAAAGCGGAATACTACCGGAGGACTTTTAACGGAGTGTAACGGAGAAATGTGAGGAGAACCGAGCCTTGAGTCTGGTGTCACTTGCGTCGGATATACTTACGCGAAGAATAAGTAGAAGGATGTAAAGTAAAATTAAAGACAACCTCTCGAAAAACCAATTTGGATTTAGGAAGAACAGCGTAACCAGGGAGACTATACACGGCCCTAGAGTTATGGCAGAAACGATGCATGTGGAAAAGCCACTGTATGTGGCATTCGCGGACTTGGAGTAAGCTTTCAACAACGTTAAGTGGAATAAGATGTTCGCGCTGTTGGAAAAACTTGGAATGGATTATAACGAACGAAGAGTGATCTACCAATTATACAAGAAGGAAGTCGTCACAATGCGAATGAGAGAAGAAAGAAAAATAGAAGCTAACATTCACAAAGGAGTTAGACAAGGATGCTACCTCTCTCTAGCACTGCTCACATGTACTTGGAGGTGGGAATAAGAGAAGCACTAGAAATGGGACTGAACGGAATTAAGATTAAAGGAGATGAAATAAACATGCTCCGCTTCGCAGACAATATTGCAGCCATAGCAGGAAATCGTAGTGATTTTCAAAGATCACTGGACGAAATGGACCAAGTTCTTCAAGAATGTAACACGAAAACAAATAAGAAGACCAAACTTCTAGCATGTTCAAGAGAGAAGCTATATACAGAAGTTACACTAATTGTAAGAGGAGAGAAATTAGAGAAAGTGGATTCCTTCACATGCTCCATGAGTACCTTCACGTGGGACGGAAGAAGTACAACGGACATCAAGCGCATAATAGCCCAAGCTAAGAAAACTTTCCTGATGAAAAGGCAACTACTGTGATCAATGAAGATAGGACCACAAACGAGGAAACAGTACGTATAAACATGCGTGTGGAGCGTGGCTCTCCACGGATCGTTAACATGGAACAATGGAAAGGGGGACCAGATTATGATTAGAAGCATTCAAAACCTGGTGTTATAGGAGGATGCTGAAGATATAATGTACGATGACAAAATAAGAGATGACGAAGTTAACAGAAGAGTAGAAAAGGAAAAGACCATATGGAACACTATACAGAAAAGAGAAACCGGATGGATTGGGCACAACCTGAGGCACAATGAATTTGTGAAGAATGTAATTGAAGGAAAAGTGGAGGGAAAAGTTCCTAGAGGAAGGCCAATGGATAAATGCATGAACAAAATAAAGAGGAAATTGTATAAGAAGAACTACGTGGGAGTAAGGGAACTAGCATTAGATAGGGAAGGATGAACTGATGTCAACCAATCTAAGGATTTTACAAATAATGAATGAAGACGACCAGCCAGTTATTCATTGTTTCTTGTAACATTATCGTTACGAACAGTAGGAGTGTGTAAAAGTTTCTCTTAGCTTCGTGATGCTATTTTTTCACTGGGGTCAAAATTAACGTCGTTGTTTCTCTAAGCAAAGTTTTTAATCGATCTATTTGATTTTTTATTTCGCGGTTAATACTTCACGGTGGTTGAATATCTTTATCTATGTTATTTAAATCATCATTCAAGTCTTCGCTAGGAGAGGAAACGTTTGTTTGAGAACAATGTAATGCCAAGGTATTTTACTTCATCCGTTGCGCTTAAATCCACCCATCCTAATTTAACGATGTGGTTGTGTGTCAACAACGTTACACTTTAGCATGGATGTTGATGCTTTAAAATAAAAAATATAAATTTTTTAAAAATTTGTTTTACAATTATTTTTTTTTTAAACTTGGTCACTGCCTCAAGGTATTAGGCTGTTAAGAGTGAAATAACCTACACAAAACATCTATACCATGGTACTACTAATGTAAAGTAGGACGTTTCGGTGACCAACATGAATCCGTTCTGCGCCTGACGTCATCCGGGTGTCACGAGCAGCGGACGACTCGAGAATTATCATCGAAACAATTTTGATGAGAGCTAGTTTTGACCACTTAATCACATAAAACAGATGTTTTGGAGGTTTGGTCATCAATATATCAGATCACATAGGTACTTCTTGTCAACGTTTCGAAAAATTGTATTTTCATCATTTGAGGTGAAAAATTTGTTTGAGTATGCACAATGTTGAAACATCTGGTATTGGTGTTACCTTAACAAACTCCAATATCCATACCAAATGATAGCATATTTTGTGTACTCAAACTAATATTTCACCTCAAACCCTGATGATGAAAATATAATATTTCGAAACTTGGACAAGAAATAACTATGTGATCTGATTTATTGATCACCAACCCACCAAAACATCTATTTACCATAGGAATAATGGATGAAAGCTCCGATAAGTTAGTTTTTGGCAACGACAGAATAGATTCAAGAATATTTTCATCCTTAAGATCCTACTAATACACAACATACTTAATCCGTACTAATCAGTAAACGCGTAGTTTGAGAATACAGTAAGGTTTACGGCGGAAATAACCGTAGTAATAATTTATTTTCAAATGAAAGTTGAAACCCTCCCCATTTTCAGCGTTAAACTTGCCTTTTCTCCGGCAAACCTGGACCCGCTTGGACCATGCAAAGGTATCAGTGGGATATACATATTGAAAAATTCTATTCTCTCGTATGTTTCTCGCATTGTTGTATCTAAATAACACACAAGTATCAAATACACAATGCACTCCGTACCTACTTAGCGCTTGATGTAATACAAAGTTCGTCACAACGTTCAACCCAATCGATGTGCAACGGTCTACCTTGTAATAGCAGTGCTATGATATCTATGTAGGGTAAGTCCGGGAGAGATGGCCCCACTTTTATTAAGTGATCATATTTTTGTTAATTATGGTATAATCGGTTCAATCGTTTGTTGTCCTATAATATCATAGATAACGTTATTAGTATTTCATAAGAAATAAGTGAAATTTAAATGGAAAAAACCTTTAAAAATTCAATATATTTTTTTCTCATTAGTCTATCTCACCCATATGCTATGGGTGAGATGGACCAAGGATATTGGGAGAGATGGACCATAACTAAAAGGCATTAAATAAACTTGAAAAACAATTTCTCTGTACAAAATAATATTTTAATAACACTCTATGGTTACTAACAATGTTACCAAACTATAAATTTGCTAAAAGTTAGAACATATAAGACACAAGAACCTAACCAAAAGGATTAAACGGCCCACAAAAAATTAAAATGTAATGAAAAGGCCAAGTTTTAACGTTGGAATTACTACTAACTACAATTGCCTTAATTATTGGTTCGACTGTATTGGTTTTTTAACATTTCAGCCCTTTGATAAAGCAAATCTAAATTGTCAGCTTTTACTTATAGTGTAAAAATTGTGGTCCATCTATCCCAACTCGAACTGGTCCATCTCTCCCGATTGTATGCGAGAGATGGACCAGGCCATTTTTCTGCTTTCCCCAATGCCAGGGGCGCCGCAGTGGTGTATAGTGAACCGTTACACATTGTTTTCATCAAGTATAGACATGAAACTTAATGATATGGACAATTAAACACACTACAACTAAAAAACGTTAACTATGAAAAAATATTTTACTCGCCTGATATCTTTTTCTTTGAATAACTACCAAAAAGCAGGTCAAAGCGGCTATAAACAACAATACGTGTCTACGTAGTCGGCCATGACACCAGCATGAGAACAGTGGCGCACTAGAGCGGCTACATTCCGAACTATGCAATCAGTCCATCTCTCCCGGACTTACCCTACAAGTTATTAAATAAATGAAATCTTTACCAATAAGATTTGCATGACTAAATATGTATGTTGCCCGTCATATTTGACAGGTTATCAGCTAGTATTAACTTACATGCATTGTTATTTTTTATCCAAGACTCATCATCTGACAAGTATTAGTATATTTTTAGTGTTATTTTTACTTTTTGATCGATCCTTCGTCCTCTCCAATGGACAATGCGTCGAGCATAATCGTTAAAGTCCCTGAGGAAAAAATTCAAAGGATGAGGGAAAAGATTTGTGGGTGTGAATGAGGTTGAAAACATCGAAAAGAGGGTTTTTGGGACTGGAAGCGAGGGAGAGGGAAAATAAATCCCTCCGACGACTTGCTATTTCTCGTTTTATTCCGTTTTATTATGTACGCCGTCTTTGTTTTCATTTTTCCAGAGAAGGGATTTTTGTCATCCTTCCCTTCTGACTTCATCTCCACCCCTTGTCCTTTTTTATCGTTTTATCTCTCTTCCTCTCTCTCTCCCTCCGTCTCATGTTTCTTCTTTTCATCGGATGTATCGCTTTTCCTCGTATCCTTACCTCACCCTTCTTTCATCCCTCTCGTTCCCATAGTTGAGAAAGTTACCAAAAACAGTAACTGATTAAATTAAAGTTAATCTTTGTAAAAAGTAATTCGTTAAAGTTGAGTTTTTTTTCTGAAAAATTAATGATTAAATTTAAATTTATCTCTGTAATAAGTAAGTAGTTGAAGTTAAAAGTTACTTTTCTGAAAAATTAACTGATGAAAGGTAAAGTTTATCTCTGTACAAAATAACTAGTTAAAGTTAAAAGTTACTTTTTTGAAAAAAGTAACTGATTAAAGTTAAAGTTTAAAAAGTAACATATACCTACGTTATAAGTTACTTTTCTAGATACTTTAAAGAAAATATGACAAATTAACTTTTAAAAGCTATTTTTCGCAACTGGGATAAATTAAATAGAAACTTCAAATTCAAGAGTAAGTACTTATTTAACTTTTACTGAAAAAAGTAACTGATTAAAGTTAAAGTTTAAAAAGTAACATATACCTACGTTAAAAGTTACTTTTTCAGATAATTTAAAGAAAATATGACAAAGTAACTTTTAAAAGCTATTTTTCGCAACTGGGATAAAATAAATATAAACTTCAAATTCAAGAAAAGTTTATTCAACTTTTACTTAAAAAGTCATTTAACTTTGATAACATTCTCATTTCAAAATTTGTATCGGACATCCGTCCTCTCCTGTCCGAAAAAAGAAAATATAACTCGAACAGTTCGACATTCCCCTCAAATTAACGGAAAAAATTAACTGAAGTTAGTTTCGTATCAGTTTATTTATAATTTTAATGATTAAAAGTTAAGAGAAGTTCTGAAAAGTAACGGTTAAGTTAAATAGTTGACTACATTTTTAACGATTAATTTTAATCGTTAATATCTTAAATTGTTAATCCCAACTATGCTAGCTCCATTCCACCACTCGTCCGCTTCTGCTATAATTATATTCGTTCCCTTTTTATCTTTGCACAGTCTACTTTCTCTCTTTTCTTTGAAGGGGTTTCACCGCAAAAAAGAATTTAATGTATTTTTTTACATTCCTGTGACTAATGGAAAACCTTGACCACATAACGCCAACAAAATCCAAATTATACTTACTATTCCCTCGAATTACTTGGGAAAAAATTGG
Source organism: Pyrrhosoma nymphula (assembly GCA_963573305.1). Lineage (NCBI taxonomy): Eukaryota > Metazoa > Arthropoda > Insecta > Odonata > Coenagrionidae > Pyrrhosoma > Pyrrhosoma nymphula. Next base: position 31,931,835 of record OY754339.1, read on the forward strand.
TGAGGTACAGTCAGGAATGATAGAATGTATCCAAACCGGTCGCTAATTAATGTATTTATTTTGTAGATCTGGCAAATTTTATTTTTGAACTATCATCGATTTAACGGAGGTGAGCGTAGTATTTCTCCTGCCGTACGAAATACACAGGTCATTCTTGCGAAAAATTGTGGTAAGGAAAGAAATTTTCCCCGATATCACGCAGCCACGTTCGATGAGCGTTTATGCTATGTTCTATGCCCTGATTTCACGTGCATTTAGGGTCTCAGATTAGACTTTGAACATATTTTGTTCTTAGAATGATGCCTCTGTACTATCACGCTTCACCTGTTTCCAAAATTAGTAAGTGTAAGAAACGAGAAACGATTTAGGGCGTAACTTTGTGGAAGTCCTTCATACTAAGAAAGTTGGACGAAGTTTTGACACGGCTTTTTCCATATGTAATTTTATTAATTACGAATAATTGACTGATTAAATATCTTGTCTGTTAACATGACTTGAACATTAACTTGACTAATAACATTGAAAAAAGGTCAAAGAATAGTAAGATGTCTATTAGAATGCTGCATTGAGTAGTGTAGTGGCGATAGCCGGGCATTTATGTTTTGATGCGCCATATGATATTTGGTTTGTCTGCGTAGCATATTACACATGTCTGGATGAAAGACTGAGCCAGTGACTCCGCGAACGGTACATATTTACTATAATCTTGGAGGCAAATAAAATCTCATCATTCGTTTCGATGACGGTCACAAACTTTTACATGCAAGAAGATAAAATTAATTCCTTCGCTGACTTTACCTGCCATTTATGAAGTCAAATTTACTAACTCTTTTATTTTCATGGAATAAATTTACTTTCGGAGACTATTTCTGTATATATTGAGTTTGTTGTTGTATTTAAATAAAGTTAAATAAATTTGCCGTCATTTGCTGGAATAGCCACTGGACGTTTGATGAAGCATGTGAAATTTTTGTTAGCCAAATGAAAACATTCCATTGTGTTTGTTTTAAGAGACGGGAGAAATGTTCGCAAAGCATGACGCTAAAAAGGTAACCTTAATTTTGGTGTTGTTCATTTCTCTTTGTCATTAATAATGCATATTTGAAATGCGCAAAGGCCTCTCTGTGTTTTTCCGTGCTCAAAGTTGTTGTTTGTACAAATAAACATTTCATTTAGTTAACTTAAAATTATCGCAATCAAGTCGAGAAATGGTACCAATTCGAAGAATCATATTCCGCTCTTTGAACAAGTGGATCCAATGTGATTGCCGCTTAACATTACATAATGAAGTGCTTCATGATTAGCTGCTCTCATTAACCCGAAGATTGGTTTGCTTCAGCTCATCACTCCATTATCACTTTTTTTAATCTAAAGCTAACCGTTTTAATCATTCATAAAACTTCATTCTCCAGATATTTGTAATTCAAAGCCATTTGGTTCAAAGATTCATTACTTTTGGCCTTGTAATTAGATGTGTTTCACGAGATAAGGTTCCATATTTCCCAAATTGGCACTTTAAATCAGATAATGGTGTTAGCGTTGAATCCTGTTTTATTTCCATCGCTTAACCCTTATGTTCACAACCAACCTTTACCACGTTGTTACACACCCAGGGTACCCGGGTGCCCACCTCTAGTTTTTCTTTATTTCTGAGTCAGCATGTGAACAGAATAATTTCAAATCAATATACATAACTAAATATGCCTCAATAGAAAGTATGTAAGCACCTTGATGTCCCCTAGCCTTCTACAACTTCCATTGAGAGAGACATAAATAAGGCCGCGCAAGTCACCAATCGAACATTTTCACCTGTTTGGACCGTTTTTTATACCGGCGACCGGCTATATAGTTATAAATTTAAAATTCAGGGGCAGTAGCATGGCTTTCCATTTACTATAACATCAGATAAGAGACTGTAAAGCTGTGTGTCTGTTAGAATCTTTCTGGTGTAGAGGACAAACATGTGATGCAGAGAACGCTGCGGCGCGCCGTGCACATGTGCTTAGTGCACATCTGCACTCGGCAGAGCGTCAATTTTTTATTTTTATAATATGTTGCGCTTTGACTGATCTTTTTTTTCCTTTAATAACATTGTCAACAGGAAACCCATTTTTATTGAATTCAAAATGAATCGTGCCCAAAAGGAGGAGTATTTGAAGCATCTACTCTGCGGCAACGATGAAATATAAGACTACGGGTCCGATAGTGAAGACAAGGACTGGATTGCGGATGATGTCTTAGCAAGAGCGTCATCATCAGACAAAGAAAATGCGAACGAGGTGTCGGAAGGAGAGGAAGAAAGCGATGCTGAGTCCGACGAGAGGAATATTGAGGAACAAGTGGCAGGAGCGCAGGGTGAGAGAGGTTCATCTGCAGCAGATGAAGCAGGGATAGGACGTTCATGTGTGTACACAGCTAAAAATAAATCTGTTTGGAGTAAGATGCCGCCTCAAGTAAATCAAAATTCTTCTCACTATATACAGGGTCCGTTCAATAAGTATCGGGACTGGTTTCAAAAATCAAAATTTATTGCAGTTTTCATTACAATTACTTAATAATCTTCAAAATACATTCCTCCTGCATCGATACACTTAGTTCGGCCCGTCTGTCACTCGTCAAAAGCCCGCTGGAAGTCTGTTTCCGGAATACTGTTTAGAGCCTTTGTCGTCGCCGCTTGAACTGCCTCGATGGAGTCGAACCGATATCCTTTGAGCTCCCTTTTTATTCGCGAAAACAAGAAAAAGTCAGGTGGAGCCAGGTCGAGGCTGTAGGGGGGGTGACGCAACGTTGCCACGCCGAATTTCGTCAGAAGCTGCCGCACAACAGTCGCACCGTGGCACGGCGCCACCCGCGACCCGCGGCATTTCCACCCGCGACAGTTTTTGTTCCTCTTTCAAGACTTTCGGCACCAGCTTCGCGCACACTTTCCTCATCACAAGATTCTCTGTTACAATGGTGTGGACGGTTCCGACTGAAAGGCCGGTCTCCTCACTGATAGCGCAAACCCGGAAAATGGAGAGATCCACGAATCCAGAACGCCACGGAAAACTACGATCCAACATCGTAGATCTTATTGTTCGGCATACCAACATAAATGCTGAAAAAGTCTACGAAGAGTAATATACAAAGAATCTGGATTCGCAGCGATCTTGGAAGCCTGTCATTACTAAAGAAATATATGCTTTTATTGGTGTTTTGATTTGATCTGGTGTAAACAATTCAAATGTTGATAACACAAGTGAAATGTGGAAAAGTACTTCATATCCCCTTTATCGTGTGTCAATGGGTATCAACAGATTCCACAACCAAATGCTATTTATTCGATTCGATGACTCCAAAACACACCAGACGTGCAGAAAAGGATAAAGCTGCTTCTATGCTTAATATTTGGACTAAGTTCAATTCAAATTTGAGTAAAATTTACAGGCCGACAGCAAATTTGGCAATTGACGAAGAGCTTTATCGTTTCCGAGGTCATACGAAGTTTACGCAGTACATACCATCGAAGTCAGCTAAGTACGGGATAAAACTTGGGAGGGTTTGCGAAGCCGAAAACACATATCCTCTTCATGGAATCATTTATACTGGAAATTTTCGTGAAGAAAAACGAGAGGAGAGAGGGTTGTGAAAGAGCTTTGGATTTCACGAGAATACTGTAATCTGCTCGTACGTGCCAAAGAAAAACAAGTCTGTAATTTTGTGATCAACAATGCACACTAATACTGCTGAAAATGACAATGAAAATAAAAAGCCTCACATTACCATTTATTGTGTTAAGTACAAATCCGACGTTGATACGATGGATCATATGATAACCCGATATACCACACACAGGCATTCTGAGAGATGGCCACTTGCTATGTTTTTCAACATTTTAGCTGTAAGTGCTCTGGTTTCATATATAGTAGGGAAAAAATTAAAGATTCTTGTCATCTTTGCTACAAGGAATCAGTCAAAATACGCACGAAAACCCAAAACTATTCAGTTTGCGAAAAACCAGTATGCGATGTAAATTGTGTATCCACGAAAAAATGCATTGATTCTGTAATATAATTCTTATTACTAACTACTTTGCCATAAAATTGTTGTAGTTATTTATTTAATAAGGCATGTGTTTTCAAAAACTCATTCAAAGATGTTAATAATCAATTTCCCGGTATAAACTTCATTTTTCAGGCAGTGGGCACCCAGCTACCCGGGTGTGTCCGCTGAGCACATGTACTTTGACGCCATTTTGTTTACCTATAAAAAATTTTAAAAAATATCAGTGGTTATTTAGCTTTTAAAGGAGTTAAATAATGGGAATCCTGAATCTCAGATTAAAATTTTAATTTTACCGGAAGTTAAAGCAAAAATATGACAGGGTGGGCACCCGGGTATCCGGGTGTGCACATAAGGGTTAAAACATTGAGCTCTAATATTAACGCATCTGCTTTCAAGTACACAAAATAATTCTTCAATCAAGTTAAATTCAGAACAATAAATTCATTGGAATGTTGCTGTGAGGTCAGTTTCCGAGTTCTTATAACATTTTCAAACAGTTATTTTTACTGGCTCAAATCAGGAAACGAATAAATTGGAAGTAGGGGGTGTTTTGATTACGTTTTAGTGTTTGATAAAATAACTTTTTATTCAGTTCAAAACATTTATTACAGTAAATGAAAGATACTAGATGCAATTATTTATCAATACAAATTTATAATTCACATGAAATGAATGATGTACGAAGTTCTTTTTCGTTAAGATGAAATGGTCAACATAATTGGTTGAAATATATACGCACCAGGTTATATGAATGATGTATTTATATATACATTCCGGTCACGCCTCTTTCACGGCATCTTCTCACTGACTTTAGCCTACTCTAATGCTTATCCTGACATACCTACTCAGATTTTCGCATTCTACTTATCCTTCCAGAATTGACACGCCGTTTAACCCTACTCTGCATAATGTGCCAAATATGTCACAGCCTGTTCAATGTTTTTTTCTTTGATTTGTAGCTATGTAAGCTAAAAACATTTAACTAAACCATAAAAAATGTAAAAAATATTTTTTAAATCTCTTCGTATATTCCTCCATTGTCACAAACATTTAACCTTGATACACACTTGTTAAGATAGTAATCTAAAGTGAAGTAACATGCACAAAGTAATGAAAATAAGGTATCCTGGATTAAAAAGTGTTTATTATATGAGAATCCTTCAGATGGTAACCCGGGTATCCAGATATTGAACAATGTTGAATTTTCCGATAATCGAAATAAATGATAACGGAATGACTGTTGTATTTTTTCCAAATAACATCATTTTTAATAATTTCTTAAATCTTCTTGCATTCAAAAATTGCTATATTTGCTTAAAATTCTTGGCTGGTCTTCTCTAGAGAGTCTGTTGTGAGGGGTTCCCAGAGGCCTAGCCACCTCAATTCCTTTATTGTTACCCTGAGTTTCATTCATCTCCGCTTGTCTTTGCTTTCTCCCAATCCCCAATCCCGTCGCTCTAATACACACCCTTTTCCATTTGCTTTCGACAAACTTATCGAGCGGTCTGAGCCGCCGTTCGCATTTCTTTGGTACACAAAACCGCAGGCGAACACAATGCTGGCCACTCCAGTGCACATAAGCGCCATGTTGCTTAATCCCAGCTTTACTTACGCCTGCTATACAAAAGGGATCCGTGGAATTTTGATTCGTTGGCCGTGTCAATCACAATAACGTTGACAGTCCGTTCACTTTCGCCTATTGTTGGCGTTAGTTTGATGATTAATCAAAAACTACCTAATCCGTTGTGCACATGGGTGGGTTCGAATCGTATATCGGTACTTAAGGTGGCTGGAACGAATTTTGTCTCTGTTCAGATTTGCGCGAATCTTTGCATGCGTGTACTTATTAGCAATATCTATTGATAAAAGTGAAAAAAGTTGCATTTTACCGATTAGGTTTTTGGCAATTCAATGCTTTTTTTTACCCGTAGCCTTGTGGCTTATGAAATATTTTTCGAAATAATTCGATTTCAGTCACGCATACATTTTTTATTCCAAACGCGAAATCATGCATTGCATTGTATCATAACTAGGTTAAAATTCTGCTGAAACAGGCTAAAATATTGGCGAAATAGTCAAAAAGCAATTAATAAAGTTAATATTTGAATATAAATTAATTTGTGGTTTTTTATTTTTAATGAAAACAGTATATATAACCATGGTAAACAATATATTATATCTAATATATAAATATCAGAGGTGTTTTTGCTGGAGCATATGGAGCTTTAATTAACCTAGCAGTTTCCCTGTTGAGTATTTTGCAGAATACATACGCCCGCGCCAGTTGCCAGTAAATGGAGAACGCATACGGGAGTTCGATTGCCATTTATTGGCACACATCTGAATCACTACGCCTAGAAACTGAATCATATGTAGTACGTACGCGTAGCCTTTAGAATGCATAGTAGATAGTTGCTATCCATTAATATTATATTATAATGGTTGCCATCAATGTATCTTCGTTGGTCAAAGATTCCATAAATATGTTTACATAATTTACGCCTAAATTTCAATTACCGCACCGAAAACTCAAGTCATACGATGTGCTATAATCAAGAAAAAATGTGATTCTTGCATCACTTCCATTGCACTACATGTGAGGTGAGTTCCACCGCATGAAAAGATACATTTTAATGAAGTGTCATCTAAGTAGTTATTCGACTAACTTAAAAAAATTATAAAAATGTGGACTCAATGACCCACGATTACCCGTCTAGCTATCTTAAATCTGAGCCAAAACATAATTCATATATCGCTGATTAAAAATTGACTTGAATATCGTATCAAAAATCCTTTAGAATTTTCCTTTTAAGTAATTTCTTATGAACATCACATGAAAGTCATTTAAAAATTTTACTTGAGTTAATTTATTCTCTGATTAATGGTAAAACAAAAATATCGTTTTAAGCCTTAAACTGCCCACCATTGAAGAATTATGTTACTATTCTTGCTATTGCCAATCTATGCTTACTCGCACACCAAACTTCTTCTAACAAACAGATAGAAAATTATCCTCGGTTTTCAGAACCGCACCATTATTTCATCTTTTTTTGGCCCATGTGCATAGTACCCCTACTAACATTGCAGTTATGACAACATAAGTAGGAAGAAGAATATTATAAAATAAGAATTTTTTGTATTTTAGGATTTCAGATAGTGTTGAGAGATTATTGAACTATAACAAGGTTTACTGCCACGTTGATCTAATTTAATGCAGTTGAATTGCAATGGACTGGATAAATAGATGTATCGTTCGAAATTATGAATCGAATTACGAAATTGTGGATGGTGAATCATGGTTTTAATAATAAGCAGGGAAGCTGTACACGACCGTCCAATAGTGCTTTTTGATCAAACTGCCTGGAAAATGAACTACCTGGAACAAGGAATGTTATGCAGTTATAAAGAATGAAAATTGGTCGATGGCAAAGCTTTCCTCTCAAAAAATTTCTTTCTTATATCCTTTCTCTCATTACGAAGAGGGTATTGGAGCTTTTTAAGCTTGGAACAACACCCTCACTTATATTATATCATTCTTTTGAAGAGGATTTTTATATGATAGGCTCGTTACTCGAAGGCTCATATCAATGATCCTTATCGGTATCGGAATACTTCACAACGCAATTTAAGATTTGGAGGATGATCTTAATAAGAAAAATTAATAATTCAAGTAAATAATGACTCATTATTGATAATACCTGAATCGTGATATATAATGGAGAATCATGTCAAACCCTGGCTGTACTCAAGCACTAGTCCAGGATGTCCAACAATTTTCTTTCTCCATTGCAATATTTTATTCCCATCCCTTCGTGTTCATCTTTTCATCTTTTCACTTCCAATTTAATTTAATTTCGTCTCTGTGGTCTGAAGTGCTCTGACAGCGAAAGTAAAGAAAGCTCAGGAACCTATTCCATGAGTTTCTAATTAATAATGAAGCGTTATGAATTTAAAAATGATGGGATACTCTGGGCCCCTATCATAAGGATTTTTTTCGATATTTTTTCGAAAGGCTTCGATAAAATGTATTTGTGAAATAGTAAAATATAATGGTAGAGGTGTATCAAGAAGCTGAATTTTCATGGACATAAAAATGTGTGAAAATTTTTAAAAATTTATTTTTCAATATGAATCTTCGTGAGTGATGTGTAATTAAATCCAAAATAAGTACTCTGAGATATCAGTCATCGATCTCAATTTTTTTGTGAATACTCATTTGAGACATTCTGAAATAATCAAGACAATAAGAAAGACTTTCTGCTTGATATTTTTTGAGGTTCAAGACTAAATCTGTCATTTATTTGATGTTACCAAATCCCCTGAGTGCGTTCTTTTTAGTATTTTCTTCTTCGTCCCAACCGCCTCAGATTAAATTTAGCATTTCTTGAGTCAAAAATTATTTCGTAAATCCTGAAGTCCTTCACCCTGACTTAGGCAGGCAATTAATTTACAAATATACGAAAGATCTGAAGCCGACAAAGCCCGGGTCGTGTTTTGTTAATTGAACCTTGTGGAATCTCCAATTTCAGGTATTTCATTTTAAATTAAACAAATGTGTAAGCCATTGTACGTATTGATTTCAAGTCAACATATTCATTAATAATTAGAGTTATGCCTGGAGTGTCGACTAGTTGTTAAATCATTTTCTTATCTCAGATGTAAATGAATATTTTCTAAACATGTTCACCTGGTATGGGATGGGTATCTTTGGAAAGCATAGACGAATCACTCAATCGGTGATGGTATGGTATCCTATGAAATTATCCTCTACCAATTAGTTCATGCAAAACAAGCACCTAATGAGATGAATCTCGCTGAAATAATATGATATAGTTTATCTAGTCCTTACCTTCATAATCATTCCATGTCAGATCATAAGATAATATCATTTTTCAAATTTTAATTTTCTCTATGCATAACATGGTAGATTATAACAATAGTTAATAAAATATATTAATCAGAGGTGATTATTTGGTACCTTATTACCGTAATAATAAAATATGATCGTACTTCATTCTCGCTGTACGTTCCAATACTGGCGGTGCACGGATATTCACTGGATGTTTATCTTCGGGACAATTATAATGGTTATTTGTCCGAGGAATCATCTCTTATTGTTAATAGAAGATCATAAGCCAACGGAATCATGCACAGCTGTGGTCTTGATGGCCGGATATATTCCTTTGACCCTCTAGAAATTCTCCCTAGCATTCCATCAGTCTTCCTTTTACAGCAGTCTTCCTTTTATCATCAACGATCTCCTCTTGTTCTACATTTCTTCCGCCTCCAATATATCCTTCTGCCTTACATATGATTCTACCATACTCCTCATGCTCTTCCTTTTCTTTGTCTCAATTATTTCTCAAATGATATGTTTGTCCTCTTCATCAATCTCCTCTCTCTTAAATTTCTAAACATGTATATCTACTGTAATAATTCATTTGGAGACTATTAGTATCTCTAAATATATTGCCGGTAGTAAAAGCTTCTCATAAAACTGGATTGTTTAGTATATGTTCATCATTATAATGAAATATGGCTAATAACATGCGTGAACCAAGAACTAATACATGTAGTACTCAGTTTTAGAATGAAGTGTTTTCATAATGAAAATTGAAGAAAACTTTGTGATTCCACATAAATATTTTATGTACGACCTTGGTTTCGACGTCGAAACCTAGGTCGTACATTAAATATTTATGTGGAATTACAAAGTTTTCTTTACTTTTCATTATGTTAAGTCGATTCCATGAAGGCACGCCCGAGACAACGAATTATATGAAGTGTTTTCAATTTAAAAATATCATTTACTAATATGCGCAAAATATAGTCTATAAAAGAGGAATAGCAAGCTGATACATTGTTAAAAGTTTTCGTAACGAATAAAAGTCAATCAATTGAGTTTGCGCATGCGAAAGCTCACCCTTTTGTTACATCACACGTAAGCAGTCTTCCATACCTCATCCAAAATTCCTTCGCCTGCTACCTTTATCCATGCTTTATTTCCCTTCATAACATTATCCTATCCCTTTTCTGTTCTCATCCTTTTCTTCACATTAATTGTCTCTCTTTTCATCTCAGCTTGCCTCAATTCCATCAGCTTCTTCTCTTCTCTCTCAGTCAACTAAATATTTCATCTCACCAATCCGCCTTCTTTTCTTTCCTTCTGTGTCCTTCTTAATCCTCTCGGAAAAGGACGCGTTCATGGAGCAGCAATAGGCTTTGAGATTCGCTCTCTGTCTGAAGTTGGTTTCATTAAAACCTACTTTTATTCCCATCAACCATGACTATGAAAAAAAACATGAAAAATTACTCGCGTCATTGTGTTCGTTATATCAGTTGTTTCAATCGGTCGTAATGAATCAAATTTTTAAGTTAGACATGAAAGTGATATCAGTGCTCGATTATTGAGTGAGTGGTACCCTGACGGAACACCGTCAGTAAAAGTTCATGCCAGCATATGCTGGTATGTTCTGATAGTGTTCTGATAGTGTCCTGCTAAGCATATGATGTAAGAACATTCTGAGCATGTACATAGAAAGTTCATCCGAGCTCATCCAATGAGAATATTCTGATTATGTGCGAATAATGTGTTACCATACATACGTTTTGAAGACATTCTAAATTATACTTAGCCACTCAAGAAAAGTATAAGTATTGATTTTAAATATCCATGTCATATCGTCGCTTTTACTTATTATTTATATAATTTCTCTGTGAAGGACACTTAGGGGGCTGATATCTAATTATGAGCTCACTACTCAGTAATGTAACGATGCGACTCAGTGTCTTTCTGTTAATAATGAAATACACGGGTGCAACAAGTTATTCAAATCTTGCTTGAGAACAATGAAACAAGCTATGTCAGTTGTCAACATGAAGTTGAGAAAGTTATTAATTAAAGAGTTGAGTGGAAGATAATACCTAACCAGCCTAACAAGATGGTTCTGTAAAGTTTTTCCCTTTGATTCGAATAAATACGCATACCGCCTATTGTTTTTAGCTTGCTTTTCTCGTAATTACTACTGGATATGTAATGGACACGATTGTGATGATTTCCACAAGTTATTTTCCTTGCATAGGGGAACCATGCCTCCACTTGACCCATTCGTGAAGAAAACATTTAGGTTTACCATTTTCATTCTTGCCTTTGCTGTTAATATTTCACTACATTACTCTGGGTTTATTTTATTTCGCACGAAGGCTTCAAAGCCAGTATGGAAAGATATTTAGCCAAAATTAGCCCTAATTTCAAAAGTGCCCGAGTTAAATCATGTAGTCCAAATAATCAAAAATTGGTTTGGTCGTTAAATGTGGTGAAGGGTAGAATTTAATAAAATCAATTTACACGACGTAAAGTGCAGTGGGTGTAAATGTATGTTATCGTTTAAAAAAATCCTCAAGGAGATATACTACATGAAACAAATTTGGAAGATGTGTGAACGTATGCGGGCTGAAAAAAGGCACCATCTGAATTATGTGCTCATTTTTCCTTGGCCGTTGAAAAATATCACACCTTGTTCATCATTTTTACCGGAATGAATATCCCATTTGCTTCATCATGTGGCAGTTAAGATGTTCCGCATTTATTTTATCGATGTTAAGCACTTTTAACAACACGTCCTCGGCGACCACATGTAACATTGCTCTTCTCGCTTTGCTTGCGTTTGTCTATTGTTCCACTTCTCTCGCACCAATGTAGATACTCATTCTTTTGTATCCTTCATTAATTCCCTTATATTGCAAAAAGCTGTTTCATATAAAATTTTCCTCCATTTTCAATAATAATATAATACACGCTTTATAATTGTGTTATGAAAGTGACTCCCAGAATACCTTTCTCCTGATATTTATTTAAATTACTCACATCATTTCCATGATGACACATCAGCAATCATTGTGCGGAAAATCACGAATATTCCGTAAACAAATAAACAGACTTTTCTTAAGAGACATTGTGCATGATTAAGGGGCACCAATTTTCACAAAACGTCACGAATGTTTGCTATTTTGTAAAGTGAGACCTTGACTCATTGGAACTAATGTGCATAGTGGAACGCAATTATTCCATACAAGTCGAAATTCACCATCGTAGTTCACCGATGGAATATTACAACTGGCTTAATAACTCAAACCTCACGCACATATTCTCTGAAAATTTATCACCTTTTCATCCGCCGGCCGAAAAAAATTGATTTTCAGTTTACCACAAAGCACAATCAGTTACGACATCATTGAGTGGAACAATTAAGTATAAATTCGGCAATGTGAATCACTAATGGATATTTAAATATTGTTAATGGGCCCAAGGATATTGGATGGTCAGGAGGGACCGATAATAAAGTGACTAAAAGGGGTGGGAGATAGGGATAAGAGGCTAAGGAACTCAACATAATTGACGGCAGTTGTGTGAAATTCACAGTGAAAAAATCATTCGCCTGGACTGGGATTCGAACCCAGACCCCTCGATTTCACGCCGAGTGCTCTAACCAGTTAAGCTACCCAATCGTCATCTCTCACTGTGAATTTCATGGAGGCTTTAAGGTTTGAGTAGGCAAAGGCCTACCACGATGGAAACACCGGTTCCCGATCAGTCACCGAAGTTAAGCATCGTAGGGCTCGGCTCGAGTTCGGAGGGGTGATCCTCCAATGATTCGTCCGAGTGCTGTTGCCCCTGTCTGCACGTGGCAGACAGTAAGTGCAAAATGACCTTAGCCGTCGAAGCACGTTAAACAAAAAATACTACTAAGGATTGAGTTTTCCTCACAGGTACCGTACATACAATGCCATGGAGTACCCGTGTGAGGTTTTCAGTGGAAATATTGTGGAAATGCATCATGTGATCCATGTGTCTCAGTAGTAATTTTCCACATATTGATTCAACAAACTCGACGCGTTTAGTCCTTTTCACTTCATTCTCAGGTAGAGACCAAATTTTTTCTAAAAAAAGTTCAGATTTTCATAGTCCAGTGTTGAAATGAGGTCGCTCATCGGTTCTCGGGAGGGTGGGGGGAGGGGTGGGAACACATGCTCTTTGCCGTGGTCATTCATTCATTCATCACAGTAATCTAACGGTTAGAGGTAGGTTATGATGAAAGTCAGAGAATATCCAACGAACTCTTACACGTGCCGTGCCCTTTCTACCTCTAGTATTTCTTTCTTCATCTCAGCATAAGTCCTACCCTTCTTCATCCCGTCCATAAAACCGATTCTCTTTCTACCCCTTCCCCGCTTACCCAACATCCTACCCTCTATCACGGCCTTCAGCAAACCACCATCCCTCATTACCCCTTCCAGCCAACTACCCTGTCTTCCCTTAATCTCATCTATGAGTTTCCTCTCCTCGCCCACCTTGTCAAGCACTTCCTCATTTGTCTTCCTTTCCGTCCAACGAACCTTCTCCATCCTCCTCCACACCCACATCTCGAAAGCCTTCAGCCTATTTTCGTCTTCCTTTCTCAAGGACCACGTTTCTGCCCCATACAACGCCGTGGTCGTCGAAGGTACAAACAAATGAATGGGGAGGAGTGGTTCGGGTAAAGCCAATGGCATAGGTGGTACCGGTGAGGGAAACGGTTTGGGAATTGGATGGAGAAGGATGTGTAGAAAAGTAAAACACATGGTATTTACGATGAAACAGAGAGTGAAAACATTCGTGTGGAGCGTGGCACTCTATGGATCGGAAACATGGGCCATTGTAAAGGAAGACCAGAAATGACTAGGAACATTCAAAACCTGTTGTTGGAGTAGGATGCTGAAGATAGAATGGATGGATTAAATAATAAATGAAGAAGTATTCAGAAGAGTTGAAGAGGAAAGGACCATATGCAATACTATACAGAAAAGTAGAGATAGATAGATTGGACACACCCTGGGGTGCATTGGGTTTGTGGGAAGGAAAAATAAAGGGAAAAGTCCCCACACGAAGGCTAAGGGATAAATATATAGACAAGATATACATAATAACTAAGAGGGAGAAAGGGAATTAGCATTAGATTGGGAAGAATGGAGGGCTCCAGTCAACCATTCTTAGGATTGAACGACAAATGATGATGATGAGTATGGTTATTTAATAGTCAACATTTGCATTTGTGTTCCTGTGTAGCTATATTTCTAACTCCTCGAGAATGTACAATCTCTTTCCTTTTCCTTCTACGTGCAGAAGCTCACTGTCCCCGGGAAAGGATAAAAGAAAGGTAGGTAAAGGTGACGGTTGAGTAAGGCTTGAGAAATAGGGACCGTGGATAGGTATAGAGATAGAAGATAGGGAAATGCTAGAGACCATGGAAAGTGGGTCAGAGCAGTAAATACTGAACTTTACGCACCGATTAACTTCCCAAATTCCCCGCGATCCCCCGCAAGCTCTTGCACTAAACTTGCCAGTGTAAACCCACATATAATGTATAATAGTGGACCTACGCTGGCATGTTACATTCGCAAGTTTTTTCTACAAAATCTTGCGGGGAATTGTTCTCTGACGAAAAATATTTCACATGATAGTGCGGAGCCAGATTGGTTGCTGCTTACACTGGCAACAATACGCTTCTGCAAACGACTTGCCGAAACTTTTTTAAGTTCTGCAAGCGGGCCTTTAGAGCCGTTTACACGTGAAATTTACGTCGAAAGTCGCTTGCTACAAATAACTTGGGCAAAAAATAACCAGTGCAAACCCCCCTTAAGAGTATAAGATAAGATTTGACTGCCAACAACCATCTGGGTCTCTTACTGTTTGATTACCACTGTGTACCTCCTCAAGTTGCTGTTACACCCTCTCCTCTTTAAGCCAGTTCTCCCCCTTCCCTTAATCCCTCACTAAGACCCTTCCCATGCACCCAACAATACTTTCTCGTCCTCCCGCGTGCCCCACAACAATGCATGTAACGCACGAAAGGACACGCAACGGAGTATTTCTCAGGAACCCCGCTTTAACTTCCATTTCGACGATTTCCTTTTCTTTCCTTTCCCGCTCGCTACACATCCTTTTATATTTTTTCCCCGATATTCATTTTCTCGCACAGTTTGAGCTAATGGCTTTGTTTCCTCGGGCAAGGGTGGGAAAAACATCCCCAGTCGCCTTGCCTTCCCAGATATCCCTCTCTTGCGCCACTGCCCGCCTTCTGCAACCGCCGATCGATCTCCGAGCGAAAAAAGAAATGTTCCCCAGCCGTCCCAATATGTTTCTGTGAGTCCTCAAAGCGGTCCGTCGGTGTTCACTTGATTTTACGGTCACCGAAGTTGTGGATTAGAAGTGGGAGAAAAAATTTAAAATTTTTCGGAACTAACCAACACAACAACTTTTGGTCCCTCCCTGAAAATCATATTACCATATCATTTTCCCAATGATTAGGACGAGGGAAGGAAATGGGCATAGTAACAAAGACGTTAGAAGGAGAATTGCGCCAACGAAAGTAGCGTTCAGCAACAAGAGGGTGCTGATGACGGAGATCTTGGGTAAGGTTGTAAAGAATAGGCTGGGAAAGAGTTTTATTTGGAGTTTAGCCTTGTATTAGGCATTAACGTGCAATATAAGAAAATATGACTATAATAGACTGCAAACGTTTGAGGTGTGGGTGTGGAGGAGGAAGGAAAATGTTCGGTGGGCGGAAAGAGTTCAAAATAATATTCTCCGTGTCGTACTGAAAATCACCTGATCTGAATTTTTATAGTAATCAAAGCCTAACGCATAGCCTTCAAGTCTCCCAACCTAGTCCTTCCATCAGCTTTTTTACACACTTGCTACACACACGGCTTTCCTTATTATTTTAATTACTATGTTAATGTAATCTTTCTGTGCTGGGTCCGAAACGCTCGCGGTGTATTCGAGATTTGGCTTTACTAGAGCAAAGCTGCATCTCTCTTTCCCTTTGTCGGCGGAAAACCTTCCTACTATTCGCTTGATAAATCCTAGTTAACTTAATGCAGCGCCGAAAATGTGAGTTGGTGAATGGAGAATGTCCTTTGAGACAATCATATGCTGAAGGCTAAACTCTAGCGCACCCGTGCGCGTTAGGTCCGATCGTCAGGAGGTCGATATCGAAATTCGATTTTCGACATACGGGAAAATGTAGCCCGTCCTACCAGATGAACAACGGTAGAAAAAATTTTTTCGGACAATATCTAGGGATGCCGCCGGGGCCGTTTATACTGAGAGTAGGCAACCCGTAACACCCGCTCTGATTTGCCCCCTTTTAAGCCATTTCAGAGACTCTGGTGCGGTTTCTTCGGATCGTTATCACTGATATGGCTCGGCTAGATGCTGAGGTAGGCCCAACAGGTCAGTGGGTCACGTGGTATGCCATCAGTGCTGTAGAAAAGGTAAGAAATTAGTCAATTTCTTCAAAAATGCTTTGTAAGTGACGTAAAATCGGAATTACTTGGGTATGTGGGACAGTTACTTCGTCTAATTAGTTCCCCCCTCCTCCCTCACCATCCATCTTCCCCCCCCCCATGCTCGTTGAAGACAGCTTCGTTTTCGGCAGCAGCTGGGCTGGATGCTAGAATTGTTTGTTATCTCAAAATGGCTTGCGGCTCTTAGCCCACTCTTAAGGTGTTGTTGCACCTAGAGAGATCCGAAGGGCTCACCACGAGGAGGGAGCATAATCCTTTTTAGATTGAAATTCCTGCATCTCTTTCCTGGAGACGATTTTCTGCCGGATGTTTCCTTCTCTGTCATGTGGCGTGCAAGCCGTAACCGCTGCCTCAGTTACCATTTTGACATGCCGCTCAACTGCTTGGGTGTGGCAGGGAAAGGCAGGTACGTCCATCTTAGGAGGTCTGCCTTCGGCCACCAGCATGACCTGCAGCTCCTCCGAGGACATATCATTTAGCATGGGTGGGGGAGTGACTCGAATTTTCTCCCAGTTCACAAGTTCAGTGTAGTCCTCCGCCTGGAAGATGTAAGGGGGAATGTTGAAATTTCTAATTTTATCCTTCTTCTCATATTTCTCGGGGGAGCCACGAAGATGGTCTTGAAGGAGACGGTGGCCTCCACTCGTCGTCGGCGTCTACATCCGCTGGCTCCTCCTTCACAATCGCCTTGGTGCACAGTGCTTCGAGATTTTTACCTATCATTTTGACAAAGCTTGTTGCAACGGATTTTTCCTCTGGTTGCACTTTCTCAGCTGTCTTCCTCTCCTCGCGCTCGTGCTCCTTCTGTAGGTCCTTCGTAGCAGACACGTCATCACCACCGATGAACATTCTCATCTCCGTTCTCTGGTCAATAATGAAGGGGATTTCACGTTCCGCGATGGTCTCCTGTGGTTTTCGCATATTTAGGCAGTTGCGGGAGGCACTTGCATTGGGCCACATCGAACAGTATTCGTGCTTTTGTCTTGAAATCTTCTATCTTCGCCTGGGCCACCGTACTTTTCTTCTTGGTGCTCTTCATGAGTTGGCGATACTTTTCATGGTAGCGAAGAACAGCCTTCAAAATACCACGATTAGATATCGAGGGCACGGAGTCAAGTCGCCAAATATCTTCCACCTCGTTTGCAACCTGCTGAGCCACGTCCGTGGCAGGAGGGTCAAAGCCGTGACGCTGTTCCCTTTGTAAGTTCTGCACGAAGAATAAACATTTCATCACATCTTCATAGGTTGGCAGGTAAAACTGTCGGTGCTCCAAAGATGCACTCGACCTGTTTCTCGTCTTCATTGCACTTTTTCAAAAACCACAATGATAAACTTCTCGAACACAAACAAATCGCTAAACGAGAACAAACGCCTACTCTGCTAGTTATTTCCGCCCGTGCCCACCGCTGCGACCGAAGAGCTCTTCAGTCGCTTCGGCACTTCCCTTACCCTCACCTCCTCCCCCCTTCCGCCCCCTCCCTGCCAACTGTGTCGGTCGGGTGGCAGACTGTCGCTCAGTCACCGACCGACAGGCCTCGAGTCAACATCAATGAGACTACATCGTCACCAGACTCCTAACAACGAGTTTCTGCAAACCATTTCGAGATAACAAACAATTTTAGCATCCAGCCCAGCTGCTGCCGAAAAACGAAGCTTTCTTCAACGAGCATGAGGGGGGGAAGAGGGATGATGAGAGAGGAGGGGAAAGTAATTGGACGAAGTAACTGTCCCACATACCCAAATAATTACGATTTTACGTCACTTACAACGCATTTTTGAAGAAATTGACTAATTTCTTACCTTTTCTACAGCACTGATGGCGTATCACGTGACCCGCTGACCTGTTGGGCCTACCTCAGCATCTAGCCGAGCCATATCAGTCATAACGACCCGAAGAAACCGCACCAGAGTCTCTGAAATGGCTTAAAAGAGGGCAAATCAGAGCAGGTGTTACGGGTTGCCTACTCTCAGTATAAACGGCCCCGGCGGCACCCCTAGATATTGTCCGAAAAAAAAATTTTTTCTTCCGTTGTTCATCTGGTAGGACGGGCTACATTTTCCCGTATGTCGAAAATCGAATTTCGATATCGACCTCCTGACGATCGGACCTAGTGCGCGTGACTGCGTACCACATTTTTTGTTTAATGCAATGATTGGAAATTTCTAGCATAAAGTGTTGAGTAAGCGGAAAGGATTTGAAAACAGGGAGCAAAGAAGATAGAGAGATGAAGATTAGTGGAAATAGGAGAACATGATGAAATAAATAGTGGAGGCAATGATTGCAGGTCTGTGAAGAACAACTTTCGAAAGGTTTTGTTCAGATTAAATATTGATATACTACGCCTTATATGTATATCAATAGAATATTTTGGGTGAATTGCTTTGAACTAGGGATGGGCAAAAATACTGGTATTCGGCAGTATCAATACTATTTTTGTTATTCGGCAGTACCGACCAGTATTTAAAATCGGTACTACCGACGGTACCAGTACTAAAACCACCGATATATAGCAATTACCTGTTATTTCTTTGCACATTGCGTGATTCTTACTGGACAACGTAAATGTTTTTAATTCAATTTTTATTTCGTTTTTTTTTAATTTTCGACATTGCCATCAGTGAAAATTCAAATAGAATAATTCAGCAATCACATTTCAATTATGTAGTACGCCGGGTTCAAAAGTATTGCAAAAAACGGAGCAGCGCCACTGTCGCTTCTCAAGGAAATTGAGCTTCATTTACTGCGCTTGTTGATCTTGGATACGCACCGCTAACAAACCACGTGTTTGTAAATACGTATTCAAAGGTAAGAGCAAGGGTAAAAGTTGAGAAGTAAATACAACACGAATTGCAAGTCACCACCCAAATTAAGTCCTAAACGTCCTAAAGCACAAGTCCTAGAAGTCCCTTAATCATAAGTGCTTCACTTCAACTTGTAATCAAATCTATTTTCAAATTTTCTCGTAATATGTCTGTCATATTTACGTAACCGTGAAGTTGAGGTATGTTTGTAATCATTATTGATGTAATCATTCATCATTGTTTGAGTAATCTACCGGTTAGAGGTAGGTTATGATGAAAGTCAGAGAATATCCAACGGACTCTTACACGTGCCGTGCCCTATCTACCTCTAGTATTTCTTTCTTCATCTAAGCATAAGCCCTACCTTTCTTCATCCCGTCCATAAAACCTAATCTCTTTCTTACCCTTCCCCGCTTACCCAACATCCTTCCCTCGATCACGGCCTTCAGCAAACAATCGCCCCTCATTACCGCTTCCAGCCACCTACCCTGCCTTCCCTTAATCTCATCCATAAGTTTCCTCTCTTCGCCCACCATGTCAAGCACTTCCTCATTTGTCTTCCTTTCCGTCCAACGCACCTTCTCCATCCTCCTCCACACCCACATATTGAAAGCCTTCAGACTACTATTGATGTAGTAGGTAAGTATAAATTTTTGACGCATACAGGACACCAGAAAATCGATGATTTTGAACCTAATAAAATACAAATATTTATTCCTATAATTTAAACGTTAGTGCGACCGCAAGGGTTGGTCACTATAACAGTTGATTTGACCTGAACACAACATTAAAACAATACCGATCGTTCTTCATGTGATTTTAAATCATTTCAACAAAAGGCGACGAGCGCAAGCATACAGCGTAAAATAAAATGTATTCACTGATTAGCCGATGAATACTCCCGATGAATGTTCGTTAAAAATGCCGATGGATGAAACTTTCTGTGTATCTTCTTTGACTAATATTATTATTTGCAGTAATACTGGAAAATTTGGGTGAAAAATTTGTTAATTTGTAATTAATTAAAATATTTCATTTGTCACATTAATACCGGTATACCGGTTTTTTTCGTCGGTACTACCAGGCGAGTAGTATTATTGCCTTTTAATTCTCGTCACAAAAATACCGGTACTTTTTTTAGTACCACCCATCCTTAGTTCGAAAGACCTAGCATAAAAATGTAATCTGAATAATGTAATTACTAGTCTAACAAATTCCAATCACTCTGTTCACGGCACTTTCAGCCATCAGTGATGTGAAAATATGGCCAAAGCCAACGAATTTGTTTGTCCCTAAAGCTGTCCGGTGCTAATTTGGTTTAAGGACGTCGACATTACGAATCGTAAGATACGGGAAATGGATAATTTAACGAACTGCGGAAACAGTCATGACTGCATAAATCCCATTTCACTCTGAACGTAAGAACGTGAGGGGATTGGATTGATTTGTGGCTATATCGACTTCTCATCCCGTTGGCCTTGGTTTGAACCCCGTCTGTGGCGTAGATTTTTCATTGGGTGTTCATTGCCTCTTACGGTGCCACGTGCGGTTTTTTCCTTGAGCTGTAATTCGTCTCTGAAGTGGGAAACACTAGAACCAGCAGAGGGGTCATTTTGACCTTGCAACTGTCTTGCCGCTTGCCGCTCTTGAGATTTTTTTGCAAATAGGGCCATCATATGTAAATGACTCTTAAGCTTTTTTTTTAAGACAAGTGACGGTCAGGGTGTCCCAGGGATAGCGTGTTTGTCTCTCAATTTGAGGGTCATAGGTTCAAGATTTTGTAGCAACGGCAGAGGACCAGAGACAGCAATTAATTTCCTGATTTTAGAATTGTATATTAATGCAGACAATCATTATATTTTTCGGGAACGAGACAACTAGAATTTTTACACCCAACCTGGCTCCATTGTTGAGAGGCAGGAGTTATTAGTAGATGGCACCGATGGCTCAGATCAAAATGATTGGTCCGGCATTTGAATTTCTTTCATTATTTACTATCTTAAAATGCTCTGAACGGTTTCAAATGAACCTACTAGAAACTTTTTATGGAGATTCAAAGGAATGTTTTAAAGCGGGGAGCTTTCCATTCATAATGTTAAAGTTCACGCAGATGGGAACATATCTGCGCACTTCAGCGCATACGAACGACGATGATTGGAACAATGTGTGCATGCGAAGGGTTCGGAAACCTGTCGGTATGTAGGTGCACAACTGTCATCGCCAAGTTTTTATTGTGTTGCAGTCCAATTATTTTTTAAAATGACTATAAAAACGTAAGCTTTTTACCTCTGAGAAAGTAAAAACTTTAAATTATCCACGTTTAACGCCTTGAGGGAAAATCAGCACGAAAGCAACAATCGCGGTTACTTTGTTTTATTTGTATTTGCGCATATCAACTATGCACCCGATCTATTTTGAAGTGCGATGCCTAGTGCGCAGGCTCAAGTCTGCTCAGTGGGCTGGTAGCCAGTCAGTAGATATCATTATGGAGGTTTGTCATATTGACGGTCATAAAAAAATATATTACAAAATCATTCAAGCAATATACTTAAAAATGAAAGATTTTTATCGCAAAGTGTTAAAAGCCTTTATCATCTTTTACTGAATATCAGTGCTATCATTTATTTAAAATCAGCTCATAAATATCAATCGTGGATGCGATAATCAAAATTCTTTTGTTGTCTAGCGTACATCAACTCAGCTCCCGTTCTGTTTTTGAGTGCGCTGCTTAGTGCACGAGGGCTTAAACAAATGGAAAGCAAGTGCCCTGTTTTGTTCAGAAGTGATTAGCGCACTGGAGGAAATGGAAAGCTCTCAGTGCATGCCACTCGGATACATATATCTTGAACGTCATATAAATTACTTCCCCTCTTCTCCTTTTGCTGTATCTTGCGTATCCATGCCTCCCACTTTCCATTGAAGTTGTAGAAGTAAGCGTAGATTGGAATACATTAGCGGATTTCAGTGCACTCGAACGACAGTGAATGGAACGATATGCGCTGTCGAAACGTTCGGTAATCTCCCAGTAGGTAGAACTTTGTGGGAAGGTACGCAATAATCAGAGGCAAATTTCTCATGAAAATTTAAAATATTTGCACAAACTAAACGCTCCAAGTGTATGCAAGTACAAAGTAATTAAAAACTTTAAATTATGTTAAATTTTCCACGATAGAAAATTTACTAACGACCCGGGTTTCAATGTCCACGCATCTTCAGGTGTTGTATTGACATTGAAACAGGTGTTTATACATCTCCTGAAGATGATGTATGAACACTGAAACCCGGATTGTTAGTAAATGTTATATTGTGGAAAATTTCATGTTTTCTAATTTCATCATGTATGAATTCCACACAATTTTGCAAGAATATTCTGATTTCAAAATTTAAATTATCCATGCTTGACGTCTCTAATGAAAATCAACACAAGAACAACATTCAGGGTTGCGTTTATCGATGTTCTTTTCTTCTCGAACCCTATCAATGCGCACATCAGTAATGTTTATTATCCGTTTTGAAGTGTGCTCTGCCTATAGTGCAGGGTCTTAAGAAGGTTCTTACGCAAACGTGAGTCAAAACAAACACTAAGTACTTACCAACTTTTTGTTCATTTGATTAAAAAACCCACTTCCGTTGATGATATGAGTTATCTGTTGTTAGCCAAAATGAAGATACAAAATATGCAGATTTTTCCATGAATATATTTTTCATGAATACTTTTTTCCAGACATATGAGCCGACTGGAGCGCCATTTTGGTAGAATTGCTCCATGCTGACTTCATTTATCGCATAAAATAGCTAATAACTCAAAACATTTGGTGGTATTATTGATCTCTTTTATATTTCGCCAAAATCCCGGGAGTTTTCGCTTCTTATTTAAACAGTTTTCTGTGATATAGCATTTATATTAGATAGAGAAAGACTACTTTTCCCCATATTTCTTCCAATGTCGGTTTGAACACCATGTAATTTCCATTTCAATTTGATAGAAAAATAGTGTGTACATTTAACATCTTGTAAATCAGATAGAGTACAAGGTTTTCTGCAAGTAACCAGAATATGAATGAAATTATATTTCAGTCACTGTACGGAGGAACTACCGTAAGCAAGTGGAAATCAAGTGCGCTGCTTTGTTGCGAAGTGAGCTGCAAATAGAAATCTCCCGATGACTCGGCGAGTAGACGAAAGAGTGCGCGGAAAAATCCGTCGGAAACCGAGGAGCTCAGTAACAGTTCTCCGCGGTGGACACACTCTCGAAAGACCCTCTCTCCTCCTGCTTTCCCTCCCATTTCGGGGCCGAACAAAAGAAGCGTGGGGGAAGAAACCCGATCCGTTCCCAAATAAAAAACACTGTCGTGAGAGAGAGAGAAAGGAAAACAGTAGAAAGGGAAGAAGTGTGATGGGGGAGGGGGGGGTGGAGAAGAAGCAATAATGGAGTAGTGAAGTGAAGTGGATGGAGAGATGGACGTGTGTGTGTGTGAGAGAGGGAGAGAGAAAAGTGGAGACGTTGGGAAAGAGCGCTCCCTCGAAGAAAATAGAGGGGAGGCGAAACAACGACGCATCGGAGAGCGAGAGATTGAGAGATTTTTTGCAAGGGGGTCCACGAGAGTGTCGTGCGTATCTTACACACTTGTTGACGTTTCCCAAGAAGATTCCCCCTTCTCTCTGATCATCTCTCTATGTAGGAGGTACATACATTCGTGAATGCATGTAATCGGAGGAAACGTGAAATTGAGTATTTTTTCGTATGTTTTTTTTTAGATATATCCTCCCATATTTCTCCCTCCTTGAATATAACATCCACCCGTACCTACCATGCGCAAGAGTAGCATTCTCCACTCATGAAAACTCCGTCTCTTTCGCAGCGATCTCCTTTTTACAGGTTCCCTTAATTGCTACTACCCCCGTGTATATGCTGTGGATGGTGTTAACATAAGGGCGACAGATGAAGTGAAGTATCTAGGAGTTACGATTACCTCGAACCTATCGTGGGGAATACATATAAGAAATATTTGTGGCAGAGTTCTGAAGAAGCTAGGATTCGTCGAGCGTATTGTGGGAAGATTTTCAGATGAAAAAGTAAAAGAGAGGTGCTATTTCGCACTCGTCCGGCCAAACCTTCAATATGCAGCGAGCATATGGGATCCGTTGCAGAAAGACTTAATTCGGGAACTTACTAAAATACAAAGGAAAGCTGCGCGATTCGTCAAAAACTGCTACCGGCGTACAGACAGCGTTACGCAGATGTTAAACGAATTAGGTTGGGAGCCGCTAGAGACTCGGAGGCTGCGCGCTAGGCTTAGATTACTTGAGCAATTAAGAATAGATATCTTTAAGAACGGCAAGGAGAACATCATATTAGAACCCCACTATATTTCCAGGTCTGACAGAAACGATAAATTAAGAGAGATATTTTGCCGAACGGATAGGTATGGGAATTCGTTTTTCCCAATTTTCCAATAAGGGTCTTTAATAAATGCTATGCGTAATTTCATTAGAACGTTTCCTTTTTATATTTAAACGGCTGGTTTCCTAACACCCCCCGCCACACGCCTATTGAGGTGGCTTGCGGGGTAGTATGTAGATGTAGATGAATTGTTCAACACCATATCCTCCACCCAACTTACGATTGTCGTATCCCTGCCCTTCCGTAATTACTCCAGACAACTCGGAAAAACAGTTACCTCCTAACCCATCCTTTTCCATCTTGCTATATTTTGTATATATTGTGAGTACTGTTGCTATATATTGAGTATTGCTATATATTATATTCTATTTCTTGTTAATTCTCTAAATAAATATTCTCTTAAAGGGCCAACAGTGGTTGTTGTTGAATATTTGTAAATAAATCAAATCAATTGTTGTCGTCACTCATCGCTCAAATTGCTAAAACTATATCAACCGTTGATAACCCAATGACAAAAAAGAAGTAACATTCCACTGTCATAAAAACACCGGAACGAAATCCCGAAACAGTATACGAGAGTGTCGAACGGAGCGATTAAACATTAAAAATTTTTAATGAGTGTACGTCCCACATAGGCTCTACTTTATGGATCAGTTTTAATGTTGCAGGCTTCACTTCGTTGAAGGTATGAACGTTCGTAGTCATAATTAAGTAAAATACAGGTACACAGTATGTTTGTTAATTTTCCTTTTATTGCTGTCGTGTAGACGGGGGGAGCAGGATGAAATTTAAATGCTAGGGGAAGGTTGAGAAACTCAGGAGCCAGTGGAAACGTGGATCAATGGCTGGTGAGGCGGGAAAGGTTGTTGTTTTTCAAAGTAATTTTGCCTAAAAGGAGTGGGGACGGGTTTGGGAATAATTTTTCGTTGCATAGGTTTCTAGAGTGACTGATAATTTCGATTTGCTTGAGAGCGTCCATTTTAAGCCATTAAGAGCCCTTGGGAAGGAGATATAAAATTGCGAGGGCAAATCGCTCACATGATTCTTCTCATGAAGGTATTTGGCGAAATGTGAGGTGGAATCCTTATGTTTAACTTCTGGCGCGTTTTTTGACGCATGTGATAAAATTTCTTCCATTTCGACCGATGTATGTCTTATTGAAGCTAATAAATATTTTAAAAAAGTACTTAGCATTTTATCAAATTTAAGCGAATCTAATTTATGGAATTTATTCACTAATTAATGATGAATATATCACTTTGCAATACCACAATGATGTATTTTAGTAACGACTTGTAGGTTTGGTTGTAATATAATGGTCTACTTTGTTCATTTTGGTTTCCGTTATTTATATTTTAGTGTGTAGTGTGATTAGAACATTTATTATTTTTTATCTTTTGTTAGTATGCATTTTTATTAATATTATGGCACTGATAATGTTCCGCATTTGTTAAATGACTGAATACTCCTTGGTGAAGCACCAATCGAGTAGAAATATGGAGTTGTATAAAAGTTCTTACATGCAGTGCATGGGTTAAGATAGTGCACAAGTACGAAGTTTATTCACCAATATAAATAATAAAAAGGTTTGGTAATAAGAAAATAAGTCCGTGTGGTTCTTTTTGGTTTCAGCTGCGTTTGTTTTGGTTTGTAGTTTGCTTAAGATATTTTCTAGTCTTTTCTCTTTTGTTGGTATGCCTTTGGGATAATTATTACGGTATTGATAATGAGCCACATTTGTTTACAAAATAAATACTCTGTGGTGTTGAGTCAAAGCAATAATGGAGTAGTGGAGTGAAGTGGATGAGAGGGACTTAAAGGAAAGAAGTAGATACGTACAGAAGAGTAGTCCCTTGAAGAAACAATGACGCATCGAAGAGCGGGAGATTGAGAGGTTTCAGGGGTCTGAAAAGGGTGTCCTGCGTATCGTACACAATTGATGAAACTTCCTGAGAAACTTTCCTTTCTTTTCAAACCTTTTCTAGGAAGAGTCGTCATAAAATGAAGTGTGGCATGAATAGAAACTTGAAAATGATGTGGGTTTTAATGGGAATCTGGAAGATACGTACGAAATATAATGTATTTCCCCATTTTTTGCTGTTTTTGTGACAAACTGATTCAAAAAGCGATTTTATTACATCTCTTCAGGGTATTTATTTAAACGTCCCTCATACTTTGTCTGAGGTCTTCCATTCTTGTTCTTTATCGTGAGTTCTTTTCATTCATTTCTCCTTTCAGTGATTGTTAAGAGATTTTTTACCTCGGGGAATGTCCAACAAGTTTGTCTCTTCAACTTCGGAGAGTTTTCATCAAACATCATTTCTTATTGAACCTTTGAATGACTTCTTCATTGGAGATTTTCTTCGTACATTAGACCGTCATCAGTCTTCGGTAACACCGAATTTCCATTGCTCTCATTCTTTTTTTCTCTGATTCAGATGTCTTCCAAGAGGGTCTTTGAAAGCAAAAAGGGATTCGTACGGATTACAGGAGATGAGGAAAGAAGTAGTAAGGCGAAAGCCGTCACTCATTAAATACGCTCTTGAATTTGACTGGTCTTTAGCTATTCCACGGCTCTCCCAAAGCTCCTCAACTTATGAGTACTTGATGACGAGGTGGTGAGTCGACTCCATTACATATCAAAATTAATGACGAACTTGAGTGGCATTATGGTGTCAATTTTTCAGAGTTGAATAGCTTCAAATAAAGTATCCGACCTATGATAAAATCTGACATATCATTGTAAATGGAAGGAGATATGAAAGAATGCTTGATTTTTCCTGGTACTTACTTTGTGGAAAAAGTAAAAAAAGCATGGATTGAATGAAAATAATCTTTCTTAGTCTGAGGAAATGTTGGAAAATTTGTTACAAAATCACCCAGGTTTAATCTTTAATAAATGATAGAATGGCAATAAGAAGAGTTTTTGAAGTGTGAACGGTAAAGAATATATAATGGGGTCATAATGTAGAACAGTTTTCCTCATAAAATTTATGAAATCACCACCAAGGTGATGCAATATGGTGCATCTCCGTGAAAAAAAAGAAAAAATATGAGAATCTCTAGTGAAACTCCCACGGGAAACGATGGAATGTACCTGTAACGCTGCATAAATCTCCTGTTGGGGTTTCAATTGATCCATGTATCTTCTGTATATGCATTCAAATTATTATTTTTTATCCCAAAACTGCTAATCTACATAATTATCCTAATCTCAAAATCTATCTTATATTTGTGCAAAAATATAGAAAATCAGTATTCACAGTCGTATAGCCGCTTAAAACCTCTTTTTGTTGAACTGTGATGTTAGGAAAGGTAACTTAGAGAAATTTTGCCACAGTAGAAGAAAACATTTTGAAATAATTAACTTGTTATATTTGTAAATAACTGCTTGTGATATTCTTACGTCATAATCATCAAGGTCTATAACCCTGGTGATGATCAGGAAAAATATGGGGTTCAATGTTTTCTTCTGCAAGTGGTCCTACAAGTTTTCTACAAGTGTTATCTCTTTTTAGCATTGGTGGAACAAAACAATTCCGTGAATTACTCTCTCGTTGTTGAGCATTCACCACAATAAAGCATAGCTTACTCACTCGCTCTCAATTTATCTGTGTATCTATTAATCTTCATTTTGAAAGTTAAGTGAAACAAGGTAGTGATGAATAATGTGGTGAAAGGTAAAAAATTATTTAGATAGCTAGAAAAGGGGAAAGGATGATGGTTTTTCGAGCCGAGTTTGGGCCATTCGAAAAATCGTATTTATTTTTATTTTTGAATTACCCTCCAAATTCCTTCCCTTTTTCCTTCGGCGCTCATGGGAAATTGAATTTTAGGTTTGGTTTGTGACGACACTAGTCACCTTTATTTGGCTTCTTTTGTACTGTATTCAGTTTAGTCATGCCGGAGGGCACTCGCATTGGAACTCGGTAGAAGAGTACATGAACGAGGTCCCCCGGCCCGAGGGAGGAGCCGAGAAGACTTCGATGTCGGTGAGAGAGCGCTATTCCTCCCTGTGTCTTCCTTCCCACCTCCTCATCCTACGTCCAATATTTCGTCATTTTCTTCTCTTCGTTTCACATCGGACCCATTCCAACTTGTGTTCTTCGGATGGTAGTCCCGTGAGCGAACATTTATGGTGCAATTCAACTAGAAGGACGGAGCAAATCTCTGTCCTTGAGTTCAATCACACCCATTTTATGGCACGACACTGAGTGTTTTTACTGTTTTACTTAAATTCATACCGAACATATATTATTTAGCATCAACATGAAATTATTGCCAATTACGGTTTATAATGTGAACATGTGAAAATTCTAATGTTGCTAACGAAGCATTAAATCTTACTTTGAGAGGAAGCCATGTAATTACTGAAATTTTAACAACTTTGAAATGGAGGAAATAGATGGAAAGTGGAATAAACATTTTGCTCATAGACATTTATATCATATCGCCTTCAGATGTATCTCTATCACCTGTCCTCCGTTGTAGAATTTTTATTTCTTTTGCCCATTTATAATGTGCTCTGTCATGCCTTTTAAGGATCGGCATGGTGACGGAAGTGTTGAACTAGCGAAGGGAAACAGTCTGACGGCTATATTATGAATAAATCACTCATGGTAGTTGAAAAAATATTAACCAGGCTCATTCACTTTTCGTTCAAGAGATGGAAATTTTGCCCTTCACTCCTCTTGTGTGACTCGTATAAATCAGCATGTTTACCTCCCCCTTTCATGTCATGAAAAAACGTCCTTGAATAAAACGGAGTGATTTTCATTTATCTCATTGTATTTTCATTAAAAAAATTGATTGCTTGGGCATTTAAATGGTAGACTAGTGAGATAACCTCATCTGACTCATAATACTCCTTTGAAATTGTAGTTTTCTCGCAACCCTCAACTGATAAAATCTAGTGCAAATACAAGTCACAACAGTAAAATTAGATGCATTAATTTTAAAATAATGACTAGGCCAACTATGTTTAAATCCACAGTGTATTTTATTGGCACAACTAGTTTCAACGCTACGGCGTCATCATCAGGTACATGCATTAAAGTCATAGCTAGTGGTATATATACTCAATAATCAGGGTTGAGAGAGGGAGGGATTAGGGGAGGGTGGAGGGACAGGGACCCTCCCCTATTCCCTCCCCCTCTCAACCCTGATTATTGAGTATATATACCACTGGCTATGACTTTAATGCATGTACCTGATGATGACACCGTAGCGTTGAACTAGTTGTACCAATAAAATACTCTGTGGATTTAAACATAGTTGGCCTAGTCATTATTTGAAAATGGACTTCCACAAAGTTACGCCAGAACGGATTGAATTCATGCATTAACTTTTTAAAATGGTGATTCATTTAAATTTATTCTTAATAGAATATTCACTGCTCTAAACGGGTTGTAAACCAGGTATTATCGACAAATTCTGTTCATTCACTCTCCATATACATAGAATCTGACTCTTCTTTACATGATTTTTTTAACCCTTATTAAACATATATGCTATGATTTAAACCACTCCCTGCTTTGGATTAAGTTGATAAATAAAAACTTCAAAACACAGAATGTAGGCTTTTTCCTAGTTTTTTCCTCAGAAACAGCAGTTTTACATGAGGACCCAATGTAAAATTCCGAGTATAACCTTTAGCCAAGGTTTCCGGAGTAACTTTGTGGATATGGTACACGCCACTTATATATGCACTAAAATTCAAATATCATTGCAACAGAGATTTGTGTGTATTCGTGACTATCCAAGTGTCTTCGCTGGTTAGGAGTGGGAAAGTCCTGACGGTGGATGGGGCTTCCGGTAGTGGTTGCCAAACATACGGCCGAGAGAGAGTGAGAACTAGAGCGAGGGAGTGTTTTTTTGGCTACACAGCGCAAAGGATCGCGAAGTGTACCAGAATAAGAATTGAAGGCAACTGATATTTTCCGTGACCCGCTTCGCCCACTGACATATCATTGGTCATTCTCTAATTTCGTACAATGGAGCTTCCTCTCCTTTTTTCCTCCGAGTCGCAAAAAAATTTGTTATTTCGTAAAATGGCTTTGTACTTTATATTATTCCTCAATTTTTTATTTGCAACCTTGGTTTTGACAATAATTGTGGTTATTAAAGTAGAATAGCTAGCGTTCACTGTTCTTTTGTATAACTACGTGTAGGACTGGGAGAGGGTGGCTGTTGGTTTTTCAAGCTGAGCGAGGAGTAGAGAAAAATAGAGTAAAAAAGCAGGATTTTGACATTATAGCATAACTGGAGAGGTATAGAGGGTGATGAGGATTGTATTTGAAGGTGATTTGGTGAAGGAAAAGAAAGAGATAACACAGCTAGAATTATGACATGACAAAATTCTATGGTAATATTATTGACGTCAGTGAAGAGTGGTTTTAGCAGCTCCGGTCGTTCACCAGGTTTACACATCCTGAATAAACAATTTTAAATTGTGTAAGAAGATCCAGTTTTCTTCCTTCACACTGCACATCCATATAATAACTGTGAATGGCTATTGTACCTTGATAATGGCGAATGTATTTGAAACCATCCTCGGAAATAAAAATGGGTTGAGTGTACCTTGTACAAATTCAGCACGGACACTTCTGCCGATGAGAATCGGCCAAAGAGAAAACTGATAATTTTTTTGAATTAGGGCTTCTCGGGTTACCAGCCGGGTGAGATGGTCCATTGTCTCCAACGTTTTGAGGTCCAACACGGCCTTCGTAATCAGGGATGCTGATGAACCCCGTTTTTCAGGGATACTGATGATGTCGGACCGCGAAACGTTGAAGACAATGGACCATCTCACCCGGCTGTAAACCCCAGAAGCTCTAATTCAACAGATTCGCCGGGAAAGCACCAGATCTTCCATTTTGATTTTTTATCTGCGATTAGTTCAACAAGCATGAATCAGGATCAGTCTGGATAGAGGTCAATCTTTTTTTATGTCACATCGTCGTGCCCTATTTGAAATAATTTTAAAGAGGAACTTTTCGCTGTCCTAAAGTAAATACGTCTGTTAAACTCGTAGAAAAATGATTAAATAGAAACTTCATTTCTCATACGGCTATAAATTAGCAATGGGTGTTTTTTATATGTGCCATGAACAATGGAGTCCGAACATATACTGCAGGCTTTAACAAAATATGCAAAAGGTAATTGCAATATTTTGTTGTCATTTTGTTCTGGCGTTATCATTTTATTCATATCGTTAACTGGACAACTAAAGTTGAGGCTAATAGGCGGATGGAAATTCGAAACGCAGGGTTATTAGTACTTAAAATTAATTTAGCAAATTTAATTGGAAAAGCTATTAATTAATTTCGAGGGACGAGCTGGCCAAATGCTTTTTCCGTTAATATCGGAAGCTTTGAAATATTACGGATTATTGCTTGTGACCATAGGTTCCTCGATTGTATTTTGATTGCGAAAATTGGTTTATAGTTCCTTAATTAAATTTTCAATCAGTTGTACGCCCGATGGAATTTTAGATCACACAATGTTTGATATAAATATAGTTCGGCTCTGTGGTTTTGAAGCAATGTAAATTTATATTGACCGAGGACAATTATATTGAGTGTTTTCTGACATCATCAGTCTCGCATCATCATCATTCTCCTTTTCCTCACGATTCTCACAAGCGACTACCACCAATTTCCGCTTCCTCTGAATATAACAGCCCACTCCTGACATTTTCAATTTAAGGGCCAAAATTTTCTTCTTTTTCCCCTACTTGAGTGAGAAATATGTTTTTCGTTTCCCCTTTCGTTTTCCCTTTCCCCATTCTCCTCTTTAGACTCAAGAGAATTGAGAAATCTCCTTTTATTTTCAAGGAATATGTTATTTTTGCTTCGCGAAAAAATTGGCTGATGGCCTTTTTAAAGATATTTATACTTTCACGCGTTTGGCCTAGCATTAAAAGTAATGCTCGGGAAAGGGGAAACATGACTGCCGGAGAGGTTTTGAATCCAATATAGGATTCGTCGGAAATCCCAAATTATTTTCGTCGATTCCGGGAATTTATGGAACCTATTCGGCTTGTTTGAGACATGGGAGGCAGCTGGGATGGAGTTGGCGTAAATGGCAGTGGAAGTCTGGAGAGGACGGGCGGTTGACTAAATTTAGTCACTTTAGGCTTAGCTACCGCAAAAGTCTTGGACGCTGCGTTGTGGACCTGGGCTACGGAACTTTCACAGTCGTACAAAACGGGGTGGGAAGGTCGTTTTGTGTGTGGAGGCAGTCATAAAATGCTTTCTGATTGCTGCTGACGTCAGGACTTCGAGAATTGAGATGACTCACCACTACCTTCCGTCCGGTTTCGAGTAATCTCACAATTATACCTCAAGATAAGATCCCTGGTAAAGTCATAGAGATGGGTTATTTTAACCCCTAGCCCAATAACTTTGCGTGCGTGTTTTAGAGTTGGGGTGGTTAGGAATCGTCTAGTAAAATGAAGATAAAACTCAGCCATTTAGGGAAACTTATGTATTTTAACTGAGGATAGCGAAATTACCTGATCACATGTTCCCCGTGCCTCTACGAGACAACGTCAGCTGTGGCGATGTCGCAAGTAATGGTATTATACATACTCATGAACAGGCATTGAATAGTCCTTCACAATCAGACGTCCTAGGTGGACCAAAACATTAGTTGACGATTGGATAGGTATCTCTCTGCTTGACGTCACACAGAACTCTATTCTACTTAAAGAAGTCTATCTATCACGTGTGCCTCTTGTTTTTTTTCGCGAAATAGTTTGGTTCCCCTGTCTCACTATTTCTGTCGTTTCCACCCTTTTACCCGTTCATCTTTTCCATTTACCCATTCCAATTCTAACTCAAGTTCTTTCCGCGCAGGTCTCTGCCAGGAAATTTTTCGGGAGCTATCAAAAGAAACTCTTCGTTGAACTACGACCTTGACGTGGTGGAAGGGCTTGTGCGTTCCAATGACCCCTAGAGCTGGACTGGCAGGAGCAAGTACATTGCTCCTGGTAGGGCCACCCATGCCAGATAGGTCGAAGGGTAGGAGCCAGACGAAAGGTAGTTCCGTGATGGTGTCACGTTAAAAATACCGTTGAGTCGCGTGGGATACCTCTCAACTATCACTTCCCAGAACATGAAAGTCATCCAAAGAGATCTGATTCCTGGCAACTACGGGACGCCGCCCACTAGGGCGGGTGTCGTGCCCGGCAGCGGGGGAGGCAAGGCCTCCGCGATCGTCATCACACGAAATCCTTGCACAGAATCAGAATCATCATCAGAAGATACAAGGGAATGGAGGGAGAAGAAAAAGAGGAAGAGGAGGAGGAAAACAGTGGTAAAAATAGGAACTTGGAACGTAAGGACCATGATGAGGGCCGGGAAGCTTGAAAATATTAAGCAGGAAATGGAAAAAGGAAAAATAGATGCTTTGGGATTGTGCGAGGTTAGATGGAAGGATAGCGGGGACTATTGGAGTGATAACTACAGGGTGATCTATAGTGGGGGAGATGAGAGTCAACGGGGGGTAGGCATGGTACTGAACACAAAGTTGGGACTGAGGGTGGTAAACATTGAACAGGTGAACGACAGGATACTAGTGGTAGAAATAAAAGCACGGCCGACGAATTTCGTACTGGTCCAGGTATACATGCCTACGAGCAACCATAGGGAGGAAGAGGTGGAAGAGGCGTACGAGCAAGTAGAAGAAATAATTAGAGAAGTGCCGGGGAAGAAAAACCTGATAGTGATGGGTGACTGGAATGCAGTGGTGGGAGAAGGGAGGGACGGATTAGAAGTAGGAGGGTTTGGGCTAGGAAGAAGAAATGATCGCGGGGAAAAGGCAGTTGAATTTTGTAGAAGAAATAAATTAGTAGTGACAAACACTTGGTTTAAACATCACCCCAGGCGTAGGTACACATGGAAAATGCCGGGTGACACTGGAAGATACCAAATTGATTATATAATGGTGAGGCAAAGATATAGGAACAGTGTAAAAAACTCTCGTAGCTATCCAGGGGCGGATGCGGACTCGGATCATAACTTGGTGATGATGAAGTGTGAAGTTAGATTCAAAAGGCTTTGTAAAGGTAGGAAGATAAAGAGGTGAAACCTTGAAGCATTGAAAGGGTTGAAAAGGAGGGAATACCAAGAGCTAGTAGAAAAGAACATAGGTGAAAAGAAGCGGATGGGAACCATAGAGAAGAGGTGGGAAGTTATAAAAACAGGGATCGCAAGAGCGGCAGAGAAAACAATAGGAACGGTGGAAAATAAGAGGGTTAAGAAGCAGTGGGTTACAGAAGAAATGATAAAGAAAATGGAGGAGAGAAGGATATGGAAAAACGTGAACACCGACGTAGGGAAGAGGAAGTACAAGGAATTGAATAATAAAATCAGGCGAGTGACCAATCGGGCAAAATAAAACTGGTGTAAGGGACAATGTGAGCAAATGGAAAAGATGCAGGAAGAGGGGGAAGTGGGCGCTTTGTACGCCAAGGTGAAAATGTTATCGGGTGGTAAGAGAGGTCAAGCGATACCAAAAGTTAAGGACAAAACAGGAAAGATATTAATCGAACAGGAAGATATCCCAGAAAGATGGAGAGAATACGTAGAGGAGCTATATGACAGCGAGAATAGACCCCTTAGCCTATATCTAGAGGATGAAGGAACAATAGATAAGGATAGCCTCGGACCAGAGTTACTTGAGAGTGAAATAGAGAGGGCACTTAGAGAGATGAAGGGTAGAAAAGCCGTGGGAACCGATAATCTACCTTCGGAGCTACTGAAGAATTTAGGTAGTAGGGGGAGAACATCGTTTTTCGAACTTATTCGCAGGATCTACGAGGAAGGAGTATGGCCAGACGATTTCGTGAAAACAGTATTAATACCTATCCCGAAGAAGAAGAAAGCGTCAGAATGCGAGGAGTATAGAACAATCAGTTTAATTTCGCACGCAGCAAAAGTGTTGCTTAGAATACTAAATAGAAGGTTGGAGAGCAGAGCAAAGAGCTATTTAGGCGATGACCAATTTGGGTTTAGGAAGGGGAGGGGAACCAGAGATGCGATTGCGGTAATGAGGACACTTATAAATAGAAACATAGAGCATAATCAGGATGTTTTCGCTTGTTTTGTAGATTTCGAAAAGGCGTTTGACAGAGTAAACTGGGAGAAACTAATGCAGATACTGGGGAAAATAGGAATAGATTGGCGTGATAGGAGACTCATCCGAAATTTATATATGGGGCAGAGGGCTTATGTAAGGGTAGCGGACGGTGAATCAGGGTGGGCAGTTATAGGTCGGGGGGTGCGGCAAGGGTGCCCGCTGTCGCCTTTACTTTTTAACATCTATGCTGAGGAAATGGTTAGAGAGGCATGGGATGAGCTAGACGTGGGAATGAAAGTAGGAGGCCAGTGGATAAAGTCGGTTAGATTCGCAGACGACCAGGCGTTGGTGAGTCGGTCATCGAAAGGACTGCAAACTTTAGTAGATGCACTGGAACAGCAGTGTGAGAAATACGGAATGAAGATAAATAATAGGAAAACAAAAGTAATGAGATTCTCTAGGACAAAGAAAGCGAAGCTGGTGATAAGAGTAGGAAGTCAAAAACTGGAGCAAGTTGAACAATTTAATTACTTGGGTAGTACGCTAGAAGAAAGTGGACATAGTAGCAAAGACATTAGGAGGAGAATAGCGCTAGCGAAGGAAGCGTTCAATAATAGAAGGGAGCTGATGACGGGGACCTTAAGTAAGGATGTAAAAAAGAGGCTAGTGAAGAGCTTGATATGGAGTGTGGCGTTGTATGGGGCGGAAACGTGGACCTTGAAAAAGGAAGACGAAAATAGGCTGAAGGCTTTTGAGATGTGGGTGTGGAGGAGGATTGAGAAGGCGCGTTGGACGGAAAGGAAGACAAATGAGGAAGTGTTTGACATGGTGGGCGAGGAGAGGAAACTTATAGATGAGATTAGGGGAAGGCAGGGTAGGTGGCTGGAAGGGGTAATGAGGGACGATGGTTTGCTGAAGGTCGTGATAGAAGGAAGGATGTTGGGTAAGCGGGGAAGGGGAAGGAAGAGAATCGGTTTTATGGACGGGATGAAGAAAGGTAGGACTTATGCTGAGATGAAGAAAGAAATACTAGAGGTAGAAAGGGCACGGCACGTGTAAGAGTTCGTTGGATATTCTCTGACTTTCATCACAACCTACCTCTAACCGGTAGATTACTGTAATGAATGAATCAAAAGAAATTTCTTCCGTTGGTGGGAGATTCCTCCCTCTTCGATTGCAAAGCATTTTTCTTGAATATCTCCCCATCTTTCCCTCACCTTCCTCTACATATTGCACTGCGAACTGGTACAAGAGCTTGGGGGCATGTTAGGATGCCAACTATCTAGGGAAAGGGCGGAAACAAAAAGTAAAATGTGTTTGATATATTTGTTTATCGCCATAGCCTGCGATCGTCACTTCAGTTTAGTGGCTGTGTTTACGGAAGACCAACCTAGATAATAGCGCTGTTGAAATATACTGATTTGGCTTAGAAAGAGACGAAAAGTAATTTTTTTAATAATCGTACGATTTAAACAAAGGCCACCATCATGGATTCTTCGGTCGTGTGAATCCCTTCCCCAAGCGGAATTGGACGTGTTTACTGATCGGCTGTATTTCTAACTGTCAACTGCACTATTATCTTGGACGTACGATAGTTTGAATTTTGTTCCGTGGCTCTATTCTCTTCTAATCCATAATTTGGCTTCCCTGCCTTAAGTTATTGTTTTGTTTTATCCGTTAAGTGCCCTGTACGACCGTGTTTAAATGCCCTATTCACACTATTTACGTAGCGATCATCGTTCGTACCATCGTAGGCGCTAACCACCCTGTGCACGCGTTGGTTGCCGATGAAGTTATAGTTCTTAACGCTGCCACCTAACAGTGGTTATCGCTGGTGTCGTGAGTGGAAACCGGAAATGATGAACGAAAATTAAAAAAAAACAATAAAAATTGTGAGAGGTGATGCTACTTTAATGAAAAGGACTTTAATTTATAAATAACTGACGTGTAAAATTAAAGACACGTAAAACATACAATAAATTATCATACAATGCAGATATTAAAAACGGGAAAGAATAAATGAGCTAAAGTAGAAAAGCTGCTTATTGTTTCCACCATCTTTATTGGAGCCTTTCACCATAGCCGTGGTCAATCAAGCGCTGAAGAATTGCATTTTAAACCGACTGACTCTCCAGTCTCTCTAATTTTAAACATGTGGTTGAACCTTAGATCGAAGTTTTTAATGAGTTCTATACGGAGTAATCAATATCTTCTTATCGCCTCAAATTTTCTCAGCCGATAAATCGTATTCTCTAATCTTCGCTGTGGTAGAAACTTATATATATATATATATATATATATATATATATATATATATATATATATATATATATATATATATATTCATTCATTACAGTAATCTACCGGTTAGAGGTAGGTTGTGATGAAAGTCAGAGAATATCCAACGAACTCTTACACGTGCTGTGCCCTTTCTACCTCTTGTATTTCTTTCTTCATCTCAGCATACGCCCTACCTTTCTTCATCCCGTCCATAAAACCGATTCTCTTCCTTCCCCTTCCCCGCTTACCCAACATCCTTCCCTCTATCACGACCTTCAGCAAACCATCGTCCCTCATTACCCCTTCCAGCCACCTACCCTGCCTTCCCCTAATCTCATCTATAAGTTTCCTCTCCTCGCCCACCATGTCAAGCACTTCCTCATTTGTCTTCCTTTCCGTCCAACGCACCTTCACCATCCTCCTCCACACCCACATCTCAAAAGCCTTCAGCCTATTTTCGTCTTCCTTTCTCAAGGTCCACGTTTCCGCCCCATACAACGCCACACTCCATATCAAGCTCTTTACTAGCCTCTTTTTTACATCCTTACTTAAGGTCCCCGTCATCAGCTGCCCACCCTGATTCACCGTCCGCTACCCTTACATAAGCCCTCTGCCCCATATATAAGTTTCGGATGAGTCTCCTATCACGCCAATCTATTCCTATTTTCCCCAGTATCTGCATTAGTTTCTCCCAGTTTACTCTGTCAAACGCCTTTTCGAAATCTACAAAACAAGCGAAAACATCCTGATTATGCTCTATGTTTCTTTTTATAAGTGTCCTCATTACCGCAATCGCATCTCTGGTTCCCCTTCCCTTCCTAAACCCAAATTGGTCATCGCCTAAATAGCTCTTTGCTCTGCTCTCCAACCTTCTATTTAGTATTCTAAGCAACACTTTTGCTGCGTGCGAAATTAAACTGATTGTTCTATACTCCTCGCATTCTGACGCTTTCTTCTTCTTCGGGATAGGTATTAATACTGTTCTCACGAAATCGTCTGGCCATACTCCTTCCTCGTAGATCCTGCGAATAAGTTCGAAAAACGATGTTCTCCCCCTACTACCTAAATTCTTCAGTAGCTCCGAAGGTAGATTATCGGTTCCCACGGCTTTTCTACCCTTCATCTCTCTTAGTGCCCTCTCTATTTCACTCTCAAGTAACTCTGGTCCGAGGTTATCTTTATCTATTGTTCCTTCGTCCTCTAGCTCTAGGCTAAGGGGTCTATTCTCGCTGCCATATAGCTCCTCTACGTATTCTCTCCACCTTTCTTGGATATCTTCCCGTTCGATTAATATCTTTCCTGTTTTGTCCTTAACCTTTGGTATCGCTTGACCTCTCTTACCACCCGATAACGTTTTCACCTTGGCGTACAAAGCGCCCACTTCCCCCTCCTCCTGCATCTTTTCCATTTGCTCACATTGTCCCTTCCACCAGTTTTCTTTTGCCCGATTGGTCACCTGCCTGAGTTTATTATTCAATTCCTTGTACTTCCTCTTGCCTACGTCGGTGTTCACGTTTTTCCATATCCTTCTCTCCTCCATTTTCTTCATCATTTCTTCTGTAACCCACTGCTTCTTAACCCTCTTCTTTTCCACCGTTTTTATTGCTTTCTCTGCCGCTCTTGCAATGCCTGTTTTTATGACCTCCCATCTCTTCTCTATGGTTCCCATCCGCTTCTCTTCACCTATGTTCTTTTCTACTAGCTCTTGGTATTCCCTCCTTTTCAACCCTTTTAATGCTTCAAGGTTCCACCTCTTTATCTTCCTCCCTTTACAAAGCCTTTTGAATCTAACTTCACACTTCATCATCACCAGTGTCTTCGTCCAATTTTAGTTACATGTTTCCTATCACTTTCTTTCACCTTCTGTTCAGATTATATATATATATATATATATATATATATATATATATATATATAATGTCTTGGTAGAAAATCGCTCTGATGCACATGCATCAATAAAACAGCGATACACTAAACAAACACAGAAACACGCAAAAAGGACAATTGCAAAAGAAGAATATATAATTATACAAATATATAATTACATACAGTATATAGATACCATATATACATATATATATATATATGCACACATTTTTAAAAAGGTGATTCGAGCTATGTTATATGTGTACACATTTGCGTAAAACTTAGCGTATCTTTGCGTAAAACGTATTTGGCGAGATGCTTAATGATTCGTACACTGAATTCGTAGCTAAAACAGAGGATAAAAGCACTGATGCATCATGGAAATATTTCTTAGAAATTCTACGCCAGGGAATCAACGAATATATTCCGCAAAAATTGAAATGTGATAGTAAAGAACCTCGCTGGTATAACAACGATGTTAGGAGGGACCTTAAGAGACAGAGAAAACTGTACAACTTGTTCAAAAAGTCCATTACGTTAGGTGAATAATCGAAGGAACTTGAAGCAAAAGAAAGTCACGCTGCGCAGCGCTCGAAAACCAAGAAATCAATGCGTACTGCATTGCGAAATTACAAGAAAAAAGTACTCGGTGAATTACTCGAAGAAAATCCAAAATCTTTTTGGTCATATGCGAGAGAGCTTCAGGGAAAATCTTCAACCGTAGATTCGTTATTTGATAAAGATAGCAAACTTGTCACCGATAATATTGACAAAGCTAACACGTTAAATTCCCACTTAGAAAGTGTACACACTACAGACGACACTGCATGTAATTTTGACATTTCATTCACTGAGGAACAGATGAAAGAAATCACTATTCAATGCGATGGGATTACTAAACAGCTACAGTCGATAAAAAATAGTAAATCTCCGGGTCCAGAGGGAATACCCGCGCGTGTCCTCAAGGAATTAGCGCCACATATCACACCGTTCTTAGACATAATATTCAAGAAGTCATTGTCTGAAGGAAAGATACCAATAGACTGGAAAATTGCAAACGTTACACCGATATTCAAAAAGGGAATCAGACATGACCCAGGGAACTATCGACCAATTTCATTAACGTCGATTATAGGCAAGATACTGGAACATATCGTCGTTAGCAATATCATGACGTTCTTGGACAGTCGTAACTTCCTTCATGGCTGTCAGCACGGCTTTCGGAAAGGTAGATCATGTGAAACACAGCTCGCGCTCTTTCTTCATGACGTTCTCAAATCTGGTGAATCGAAAACACAAGTGGACGCATTATTCCTAGATTTTAAGAAAGCTTTCGACACGGTACCTCACAACAAACTTTTATACAAATTACAGTCATGCGTGCTGAACGAAACAGTAGTAAACTGGATACGCGACTTTCTGAGTGATCGTAAGCAAAAAGTATTTCTTGACGGAATTAGCTCTGATGTAGTTAAAGTGACATCAGGTGTCCCACAAGGAAGCGTAATCGGCCCCCTTTTGTCCATTATATAAATAAATGACCTATGCTCTCGAATAAGCAGTAAAATACGTTTATTTGCTGACGACGCTGTCATCAATTGCGAAATTAGTGATCACTCTGACTTTGAAATTCTATCATCGGATTTAAACAATGTTCATATGTGGAGCCAAGAGTGGGGACTCGATATTAATCTGAGCAAATGCACGGCGGTACATTTCTTGCGGAGGTCGTCCAACTATCCCCGTGTATATGCTGTGGATGGCGTTAAGATAAAGGCGACAGATGAAGTTAAGTATCTAGGTGTTACGATTACCTCGAACCTATCGTGGGGAACACATATAAGAAATATTTGTGGCAGAGCTCTGAAGAAGGTAGGATTCGTCAAGCGTATTGTGGGAAGATTTTCAGATGAAAAAGTAAAAGAGAGGTGCTATTTCGCACTCGTCCGGCTACACCTTAAATATGCAGCAAGCATATGGGATCCGGTGCAGAAAGACTTAATTCGGGAACTTAATAAAATACAAAGGAAAGCTGCGCGATTCGTCAAAAACTGCTACGGGCGTACAGACAGCGTTACGCAGATGTTAAACGAATTAGGCTGGGAGCCGCTAGAGACTCGGAGGCTGCGCGCTAGGCTTAGATTACTTGAGCAATTAAGAATAGATATCTTTCAGAGCGACAAGGAGAACATCATATTAGAACCCCACTATATTTCCAGGTCCGACAGAAACGATAAATTAAGAGAGATATTTTGCCGAACGGATAGGTATGGGAATTCGTTTTTCCCAATTTTCCAATAAGGGACTTCAATAAATGCAAGGCGTAATTTCATTAGAGCGTTTCCTTTTTATATATAAACGGCTGGTGTCCAAACACCCCCCGCCACACGCCTATTGAGGCGGCTTGCGGGGTAGTATGTAGATGCAGATGTAGATGAATGGTTCAACACCATATCCTCCACCCAACTTACGATTGACGTATCCCTACCCTTCCGTAATTACTCCAGACAACTCCGAAAAACAGTTACCTCCTAACCCATCCTTTTCCATCTTGCTATCTTTTTTATAGTATATTATGAGTACTGTTGCTATATATTGAGTATTGCTATATATTATATTCTATTTCTTTTTAATTCTCTAAATAAATATTCTCTTAAAGGGCCAACAATGGTTGTTGTTGAATATTTGGTAAATAAATCAAATCAATTGTTGTCGTCACTCATCGCTCAAATTGCTAAAACTATATCAACCGTTGATAACCCAATCACAAAAAAGAAGTAACATTCCACTGTCATAAAAACACCGGAACGAAATCCCGAAACAGTATACGAGAGTGCCGAACGGAGCGATTAAACATTACAAATTTTTAATGAGTGTACGTCCCACATAGGCTCTACTTTATGGATCAGTTTTAATGTTGCCTATTGAGGCGGCTTGCTGGGAAGTATGTAGATTTAGCGTACGTGTTTTTATTAGAGAAATATCTATGGATAAGGTGAAAAAT
Organism: Pyrrhosoma nymphula; assembly: GCA_963573305.1. Lineage (NCBI taxonomy): Eukaryota > Metazoa > Arthropoda > Insecta > Odonata > Coenagrionidae > Pyrrhosoma > Pyrrhosoma nymphula. Next base: position 31,974,665 of record OY754339.1, read on the forward strand.
TGTAATTTACGGGTTAAGTTTTTTTCCCATTCTGATATCTCAACACTGAGCCTCATGGTGCATGACATATACTTCGTAATAATTCGATTGCATTTGTACAGATTTTCATCTAAATGCGTAACAATGCATTTCGAATTATTGCCTTTAATGGTTGCAAAGAAATATTAAAGTGCCTTGCCGAGTGGAATACTCGAAAAAACATATTAAAATGTAATTTTTGCCTAAATTTCGAATAGCGCGCCAATTCTCAAATCATGACGCTTTATTTAGGTAAACATTATAAAGTTACACCTAGCTAGTTCTACCTAGTCCTCTAGCATCCAGCTAGTTCTACCGCCTGCATAGAAGAATGTACTTAATGAAATGTGACCCAAGGATATCTTTTCGACTCACACACTGCTACACCCTGAAGTTGGTTCTATCTATGGGATCAAAACGTTTGGACAAATTCGCTGTTTTCACGGGACGCGGTCGACCAAAATTTTGACCTTGGGAAATATCGGCTTCATTCATTGTTTGACCTTTTTTATTTCATAGTCTGCGAAAAAATGGGCTCCTAACCTCAAACCTTCGCTATGATTTCTAGAGAATTATTCGATGTGTCACCATTTTGTAAGAAAATTGCGACAGCGTGCATACCTCACGGTAGAGCTCTAGTGAGTCGGAAACGATGAATCGTTTTTCAGCCCGATGTGGGGTTGGGAAACAAATGAAGCTCAAGCGTCCGCAGAAATACTCGACCACGCGAGGTAAGTTCATTAATTCTCTGCCATTTGACGGATGGAATGGGGGGATGTAAGTGTGGCGGAATTGTGAGGCGGTAATGTCAGTTCACATTGATCATGAGAAATAACTTAAGATCTCAATGTAACTTACGCTCCTGTGCCATCATCCATAACTTATGGACATAATGCAGCATAATCCTCCGACTGCAATGCCAGTGTTCCAGAACGAATTTTTGAGGGTTTACCTCTTTCCTCAAATTGACAGTTGGGATTTTAACTGCTAAATTTTCTTTATTGCTCTTTTTTTTTTCTCGGACGATTCTTCATTTTTACAATTACAATTCTTCACTTTTCTTCGGAGGAAAAATCTTAAAGCATCATAATTCATAATAAATATCTACCCGAAGATTTAACTATGCTACGAAACAAGTCGTTTATTTCAGTAAGTACATGTTTTTGGGATTGCCAAGTGATATATTCAGTGTTGCATAATGAAACAATTCCATGAAGAAGAGCATGAGACGGTGTCCAACGGAGAAGTTACGTTTGGCTCTTAAGTTATGTTCTCAGGTTAAATATGAACCGGTATTAAGGGTGAGAGGCTGAGAATGTTACGAATGCGCGAGGCAGGAAGAAATAGTGCGCGTGAGATGGACGGGAAAATGAGTCGAGAGTGAAGTGAGCGGCGAAGTGGAGTGATGAGGTGGAGGAGTGGAATGCCTACTTACTTGGGAATGGGGAAGCTATCATGTTTGAGGGAAAAAATCGCGCGAATGATAAAGGTTTCATTTTTTTACGGAAACGCAAAAAATAGGAGAGAGGTAGAATAAAAAAGGCTTTTACACATTCCACGAGCTTTTCAAGGGGAAAACGCCTTCATTGTCGTAAATAGAGGTTGGTTTGTGATTAGAATTTTTTTGTGCTTTGAACGCACTTCCAATAATTATTTTCGCTGAAACTATGCTCTAAATGTAACTTACGTGTGTAGCAAGTTGATAATTTATTTATACTTCGAATACTTTTATATGGAAATAAACTACTAGGATGGATATATTTTCTTATGTTAATGCATCTGTAAGCGAGGGAAATTTCTTATGTCCTTATATTATTTTTCTTCTGTCCGTCTGTGTTTGATATAAACACTGGTTGCCAAAACGGTTATATCTTTTGATAGCTTTAGCGTGGAATCCGTGGTTCTGTCAGAGTTATAACTTTAATATCATTTGTCAAGAAAATTATTTCATTCATGAAAATCGAACCAAAGGGTACACACGCACAATCCAGCATGCTAAAACTTGTGTCTCATGTAAGGCTCAGTCGCATTTGATGTATACGTCCATTTTTAATTTATAGCTCTGGAAACCGTTACAAGTACGATTATTATTTCTCATTCAAGTTTCTATTAAATATAATTGTTTCAGGCTGGACCTGGTGGAAGTTGTCGATATTCATAATGAATAAAAAGCACTTAGTAACCTTCCACAGATTTATTTCAATGGCACGAAGCGTTTCACCACAGTGTGGCATAATCATAATCTCTTTATACTAACAAGCACCGATGAGTAGAAAATTTGAAGGAAATGCCGGTTACGGAGTTTTAAGCCACTAAACATTGTTTTCATCACGGAGTGGCGTGGTACCGTGCCTGATTATTTTTGTCAGTATTTATAAAACGTCCTCCTCGAACTGAAAAAGTGCCTTAAAAATGATTGAATATTGTGAACGTTGGGAATATTTGTCCGACCGTCCGACCGAATGCCAATAGTGTTAATTATACATACTTGTATGAAAAATGTAAACAAGCGCAATAGCTTCTGAACATGTGTCAATTAGCAATCGAAACAGAGAATTGGATGGTGTGAAAGGGGTTCATCCGAGACTTTTAGTATCCTATTTAGAGTACGCTGAATTGAGTTCAACTCCCAGTACTAAAATTTGTGCCGTGTATAATGCCCTCAAGGTTTATTCTTAAGTCCTCAATGTGAAAAACATGGTGAAATTAGAGTTTATATAGCAAAAGTATTTTCGGTAATTGTTACAGGCGTCGGTAAGCTATATTATCAGACGATCACTCATCTGGCTTAGTTAGTAAAACTGGTTTGGAAATGTCCCTTCTGTTGTTAGTAACTATGTTATTAAACAGATTTAACCATGGGTATGCTGTAACGCCGTGTCCCCTCAAAAGTCACTACTCATTAAACTTATTGTTTACTGTAACATGTTATGTTCTTCTCTCCCTCATCAATATTTCCTTTTCTTTTCTATGCTGGAAAACTTGCCTCAAGTACGATTTGCTATGCACTTCTTATATTAAGAATATTTTTTTCTGAATTTCCTTGAAAACTCTTTGTATAATTATGCGTGTGGTGATTTGATGCGAGAGAAAGGGAAAGATGTTGTGTTGCAAGACTAAGGTCTCGTTTAGAAGAAACCAAAACGGAAAATAAGTATGAAACCTGGCATTGAAGAAGAATGCTAAATCTCGAATGAACGGACGTTTTGAGAAAAGAGGAGGTGTACCAAAGAGCCGAATGGGGAAGAGCTTTAATGGAACATATGCGAAAGAAGATTACAATTAATTGGACGCATTCTAGGTTGGAGTGACTTTGCTGGCAAGTTAGAGAAGAGGAAGTGGAAGGGATTGATGTTGATGATTCTGTTTTTCTTTGAAGAGCAATAAATTGCTCCAGAATTGCATTACCAGTTGCCATTCTAAGTACATCATTTCTGTTTATATCTTAATCGTTGAGAACTGCTCATGTCACTCCCTGGGACTTGATACAGAGCATTTTTAAGGGTAGTGATAAGCAAAATAGGTAATTCCTATTGAATAATTTCCACGTGTTTGTATCCAGCCGTTGCTTGTCTTTTTTTAACTTTTTAAACAATTGGACGAAGATCCTCTCCAAAATCATTCAGACACAATGAATAAAAAAAGAGTAAACGGGAAACGTTGATGGAACGGTGATGCAGGGTGGATCACTATGCGTCTTCTATGACCGGACACTAACTTCATGACTACTATGCGAGCATAATCTTGAGTTGGTGGGTGCGGCGCATGCAGTTCGAAGGCGTTACTGGATGACCCGCAGCAACCAACAGCCATTTTGGCCCTTGGCAAAAATTTCCACCCAATATATCCTGCGACTCTGATGTGCTAGCATGTTGATTTTGGCGCCGAATGAAAAATATCGTCTAGCGCTTACTTGCGTCTTCGGATAATATCCGTGGGTGACTAGTCATAAATAAGTTATAAGTAACATAAAAATTTCAAATTTCAAGCCAAATTCATTGAATAACCTGGTGAATATGCAAGCAACGCTTCTCAAGAGGTATTCAGCTGACGTCCGCACACGACTTATTTTCTTCCTCCTGACATCTTCCCTCACCAGCTTTTTCGAAGGACTGTTCCCTGGTGATTCTCTCCAACCATTTGATCTTCATCATTCTTCAATGACACCACAAATTCTATGCTTACAATCACTTGTGTCATTGTCTGAGCATCAGTCTAGTAGGAGAAATGCTCCATATGTGTGTTTGCATGAAGCGCTGATTAATTTCCATGCTTGTGTTTTAGTTGCTAGTATATTTTTTCTGTAAATAGAATGCTTTGTTCGCTAGGTCTTTTTGTGCACTATATCTTCATGTTTGTTCCATCTCTGTTGATTCTCCTTCCCAGATACCAGAATTCTTCAACTTTCTAAGTTTTTGCTATCCAAACCTCAGGTTTCCTTGTCGTCATTATTTCTCTACAAGCCATATTTTGGGTTTTCTGATGTTCTACCATGGAATTCCTCTAATAGATTATCGTAGACCATACCGATTTATATTTTAGTGTACTGTGTATCTGTCTATCTAAGGTGTTCCTCTGGATTACGTCTTCCGACTCAGCCAATGTTTCTATGCCAGACTCGCTCATCGTTCTGAAGGGCTTTTTGTTAAGAAGCCCTGAGGATGAGGAGCAAGTTTGTCATCGGAGCAACGTCATTGATGTGGAGTGCGACCCGATGTGAGGCTCGAGAAAAGTTATCTGGGAAGAAACCACCACCTCTGATCAATGATAGGGAATTTTTTTTTGCGAAAATTTTGCATGAACGAAATGACTAATGAAATGGTGACATGGAAGAGAAGAAAATCTCGCGCAACAGGAAGCAGATAAATTTAATAAGCAGTGCATAGTAGGAGAACTTGTGGTGCCATCATTAGTATTGTATGCTATCAAAATTTCTTACAATACTATGAATATTTTACGACACTAAGTGTATCATGTACCTACCTGCAGAGAAAAAAAATATATTTGACAAGATGGATTATGCTATACCCTTTTAGAGTAATTGTGTGTTAAGCCTGGTCGTCAGGAAGTAGATCATACTAAGTAATTCTCGTAATTACTACATAAAGTTTATTTTTAGCGGTAATGTCCTTCTGTCTGTACCTTTGTCAGTAACCGGTAATATTAACCTATGCGTAACTGACAAGTACTTCTACCAATAACCCGACCTTTGACGCAACTCTGGGTAATGCTGTGTACGATTGGCTGTGTATTACGTCATTTATGCAATTCAGCTCATGGATATTACAAGTGCTCTACTTATATTGGTGGGTTCTAGGAGTTTCTTTTCTTGCTCATTGGTATATTATAGGCCAAACCTGTCAGGAAAAACAACGCCTGTTGTATCATCTCTATTATAAACTCTGTATTCCTTCTACCATCCTTCGCGGCGGACAAAAACCCCAAGCTTCTTCTACATCTTCGCCTCTTTCCCAGCTGTCTCATCTGCATCACTCTCTTCAACACCCTATAACTATCTCCAACAATTTTTTCTTCAGGAACAACTGGGCGTATGTTACGCTCGCTACAGCTGTTGTTGCCCGTTTTTTTTCACTGTTTTGTTCTAAACCCCGGCCATGATTTTTTGCAGGATAAAGCTCTTTTTGTAAAGTATGTTTTCCTTCACGCCACTGACAATGCTATTTCTGAAGGAAAACAAAAGAGACAGCCGATTAATCGGTTACACCTATTGGAATAGTCCCGCGACAAGCTGAAGTAAAATTGGAATTCCTCGAAGTTTGGCCATGTTGCCAGGAATTTATTTATTTTTTTATTGATACAAATCATCCTGAAATTGGCATTAAGGACCTTTTAAATCAGGTTTTGTAACAGGCAACATCGGAAATACCCACACAAGCATGCCCTGGAAGCCTTTAAATCTTACTCAGGTGGGGTTCAAGCTCGTGACTCTGGGGTTTGGCAGGCATGGACTGTGCCCCTTTGCCACGGGGACCGGCTTGAGAACAAGGAAAGGAAGATTTAATCCTCGAGTTCAATAAAGTACGAAAGTAAATGTTCCAATCATTACAATTTAACAATGATATGGTATTTTTTTTTTTAGGATACCGGGACTAGCCACGGTAGTTACCTTTACGGAGTCACCCGCAAGTGCACATAAGTGCGATATTCCACAGAGGAAAAATCATTCGCCTTGATAGGGATTCGAACCCGGATCCCTCGTTTTCGCGCCGAATGATTTTTCCTCTCTGGAATATCGCACTAATGATATGGTACCCAGTCACGCGCACAGGGGCAAAGATATACCTTTTTATATCTTTTTCTGGGAAAAACACATAACCGGCAATTCGGAGATCCGGGTTTGCATCCCGGTCAAGTCAAGTGATTTCACCCTCTTATAGTAACCTTTAGTAGTAGTAGTAGTAGAAAGTAACCTTTTTTGTGCCCTTTGGTTTCCGAATTCACATACCCACCATCCAGTTTCAATTTTTCTATTCCCATAGATCTCAATTTAACAATAAGTGAAATGAACACTGCCGCGCCTACATAGCCGGTTGGATGTTCCCCTTTGACGTCTTAACTCAAGTCGTAATTCCCAAAATGGAGGCAAGAGCAATCTAGTCATCTCACATGAATGCGCACTCTGTCTGCTATCTGGGCTTTTAGCCGTTTATTCGCTCGTGAGTCCGTTGAGTATGGTCTCGAGGATCTAACCTCGTTTTAATGACCCGACCTTGATGTGCACATCCTTTCAAGAATCCTGGGTTAATCAATTTTGGGTGTTCATATCCATCCAACAGTCATTCATCCTTTGCATCTCATCTTCTATATCTACGTAATTTCTACCCCACGTGCCGCCTCTATGGAGTGTATCAGCGGATGTTAGAGCACCAACTTCATAAGGGAATAGCACAGAATGAAGGAGTTGACGGAGGAGTATTGTCATAAGTTATGTGGTATTTTGAAAGAAGTACCGTCTCCATCTGCTTTTTAAATAGTCTTGAGTGATGCGCGGCAGGAAATTTTACTGGAACCCATTTATCTTACCGACATAATGGGTTTATGATGATTACATGGTGGGCTATAACTGAAGAGTATCGCCAAATATTCCCCAAATACAATTTTTGCCCTCACGAAATAATTTCTTTTGAAACATCTTTTTTTTCCAGTTCTACCCAAGTAACTCAACGTGTACTAGCGCTCCGATTTTGGTGCCAATTCAAATGAAAAGTCTAGATCAGTCCAGATAAATGAAAATAAATGTAATATTCTACTACATTTTTTGTGACAAATAAAAATTTTAAGATATGGAATATCAAGTCCAATTTCAAATATCAGCGCATACTCACCGATATGCCCGGAGTTAATATGAGGGAACGGAGCTTACAATCGGAACGGCAATGTCAGTAGACGGCTTCAGGAAAACCAAAGTCGGTACGGCGCTAGCACTTCAGCGGCCGATAATCACACGCTAACGAGGACGTTTTTTTAACGTAAATGAAACCACAACAAGAGGTCATACTCAGTCACGTCCTACTTTTGGCCGAATTATCCCACCCTTTTAGCCTTATATCCTCTCCTGTCATTATTTATGATATTCCGACGCTCGCTAGGTATCATTAAGCTCCTACAATTTTGATAACACACCATATATTAATGGTTTTCTGTACAAGAAATTCATTTCGTTAGATCTGATTTTCGATAAAAATCGAGAAGCCCAGAAACTAATATCTTGGACAAATCGTGAACATCATGGGACTTCGAGATAGTGTTTTTCATGTTCATACTTTTTAATATGATTGAAATGCATTAAACATAATTACAATAGGCTTTCACTATAGAGCGCGAGAAAGTTTAGATTTACTTTTTTATCGTTCAATTTTAACTTACTGGACTATTAATCAAGATAAATTAGATTAAATACGCTCTTTTGATATATTTATAACCCTTTTCAAGATCTGAGCCACGGTTACTGCCGTTGCTGCTTGTTTCTCTTCGAAAAACTATGGCACTAGTTGTAGCCAAAGAAGTGGGCAACCGGTGGACTCGTCATATCATTGCTAGTAACACCTCACTCTCAATTTGAATGTACCGCATGGCATTGTTTTCTGCGTGAGCAAGTATCTCGTAGTACCCATCAATCAATAGTACTTATAATACTTATTAGTATAAACATCTTTACGCTTGTACTGAATATTAGCATATTAGCCAATGTGGCATTTTCCGTTTCTGGTGTAACCGTTCATTGTTCTCCTGAATAATTTTTGGTCCATGCTGCTATGGGAGCATACCGGGTGTGACCTTGAACGTGATTTCAAATATTTGCCTAAATATATGGGGAAAAGTTATAATTCTACATTATTTTTATTTTCAAATGTTCCTCACGCAAATAACAGCCAGACAAAATTCGTATTCTTCTCCTTATGGATATTGTATCCCGAGCACAGCATCAGATATCAATGTACAAAAAAGTAGGTATCCAGTATACAACTGCGTAGCGTGACCGTACTGCAGTACACAACTATCAGATAATTAGTATATAATTACGTAGAAATTTCTTTAGGAAAATTTACTCCTGGACTGCGAGTCGAACTACGGGCCTTTGTTTTAATGGGCCAATGGACGGCCCATTATGCTGCCCAGGCTACCTGATTATGAAGGGGATTTTGGAAAATATAGTTACCCTACATCTTTGCAAAATTGTCTAAGGAATGTAGAAATCTGGGTATCGTGGTGGTATAGGCAATCACCCTGCAACCTATAGGTGCGTGCTTTCATTACTGGTTCAGGAGGATTTTATCCTGGGATAAATTCTACGTATTTTTATCGCCAATTTCGGCATAAAAATAAATCTGCATCAGTAAACGGCTGTTCTGGTCTCTTATAAAGAAAGGGCATTATAATCGACTCTGGTTTTCCAAGCCTTAGTAAATATCACCACTCTCATACAAATGCGGTGATATTACTTTCAAGATCCAAATATTTATTACAAAAATATGGCTTAACGCATATATAAAGTTGAGTCTTCATGGTAATGAAGATACAGATAATCCATACGCTGTCATTACTTAGCTTTCCTTGAAATTCCTGTCATTACGAGAGATGTTGGAATGATTAGTGCCTATTAGAATTGTAAACTTGCTCCAAAACTTAATTAGGGAGATCGCTCAGCTAAAAAAATTGTGGGAACTATGGTTCCCAGAATTTTTGTAGCTTAGTATACTTCCATATCAAAATGTACTAACTTTAGAATCCATCGATTGCATAGCCCCACAAAAGATTGAATTATCTAGGCTTGGATCCTAAAAATGTCTGGCTACATCAGCAGTAAATACTGTGAAGAAACCTGCTCCAGACTCTCCTCGTACTCCTCGAAAAGATCCATAAATTAGTATATGCCACATTGCTCCCGTATTTCTCCTTTTGAGCAAACAATAGTTTCTTTTTATGGCCTGTTTCCCTTTAAAAAACCGGACATTGCGAGATTGCCCTTCGTGAAAAAGAAATGATAAAAAAACAGGTAACCTTATTCTTTGTGTTTTCGTGGCCTTAAATTTCCTTTTCATTCTAGGCGCCCGAATTTGGCCGTCAGCTTTTGGTTAAATACCTTTTCCATGGGTCCTCCGAGACAACGCGACAATGAGACATGGAGTGGGGGAGCCTAGAGGGGTGGACTAAAACACGTCTCCCCCCCAGAGCCAATCAGAACCCTTGCGATGTGACAGGAAAGGTGGGGGGAGATGGTGGGGAGGGGGGGGAGAAAAGGGATTTTAAGGGGCCAGCGAAGGTCAAAGCCGGCGAGCGTCTTGCGAATTAATGGCACTGTGCTCGTTTATACGGCACCAAGCCATGCCAAGGCGAGCCGGCCAAGATTAGGGCCCAGCGATTAAAGAGCCGAACCCAGTTTAATTTCGGGGTGGTCGTAACTCAAGGGAAATGCCTTACAGGTGATTCGAGAGCGCCTCCCACGGCCTAATCCCGAAACAAACAGCTTTGCGTGACTTCGGCATTTCAAAGAAAAGAATTACGTCGGGAGCTCATGGGGCCATACTTCTTCAGTCCTCAATGAAACTCTCTGTAGGATTCGGGTCCCTCTCGCCGCGCAGTAAGGAATGAAGCCCACTCCCTGTCGCGGAGTTTTCAGTATCGCAGCTATACAAAATACGAAGAAAATCCTCTTTGCGATTTGTGAAAAAAAAGCTGCTAGACACAAAGATACGTGAACAGAATGGGTGGCAGTCATTGATAACGCTGGGTGACCTAGAGCACCGGTCGATAAGCCATCCACATCTACATACTACCCTGCGAGTTGCCGCAGAGATGTGTGGTGGGGACTGTTAGGACCCCAGCCAAGGAAGGGAAGGGAGTAGGGTAAAGTAAGGGGGAGAGAACAAAGGAGAATTGTATGCTATGTGCGTTATGATAGTGCCACGCTCTTTTTGCTAAAATCACTAATGGTGCGTGAAGAGAAGAAATTTGTGTACTTATCAATTAGGGAGTGAATCTCTCCTATTTTGTCATTTCATCGGTTAGCCGATATGAGTACGCGAGCCACATTTTACATTATACGTGAATGCAAGTTGGGCGCGTGCCACCCCGTAAGTTTTGACGAGTTTTTATGACAGTGATACAGTAAGGCGATAATGTTAAATTACGGTTTCATGTGATAAAAATTATCTCCACTGGGATAGGTATCAATGCGACTGTAGGTTTTATTTTTATCGGTGTCGTGTTACTACAACTGACCCGATATCAACCGAACAAATACAATTTACTCCTCAGTTGTTACGCAGTATTGTCACTGCAGAGACGAGTTACAATTCAGTTAGCTTAGAACAACAATTATATTAAAGAGAAATTTTTTCACTCATAAATAGGGTTTTATGAGTGAGTAGGGCATAAAAAATGAAAGTTTTATGAAATGCTTTTTAAACTGTCGTTTTCTTGGTGCACCACCAGCTAGCCTTACGAGTGCCACTTGGTGACACGCATATGCTATCGGTTACCACTGAAGGATCTGGAGTACTATTATCCCATCCAGATGGTCCTGTTTCAAATCCTGGCGAAGGTGGAGATTATTCTATGAAACCTTGATGACAAATTTTGAGGATGCCGGTACTATCCACGGTGTTACCTTTATGGAGTCACCCGCATGTGCACATAATGCTGAATTCCACAGAGGAAAAATTATTTGCTTTGACTGGACATCAAACCCGGATCTCTCGGTATCGTGCTGAGCGCTTTAGGCGTTCTCCTCGTAAATCGCATTGTGTCCGGCAGTTTTGAACATCTTGTTCCTTTGAATCCCATAAAAATCCACAGAGGAGGACGCTTCGGTAGCTTAACTGGCAAAAGCACTCGGGGTGATATCGGAATGATTTTTGTGCTCGAATTTGAGTGATACTTTTAAACGTGTCCTCATTAGCGATATCTATAGATAAAATTGACAAAATATGCATCACACCGCTTCGTTCTTTTGGCAATTCAATGATATTTAAACACGTAACCACTCGTTTAATATAGGTGCATATGAAATATATTCCATAATATTTCGGTTACATATGCACACCTTTTCTTCTAAACGCGAAATAATATATTTCTTATCGTTATATTTGTTGCTACCACGTCTTAAGGCGCCCTGTCGAGTCCAATTTTCGAAAATAACATTTTTTAATATGAATTCGTCTAAATTTCGAATTCCGTATTGAAAACTCTAGTAATGAGGTGCTTTATTTAAGGACAAAAATCAAATTATAATTCTTGCATCATTTCCATTACTGTTGTCCGAAACGTTCAGTCGTCCTTCAGCCTACAGTCGTGTTCACTACGTGCTGCTGAGTTCTGTGTTATCAAACGGCATCACTATCCTTTGCACGACTCTTGAGAAGCCGCGGGCCTTCTTCTTCTACTCTCAATCTCTCTCAGAGCACATCTGACGACGTCTCTCAGAGGTGCCACCCCTCCTTTCATCCTCCTAGGTAGCGGAGACGCTCGGGACTTAGCGAGACCACCCGATGCTAAAACACAAATACATTTTAAATGAACTCTGATAAAATAACCCTATACATAGGTAGCCCTATATCCTATAACACAGCAACACCAGACTTTATTATATCCACCCAATCTCTCTGCTATAATTTATGATTAGGTATGAAGCATTATACATAAGTCTCTCCCTTGTCCTAGTTAATGTGAGCTGAGGCGACCTCGGATAGTATAAAAATGTCGTCTGGCGAGGGTAGACCATTAAATAAACAGGCTATTTCCATACCTTGCCGTATTGCGACGTATTTTTAAATTTTTTTAAAAAACAGTTTGAAGAAATGAGTTCTTTGAACCAAATTATTTGTCATCATATTAATGTTAATTATTCTCGGAACCATGGTCAGAAATAAAAATGTGTGGAATACAGAGAGTACAATTGAATTAGTGACGTGTACCAATTATAAAATGTCATGCCAGAAACCTTAGATTGTATTCAAATACTTCTCTTTTCCTCCATTTAGCATATAGGTATATATATGCCAATTTCCCACATGTAGTTCTCACTTCTTATCTTCGATTACCTCTAGACACCTCAGCGGAAAAATATCTGCTCGGGTGATGTGCTGGAAATAATTGTTGAATAAAATTAAATAAGCATAATAAATTCAAACAAAAGCGACTAAAAATTAAATTAAGGTTCATATATATTTGGCGGTGAATATATATAAAACTTTCATGATGAAAAGGTGAATAATGTGTTCAAAGAAGATAGGACTACGAACGAGGAAACAGTAGATATGTGAAAATATTCGCGTTGAGCGTGGCACTCTATGGATCGGAAACATGGATAATTGGTAAACAGACCAGAAAAGCTTAGAAAGCATTCGAAACCTGATATTGGAGGAGGTTGTTGAATATAAAATGGACAGACAAAATAAGAAATGAAGATATATACAGAAGAGTAGAAGAAGAGAGGACCATATGGAACACTATGCAGAAAAGGAGAACCAGATGGATTGGACGCACCCTGAGTCACAATGGGTTTGAGAAGAATATAATTGAAGGAAAATAGAGGAAAAAGTCCAAAAGGGAAGGCCAAGGGAAATATACATGGACCAAATTAAGAGGAAAGTACATTACAAAAGAATTACGAGAGAGTAAGGGAACTAGCAATATATGGGTAAGGATGGAGGGCTTGCATTCAACCAATCTTAAGATTGAACGACTATTGATGATATATCTGGCTCAATAATGTGGTTATCTGACTGAATATAATGTACCTCGGATAATATGGAGCTTAGGTGAATTGGAACTCGTAAAATCGAGAATCTAGTGCGTACCTTTTTTTCAGAAAACTTCTCCGTAACTTTGGCGCGCCCTGCTTTGTCCCCAGTAAGTGGCGAATCGAACCAATCTTTTAAAGGAAACCCGCAACTTCATGTGTCCTTAGCTAGAGGCAACTTCAAAGCAATGTAAACCTTTTCGTGGAATCACTTAATTCTTCACAGTCATGCAAAGCGGGAATTGGAGTAATCGGCAGAACTATCTTAAAGACGTCAAAGTTCAAGTATACGATGATGACATTGGGATTTATGGGATCATTGAGAATGAAGAGACGTTGGCGTGAAGTGTCTTTCGCCCCATTAGCCTAACTATAATAGTATATTTTCTTTATTTTTAACGACCGCGTTAGGTTATCACTCTCCATCCATCCCTTGATTAGAATTTGTACCCTCTGGAGACTCGGAGGTCACGCGTAAGACGAATGGTAATTGAACTGTTCAGATTAGAAGACAGCATTTTTAGAAGAGACAAAAAAAAACAGAAAAAGTTGACAAATTCACTGTCTAATAGCTAGGAGAATAATTTCTTCCCACGCATTATTTACGAATACAATAATACAAATCAAGACTCACATCCAGCTAATCACTTTTTAGGTAGAATAAATGTTAGTACGGAAACCTTGTTACATTGCTTGCGTAAGGGGCATTTGAAAATAACGCAGTAGATTTATTACTTTTTGCAGAGTTAATGACAAAAATTTTAAATCCAGACTTCGCTTTTATAGGCTACTATAGGATTACTATCATGAAGATTTCCTGAATCATTAAAGGAGTCCATCATCCATCAGTATTTCACAATTATAGATTTTACTTGTTTGGGCCTGACGTTGGTTAGTAATTCAGCCAGTAAATCGTGACTTAGCTGATTACAGCAGGAGCGGGTTAAGGGTAATGGAAATGTATGGCTTTCAAATGTGATGAATAGCCAAATCCAGATCCCTGCTACGGGGAGGAAGACGGTGTAATGAATGATATTTTCAGGGTTTTTTATCCTGATCCCCCAGAGGGAATCGAGTGAAGGATAATATATACTTACCCCTAAGTAGGGTCTTTGAACACAAAAGTAGGCTTAGAGTTTTCCTCAAACTAATCTCGGCCCCAAATAATTCCATGCGATTATATCATCAGAAGACCTACATTTCCAGTGACTTTAATACGGTAGCGTTGCAGCCCTTTTCTTCAATTATGGTGACCCATTATGTCCTTTCAGGCTTTAATCTGCTTTTGATCCGGACCCTCCTCACTGTCATTGTCCCTGTACTACCTGGTGTGAATTATCCGAAAATCCAATTTCACGTCACGTTTTTCATGGCTTTAATAGTTAATTATCCTTTCCTCGAAATTAATGCTTGTCTATTTTACTATTTTTCTCGTCATAAATTATAAATATTGCCATTAACTTTCGTCATTTTCTGTGGCTGTTTATCCTTTTTACGACTTTTGATGCGTATTAGCCAATAATGAAGACAATTTATAAAGGTCGTTATTTATACTCACTACGATGCTGAACAGGATTATAACTTTTTTTAAATAAGTATGACGTATAGAGTAAGTATACATAGAGTGGAAACCCAATGTTAAAAACTGGATATCAATTTTTGAGAGTTTTTGGAAGAATTTCTCAGGTGGCAGTATTCTCGAGGAGGAAGAATGTAGGCTTATAGAAGAGGACACTTGGAGGCGCTGGTGGCACTCCATGATGTTGCATTAATACACAGAGGTGCATTGACGATGCCTGTTGTGTGCTTTTTCACGAGTATCAACTGTTTTGTCGTTGCCATGATGCATCGGTGAACAGTTGACTCATAGAGTAATTTCTTTTAGCGTTTTATTTCTTTGATTGCGAATACGAATCATTAGTGAAAGAACACAGAACTTGTGGCAACAGGTGATTATGTAACAAAAGAATATCACAAACCGTGCAGAAAAAGTAAGCATGTCTCATTATCGATATTATCACGATTTTTCAGGGTTATTTGAAAATATTTACGTGTGGATGCTAATGTTATTTGGGAATGCCTCGCACAACAATGGGATACCTTATTTTGCAGGCCAACGTACTTATTTAATAACAGTTTGGCTTGAAGCGCGTTTTTTTTGTTTACTGCTGCTGCAAAATGACGAATATTAAAATAAAACAGCCTTTTCTGACGTACTGGTTGGGTCCTTGGAAACGAGATGGCTGGAAATAAATGTTTTTATTGTAATTGTATGTCTTCGCGTCGGATGTCGGATAAATATGAAGATAAATATTGTTTGTTGAATATAAGAGGTAATGTTATTGGACACCTTCTGGGGCACAACGTTGACCTAAAACCACCAAAAATGGAAATTTAAAGAATTATTGAGTAAGTCATAGGGCGTTATAATGAATATTTAATATTGTCTAATTCTACTCCCCATGCTGCCAAGGGTACATATATCAGAGTGTGTTCCAATTAACTGGTATGGAAAAGGCGGGAAGTGGGAAAATGAAATTACGGGATTTGGTGAATCATTTATCTTGTTTGTTTAAGCCGTGAATAGAATTCTGAAAGATGGAATTCATTGATCTTTCTGTTTAACAAGGTGCCTTTCTCACTTTTTTATTTTTATTTCTTCCAAATATCGTTTCTGTGCACTATTTAAAAAGGCATAAATGTATATTTAAATAATAATAATAATATATTTATTTATCCCTTAGAATCAACATTACATGCATATTTTACATTTCAATTAAATAAGGATAAATTAATTAGGAATCCCTGTAGGCTTTGCCTGTATTGGGATACCTCAAGAGAAATTACAATATGAGTCATTGAAAAGAAATAAGTAAACTAAGACCAGTTTCGAGACATAAATAAATGCAAGAAAAGATAACAATTTGTTTTTTAATCACAACCTGTCGTGCATACAAAATATAGTGAGTATTAACCTTACTATTAACCAAAAAATACATCAGTATTTTCTACATTACGTAACCATTTCTTTACTCTTTTCAAAAAAGATGTTAAACTTTTTGAACCTCTTATATTATCTGACAATCTAGAAAATAATGTTGGCCCTACATAGATAAATGAGCGTTTGAACAGGGTCAAATTTGGCTTGGGCAAAATGTACATATTTGTAGATCTTAGGTTGCATACATTGGTTATTGGTTCTTCCTTAGGTTTATTACCACTACTGAGGTAGAACAATTTCAATACTTTGTACACGTAAAGATGACGTAAAGGGAGTAACTGTAAATCCACAAATATGGGGAAGGACTGTTCAAATTGACGTTTTCTAGCAATTAGTCTCACTATTGCTTTTTGGAGAATCAGCATCGGATTCAGCGAATTTTTATAGGCACCTCCAAAGCAGATTATCCCGTAGTTTAATTTTGATTGCACTAACGCATTATAAATAGTTTTAATGAATTGCCGGGGACATTTATTTCGAAGGAAATAAAACTTCGCGTGGATAAATTTAAGTTCCCTTGAAATTCGGTTTATGTGTTTATCCCACTTTAAATGCTGATCTACAGTCACTCCCAAGTATTTGTATTCAGGCACACATTCAATTTGTATACAGTTATTACAAAAATTTAATAATTACAAAAATTATATAATTATTAAATATTTGGATCTTAATGCTCTTAAAGTGAATAAATTTGTTAAAGCGTAATCAGTAAATCATGAGCAAACCTTAATTTCACAGACCAAAGAAATTCATCTTCATTACTTCCTATATACATTGAGCGATAGTAAATCGGATAGATTATTCCTATAATTACTCTGGTTATATAATATACCTGAAAGTGTAAGTGCTGATGATCTTATTTATTCATGGAAGAAATTTTCATTGAGAAATAACAGTTAAATATTAAGACAATACTGTGTATGTAGTTGCTTCAGCTGTTAAACTTAAACAAAAAATAAACTGATAACCATCCAATATAATATGCATAATGGTATCTGAATCTACAAAATACTCTACGAGCCACCATTGTGGCGTGTGGAAGTGGGTATTACGTCAACAGTCTTGAAATAGAGATGAAATAAGAGGAAGGAATGGGAGGAGGGTAAGGAAGATTTGAACTACATGTTAACGGATAGTCACTTTATCATGCTCTTTTTTTGTTGTAGTCATTAGAGGGGCGCAGGAAAAAGGGTTTTTACACCTATCAGTTCGGAAGTGCATCTCCATCATATTTTGTCACTACTTTCAGGTCTAGAGACATAGTGCGGGGTTGAGATAATATCATCCGTGTCATACTGAAACTCGCTAGGTCCTACTTATTCAATCAATCTTAGCGCAGCGTGTATAGCCTCCTCCGTGTCTCTAGCTCCTCCCAACCTAGTCCTTCCACCCTATCTGCTTTGAAGTCACTGTTTTTATAAAAATTACAATTCGTCATATTTGAAATACATATACATTATACCTCAATTGCAAGTTAGAATGAGAGAAGTATACATGTACCCGTAATTACATAACCAAGAACAACTTACGGCAGTAGCTATCTAAATGATATGGGGGATTGAATATGAACTACTTAAACCTTCACTAAATGACACAAATCATTAAGGAAAATGCCATTTCGGTTCAATTACAATGAATGTATCAGTGCAAACGAATTTTGCATTATATAAATGACGAGCGGAAGGTACCCGTTGAAATTCAACGGGTGTGAAAAACGTTAAACTTATTTTATAATAAAACCGCAAAGCCTGAAGAAAAACAGTATGCGTGGTCATTCGAGGAGTTTGTAACCTATCTTGTATGTTGTGTTCGTTATAGAAGACACGCTGACCATTTTCCAGGTGCACGGAGAGATGAGTGACTACTGGTCCACTTTCATGCAAGGGAAACTCAAAAATCGGCCACGCAGACTCATTACAACTTGAATAGCACCAAGGTTGATAGATGGTCACCTCGTCCCTGCGGTTCTCTTGAGCCGTCTTCTGAGTGAATGAACTTAATCGCTTCCCTTGTGTACATACATATATTTGCATTCAATGACTTAATTCAGTTGCACTATTCAACGTTGATATGTGCGTTGAGTTATTAATTTATTTGAGATTTATTAATGATATTATAATTTCCGCCATCTTAAAACAGATTGAAGTTTCGAAACAGATGGGTTTATATTTGAACCAGGTTTATAGCTGGTTACCCGCCCGTACGTTGGGTAAGGATGAAATTTGTGCGGATCTTAGCGTAACCCGAGAAACACCAAGGGGAGATTCTCAAGAGATCGCTGGTGGGAATGTCTTTCACCATCCAAGTCTAACCTTTGTCGTTTTTCTTTCAAGGGCTCATTTTCTCGCAAATAAGACATTCATTTTGCTTAATAATATTTTTTCGAAAGGTTACTCTTTTTTCTATTAGGCATGTTGATGGATATATTTTTAAGTCCAAGGAACGGAAACACAGCGGCAAGTGAGAGTCTAGAATAGGCAACTCGATGATTGAGTGAATTTACCTATGTTAACTGCACTTTAACACTTTTAAACATATCAATAACTCGTGACGTTAATGATGTGGGAATTGGTCTAAAAAACAGTTCGTAATCGTAATGAGAGGCAGATGGTTTCACTACGTGCAACACATCTGAGTATTAAACGATAATAAACAACGCCGTGTTTGTTGTAGCAACAGCGACATTATTACCATTGATATTCGCTGCACGTAAATACTCTTGCACATTTAATTAAGTGTATTCTATTAATTCCTTTATGTGTAACGTTTACTACTTAAGTGTTCTCTCATGTACATGCAGTGCCCCTTTGAGAGCTATTTTGAGAATAGACGTTGAAGAGTATACTTGTTAAATATGCATTGAATTTATCGATTACCCGCCGAAGCAAATTGTAACCTCTTGCTCTTTGCTCTTCTTATACGGATTTTCTTTCTTCGTACTATCATGGGCCTGCAGGAAAAACTGATATTTAAATGCTAGATGCGTGAATATTCAATGAAAATAAAATCTCTGCTTGTCAAGGAAATATGTAATTGTTGATTTCAGAGAAAAATGTGATATTTTTCAACTGAAAACATGAATTTCAGACAATTACATGAATTTCAGACAAAGTAGAAGAAAATCTATTGATAAAATTAGAAATAATATTTATTCTGCCATCCGATAAAAAAAATCCAGCCCTATATCTTGAGTTAAAGTACTTTTAAAAAGCAAAAAATAAAACCACTTCACCGAACACAATGCTAAGCATGGACCACCAGGGGGGAACTTCGGGGGCCTTTGGGGGCCTTTAGGGCTTTTTAATATAGCATGTGATACAACTAATTATTTATTCTATCTACATGCCAAATTTCAGCTCAATCTGTCCAGTAGTCTTTGCTTGATGGAGCAACAGACAGACAAAAACCATTACATTTTTATTGATTAGTAAGGATTGCACCCCTAACCCTGTAAAAAGGGTTTTTTGAACCCTACAGGGTTTGTTCTCTACCTGTAGCAAACCTGTGTTCCAAATTTCATCAAAATCGGTCCAGTGGTTTAGGAGGAGATGTGGAATATACCCACATACTTATATACATATATACATACATTGAATTTTATATATATATAAAAGATAAAAGATACCTAAAAGAAATATATTTTATTAACACAAAAATCAATGGATGTGAAGTTTTAATGATAGTATGGAGGATATTATCATGTTAGTAAATATAGTGAAGATAGACATGAGTTAAATAGTAGTCCGATGATAATTTAGCATTGTTTTTGGGGACCGAATCCCGAAAAATGTACTCACAATGTTCTGTAATAAATGTCCGTGCATATATTACTTTAGGTACTGTTTCTGTGATGAAAAAACTTATAATATTTGGAATATTCGAAGCAAGTCGTATACAATTCCCATGATATCTTTTTTAGCAAAAAGAACTGCCCCGAATAACCACCATTTCATCGTAATCAAAGAGTGTAGCTTTTGTTATAAATATGCATTAAAAGTGTTGATATCATTGTGACACAAGATCTTCTTTCGAAATTTTTCTAACCTTGAAAGGCACTCTTGTGTTCTCCCCGTGATAATGACCCTTAAAGTGATTAATTTGCACTGACTGAACTATTCCAATGGCCATGAAAGGTCTCATGTGATGATAATTCACTATTAAACAGGAGGGAAAACGCCCTTTCTTCGGAAAAATTATGTCTTGAAACCCATAATTCACTGTTTAAAGATCATCCGTCCCTGGTAGTAAATTCGATTCATACGCTTCACAAAATTAATGCAGGAAGAACTTATCTGGGACAGCGATGCAAAAAGTATCAGGATTTGTTGCACTAGAAAGAACAATTCCTCGGACATAAAATGAAGGCTTCCAGTCTCACCATGTTGCTATTAAAATTTGGTAATCGAATTGCATTCAGCGATAAGAAAAGGATTGCAAGAACCAATTTTTCCGCGGTCTTAGTCCGCGCGTCGTGTTGGAAGTGAAACATTGTTATGTGGTAATGTGCAAGCTGGCCAGAGCTGGTAATGTAATAAGGAGAAACAAAATCAGCTCATAACGCTGGAAAGATTGTTGAACTACTCATCTCAGTATTAGAAGCCCCGGAAGGCAGAATGCGTTTATTTAATTCTACTAACAGAACAAAATGATCATTATAGTTTTAAGGTTTTAACCTATTTATTTTCTTATTCTCTTTTATATATTCGTACGTAGTCTCACACTCACGATTATATCTGTTCTGAAACTAAAATTCAAATATTTGTACAGACGGCTTGACCGTAGCCTTCGCTCGGAGGCTACGGCTTGACGGGCTTGACAAACATTGCTATGTGTCGATTAGTAAACATATTGATACCGACAATATCATTAGAACCTTATTTCAATGAAGCGACACTGAATTACGTGTCCGTGTGTCGAAGTTGAAGCCGAGCTCGATTGTTCCAGCTTATAACTGCTACTTCGATACACCTCTTCCATCTCTCGGCCAAAATATCATTTGAAAAATTTTATCCGTATCTGCCTATCTCGTTGCCACTCTATATTTACTTACGCTATGGTATGACATAACAGTGGAACTGCACAGATGAAAATTATAATTATATGGTAAAGACTTCCAACAAGGAACATTCTTCGAATTAGGAACTGAGCTTTTTCACAGTGGGAATCTAGAGAAAGAAATTAGAGAACAAATGATTAATAAAAAACTAATAAGGTGCTGCCTCAATGATACTATCTGGAAGAATAAGTATGTAAGATGGGCGACAAAGACTAGAAAATGCAAAGCGCCAGTCAGATTGATACTGATCGGGCAGAGTCAAGACAGGAGAGAAATAAAACTAAAACACTTCTAAAACCAGCAGTATTGAAAATCCTTGGAAAAATCTCAGGGAAGCCCTTATTGGATAAAATGAGAACTGAAAAGTTTATAAATGACAACCATGTTGAGAAAATAAACGCATGGGTAAACGGACGGAAGCAGGAATGAAATGGTCACACGGATAGAAATTAAGACGGAAGAATAGTTGAGATTGTCAGAGATAAGCTTCCAAGAGGAAGATTAGTGTGGGCAGACCAAGGAAATGTTGTCGTCGTTAGAAACTCGAGTCGTTAGAAACTCTGAGGCTACACAATAGATTAAGATTACTTTTAAAATTCATAGCGAAGTTTCAGTTCCACACTGCGGATATTGTTTTGTCGACACGTTTCATCTCTAGAACGGATAAAAAAAACAAAATAAGAGAGATACGCCGCCGAACTGATAGGTACAAAATCCCTTCTTTCCACGCACCAAAAGTGATTTTAACAAAACAGCGTGACGCATCGTTAACATACAATTCACCTCTGTTCTCTCTCTCCACCTTTTCCGTATTCCCTCCCCGTCCTTGGGTGGTGTTGTAACACCTCCTGCCACACCCCTTTGCGGCGGATCGTGAGGTTGCATGTAGTTGTAGGGGGAATCAGACAGAGGGAAATTCGAAGAAGGTACGTTTTTATCAAAAGTCTTTCCGTCACTGTCACGGTTAAACATACATCAATCGGGCCTTAGAAATCAAAAATTCAAAGATAGCCTTTGTGGCAATATTTCTTTACTCAAATTGTTTTAGTGCATCATAGAAAACAGCTGGAACATGTGACAATTTTCTTAAGTATTCTAAATAAATCAATACAGAGTTAGTAATATTGTTAATTAATAAATGTTAATGTTTAAAAACAGCTTCTTTCCACCTCCGACCTGAAAGCGAAACCGTTGTCAGCCAAAGTCATCGAATGCGGATGAAAAACCGAAAATGCGGAACACTAATAAATGTATTTTAATTTTAAATCGTTGAGTTTCATGCCTAAATTCCTCTTCTTTTCATTTTATGTGAAAGGTTGATGGCTCATTCCCCAATTAAATTTTCTTAATTTTTACTTAGATGATAGATAAATGGCACCATCATGGTAATTAAACATTCTCAGTGCTTAAACTCCGAGAATGCGTTTGGTACCTTAAGTTTACTGTGTCATCTAAGTATTCGGTAAATGCATCATTTATTCGAGAGCTTACTGCGCAATAATATTTCCTTTGCCCTTCGTGGAGTGGATTGAAATTTTGTCATTAACTCATTAACTTTGAAATCGCTCGGTTGAATATAACATTCGTATTTACTCCCTACAGATGACAGAATGCATAAATCTGAATGAGCATGCAAGAAGATTATATGACTTGGAAAAGACTCCGGTGCTTCAAGGAAAGGAACGCAGAGGGTTCACCAGTTCAGCGGAGCTGAGACAAAAACATTCTTCGTCTTCTCTTCTTGGAAGTATAATGCAATGCGAAGACTTTATGCAGCTGTTAACAACTGTTTCAGTTTCAACTAACGACTAGGCTTGCAAGGAGACCGAGTCTTTTAAAGATAGACGAAGAAAAGGTTCCGTCTCACATGTTTCTGCACCGATAACACGTTTATGTACAACAATTTCTCATAAAAATGACAATTTTTAATATAAATTCATGGTAAATATATTGTCTCATTAAGGCGACCTGAGTCTTGAACCATTCCCGGCATGATGAAAATGTGTTTATTTTTAATTTCTTCCTTTTTTCAAAGATAACATTGTTCGTGTCAGAAAAACTTCAGATGGTTTTGAAAATTGATTGAAATTTAACTGCAATTTTTAATTAAATTATTACTTTTCAATGCACGTAATCCTTCTTTCATCATCAGTAGTCATCAATTCGAAAATATCTTTGCAGCAGAATTCCATTCCAATCCCTTCTCTGCCAACCGCTTCACGCCTACGTAGTTCTTTAGGCGTCTTTCATGATTTGGTTGATGTATTTCACTCATGATCTTCCTCTACAATTATTCCCATTTAATTCTCCTTCCAATATTGTTTTTTTGGCTGTTGTATCACAAAATGTGTCCAATAAGATTTTCGTGTCCACCAATTTTTCGTTGGAATTTTTCGTTAGTGATTCTTTCCCTCCATTTAATCCTCCATAATCATACCTCGGCAATACCACATCTCCATTTTTTACAATCTCCTTTGCTCTGCTGCTGTTATTGTCTAAGAAAAAAAACACGACTCCAAAAATAGCAAAAGAGCATTATCATCCTTTTGTCCTTAAGTAGGGAAGTACATCTTTAAACTTTCTCATAGTTAATAATTGTCATCATAAAGGGAATCTTAATTAGCGTGGGATAAACTTAATGTGCGGGTGTAAAAAAATACTTGGAGCCACTGCCTCGTGAATATCATTTTCCCTACTTCCTCCGGCTTCCGTTTATTGGTGTATTTCCATTCGGAAATTCAATTGGGCCAACTTTTGGCAATCGTCATTGTTACGCTCTCAAACGATAAGAGTTTTTTATTCTGGAAATCCTCTATTATTTAGATGATCATATTCATAATTCTTATATTTATTTCATGTCTGATTTTTCACATGCTCATCTCTTCTTCAACATCGTCTCAAGAAGTCAATTTTGGTTGGCAAGTTCATTTTCATTCCTCTTTGTCATCTCCCTCGTTTCCGTTTCTCATAGTGGTTATACTTTGGCTCAACATATTCTTTTCTTTGTCTCTCTCGTCTCAAATAAAATAAATTTGTGAATTTCATGATAATTTGTCAACAACCAAAACATGATTTTTACACTTCCCTTCATCTCCAAGTTAACCAGAAATTTGAATGACCCAACTATGTATTCGTATATGGTTTGAGAACATAGCACTGCTAAGGAAGTATGAAGACCGTTTTACACGATGAAAGATTTTGTACAAACGAATGTACGTGACTTAAATAAAACTGCAGTAGTTGTACTGTCCACTAAAATTTTAATGTAAAATATTACACTACACGTGTTTCGACGTTTCTTAGGGCGTCATCATCAGATCTGCATAGAACTGATGACCGTAGTAGTAGACCAGTGGCTATAGCAGACCTGATGATGACGCCCTGCCCGTGTAGTGTAACATTTTACATTAAAATTTAAGTGGACAGTACAACTGCTGCAGTTTTATTTAAGTACTAAAATGTTGTTCCACCAGAGTCTGTCGAATGTACGTGAGATTTTACGTTTGTCTCAACAAAATAAGAACAGCTTCTATATCCCGTGCAGGTATTGAGACATTCGCAAAAGCGTTCATACAATTTTCCGCTTTACACGATACATTTTGCCTCATGCAAGGGTTCACGGAAGAGTTTGTACAAACAAATGTACCGTGAAAAACGGCCTTGAGAATATGTAGTACGTGAAAAAGAGAGAGAGAGTGTATGGTCTCATTTAAAAAAATTGGCTTAGTTCGAAAAATATGATACCATTTTGCAATCACAGCCAAAATGGAGGCACGCATTTTTCAATTGATTTTTTTTAATATTCAGAGGCCGTTTTTGGTCAAAAGAAATCCGAAAAAATTAACCTGAGCGTAACTGATGCGTGCCAATGCAAAAAATGTTTCACAAGAGAATCCGTGTCGTGAGGGTGCGAACTTTTTCTGAATTTATTTGGCTGGACGTGGATTGGCCCCATAATATATGGAAGGTATAATATATATGTATACATATATATTTGTATAAATATTTCGTTCAAACAGTTGGTA
The DNA here is from genome assembly GCA_963573305.1 of Pyrrhosoma nymphula. Lineage (NCBI taxonomy): Eukaryota > Metazoa > Arthropoda > Insecta > Odonata > Coenagrionidae > Pyrrhosoma > Pyrrhosoma nymphula. The sequence goes on from OY754339.1 coordinate 32,000,029, forward strand.
AAAGAAAGAGGATAGGAAACATATAAAATTAGACAACACAATGGTCATGTGAAGATGGAATGATGGCCGATTCCAAGTGAAAAATATTCGACTATACTCTTGGAGGTGTTTGGTTCATATATACCCCTCGCCGATTCCAAAGTTTCTTATAAGACTAGGTGGTCGGTGGTCTGAGCATTCGGCGCGACATCACAAATGTCCGTGGTTCGTTTCCCGGCCTAGTCGAATTTTTTTCACTTGGAATCGGCCATAATTCCATCTTCACATTGTATTGTCTAATTTTATATGTTTCCTATCCTCTTTCTTTCACCATCTGTTTGAACGAAATATTTATTATTTACGCCTGTGAGCGGTTTGAGTGAATGAATGAATGGTTATATATATATATATATTCTTTTGAAGTTTTCGCCAATTGGCCACAAATATATAAATTTAAACTTACAGAAGGTAGGAGAAAGAGAAAAAGATAAAGAATTCGTTCTTACGGGAACGTGTCATTGAGTATGTATCCTTCTGTCTGTGAGAAAGGTTACTATGGTAACCGAAATATCAGAACGTATAGTGTGAGTGTTCTTTTTTATGTGTCTATATTTAATTCCGTCCCACTTGTGGCAAATTTTATCTAGATTATCACGTGTGTGATTTTTCCACAAACTTGCTTATATATATATATATATATATATATATATATATATATATATATATATATAATATGCCAAGAGGGTGGCCGATAAAAATATGGAAACAAGCGAATACAACTCTCCACCGAAATATCGGAAGTTTTAATTTGTAAGTGTAATTCTCTTGTTTCTATAATTTTATCTATATAAATACCGGTGGATTTAGACGTGGAATGGAACCATAATATGTGGAAGATATATGTACATATCTTCTACATATTATGGAGAAGATATATGTATATATATATGTATACATCTTCCATATATTATGGGGCAATTCCACGTCAAACCAAATATATAAATAACTGTGAATGTTAAGATAACGCTGAAGATGAGACAAATTTTCGAAACTATAGCTAGTCATTCACAGTGTGGAATTTACCCAGTGATTTCGTTTCGAATGGAAATTTCTGTGAACATTGATCATATCACAATGATGATCGTCGCGGAAGCAAAACTCGTCACCTCATGTTCATTATGACATTTGAGGGGTGACCTCAGCAACGGCTGCAAGAGTAAAAACGGACGAGTTCTTGAACGCACTAAGCTAGACGTAGTCATTAACTCGGAAAACTGCCTGGGACCCTCATTTCAAGAACGATATGAAGTGACGCTTCAAATTTTTTTTTAGCTATGATCGATTTGTCCTCCTACCTCGTCCCTCTTCTTCTTTAGCTTTTGAGAAGGAAATGAAGACGAATTAAGTCACTATTTACATTTCTCTCTCTCACTGATGAAAATGCTCTCTAGGGTTTCAAGCGAAGATTAATTGCTGTCTTGGACGCGAAAACTAAGGTAGATGTTCGTTTGAAGGTTTCCCTTAGCAACAGTTGCCAACAATGAGCACATTTGAAAGTATAATCGATTTTTAACCTTCTCCATTTGATATTTTACTTAATTTAGCGCTGGCTATTTTGTGTTTCTCGTAATGTTTATTTAAATTGGGCATTTAACTTTAATCCAACATTATTTTTGCATAGAAACTATATGTTTTATTTAGGTGCACGAGGTTTGGAAAATCATTTTTCTGTCTCTGGGGGTTCTATATAAATATTTGACAGCCTCTGGTTGCGTAGACTGAGGATGAGTTAAATATTTTGAGATATTTTTTTTAAATATTTTGGCAACTTTCAGAAAAATACCGTGTAACGTATTACCCAATTTCTTCCAAATCGAGTTGATTAATATCCCTATGAAGGTACAAAAGTTTCAATCAAAACTGTTTTTTAAGAAATTTTGAATTCTCTTTCAAAATTGAATGATTTTCCTTATATTATATTTTTAAATTAAGATCCTGTTTCTCGTTAAAGATTATAAAACATATTTCACTACGTTTTAATTATATTATGTTATATATGGCGAAAATACGACTCCATGGTTGACTTATCTTAATTATGGTAATATTCAATGAATATTCCTCTTTTTATTGCGATTAATAAAGAGGAAAATATCTTCATATGGCTTTAATTACATTTTTAATAGGAAAACATCCTGTGGAATTAAACTTTAGGGTCAATGTGCCAGACACTTTGCAGAATCCATCATTAAATAATAGATAAATTTCCCTGTATGGATCCTGTTTTTCAATATCCCACAGCTTAAACCTGTCTTCATGTGACATGAGGGAGAATTTTCACAGGATTCAGCTGTGTGAAAACTGAGGAAAACTGAAATGTGTTTTCTGGTGCGTCTATTGTCGCGTGGGTTTCTAATACTTGATTTTGGCGTTTATTTTACTTAATACTTGATTGATGGCGTGACAGTGTGTTCCCCTATACCTGATCAGTAGATTAATATTTTCTTTTGGATAAATATGTAGTTTCATGTAATCGTAGGCTCACTGAAAATTCTTCATTGAAGCTTTTGTAAGGATTTTCATACATGCATATGAATTTATTGCATACATGACAGAATGGAGTGAAGTAGCATTTCCTACTAGGGCCAAAGAGATTCTATTATTTGTTGCCGAAAATTAATCAGTGTAATTCTCCTTACGTTTTCATAGTACAAAAAGTAACTATTTGGTAAGACTAGGTTCAGTAGGTGGATGCCCAATTTTTTTCCATTTGATGATCTTTCTTTCAATGGGGTAGTAGGACATTATTTGATCCAAATGATCGATGCCACTCATTTTCTTGTTATATTCCATCACTGCCTCTGGCTTCCGTGAAGTCTATTCGTGGCCTCAATCATTTGTCTTTTATACACTGACGAAATACCAACCTACCCCGCCATGGAACCATAGACGTAAATTATGCTACCAGTACAGCAGACACTCACCTTTGTGGAAGTGAAATTGTGTAGTAAAAATGGAAAAGGATGCAAGTGCCAAAAAATAAAAAAGGCCTTTTTCGGTGAAAAGAGAAGTACAAGCCAGGCGTAATAAGATAGACAAGTTATTAAGTGTCAGAAAATGTTTCCCTAGTTTGTAGAGCAGTCGGAAGATGTCAGCACCGTGCAAGAGCCGTGCGGGGATTAGACTTATTTTATTGAATACTGAAAATTTTAGTTTCTGGCACTTACAACCTTTTCCATTTTTACTACACAATTCTGGAACATGAGAGTGAAATATGATATTTATATGCACTTTCATCTATCCTTTCAAACTAAATCAAATAAACACAATACAGTAAAAGCAAAATGGTATGAAGAAAAGATAGATACCTTGGTTTAACATATTTTTAATATTCCACCTAAACCTTAAATATCTACTTCAAAATATCGTCTTCAAGATCTTTAAAAACATTTATGCAATAAAATTTTTTATAGATCATGCAAAATAAAAGTTTTAATAAAATAGACAATAATTACTAACCTCCGAAAGTGTCCTTTCATAGCGAAGTATGTACAGTGAAATAGAAAAACTTGAAAAAAAAGGGGAAAATATTTTTTCGAAGCTCTTCACTCAGCAGCCAGGCTCAGACTGGTGACTGACCCTTTTCCTTCTCCTGCCGCCGATGGCTAGCGCTCGGAGCCAAATATACCGTAGGAGTGAATCATGACGTAGCCCTTACGTCGTCAGTCACTCGCAAGGGAATTCCGTAAGTAAGATGGCGAGAGTAAGATGACGTAATGGTTAGAGTCGTCGTCCCATGTACCGAAGGTCCCAGGATCGTTTCCTAGTGGTGGAGTTTTTTGTAATATATTATTGTTATCAGAATATCGCCATAGACGTTTACACTTCTCCCGTGTGGTCTTAAGCACACCAATTCTTTTTCTTGTAATTTTGTTTATTTTAATCTGTTCTACCTATCTGATCTCTTTGTCCCCATGGGGACAGGCAGTGGGGACCCCAATTGTCACCATGGGGACATATTTTATTTCTCAATAATTCTTCTAAACGATATACTTCAAGCTCTAAAATACAATTCATTTATTTTTTAATGATATAGCTCGTTTATTTCATCCCACGCAAGCAATTGCAGCACTGATTTCACTACTTCTAGCAGAGTTTAACAATTGATTGGAGCTATATCATACCAAGATAAGACTTTCTGCTATGAACTACTATTTTTATGACAAATAGCTAATAAAAAATTAGTTATAATTGTATTTAGTATTATTAAAAAAGTGTTACATTTTGCCTAATCGATCGCTCTAACTCACTAAGATATAACGGAGAAAAAGACAACTTTTGCTCTAAATGCTCTTCGCTAAGATATGCAAAATTCTTCATTTTGGTTTTCTAATGATCGATTGGTTGGTGCTTAGACTGGCCCTGTTTTGTCAATTCTAATCTCTAGATCATCTCTACGCTTCTTCTTCGTAAAATATTTGCCCTGAGTGAAGTTTCCCTTGAGCCATAGTAATGAAAAATATAATTGGTTGATTTTACAATTTATTTTAACTCTACTAGTTTCAACCTTTGTAGGTCATCATCAGGATTCATCTTATCATCAGGGTTCTCCCTTCTGTCACCGTCTTCTCACATACCATTTCCTACCAACTACTCAAGTATCCACCTTTGCTGTCTCATCCAAATCTCCACCACCAGCTTCCCTTTCTTTCCTAACACCTCTAACAAGACTTCATTCTTTCTCTTCCTTGTTACCTAGCTCCCTCTTTCTTTTCTTCTTCCGATCCACATTTTCTCAAGTCTCCAGAGTTTGCACATCCTCTTTCCGCAGTTGCCAAGTCTCCGAACCATGAAGCGCCATTTTCCTCATCATAAGTTTCATCTTTTCCAAAAGTCTTTGCTCAGACAGTGAAGTAAGACGTTTTCTTCTCAAACTTTCACTTCGGCTTGTAAATTTTTCTTTGTCCAATGCCGTTTTACCCCTCATATGCTTAACCACACTGCTTAACCCGTTCTTAGTGATGTTGTCTCATGACTGATGTGGGGGAAGTCATACGTAGCGAATGAAGAAATGTTTTTCTATTTTCCACTGTTTCAATACGACGTTTTTCGATGTTTTGAGGGCTTGAAGATTATGTAAAACAGCGAAACAGGTCGCATCAAACATTGCAAATAATTCTTCTTTCATAAACCATTCTTGTCTGTAATACAACTCAGGCAATGGAAATGTTTCATACGATGTATTTTTTGTCTGTTCACCTTTATATTTAGTCTGAGTTATCTACTTATTCTCTGTTTCACCTTCTTTGCCTTTTTATGGTGGGCCGTCGTCTCTTACCTTTCATGTAACAACTTTTAAGCACTCATTTATTTGCACTGCATTCGTTTATTTCTACAGAAACCCTCGCAATTTTGGTATCTAATTAACTTTATCAGCACCCCTACAACTTTGAATATCGCCCACGCCTAGTCCGATTTTCTCTTACCATTTCCTTTAAGAGCTTGGGTTAAGTAACGACGGTGATAATAGACAGCCCTGTCTCCATCCCGGCCGTGTCGCTATCTATTTTGGTTTGCCATCCCTTACCCGTAAATGTATCTTTTGTTTTATGAAGTGATTTCTAATGAGCAGTCCTTCGCACATAATTCAGTCATGCTCTCCATCAAATTTGCCAGTTAGACAATTTGGTTGAAATTTGGAATTTGAATGAAATATTATAAAATTCATGATATTTATTTGATACTCTTCACTAGTTATCTGTCTTGAGATAGGATTTTGCGCAAAAACCTGATAATAACTTGTTCACTACGTAAAGTTTTCGTGTACAGCCATCCGAAAATCGACTCTTATGTGTCCCTTTTTGAATTTGTGGGTGCATGATGAGGACTCTTCAAAATGAATTAAAATTTAAGCTTCATTATTTGTAAAATCAACGTGACATAAGGCTGAGGTGAATATCTAAGACGGAAAGTCTCTTTTGTTCCGAATACTTTGCCTACAAAAATATTGTTTTAATTTGGAATAATTACTGCCCTTCACGTAGTTTCTTTAGCAAACTGTATCTAGTTCAAAAATCATGAAAATCCTACTAAGCGATTTTTATATGGTTTATATAAATATCATCGTTTCATTCTCTAATTTATTTTCACAAGGATTTTAATTACGACTAAATTAGTCATTCAGAGTTATAAAAGCAAACAGTCTTGTCTTAAATGACATTGCACCAAACAATTTATAATCTCTGCTAGAAACAGTGACATAAAAGCTGAATTGCTTGCGTGGGATAAAATAAAGGAACTCTCTATCATTGAAAAATATAAACTAAGTCATTCAATGAGAATATAAGAAACGAGTTTTATAAAATTTCACATGTAATTTGGCCTTAATGATCTTGAGTAGCTGCTCAACCTAGCAGTCAATTTGACATTCTTTAGATAACTATCCTTCATTCACATGTAATGCTCTCCACTTCATGGTTAATCTATCGCAAATGAATGATGTTGTCTCAGGGCAGATTTGGTGTTACTTATTCATAATAAAAGAAATAGTTATTTGCGATTTTCTAAAAAAAAAAGTGGAAACATTCAAGTATTTTTTTTATTTTATCATAAATTCATTATGTTTTATGAATCGGAAATTTCGAATTTTTATTGGTACAGTGCAAATTTTCCGCTTATCTGTGAGATAGGCTAACGAAAAATTCTTGGTAGGGTAGGAACGGATGCCATTGGGGGCAGCAAAATGAGTTGGAGGATGCGTTGAAGAAGAATGGCTTGTTGAAGAATGGCTTGTCAGAGGGGAGAAAACTTGGCAAGTGCGAAAGAGAAGGAAAGAGATTACGAATTTTGAATAGCTTAAAGTCATTATGAAGGTAAGGGAATATTATGGTAAACTCCATCTCAAATTTGAACACATCTACATGCAAATATATAATGTGTCAGGAAGGTCCCAAAATGGAGTAAATTAAGGTAGGGATAGTCCAAAAACCGCCGATCTACGGCTAAAGAATCAACTTAAGGTGGTTGGAGCGATTTTTATGTACAGATTTGTGTGAAACTTTACATATTTGTTGTTACGATATTATTAGTAATATCTATAGATGAAAGTGTAAAAAAATGCATCTTACCGATTTGATTTTTTGGAAATTCCATGCTAGTTATGAAATTTCTTAGCAGTTTTCCACTTTTTTTAAACTATATATAGGTTTGTGCGATCACTTTCGATGTATTACATCATTATAACGTGCTTGAAAATGATGTAACACATCGAAACTGATCGCACAAACCTATATTTAATTTTAAAAAAGTGTAAAACTGCTAAGAAATGGCATAACTATCAATGAATTCCACCACAGCAGCTCTGATACAACTATATTAATTCCATGCTATTTCAACGTGTATTCTAATAGCTCATGACTCGTAATAATTCGATTACGTCTGTATAGATTTTCTTCTAAACGCGAAATAACACATTACATATTAGTACAGGTAATGGTTTTAACAAATAACAATGTGGCACATCTATCCGGTATAGTATATGTACATACGCCTAAATTTCCAATACTGCGCAGAAAACTCAATTCATGGCATGCTTTAATTAGAGGACAAAATGTAAACTATAATTCTTTTGTGATTTTTACCACAAAAACAGTTATTCTTAAATAATATGTGGTCGTTGAATTATTTTTTACCTATTGAAAAATTATTAAGATGTGTATTTAATGATCCACAATTACCGCTCCAGCCACCAAGGTAATGTGAATTTAGCCTTATTTTTCATTAGCATCCATCATTGCAACGCATTTCAAATAGCAAAGGGTAAATACTTAATGAGTTTCTTATAGTTCACGCTTCGGTGAACTTACAGTCAAAACCTCGAGAAAAGAAATAGGGATAGAAATGAGAAAAAGTATTACTTTCATTTCCTTACCTGGAGATGGAAACACATTGAAACCTAAGTCGTAATAAGCTTATTCAAGTATGTATCTATAGCAAGTCTTTGGTGAATTCATTGAAGGTGGCGGTTCATTTTCATTGTCCGTTCAATCCTGTGACTGATTGACTGCCATCCTCCATTTTTCCCTACTTAGTGCTAGTTCCCTTACTTCCTGGTAGTTCTTCTTATGTGCTTCCCTATTTGTATGTTTAATGCATTTATCCCTTGATTCTTGGGACTTTTTTTCTATGTTCTTCCTGCAGTTGTGTCCCTCGCAAACCCATTGTGCCTCAGGGTGTGCCCAATCCATCTGGTTCCTCTGTTCTGTATTGTGTCCCATGTGGTCCTTTCTTCTTCTACTCTTCATTATGCGTCTTCATTCTTATTGTATCCGTCCATTTAATCTTTAGCATCCTCCTCCAGCACTAGGTTTTGAAAGATCCTAATTTCTTCGGGTCTGCTTTTCCAATGATCCATAGAGTGGCACGATCCAAACAAATATGTTAATATGCTTCTTCCCCGTTTGTGGTCCTATCTTCATCAAACACAGTCTTTGTCTGTTCATCATGAACGCCTTCTTAGTTTGGGCTATTCTACACTTGATAATCGATGTACTTCTTCCATCCTTCGTGATGGTGCTTCCGAGGTAGGTGAAGGAATCCACTTGCTTCATCTCTCCTTTTTAGTGTTAATTCTGTGCTCAGCATCTCTCCTCCGCATACTAGAATGTTAGTCTTCTTCATATTTATTTTCATGTAATATTCTTGGAGTACTTGATCCATTGTGTTCAGTGACTTTTGGAGACCATCACGATTTCCCACGAAGGGGAGAGAGAATATTTGGTAGGTAGCTTAAGAGGATTTTATTGACAGACAATTACAATCTACAAACAATTTATACCTCTCGTGACCTTTGTATTCAGCATGTTTAGTAAGAAAAGATTCCGCTACATCCACAATGTTACAATTTCAAACAACGGACCATGGTTTCTGAATTATGTACCATTTTCGCATGTGATTTCACTCTATGGGTAGCGGGCCTATGTGATGCCCAATTGGAAGACGGTGGAGAATGGGATAGGGTTGTTAAACAGTGTGGTAAGGGAAGGGTGGGAAGGTCGGGGAAATGGAATGAGTTAATGGAACAGCGATCAAGGGTAGGAAACCATGGTCGGTTGTATGCAATTTAAAAAGCGTGGAACTACCCGAGTCTTTTATTAATCAGAATGATGAACGATGATCATTTCCACCATGTGACGCCTGTGCATAACATTTCCTAATATTGTGTGGCTTTTAGTATGAAAAAGAAGGTTCTGGGATCAGCTCTCTTCCCGAAACCAGTGTTATTCCATTTCCTCACATTGATGGCCCTTCCGTGCCTCTCTTTTCATCCCACCGAATCGCAGTTTCTCTAGGTCCCCTTACCATCTACTATTCCTTTAAGCCCCACTCCGCTTCTCCGCTTTTTTTACGAATTTAATGCGCGTTCCTTAGCCCGAAAACATGCGCTCCAATATCAGTTCTCTTAAGAAGAGGGGGGGAGTGGGTTGGTCGATGAGAGGTTGGGACGAAATGTGGGTTTGAGGGGCGAATGCTCCAACATCTTCCAGGAATCCGACGTTTCTTTCTCCTTCCTTTCCCCTCTTCTCCCGACGTTCCTCCGTTTTCCTCTCATCATTCCGGGACCGTCTCTGACATTTTCCCCAACACTTCAAATTTTCCCAGCTCTTTTCCTCACCAAAGCTGTTCCATCAAACCGCAAACCGTACTCCTTCGTTCTCCCAACTACTCTACCAGCGAGACTTTCTCGTCTCGCCTTGAGTTTCGTCTCGTTTTCGAGACGACACCGAGGTCGTAAATTTGGGACGAGACTCGAGACGGGCCGAGGTTGGTAATTCGCTACGAGACTTGAGACGACACCACTATTCGGGGGGACGATACCACCGCCACGAGGCTCTCGAAAGTCTCCTGAGAAAGCGGTGAAGAGCTATGGATAAAACAATCGTCGGCAGTGCAAAGAAGTCATCGTCATAACTAATTGTTGAACTTAACTAGGTACCTGGATTGGGACTTTCTAGCATTACTAAGGTAATAATTGATTTTCCAAATTTTTTACTCTCCAAATGATCATTAAAATTCTTGCCCAATTACACCAATAATGATACCATGACTGTGACTTTAATAGCTGCGTGAGGAAGTGCTTGAGTTATAAGCTCCCTATTTTCTCATCGTCGTTATATATATTTTGGATTACGTAGTTCGCGACTAAATTAGATGGTTAGGAGATAATACTGTGATCTCTACGCGCTTGTCTAGTGAATAATAACAAGAAGGATATTACTATGAATTCATTATTCAGCTGCTCATAACGACTTTAGATAAAAATTTTTGGCACTCAATTTCACGTAGAACCTGAGAAATATGGAAGCAAATCGGTCATTTGTGATTTGTTAATAGATTTTTTAAGCGTTCAAGTGATTCAATATAAAAGGCACGAGAGCAAATTTTGAGAATCGTCAGTATTCTCTATGACGGCATTGTTTCGATTTGGTGCTTCCTTATTCTTTGTTTTTAACTCTAACTCAGCTCTCTCTAAATAAACCACCTGAATTCAGTTGATACAGTAGTGGTGTTGGATTGCGAACCGATATAAAACCACTACAACTCTTGATTGCCTTGAAACTTCGGCGTAAAAAGCGAAGACGACGAAACGTAAAAATTAATATCTCGCGGCAACACTACTTACAACTCTCTTTTTGCGTACCTCACTTTTGTAGCCTTCATCTACATCATTCTTTGATATTTGCAGTAGAGTCTAATTGCTGTTGGAGATAATAATCTAGGACAGATACTGAAAAAAAAGTTCAGCGATAAGCATTTTGCGTAACAAGCGAATAAAGGGTGGTTTTGTGGATGTTTGAAAGGCGCTGCTTACAAAAAATACTTGTTACTAGGCCGAAATTTTAGCTGGTAGTGAAATATCTAATAAGGCGTCCAAGATGGATGGAGACTTCAGGAGTTCGCATGACACTGAAAAATGTGAAATCAAAGTTGAACTCAATGGTGCCTGGTAAACTGCGCTCGGTCAAATTTTTGTAGTTTTAGTGGTGTAGAAACATGGTGGCAGTTGCGCAGAGGACCCTTTCCTGCGGAAGAGTGCAATGCCTACAAACTAGCTCCGCAAACGAGTAGTAAGGTAGTCTTAGAGTTTGACTACTAGGGTTCCCAAGATCGCAAACCTTCATTACCAACTTTAAAGTGCTCAATCTGTTATCCACATCAACTTTCTAGCTCTCTGTGGCTTTAATCCAATGGTATAGGTGGGCTTCTCCAATGTGCTGCGAACAGTACAGCGTATTTTATCCAGCTTTGTTTAGATAATAAAAACTGTCGTGAAGCGCGCTGCCAACATGTTTCCGCGTTCTCAAGTTCAATGAAGTTACATTGGTGGCTTTACCAACCACGTGATATCCTCACCCTTCCACTTCTTTACCTACCCCTTTCTCAAGAACCTTCCCATTCTTCGTGTACCACCACGCGCAGGTGACTGCCACCAAGTTTCGCTACCACTGTGCCTCACATCCCCCCCAAACCCATATGTAACACCTTCAATTTGAGGGCCGAGTTCGTCATTTTTTTATAGTTCCTTATCGAGAGAAAAGTTATCGTTTATGTTCCAGCCGTTTACCCTTCCCCTTCCTCTGTAAATAACTGAAAAATCTGCTTTTGTTCTCCAGAAATATGTTTTTTATTACTTAGAGAAAAAAATCGGTTAGTGATGTTTTTATAGACATTTATTTTTGTACTTCCTCGTGTTTGGCCCAACATATAAGGGTACTGGTTGGGAAAGGGAAAAGGTGACTGCCGAATAGTTTTGGAATTAAAATATAGGGCGTCACGCTTCGCGCAGGCGAACCATTAAGTTTCGCAGCCACTATATGTGGCCACGGAAAGGTGCCTGACTGTACGTTGTCAAAATAACATTAGAAAATCGTGTAACACGCAAAACGGTTACAATGTTACAATGCTGTTTACAATTTTCGTACTTTTTAATGGTTTCCATCTCCACATTCCGAGTTCCTTTCAGTCCTTTCTCAGCAACCTTTCTCTCCGACTACCCAACTCCTCTCTTCTCCAAAACCCTTCATCCTCCGTCCCTTAAAATCCCCCCTCTTGTTTAATCTTCCGCCTTTCTCCCTCTCATCGTCCTTCGACAAAATTTCCATTTTGAGCCCGATCTCAACCTTCCTTCGCCGCAAATATTCTCTTTTGGAGGACCCCTAAAATTCTCTTCGAGCGAATTTTCCTTCCCTTTTACCTCGCTGCCATCCCGAGAATCTTCTCGGTCTTTCAACTACTTAACTCCGTCTCTCCTTTTCCCACTCTACCACTTCTTCTTTTAAGATGTTCGATCCTCGTATCGATAGCAGGGGATTTGCATCTACATACTAACATGCAAGCCACCACTGAGTCGTGTGGCAGGGGGTTTTTGGGACACCAGCTATGAAAGGGGAGGGAATGTTGTTCATGTTCCATGTTACGGTAATCAAGAAGTTCCATATGCAGTGACCTGTGAGGGGCATTGCGCTACAGCAGTTCTGTGATTAGGTTGTTATGTCAATATAGATACTAACTACAGCCTAAACATTTACAATACCATATAACATACTCAGGTTGACGGAGAGTATTACGTCTACATATTACCCTGCAAGCCACCGAGGAGGCATGTAGCAGGGGGTGTTAGGACACCAGCCATAAAAATTTCTCTAATATTTTGCCAAATTTACAATTTTACTCACATTATAAATGTATGTTCACAAGTTTGTCTAGCAAATAATCGAGTACAACCACTAATAACACTTCATGAGAAATATTTCATGCCATAAAGACCAATTAGGCAATAATTATGCACAAATTTTCATTGCTGTAGAGGTCAAAAAGAGCCTGGTGGCCTTATTATCGAGTGTAAAGCTGATATGGTGCGAAAACGGATACAAAAAGAAAAGAGGATGAGAATAGGCTGCAGGGAGTTAAGATGTGGATGTGGAGGAGAAGGGATAAGGTGGGATGGATGGGAAGAATGACGAACGAAGAAGTGCTTGGAATGGTTAGTGAGGAGAGTAAACAGCTGTAGTAGGTTAGCAGAAGGCAGATTAGGTGGATGGTGCAAGGTTTTCACTGGTTTTGAAGACAGTATTGGAGTGCAGAATGTTGGGTAACTGAGCAAGGGGGAGAATGAAAGCAGGCAGTGTGGTTGGGTTGAAGGCAAGCAGGCCATACACCTAACTGAACAAGTATGCGATACACCTAACTGAACAGAAAGTATGAAGAAGGAGGTGCCATATTTATAAGTAGTAAATGAACTTACGGAAGACATCATGACGAAGCAGCTAATGTGGTACGGGCATGTAAAGAGAATGAACGAGGATAGACTACCAAGAATGATCTTGGAGCTAACAATCCAAGGTAAAATAGGAAGATCTAAGAAAAGCTGGAAAGAGGGAGAGAATAAAGAAATTAGAGCGAGAGGATTGGAAGATGATCTATGGAAGGACAAAGAGAGTTGGAAGCTGGAAATGGGAAGACGTCAGATGACGTTATGAACCGATCCTACATACATACATAAATAAACTTACAGTAGTACTTCAAAATCAATACAAATGTCTATACCGTAATCCGTTGAAAATTTCTAACAAATGCGTACCTACTAGAGGATGGAGCAATTTGAATTTCAATAGGAAGAAGATAAAATTGTGGCACGAAGCAAAGGATAATTCTTCCTCAAGTTTCTCCTGCAAGAGCTTGGGGAGAATATTAATCTGACAAGACTTTTGGCAAGGTAGTGCACAGACAGATTGGTTACCATTTATTTGGGTAACAATACGCTTCTGCAAGCAGCTTGTCCCAACTTTTAGAAGCTCTGCAAGCGGATTAGAAGAGCCGTTTACACAGAATTTACGGAAAAAATCGCTTGCTGCAAGCAACTTGCGCAATAAACGTTCCAGTGTAAACCCATCGAAGGCATGAAGACATACAGATGCACGAAGTAAAAGTTGTAACATTGATGACGTAAAACCTTTGTTTACATTGCTAAAGTTCTCAGTTATCAACAAAAAATATTGTTTAATATGTTTAAGTTTTTAATTTGAACCATGGTTTTCAAGATGTACGCTGACAACTCCTTCACAACTGGATTTTTTCTTCGAGTCTGTAAAAATTATGGTGGTGAGAAATTGATTTTTTAAATAGTCCCATGGAAATGTTCCCATTTCCCATGGAATATTTCTGGTATGTTTTGGCAATTATCTCGAAAAGCATATCAGTAAGTGACTTATATTTTGCCTTCAATGGACAGATCTTGTTCTTTACAATGAAGCCAAATTCATTGAACTGGTTTGAAATGAAATGTCGCTCAAACAACTTTAATTAATACTGTGAGTGAAGTCTTCGCGAGTTGTCCACCAGGTCAGTTGTTCAGCCAAAGTCGACGTTTCGATGGTTGAACAACTGACCTGGTGGAAAACCCGCGAATACTTCACTCACATTGTACGCCAGAAATGCACTAAGTCTCATATAACCTTAATGCTTTCAGCCATCCGATACTGAAAATTCCAAGTCTATAACATGAGTGAAAGTAACTTAATAAATTGAAAAATAATGCTCCTATGTTCAAATATATCATACATTCATTTAGCTCCTACCACATGCATCCAAATCTACTTTCATCAGTAGAAAGCCTCAAAAAAATAGAAAAATTTATTCGAAGTGTAGTGTACGAATATATTATTTTTTTGTTAAAATGTCGTCATTCTTTGATCGAATTCGAATATAACACTCATGTTGACCGCAAGCAACGAGTCTAACGTGCATGACATGAATACCAAAAAGAATAGCCGGAGAACACGAGGATTTCAACGTATACGGGTACACTCCCGGGAGACTGTCAGCGGCAAGTCTTTGCACCACGATCGACTTGTGTCCGAGATGGAAATTCTCTTCCACAGACGGAAGGAGGTGGATATCTCATCTCGCAAGCTCCACTGACTCTTTCAGCATGCAAGGGAAAGGCGGGGAGGAGGGATATTGGAGGACGGAAGGGGAGGGATTTTAGGGATTCCGACGGAAGAAATACGTCGATATCAAGGTTTTTCAAATTCCCAAGGAACCTTCGGGAATCGGGACCGGGAATACTTGTTTCCCGAGAATTTTTTCTAAACCCGAGAATGGTCTTAAGGTGGTTCCAACGTATAAGGACATAAATGTCATTTCATTCATATTCTTGATACTTATGGAAAACAATTCCTCTATCAGTTATGAACAACAAAATGCTACCTTTCCAAGCTATTTTTCTCGCAAATTGAATTTGAAACTACATGGTGTTAAACGGGAGAAGCACAGGGAAATACAGTATTTTTTATATTTAATATAATTCTATTTTCACTGAAAACTGTTTATAAGAAGCAAAAACTACCAGGAAGTTGATTAAAAATAAAATAGATGCATCTTACCGCCTTGTTTTTTTTATCTGTTAGCTACTTACTGCGATAATTTAAGTCAAAGTGTGGTAATTCTATTAAAATTGCACTGCAGTTGGCGTCTATGGCCATAAAAAGTGTACATCAAAAATACATTCGTAGAATAATCTGCAAATTTTGTACCTTAATTTTGGTTTTCTATAGCAAACGCAAGTCAACATCGAAAGCATCAACTCGTCATCATTGAGATCGAAAAACGTAACGCGTTCAGTCTTCCTAATTATTCATGTCAATTGTGGATATATAATCTTTGTTGTGGAATATTTAGGAGAAATGTGGATGTTAACGAGGGGTATTTGCGATGTGCTGCACCCCATTACTTCAACTGTTGTCAAAAATCTGAAGATGACCCACAACTCCTCGGAAAAGAATTACGTGACTGACAAATGACAGGCTGAAAGCGTTGGTCCTCACTCCCAGCCACAGCTCCTGCAACGCAGCCTGCATTGAAGATCTCGATTCCCATTGGCTGCGCAGTGTCCTGAAATTGCTTCGAGAAGATAGAACTTGAGATTACTCCCTCCGCTACTCTAAACGTTTTACTGAATAATAGAAATGCGATGCCAATCGCCGGAGTTACTGAAGATAAACCGTTATATCATGAATATATTTCGCAAATGGTGCCATGGAAATTTTCATACCTTTCCACTTGTGATGGGCAAAGTCGGTCTTTTGAGATATCTCGGTCACACCTATCACTCCCACTTGTGATTCGATCGTAAGTGTAAGGTCATGAGTGATTGATGTTCCAGCTAGTAATCTGTTCAATTTGCCTACGATCAATGAATGATCTCTCTGGAAAGTCGTGATTGATAAAAAATCGTAACGAACGCTGCTGTCGTTGGCCATTCGTGATACCTAATACTATACAGCCGCATGTGTGACTCACCACTTCCAGGCGAGCTAGGAGCCTGAAATTTTTCACGGACCTTCCTTGAAAGAATTCACTGGATGAAGAATGTCGAAATCATGGATTTTTAACCGGAAGTGACCCAAAAAATAAAAATGGTGGATTTTTGGACTTTTCGAAAAGTAAACTTTCAGTTCTCGCTACATATCTTTTGACCGGTGGGTCGGATCTGAAATCTGACGAAATTTTCATAATGGGGAATTGAATTTTCTTAATTATGCAAAAAACATTGGTGGTCTACGCTTTGTAGTTTTCTCACCAAGCACAACATTTAGTGAAGAGTTTCCATTTTTGCGATTTATTTTACTATAGCTCCAAAACTAGGATTCTGATTTGAAATCTATTTTTTCCAGGGATTTAGATCTCATCGTGACCTACAACTTCATGCTTTTTGTTTTTTTTCTAACTTTTATTGTACTCTGGTAGCATGGTGCCAAAGTCGAATTTTGGTAGACCTGTTTGTACAAATATTTCTGAAACTTGACATGGGCATGCGACTTGACATGCCCTTTGCAAGTAATTAGCAAGAACATGGACTTTACCAATAGTTGGCTGGTAACATGGCGTCAAATTCGGATGTTTGTGAAACGTGCTGTTTTTCGAATGTAGCTTCTAAACTAGAAGTCGTATCTCGAATCTGTTGGGCGATTTTTTAAAATCTCATGCAGGCCAGCTGTTCTCTGCTATCCATTTTTTTTTCATCCCTGGTAGTTCTCTGAGAACATGGTGCCAAAGTCGGCTAATTCATTAAACTCTCTAATGTTTCTTTCCCTCACGCCCTCAACAGAGTAGGTATGACCTTGAAAGTCGGCAGGTGTATGCACCTTGACATGATCTTTACGGATAATTAGCAAAAATACGGATTCCCTCGTTGTTCTATGGCAACATGGTGCCAAAGTGGTATTTTACGAATTTTTCTTCCCCTCACGTCTCGTAGCTGCTAAACTAAGAGTCTGATCTCGAATCTATTGGGCGACTTTTTTTAGATATCATCAACTCCTATCATTTATGCGAATCATTTCTCTCCAACATTTATAGTTCGCTGGAAACATGGCGCCAAAGTCAACTTTTTTTGACACACACAGACGTTGGGGGCAAAGCCCCCGAACGAGCAAAGCGAGTATATACTGCAATTATGACCGATGTGTACAGCTAACTCGTTTAGTGCCGGTTTCCGTGGAGTTGTTGGTAATTCTTCGAAAACAATTGAAGGCATAATTGTACAATACGTTCGAAGGTTTGTTTTGTTCTTACGCAGTGTTCACGGTTTGTGATTTTAAGCATAATTAAGAAGAATATTAGAAATATCCCTTACGATTACAAAACTATTGAAGAGTGACATATTTTATGGACCACAAATTATACAAAACTCATTATAAAAACCAATGATAAATAGTAGCATAGAACGCTGTGAAAGTGTATTTTGGAATGTAGTTTGAACCGATCAACGTTTTCATTTGACAGTAAGAATTTTAAGCAAATTATCCGGCTGTAGCACTTAAATTCAATTTTCAATTACAGTCGGTATCACTAAGTTTCACTTGTGCAAGAGACGTAATATTTGTCGAGAATATTGAAACGAAGATTTATCGTGTGTTTAAGTGACAGTGCAACTATGGAAATTCAGTGATTACAAATTTTATATGTGCTACATGTGCTGTGATTTATTGCGTGTGTTCTCGTGGTGGTATATTTTACATTTAAAGGTAATTTGTATTAGGTAGACTTACGCTCCTAATGAATGTGTTATGACAGGAGATGAGTTTAAAGAGTTGCATAATCTTTCCAAGAGTCGGATAACACTGATGACTGTAATTAGTTCGTTGTTTAAACTATTATATAAAATTTGGAATTAATGTGAATTGAAATTAAGCTATTGACTACATGGATGCTCTTGAATTTTACGTTTGTCAGTTTACATCCTCAGTGAAAGGATAATGATTGATTGGTGTACTTAAGCAATGTAGGTATTAAAGCCGTTTTACACGGCACGAACTCTTGTATGAGGCAAAATGTATCATGTAATGGGGCAAATTGTATGATCGCTTGTGCGAATGTCTCAATGCCTGAACGGAAAATAGAACCTGTTCTAATTTCTTTTAGACAAACGTACACTCTCACGTACATTCGTTTGTACAAAATCATTTATCGTGTAAAACGGCCTTTATAGATAGATATAAGTGTATAGTTTTTTATTACACATCTTTCAATAAATTTTGCCACCTCTAAGTCATTTCTTTATTTTATCTCATTATTGTTTGGCCGGTCTAACATCTCGTGATCGATACTTGATGTCATACTATCATTCCTATCGTGATCGGTAAAGATGAACTTCTAGGTCATCGGAGAGATCAATTTCATCGATCAATCTTTTAAGAGAACTTGATCTCGGGATTCGATCAATCATGACCGACCCATCACTACAAGTTTCCACATTCGATTGTTCTATCTTACGACCAACCTTCCGATTAAGAAGTAATAGTTTACTAGATTATGCGTTTCCTAAATAGCAACTAATTTTCAGATCAACTGTCGCGGTTTCGTACTACCCGTTTACGACAAGTTGGTTGCGAGATATCTTTTACGAGTTGGTAAGTAGTGCGGCGCTTATTATCCGAAATTTGAGAGGCAATGGAATTCGTGCGCCGAAAATAATGGATTTGCTGAGAAATCACATCTGTTTCAGTCTTATAGCTGTGCGACTCGCTATAGCCCTGCGCCAGGGGTCAATGTTAAGCTGATTCTAGAAGACCGTTTATCCTGTTATAATCAGAAGTTGTCCGCGTTTAGGTATTTTTCATAAAACTATCCTTTTTAAAATATTATAATTTAGCTATACATTTTCAACTGTGACATAATACATTTCCTCTCGGTTTCCATTCAGGAGCTTAATTAGGAAGCGAATGCTACATGGTATAAAATAGCCTCAGTTGCAGTAGTAACTTTCAAATATAACTCTACTTACACTGATGATAAGTAGATTGTTTTGAATAATGTAGCTCATTATAAACCAGTGCCTATACATGTGCACAATTGGGGCGTCTAGTGACAGTCCTCAGCAGTGCCCAGGGTCGGGGTATGAGGCCGTTGAATAGGGCCCTGGTTGTAACCCGTTCGGCACCTGGCGCTACATGTTACTCGGAGCTAAGAGCGCGCCAGTCTCTCCATGAAGCGTCAATAACAGCTCATAAGTAACAATACCTCAAAATTGTTGAAATTTTTCGTCCCCAAATGAGTCTCTTAAAGCGACGGAATATGAGCAACATTATTATTATTTTCATTGTGTTTTGCCAGTTTTCCCCGATTTCCCGACTTACTTGCCTCGGGGATCCAGGAACGGAAAAATAAATCACGAAAGTTGCCGGGAACGCGCGGGAAGGAAAACTCGACCAGAAATACAAGGTCGACCCCTCAAAGGCTCTGAGGAATACGCGGAGACTACCTCTCGAACACCACAGTATCTTACTCCCTCTCTCTCTCTCTGCTGCCGCCGTTCAGAAAAAGTATATATATGAGAGAATAGGATCATGGGAAATAACTCGGATGACCCCGTGGGTCCATGCGATACGGAAGCGAATGCAAATCGTCGCCGTGCACATGTGAATTCTCCCACGGATGATGAAAAGCCGATGCGGGGATCAGCCCGGGGGGACGCCGATCGGATATATTCTATTTTTCCCGCGCAAATAAAACGAGAATGGAAGAGGGAAGGGGAGAATGAAAAATAGATAGATCATGAAGAATGGAGGAGTTGAAAAAAGAAGGAATAGGTTTTACATCTACAAACTACCCTGCTAGCCGCCGCGCCACAGAGACGTGTGGCAGGGGATGTTAATACACCAGCCAATTAAAGAGTAGGGAACAGGTAGTATTGGCTACTCAAATGAACAAGTTTTGATGCGCAGTTTTAGGCAATGCTTTTCAAAACGGTCAACTATGCAGTGACTTAACTAATTAGTAGCCTGATATATAGTAGTAAGCACAATACGTTATAGAAAGCACTAAACATGCGCTATCGAGACTTTAAATTGACAATTATTTTGACGAAGTACGCTGAGAACATCTTTAAAACCTATTTTTCAATTTCTTAAAAATATTTATATTGATTAAGGAAGTTATTTTAAAAATAAACCAGGATAGCATATAAATAAAACATTGTTTAATTTCTGCATCCATTTCAAAACTACCTTTTAATTCCTCTCCGCCAAAACATTTGCAATATTACACGCAAATATTGCTGGGAACCTCTGTTCTTCACTAGTCGTTCACTGCTTTTCATCAGCTTCTTGTTAAATGATGTACCCCTCTAGAGTAATCATTTGGTAATGTTATGCATTCCTCTTTAAAATTTTGCCTTTTTATCATAATACCCCTATGGTTGCTCATGCTCATGGAATACCACGTGTGCACCAAAATGATGATTTCATATTGTTGACGGTGGTTTATTTTCATTTTGCATTTATTATTAAGTTAGTACTTACATAAATCCATGCATACCAATCACGTCCTTTGCTTTCAGGCTAGGCACTGTAAAAAAAAGTATAATTCTCGGTGGTAGGTCTATCAAGCTGGCTCTCTTTCAATAATTTCTTCCAAAATTCCCTATCGTTGCAATCTCTTTTTCTTCTGTCACATTCATACGTTGCCTCCCGTACGCTGTCCTGTTTTTTAGGTATTTTAAGCGAGATATCACTTCAATTAAATTTAATGAACTTGGTCTCATTATAAATAAGAAAATCTTACATTTCCAATGTTAACAAATTATCAGCCGCTTGCCGCTATACTTTTCAAGATATTTGCTAAAATCTACCTACCATTTTCTATGGGAGATCGGGTATGTACTAAAGAGGAACTTTATTTCGAAAAAATGAGGAGTCATTAACGCATAGATCTCGACAAAAATTTAAAAGTTTGTAGTTCTCATTATTTACCAACAGTTTTCAAAATAAATCAATTACTTGCTGCAGTAATTTTTACAGAATTGCAAAAATAATCTTCGGTTGCGATGGCGTTTTCATGGTGCAGCGCGAAAACAATGATTCAAGTTTAAACTTGATTTAAATGTATACATTTTTAAATACTGATAATTGTTCTCATGTAAAATTATGGTTTGCGTCCTAAATGTTGCAATATTCACTTCATATTTCTTACAGATGGTTAAATTTAAAAATAAAATTGATCAAACTACCTTATTATTACTTCTCTTAAGAGTCTCTTCCACCACATTCAACCATGACATTCTTCGTCTATCGCTGCCACTTACACCATTCACTCCAATATTGTATGTCTGTTTTGTTATTCGACTTACATCCATTATCTCAACCTGACAAAACTCAGTACACTCCTTTGTATATGTTAAAGTTTGCTATATTTTAAAACATTTTTTTATTCACGTCGTTCTATGGACTGTATACCTTCGACGACATTTTTTTGCACTAGCTTTTGTGTGTCACCAAATTAAATATTGATGTGTACACTATTTTTCACATCTCTTCATTTCATGTCAAGTAATGATTCTCGTCTCGTCATTCATGTCTCGTCCACTGCACTGCTAAATTTCCTGCAGGAGAGTAATCACTACGGGCTCAAGCGTTCCACTTCAAAAGTCGCATTAAGGTTCATGACTTCCGTGAGGCTTTAGCAACACGTTATTTGCCGTTCTCACTCAATGCCAAACTGACTTTCCGACAACTCCATGCGTTCAAAACGTCGCATCAACTCCCTCAGGACGTTAATGTCGCGTAATATTTTATCGCCGGCTCTTGAGCCGGTGGGGGAATACAGTTCTCTGTCAATGGTTCTCTCGCTTACTGTTGATTCACATGTCACCTCAGCCTGTTTTCGGTGTCGCATGGGACGAGTTAGTTAGATGGCCTGTGAGATATGACTTCCGCCGCCATTGAGTGGAAATGTTATGACTGTAGGAATTTCTGCGAATTCCTAAAATCTTCTGCTTGTTCAACGCGACGCAAAGTCAAATGAATCGTCGTTGTTGGCCTGTTTTCTTTCCATTGCATTGCTAAGCCACTACTACACTTCTGAGTTGGCCGTTTTGAAAATTATTGTCTGAAACAGTGCGCCAAAAATTATTAATTAGGGTGACCTTGGCCTGTAGTTATTAGAATTAGACTCACAGTATTGTATACACATTGGTGACGGCTCACGCGTTTCCTCGTAATTCGTACATTTACTAGGTACTTTTACATCGAGTTTACAATATATTGGGATAATATTTCGAAAAAGAAGTAAGTGCAAGTTCGAAGCCAGTGACAATACTCTAACTCAGGGGAAATTTAGAAACCGGTCTTCAATGTGTTAAATGTTTTCTTGTGTAAATATTAGCGTTACATGTACTATCCCATAGCTAGTACCTATGGATTATAATTACGCTTTCATGGTTACTCTTGTATCATGTTTTAACATGGCATGTGTATTATGTAATAATTATTAATTCAGTCAGGTTTCAAAGGATATAAATTAATGGCCACTTTCTTGAGATACATGGACTCTCATTGTAATATGTATTACTGTAAATACCAAATATTTCAGCTCATGTAAATATTTAACTGAAGATCCTTAATAATAACTGCGAAAATGATGCCTAAAATTTTCCATAAACTTTTTAATATTTTTTTTAATTCGCAATCTTATTAAATCGACTTTGGATAAAATTATTTTTATGCCTACTTATAACGTCCCTATCCCTACGGCTTCAGAATTTGCAAGACGTTTCATGATTGCCTGAGTGATGCAAATGAAAACGTGACGTTAGTTACTCGTATTTTTCTAATTTTTACATTTTAATGTTGTCTTTCTTTGCGGTTTCATTTCACCGCTGTTTGTTATATTTGTTCCCCTGCCAATTAAAATTAAGAAAATTCGTCTTCAAATTCAAGACGTCTTTGCTCCCGGGATGTAGATGAAATGTTTGTAGAATATGTATATATTTCATCTTCAAAAGCCTGGAAAATATCTGATCCTGGTATTGTTTTACTCCCACTCTCTTAAACTGGTTCCTACCCTCTTACACCTGATACACAAAGGTCTGGAAAATATTTCCTGCGACGCAATTTGTGGTATCCAAGAATAATTCTCATCTTTGGCCATATTATATTAGTTGACCTTTCACTGTAATACATTGAAAAGACGAAAGGCTCACTTTATAGAAGTGATGTATAATAATTTAGAAATTATTCCTTATTTATTTGCTGATAATATATTTTTTTCTAATTTGTATGCTTGTAACTTTTTTTATTTTCAAGGTAAAACCTTAAGAGTGACATTTATCTTTGGAATCAATTCATAATATTTAGACTATATTGCGTGGAATTTTTAGATCATGGATGGATACAGATATCTCTCAATTTTCAGACAGCTTTAATGAGGACCCGGGTTTTGATGTACTACCTTTACCTAATGATGATGTTGTTCATCAATACTCATGTCTTAATTCAAGCTCTTATTTGTGGGTGGAATGTCGCATATTTTTCCATCCATCTATAGTAGTATTCTGTTGAAAACTTATTAGGATCCTTTTTAGAATATTTCAATGTGGAAAGTACTTAGTAGTTCTTACACTTAGTCAGGTACTTTACACTTAGTCGTATGTATTTCACACCCGCTTTTCTCCCTTAGTTTTTAACTTCACCCATGAGACTTTTGTCTTTGTGAACAGGATTCCATTTATATATATTTAGTTTCATCCGTTTTCCCTGAAGGTTGCACTTATATCAGATCATTCGAAAGAAATCTGGCTACTTCAAAATAATAAAAATAAATGACTTGATCAGGAAGAGATAGGAACTTATATATCTCTCAGGTAAGGAATTAGTCGATATCTTTTTTCGGGTATGTGTTAAACGCTCTCTAATAATCCTTCCAATTGTTTTCGTCCTCGTTCTCCCATTTTCCTCCAGGATTATATTGCAACTTTCTCTCTGCTCCTGGCGAGGCGTTATTGAATTCCACTACCAGTGAATTTTCAAACGGTGTAAGCCAATAAAATCCGATGAGAATGAATTCTTGAAACTCGTTTGTCGTATTTGATTCCTTCCCTGGCGCCATTCCCGTGTTTGTTTTCATCTCCGCGATGGAGTCCGATGTGAAGAGCGCCTCTTTGAGGGCGACCTCAATTTCCTCACGGCAACTAATGAATGAACGAGGCTTTGCTGGCTCGCATGGATGTGAGGTTTATCGATGCCACATTACTATATCAATGTAAAATAAGGTTCCTGTGTTATCGGCATTCGTGCTTTCATTTTCGGGATGAAATTTTAGGATATCTTCTTGATTCCTCAATTTCGAGCATCAATTTTAATTTGTAATAACGTTTCTTCCCATATTTCACTCGGGTATATCATTGTATTCATGCTTGTGTAAATTTATTTACATATTGAAACGTTTATCAACCACGGACAAGCTTAGTGATGGAATACCGCAAGTTTTCAGAAGATCCTGTATTTTATTTTTCGTGAATGCACTTATCGCTCATTCGCTTTTCTTCGCAAGGTTTATTCTCTATAATTTTTATTTGTAAAGTTTGGCTCTCAAAAATCCTACGTGTGGTGATTATAGTGTTCGCTAAAGAGTTTATCAATTTCCCTGTGGTATTCAAAATGTTGTTTTCCACTTCCTTCCTTGTATACTTCTTATCTTCTCTGTCCGCGTTCTCTTCAACTTTCTCGTCCGCATTTAGCACCAGATTTTAAGGATCGCATTCTTAAAGGATCGAATTCCTCGTGAATTTTTCAAAATATTCCTTTGACTTTATTGCATCGTTTTTTTAGCAATTGCCCGGAATATTCATTTATATCGTATTTCATTTTATTCGTAATTTTTATCTCAATCATCTTCTCAACGTTAATTTTTCAGAGTTCGTTTACTCTCAAGTTTATTTCATCTCACTTTCTCCCTCTGAAGCTGGAGAAAGGGTTCCGTTTTTCTTATTTCTCCTCCTTAAAATAATATTTGCTTTTTCCTTCCCTCTTCCAAATTTGTTTTTCTTTTCTCACTGATATTCATGTTCCATCATTAACAGTGTACCACCTATGTAGCTGAATAATGATCTTCGAGGTCTTCTGGACGCTGGTATATTACTGTGACGTCACCCACTAAAAATTGGACGTTTATTACTCTACTTATAAACCTATTGAAACCAATGATGTGACTATTTTGTGTTTACGCGAGAGTGAGCTTGGGAAACGTAATACAGTGCGTAAAGCGTAATTGAAGTGACCACACGTTTTTGGTTAATGCGTCTGGCTGGGCACACTTTTGGCAATCAACAAAGTTGTGTTTTCCTTCAGGGCACCAGAACTTTCTGGGATATTTCAGAGGGCACAGCAAAATGAATGCCTTTCCATAGACCTAGCGTTTGAATATCACATGCTGCGGGGCTTAAATTAAGGCGGATTCTACCATCGCGCGATGCATCCGTCATCAACTTTGCATGTTACTCTCTTTATTTAACCACGTGAACAGAGAGTTCAAATTTGAGGTCTTAATCACTAGAAAGGAACTAACTTTAAGTATCTTCTTAAATATCTCCTAAACCATGCACCTTTATTTTTATATTTCTATTTTTGTTTCGTATATTTCGAAAAAACGACGGCAGTGAAACAATTCAATAATTTTTTTTCCATTCCATAATGCCATCAGAAACACAAAAATACACAATTTTAAAAGCACAGGCACGTGAAAATAAATTGAAACAATACAACAAATATAAGGACGTTCCAGTAATCATGGCGCCATGGTCGGTAGTAGGCTCTTGCAGTATTGTATTATGTAAAATAAATACTTTGTCCTTAGTTTCACTCAGTTCAAAATTTTTAATGCATTACATAATGAGCAACGTAGGTTTTCACCAAGTGACGTCTGAAGTGATTTCACCAATTATATTAGCACTCTATCATTCTATAAATTCAGTGCAACATAGCAATTGCAATTGGGGATCACAACAGGCACAACCAGGAAAACTATAAATATTTCCGACAAACTTTTTGAATTACTTTTCATAAAAGAATTTCTTTTCTCAAAATTACGTCTGACTTTCTTTCCCGCTTACTAGTCCCAAAGTAAAATCATTTTCCGTAATTCCTGAATATCTAAAATACTTGAGTGTCGTTGAACCTTCATAGTACTTTCGTGAAAGTTATTCATCTTTTAGTTGCATATGGGGATTATAATACAGCAAAGAATTTTTGCAGCTAGCCACTTACCCTTCCAAAATCACTCGAATGTAAATTAAAGTTCCACCACATCATAATGACATTTTAAATGCTTTGTTTCGGATACTACCAATTGTTTTGTCAGTTTTTAAACAGGTGCTATCTTGATTTGTTCCGCAGCAAGGTCATTTATAAACTGCCCTGAACATAGCGTTCTTTATACTCCACAATAATATAAGATAGTGTCGTGGGGTACACAATACTTTGTACTTGTGTTTGTTAACTAATCCTTATCAATATTACCCCTCCCCGCTTAGAATATCCCACCTCATTGTTTTTCATGCATGAGTTGGTATGTCGTTGTGTGCATACGTTTGGAGTATTGGTAATTCTAATCAGTTGTCGTATCTTGGCCCTGGTATTTCATGTGAACCTGCTTGCTCACACTGTCCTGGTTTCTGGTAGGCTGTGTATTGTTCTTCTGACTGCTTCCGGGTCATCGCGTGAAGGCCAGGGGAGCGTGCGGGATTTCGCCTTGAACTGGGACGGGTGTTGCGAGCCTGGTGTGAAATCACCCCGTGCCACACACACCTTGCTGGTGGCTGGCGCAGTATTTCTTAGACGTAGATAAGTCTCTCTTCAGCTCATCAAACCCACTGCTGTTGTGTATGACGTCCAAATTTTTCCCTTTTCTTTCTTCAATATTCAATCCCCTTGAACCACCTCTGTCCACTTGTACTGTCTCCTACGAATCTCCACGATATGCCTCCTTACCTTCCCTATTGTCTTTAACATTTTCTCATTCGTCTTCCTCGGTTTCTATCTATTCAGATCAATTCATTACCACTGTAAAATCTAAATATCCTTAGTTCTGCGCATATCTTTCCACCAGGGCCAATTTCCGTATCATACAACTCCGTGTTAGGGGCAGAAGGTTTTAATAATATCTTCTTTTCTTCTCCGCTGGGAATATTCCTCATTATTCCCTTTTTCTCGTCAATTCTTCCATTGGAGGAGAAATTCTGCTCTTTAATAAAACTGGACGGAAGAGTCTGTTTATTTAAGTCCACTCATGAAAAATGTCCTCCACCGCCGGGATACAAACCCGGTCCCTCAGCGTGGGAAACCGGCGCTTGAGACACCAAACTAATCCTAGTGTTACAACTATACTTTATACATATACACCTTAGCCTCCCCAACATTATATTTAATCACATTTTTTTAGGAAAATCTCATTACCCCTCTAAAACTACCCCCACAAGTCCAAATGAGAGCGGCGTCAAAAGAAGCTTTCGCAATCAAAGAGTCCATAGATGACGATAGTCCAAGTCATCAAAGGTGGCCGAGTGCATATTTTATTTCCTACGGCGGCAAAGGATCCGTGAAGAGTAACGGGCGACACTGGAGCCTAAATAACCGCAGCAAAGCCCATTTGTTGGGCCTCCCGCCCATCCTCAGACCCCGTAGCGGCCCCTCACGCGCCATCGGCTTCATAATGCGTGAGCTACTCCGTTCTTCACCCCCCCCCCCCTCTTCCCACCGCCCATTCCTCCTCTGTTTGCAGAGTGTGGCTTCGTCAGGAACCCAGGCGTACGGGCCGTTGAATTTAACGCCTCCGTTGTGCACTTCAAAAGAACTGTCTGACGCCTCTGCGCGTCGCACGGGGAACACAATGGCTCCTCCCCATCTCCCAGCAGTCTCCCAGTTTCCCCTCTTAAGTTTTTTCTTTAAAGGTATTGTTATGCATATATAATATTTTTATACATACAATAATTTAATATTTTGTTCTTTCAGTTATTCGATACAAAACGTTTTTTGCCTACATCATGAGAGAAAATAATTAAAAAAAAATAAATGAAACCTCTGCAATTCATCCAATGATTTTCTTGTAGAAGTAAAAGTTGGTTAAAATAAGGGCTCACATTATACCCCTCGGGGCCCTTTGGTTTTTCTATTTTTGCATATTGATTCTTATAGATAACTAGCGGGAGGTACCCGTTAAAATTCAACGGGTGTTAAAAAAATTGAACTTATTTTATAAGAAAACCACAATGCCTGAAGAATACTTTCAGCGCGGTCTTTTGAGGAGTTCGTAACCTATCCTGTGTTGGGTTCATTGTAATAGACACGATGACCGTTTTCCAGTTACACGGAGATATGAGTGACTGTTGGACCACTTTCATGCACGGGAGATCTTAAAATCGACCACGCTGACTCATTACTCCTTAAATAGCACCCAGCTTGATAGATGGTCACCTCGTCCCTCCAGTTCTCTTGAGCCGTATTCTAAATGAATAACAGCTTTATAGCTTACCTTGTGTACAAACATTTATTTTCATTCAATGCCTTAATTCAGTTGCACTATTCAACGTTGATATGGGTGTCAAGTATCTTAATTAGGATCGAAGAGTATGGTAAAATCCAGCGCTTGACAACTTCAAAAGGAGCATTTTCAGCAACAGCCATGTTTATTTGACTTATGAATCCTACATCACCCGGACTGCGCCTTCGGCATAAAGGGTAGCCATAATCATTGGTTTCGGTTTGCTAAATAAAAAATCTATTGTGATTCTCAGTGCACTTACCGATTTTCGTGCACGGTTAACGTTCATTGCGCAGAATATCCGCTCTTCTTTCGGGTAAGAAGCATGTAGTGACGTCATAATTTCCGCCATCTTAATACAGATTGAAGTTTCAGAACACATGGGTCTATATTTGAAGCAGATTTATAGCTGGTTACCCGTCAGTAGGTTGGGTTGGGATCATATTTGTGCGGTTCTTAGCGTAACCCGAGAAACCCCACTGGGAGATGCTCATGAGATCGCTGGTTTGCATGTCTTTGAGCCTCAAAGTCTAACCTTTGTCTTTTTTTGCCAAGGCTCATTTTCTCGCAAAGAGCAGTTGTCTCTTGCTTTAGAAGATTTAATCGAAAGGTACTCCTTTTTTTAATTAGGAATGTTGATGGATATATTTTTAAGTCCAAGGAGGGGAATCACAGCGGCGAGTGAGAGTCTTGAATTGGCAACTCGATGAGTGAGTGATTGTTTGTTAACTGAACGTTTACACTTTTAAACATATTTAAGTAACTCGTAACGTGTATGATGTGGGAATTGGTCTAAAAAAACTGTTTGCAATCGTTATCAAATTCAACGGGTGTGAAAAATATTGAACGTATTTTATAAGAAAACCACAAAGCCTGAGGAATACTGTCAGCGTATTCATTTAAGGAGTTCTTAACCTAGTATGATACTCGTTGATGTTCCTTCGTTAGTTCGTATGATGTGGTAGTTGGTCTAAAAAAGAGTTCGTAATCGAAATGAGAGGCAGATGGTCCACGACGTGTAATACATCTGAGTATTACACGATAATAAACAACGCCGTGTTTGTTGTAGCAACAGAGGCATTATTACCATTACTATTCGCTGCAAGTAAATATTCTTACAAGTTTAATTCCTTTATGTGTATCGTTTACTACGTAATTGTCCTCTCATATGCATGCAGTGCCTCTATGAGAGCTACTTTGAGAATAGACATTGAAGAGTATAATTGTTGTAAATATGCATTCAATTTATCGATAACCGCCAGAAGCAATCTCTCATGGGGCTCTTGGGACTCTGGGGCCTTCTCATATGGATTTTCTTTCTACGTGCTATAATGAACCTGCAGGAAAACTTAAATGCTAGAGGCGTGTATATTCTTTGAAAATCAAATCTCTGGTTGTCAAAGAAATATGCTAGTGTTGATTTCAGAGGAAAATGTGAGATTTTTCAGCAAAAAACATGATATTCAGACAAAGACGAAGCGAAAGAATTAGAAATTGCATTTATTCAGCCATCCATTAACAAAAATTCCAGCCCTCTATCTTGAGTAAAAGTAATTTTTAAAAGCAAAAAATGAAACCACTGCACCGAACCCAATACTTAGCATGGACCACCAGGGGCCTTAATTCAGGATATCAGGATGTAACATTGGCTACATTAAAAATCCCTCAGGGTCTTTGGGGGCCCTGAGGGATTTTTAATGTAGCCAATGTTACATCCAGATACATTTTCTTACGACATGCCAAATTTCAGCTCAATCAGTTCAGTAGTTTTTGCGTGATTGAGCAACAGACACCATTCAATTTTTATATATTAGTATGATAATATGATGATGAGCGTTGAATTCCAACGGGAAGAATCATGAATTAAATTTTTTCCTGAGATTAAATGAATCCTCCCGAAATTACGTTCAAAATGCATATGCCTGGAAGCAGTCATTAACCTTACATGGAGAGGTTAGGATGAACAATACACTAAATAAAATCCCTCTCTAATTATGAACATTTAACCTAAGCCGTAAGTTTGACGGTCATGATTTCCTATTTGAAGTCTTGCTACAGTTGCCAGGTAAATATTTTTTTTGCTGGAATATTGTACTAACTAACGATTCTGGAGGCAAACACTCGAATCGTACGCAAAAATGAAGTAAATATGAAAATCGAATGCAATAATTTAATATTTTGTTCTTTCAATTTTCCGATAAAAAAGTTTCAAGCCTATATCACGAGAGAAAATAATTTTAAAAAGCAGAAAAGGAAACCTCCATGCAATGCATCCAATTCTTTTCTTGTAGAATTAAATTTTGGGAAAAATAAGGGCCCACATTATATCCCTTGGGACCCTTTGGCCTTTCTTTTATAGCATATTGATTCTTATAGATACTAAGGAACATGTGTGCCAAATTTTATCCAAATCTGTGAAGAGGTTTGGAAGTTGTAAGCGTTCAAACAAACGGAATGCCAGTTTTATATACATGCCTATATTGATTCTATCACATGTTGATGTCGCACTACGCCGTATTCACGAAAAGCCTTACAAAATACACACTGTTTACAATATGTTTTGACACAGATTGAGTTAAATTATCGGGCCAATTTTATTAGATCGGGTCAGTGATTTTAACTTAAATATTTGTTAAAACTCAAATTTCGAGTGGCGTGGCGTTGTAT
This sequence comes from Pyrrhosoma nymphula, assembly GCA_963573305.1. Lineage (NCBI taxonomy): Eukaryota > Metazoa > Arthropoda > Insecta > Odonata > Coenagrionidae > Pyrrhosoma > Pyrrhosoma nymphula. The sequence goes on from OY754339.1 coordinate 32,031,544, forward strand.
GGATCGGAAAGTGCGAAGGAAGGAGATAAGTAGACTGGAGGCGTTTTCGATGTTATTTTCGAGAAGAATGGAGAAGGTGAACTGGGTAAAGAGAAAGACGAGCATTGGATATGGTCGGAGAGGAAATTTGGCTGTGGAGATTTGAGGAAGATTAAAAAGGTGGATGGAAGACTTGTTGAGAGGTTAGGGAATGTTGAAAAGTGTTAAGGGGGAAAAGAGTGACGCACGGAGGAAGTCATGGAATGTTTGTAGCAGATATACAAGAATGCTGAAATAAATATTATGGAGAAATAAAATCGTTAGCTGGTTGGAAAGTGGTGCTTCACCAAAAATTATTCGGAATGATGATAACCATTTAAACCGGAATTTCTCTTGAATAATCCGGTAATTTTTAAAGTTAAATTGCATGGCATTTTATTTATGGAACATTTTCTAGAATAGCTGAAGCCTGTTTAGATATTAAATTCTCATTACTGTTATTTTATAAATAACATTTATCACTTCAGTATCATTCATGTTTTTTGTGTTAATTGTTCTAAAATTTTGTGTTGTAGGTAATTTTTAAAGTATATTTTATCCTTTGAATATTTTTATGTTATAACAGCTTTGAGTTTTTTGCTCGAATGAGGAAGCAACGTTGATATTTTGTTCCATTCTGATTTTAATTTTATCACCAGTTATTATTTTATTTGCTCTCCACTCTGTAACGGTATATTTTTTTGCCGTAGAGGAACTTTTTAAGAATATGATACTTAAGGTTTCATTCTATTCTAATCCCTTCACTGTTTCCCCCACAACCACCCCTCGGAGTTTCGGCCATATTGATATCGAGTGGTCCCATTCTCTCGAATGTAAACCGAAAGTTTTTGTAAAATTACACGAGGTGTAATATTTTTAAATTACACCTCGATCTAATCTTAAATAAAAATATTCAATCAAAGTGACGCTCACAGATGACGGCATGATTTTTATGAACTAGAATTATGGTCACAGTCATTTTCGTAACTGAATACTTGACGGGCAATTGTATTTCTCAAATGCGTAACTAATTTATAATTCCAATGAAGCATTACCGGAGTTTTGCCAACAAATATATAACACATCAGTCTATCAGTTTTTGAAAAATTAGATCGGAAAAATAACGTTGGCTTAAATTCGGCTACAGCTTCTATGTTTGAAAATTCCGTTGTTTAACGATGATTACTTTCAATAATCAATTCATAAGTATAGTGATAAACTATTACTGCATGTTTATAGCTTGAAAAACTTAAGCCATTGAATGGTCTATCAGGGTATTCTAGGGAATTGAGTCCTAAAATTTCTCATTTATTGAGACCAATTTCCTCATTTTTCATAAAAACAACACTTAGCAGCCCTATATAATCACATATCACTAACTTTTACATTTCCAACCGTTAAATATTATTATTCTCCATACCTGTGAAAGGTATTAAACATACCACTTTCTGCTGACTTGTTATGGAAAATGCCAGTAAAACTTGATTTCATTTTGAATTATGATGGAACACATGAGTAAAAGTGCTAGGTTAGGGGCATTAAATCTTTTAGTTATGAATGATCCTGTCGCTCGGGACACCAGACTTGAAATTGCGAATGTGTGATTCAGAGCGCTTTGCATACGGAATAAATTCAAAGGGAGGGATTTGTGTTTTCAGCGTTTCCCTTTCAAACAAATGGACGTTTTTGTTTCCTGGCGACTTTCATCAATCACCTTGTATTTCGTATTCTAATCCTCCCTTTCACTACAGTCTCTCTTCCTTTCTCTCACCCTGCTCATCTGCTCGACTTTCCTTGAACTCATAATCATAAACCTCGGTACCGTCTGTTTTAAGAGCGAGAATTCCTCCCCCCCCCCCTGTTCCACCCCAGGGAATAATGATTGCCCCATTGGAGTTTTAATAGGGGTGTGATGCGAAGAATGGTGGGAACATTCAGGCCTCGAAAAGCAAACAGATTGGTAGTAGGGGGGATTCCGCAAAAGTTCCTGGCGAAGACCTGCGTGGAAAGGAGGGGAGATGGAAGTGGAGGGGGTAAGGAAAAGGACAAAGGGGAACATATTTGCGGAACATTTAAACAGAAGTGTGTATTGAGTGGCTAGTGACGGAGGGAGTGTAATTGTTTGCCTCCAAGAGCAAACCTGGAGTACCTTTCTGCCATAGGTCGATCTCAGTAGTTGCTGATTGAATACGAATGCCTTAAGGATCGTTTGAAATGACCTAATTTGGCATAACTTGGCTTATTCTCGATTCAAACGCAGACAAGTGAGTGAGATTTCTTTCCAATTACAGGTTACTACTTCAGAAATCGCACTTACAGTCGATTTATGAGGCATATCGTGGACGGAGTTTCGAGGTCTCCCCGAGCTAGCTCAGTGAAGTGAAATATTGAAAGCTGCGTTCAAGTTATGAAAATTTTAAATGAAATAGCAGCATGACTTCAAGTCTTCTTTCCCCTTTTGATAGAAATGAGGGTTATTATGCACTAACTATTATCTCCTTGATATCCATTTTGAAAGCCGGCGACTTCATATCAATCCTTCACAGTGACACAAGCTACGTTTTAAATATGGCTACACGGCGAGCGAAGAAATATCGAGTGTAGCAATCGATTACTCCCTGACTATCGATAGTGCAGCAGCCCTTGCTATTAGGTGGAATTGAAAGAAAGTTTAGCTGAACCAAATATTACCCAAGAGACGCCATGAAGCCATGTTAAGTCAATCAACCGTGGCTTTAAGTCGTTGTGAACTAGCTGTCGGTATTTTTGTAGTTTCATCTCCAGAGTCACGCCAAATCGAGCCAAGTTACATCGAATTCAGACGTGAACGATGCTTTAAAGCCCATACCTCGGTTGAATTATGACCAGTCATGAGTCCAAACTCTGGATTATTGCCCAATTTCACTCCATTTTCCCTTCGGTTTACCACTTTATTCTTCCATTAGTGTTCATTTTCATGTCCATCGCAATTTCCATGATGACGATAATGCTTCTTTGGTATTTATAGGAAATTCTTTTCCGTGTATTTCTCCTCGCTTTGTTTTTTTCAATAAGCTTTTATGTCTCCAAATTTGTCTCACAAGTTGATCCCTTACACTTCGAAGAGGTTTTAGTGAATGTCTTTTCTGCTCAACTCTTCAGAGGACCTCATTGGTGATTCTCTCTGTCCATTTGATGTTTATCTTCCCATAATAATATCACATGTACATTGTTTTCAATTGCCTTTGTTCTGCCTTAGTTATAGTCTAAACATCACTACCTTATTTGAGCATGCCCCATTTATAATTTTAATATAATGGTTCAACTTCTAAGCTTATGTTTCCAGCTATAGGTAGACTCATCTAATCTTATATGATTTCTATGTCATCAGCAAATTTTTACTGTTACTTTGAGTTACACTGAGTTAAACTGACTGTTTCTTCAAGAACTTGTATTCCAGTTGTTATTTGCTATTTCTTTTTTGTTATTTGCTATTTGCTATTTCTCAAAGATATATGAAGTTATTGGTGGTGACCGATACTTTTTGGAATTCCATTGTAGGAAAAGGATAAAATACTTTGCTCTATTCCACTGGATAAAATTGATTTATTGAGTCTACATGTGTCAATGCACTGCAGCATCATCAGGACTTAATAAAAGATAACCAATTCTGAATACATAATCACATGGAGAGGGAGGATGGAAGGGTAAGGGTGGAGAAGACGGCGTTGTATGAAACTTGGGTATGCAGGTGGGAAGGATAGTGTTGGAGGCGGGGTTGAGGGAAGGGCAGCCCAAAACTCCCACCCTTCCTTCCTCCCTCCCCATGTGACTATATATTCAGAATTGGTTATCTTGTATTCAGTCCTGATGATGCTGCAGTGCAGTGAAACATGTTGACTCAATAAATCAACTTTCTCCAGTGGAATAGAGCAAAGTATTTTATCCTTTTCCTAGATATATATGACCAAAATTCTCAGTAATTAAATAAATAAAGCTACGTAAGTCTCTAACTTGACTCATTTTTCCCGCCGTATGGCTGAAAACCCTTCAAAACAGCAGTTTTTTGTTTGCGATTCTGTGTAAAAATTACTGAGGTGAGTAATAGATTATATTTTACAAATTGTTGAGAAAACATGCAATCTACACACCGTTAGTTTTTTGACGAATTGTAGGTGCTAGAAGCTCCTATTTTTTCCCTCTGGAGTGCACAGCCGTAATATATCCCATGTAAAATAGCTTATATTTTTAGGCAAATGGCTCGAAAAGTAGTTCGGCAAGGGGTTGATATTTTGATATAATTGGAAAGATGAGAGTTTTTTCTTTAAAATGAGGCAAAATTCATCAAATTCTAGATGAATTGATTTTTCGCTCAAACTACCTTAAATTTATCAAAGCAGGGAATTCAGGAACCATTTTTTGGAATTTCATAATTTATTGTGCCTAAATACATCTTATAACTGAAATAAGACGTCATGACTTTGAAATATAAATACGTACTCACGTGACGTCTGTAAGACTAAAAAACATGGAAGAATTAATGCATTATTACGTTCCTTTTGAAATCTCACCAAATAATATAAAATAACTGGGGAGGAGTACTTAACTTAGGAAGGTATGTGGGTGTTAAAGGCTTCATGCCCAAAAATTATGTTTAAAATAACAAAATAAAACCTTCCGGCGCCCGAACAGACTTCCTACAAGTGCTGAGGGGTTGTATAGCTGTAGACTAGTACAAGAGAAAGTTAAAATTATTATCAACTATGCAAAGTATAAATTTAGTCCCAGTCGTTATAGGTTCTGCAGCATTTGAATATGGGAAAGTGATGTATCGTTATCGATTTCCGTCGTAATAACTGATATCGGTTCAGCCCTTCTCATAGCAAACAATGAATGCAAATGAACTGAAGTGGCATGCGAATTTTTAGAATCCTTCCGGTTGGAATTTCGGAGCGGAACGCGGCCCACTCCCTCGATCTTTAAATTCCATTATATTGTTTGCAGCGCCGTCCGTCAGTGGAAGAAGAATGTTATGTGCGGACGGCAATGTTGTCGAATGCCTGTCAAAATCACCTGACGGGGCCCAGACACGTATCCCAGCCGTCGAAAATGAATTATTTTTTTTAAAAGAAAATAGAAATGGAAATTCGTGTTGGCAGAAAGATAATAATTAACGGGATCGGAGAAGAAGTCGACTTGATTAGTTGAAACAGCGATGCTTTACCGGTGAATGAAGTAATTTTTGTGGAAATGGCTAAAAAATTATCTTCATTATATTTACTGATTTAATTCCTCGGTAGATAAATGCATAAATGCTGTTGATTTATTTCTTCCAAATTTCACAATATCGTCCGATGATGTGCACTAAAAATATAAGCTCATTTCATATCATTACTATGTGTGAACAATTAACTATTTTAACCTCTCAAAGTGAGTTACATGTACGGAAGACAGACGAATGGTGTTGTTAAGTTTTTTATAAAATATCGTTGGGTTGATTTGATTGAAGGATTTTCTCGTATGGAGCTCTCCACTGGTTCAAACTCTTATAGTTGAAAGAGATGGCAATTCATGAATTCTTGGAACGTTTTACCGCCTTGGATACTTCACACAACTGAGTATAATGGGTCTTAGGTCAAGTCATACCAGTTTAGTGAGGTCATGGAGTCTTCAGAATGATCTCGGCTAGTATTGTCTTGCAAAAATCTATTGAAAACAGTAATTATGTAAGTGGTCAATTTCTATAATCTCTAGCAGCCCAATCATGTTAGCCAAAAGGAATATTTTCCTTCTCCACCGATAGTTTTTGATTTTATAACGATACATTTTCATTTCCAATGCATTGCAAAATGTAACTCCTTTATTCGACATGACCCTCAATTCCATCGTACTACCCTGCGAGCTACTACCCTGCGTGCTACTACTGGACAATGCGTATGTACTACCCTGCGAGACCCCGCAAGGATGTTTGGCAGGTGGTGTTAGGACAATAGCCATGCAAAGGTGAGGGAATAGGTAAAAATAATTAAAGGGGGTAAAGAAAAAAAGTGAATCGCATTCGTGTCACACTCCGATTTTGTTATTGTAATTAAGGAGGTTCCACCGCGCAATGACTTAAATGTGATTTTCTTCATATTCTGTTGTAGGAAATCCTGTCCTCTATTCGGTATGAACAACAGAATGTTACCTTTCCACGCCACTTTATTCTATAATTGAACTTGAAATTACTTGGTGTTCAATTGAAAAATGGCAGAAACAAGGGGAAAATAGTAATCTTCCATGTTTTTAAAATGGAATGGTTGTTTTTCACCTTTTTATTTTGCTTTATTTACGTATTATTCAATTCTAAATGTTAATTATGACCTGTTATGATTGTTAATTAAGTTCAAAATTGTTTAATTTTTAAATATATTTATTTTGTACTTTCTCTGGATGCTATGTTGTGAAGTTAGTTATTTCATTTAATTTTGCTTATAATACCAACCATCATTCATACGGTTATAAGGGTACATAGTTTCACCATGATCATCATTCAAATAAAAATCATCCACATTTTCCCAAGGTAAATCATTAAATAGTGATATGCATGTATGTTGTGCATGTGGTTTTTAAATTGTATTATTGTTATCCATTAATATTTTTGTCATAATTTAAATAACCCCGATGATGCGTATAAAAAATAACGAACGTTGGCAGCTGAATAATGAACATTAATTGACCATAACTGCAGATCAAAAATAAGTGATTTTCCATACATTATAAATGACATTTTCGCGGAAAACTGTTAATAAGAAGGAAATATCCCGAGATATTGAATAAAAATAAAATATAGACATATAAACATCTTATTTTGAGAGTTATTTGCCAATTCTGCGATATTTGAAGCCAAAACGGTGTTATTCCATAGAAATGGCGCTGTGCAGTCGGCTCCAATGTCTGGAAAAGTACTCACTAAAATATATTCGCGGAACAATCAGCATATCTTGTACCTTAGTTTTGGTTTTCAATAGGTACCGCAGGTCAACACCAAAAACAGGGGTTTTTCAATCAAAATTAACATAAAGGTGTAAATTTGTATTTATTTTGACTCTCAAAGTCGCGGTGGAACCTTCTTAAAGGTGCGTGGACGCAAGGAATGTTTGTACCAAGCTGTAGTGCTGTGTATTTCTCTTATTGTGTTACTTGAAGTCGCTATCATGAGTATGTGAAGATAATTCTGGTCGACATTTTATTTAGTCAGGAGTAGAAAGGAAAGAAAATTCAATTTCCATTGGATGTATATTGCTCTTGAGTGTAATTGGGAATTGCATTAAAAATATGATGGTCGCTTCATACTTGATGGTATGTACTGTGAAATTCTGTTGGGAAAGCTTTGAGTATTTCGTCACCTTATATTCAAAACCTTGTACCTGGAAAATAAAGTTTATTGGAGTCACAAATACGCGTGAGTTAAAAAAAAAGTTTTTTTTCTCTCCAGAGTGCAGCACAGGGTAAAACTTCCTCTTTTCAGCTGATTAGTGCGTGAGATACAGGGTTGTCTATCTAAAACGAAATGAAGCATTTTTTTTTAAATGGAGATGCGAGGTTTTCATTATAAAGTGACGATATGTTTTCCAATCTGCCTCAGAATTGCCTTATCCATGGCTATTATCTTCCTTCACCTAAGAGCGTCGAGTTTCAATCCAGCACATAACTGCGGTAGTTAGATGGCGATAGCGGGAAGGTAACTGAAAGGTCGCAGTGATGTAATCGCTCCGAACACCACGTCGGTGATGCACGATGTAAGGACAGAATTTACTAGCGTAACTTGTCACACCTCCGGCGTCTTGTTATTCACGGTCCGGGATTGACGTGAGGATACATCGACAGCTATGATGATGCATGAGAGATTTAGTGGGAATCGGTGCCCCCGTCACTGAAGATATTAGGTACCCCAAAATAATTTTATGGGATCTGGTAATGACGGAAGGTTGTTTATTTCCCCCATAGATTGAGAGAGAGAATAAATTGAACAATATTCAGTGCGTTTGGACAAACCATTAAAATGCTCAATCTGCTCAATTTTGCAGATAATACATTGAAAAGACATTAGTGGAACCAGATTCTGCAATTTTGCGAAATTGTCTCGGTATTGTAATAATATGCCTAGAAAATCCATAGTGAAAATAATTTGGAAAAAATAAGGTAGGTACTGCATTTCTTAATTTATATTAATTTTCGAATTGTCCTTCTGCCCCCATCTTCATCTCAGAAACGGTTCCATGTAGATGTAGGCAGTAGACTAATGTTGGATTTCTACAGGGTACGTAGTCCCAGGATAATTGTTTTAATATTCTTAACAGTTCAGATTCAAGCTATATAGAAAAGGTTTCCGTTAGTGGTTCCCAATTTTTAAGTGTTCAATGTTTTCTTCTTGCATTCATTATAATTGCTTCACATAATTTTGAAACGATTTCTTTCTATTTTACAATAATAGATGTTTAAATCTTTGATACAGCTTATCCTTGGGATGTTTTTGCATTATGCGGTCGAGTGTTTAATAAATATGCAAAAGGATACGAAAAAATCGGATATTATTTAGTTTTTTTAAGCCTTCCAATGGCAACCGTCATTACCGATGAAACCACCAATTCAGTAAACGTTTATTGAACTTAAAAGTTTGAAGTATGAGGTTATTGATATTTTTTGGTATTTTCATCTCTTAGCCAGAATGTTTCTGGGAAATAATCTTCCGAAAAAAATACAGGCTTCACTTTCGTGCTAAAATGAGCCCTCTACTCTCTTCTTTAATCTTTGGTTTCATAGACATATATGACCACAGAGGATAAGGCATGGTAATAGTTTGAACTAACATCGTTTAAAAAAATGCAGCCCTAAATAAGGACGAATCTATCCCAGATTTTCCTGTTTTCCCCCAAAAATACCCAGTAGGCAATAAATAATGTAAAGAAAATTTGGTTCTAAGAATTTCTACAAAAGTCTAAAAATGCATTTTTCATAGGTTCACCTCCTAATATTCATTTAAAACTTCGATGCTTAAACGCGGTATTTTAACAAATTATAATGTAAATTGGAATAATACAGTTTAGTAAAGGAAAATGCCTCATAGATTTATATGATTGAAATCAGCGTTAAAAAGCTTCAGCTTAATGCATGTGAATATTGAAAAAAATTAAAGTACCTACCATATTTTTTTAAGTTTTGAAGACTGTATTTTTGAAGTCAAATGATGATGGTTTTAGAAAGAACATCAAACTACAGAAAAACGAATGAAATGAAGAATTATAGTGGCAGCACTCCACGCTGCCTTCCATGATAGTGTGAGCAATCTCTTATGGTATAATCTGCTGGGGCAGTGCATACATGAACACATTTAAGTGTGCACTCGTCTTGCAAAAAAAAATAATTCGTGTAATATCGTCCAAACATTCTTATGAACACTCATTTCCGTTGCTCGTGGCCCTCAAATTGTTACCACTAAGGCATTTGTATTTATTCAAAGTCTTAAAATTGTTTTATGCCAGAAGTGGCAATATGCCGAGTGTATCTGATAAATGTAAATATAATTTAAGGAATGAGTCAAACATTGTATCAAACAGACCAAGATTAACTTTATATAAACGTTGCTTTCTGTATATGGGGCCAAAGATATTTAATTTACTGCCTGCTGAAATTAAAAAAATTCAATTCTCAAACAAAATGTTAAAACTTGCTAAAGACTGGCTTTTTTCTCAAGAAAATGTTGAACATTTATTCTGATAGTATTTTCATTTAAACTATACTTATGTAACAATTACCGCATTTATTTGTATGGCATACATTTTTGTAATTTGCTGGTGGCTCAATTCTGGTCTTATGACCTTGGAGACCACCTAAAGCTCCCGCTCCTTTGCTGTTATCAATTTGTGTAACAAAAATGTTTGGGAGTAAATAAATTATTATTATTATTATTAATCTATTGACTGCTATATGCTCATTTTTCTCTAAATGCCATTAACTAGGAAATCTCTCATCTTTATATGACACTAGCAAAGTATATTATTCTGCATGTATTTGAATGACAAATACGTTTTAATTGTGAAATTAGATCGCTTCTCTTATTTATTCGATGATATTGAGAGAGAAACTCTTTAAAATTTGTTTTAGAATTCTTTTATTGCAGAAATAATTACTCAAAACTTGTATTCAAAACTATTTTAAGAATAAATTGCTTAGTACCCACATTTCAATACTTTTCTTCGGGTACAAACCTAATGAATAACGGAGGAGATAACGTGTGATAAATCTAATCTGGGTTAATTCGAGTGCTGTGCCGTGGGAAGTATACTCCCAGGGCAGAAACGCTTTGCTTACATACTGCTCTGGGTACTTCAAAAGGAACGCTTGACACAATGAGTCATTTGTACTCAAGAGTTATCTACTCCCAATGGAGCTTCGTTCACTTAAGCCCACGATTATTACGCTAACACTGTTATTGTCTCAAACGCTCTTGCCTAGTGCACCATCGACGTTCTTTTGTTATTACTTCAAGCTACGTACCCTAGAAGCATTCGAATTAGACGTGAACTTTAACGTTTGCTCTTGTACATAATCCATCGACATACTTTCAACAAAGCTATTCTTTGAAACATCAACGTTTATACTATGATATATTTCACACTATTCTTGCGTCAGCATATGTTGCTTTCACCCGTGGTACAGAATCTCCAAGGATTTAACTAACTATTCGAGAGGCATATTTGTATAAGGTGAGGACTTAAATCAGTTACAAGTGTGATTCATTGAGACTTTGCCGATCTATAAACAAGCAAATTAAAGTAGCGTTTTCTGAAATAATAATTATCTACTTAGGGCGAGCATGTGAATGACCGACATCTGTATTGCTTTTAAAACGTTCACTCACCGTATGAACACAATTTGTTGCCACCAACTTATTTTAGTTAAATTAGAGTAGAGTCAAATTAGTATTTTGGCCTGAAAAATCGCATCCATTTTTTGCTTCACTCTAAATCATTTCTAAATTTCAGTTTCTTCAGACAGAAAAAATATTTTACAGTTTTTCTGTTTGAGAAGGCGGTGAAAGAGGTTTTATTTTAAAATGCAGGTTTATTTAAAAAGCTTTCAGATTTAGGTTTTTCATGTTGCCGTGGCGTCTGAGATTTATTTGCACTCAAGCTTTATTTTTAAATATCAAATAGCAATGAAACACCGTGATATTCAATTTGTACAAATAATGTGCATATAATCAGTAATTATGAATAATCGGAAGTTGAAAACAGGGAGGAAAAATTTCCTTCTTAATGGAATATATAAGGGCGTTCGATTCGTAAATTATCATCGCATGGAATAAGCTAATGTATCCTGAGCCATTAAATTTCGAGTACCCAGTGCATCGAGAGATGCCTTGAGCTCGATTCGCACGGTACCAGTTCACAGATAGCGGCAATGGTAGCCCAAATGACGGCTTTTCTATGCTATCATTTTCAGTGATAGCGCCAATGAAAGGGATCTCTATCCCATTTTCCATCTTTTCAGCCCGTCCTTTATTCCGTACGAACTGGTACGTAAATCTTAACTGCAGATAATCAGAGCGCATGTCAGCTATTGTAGAAGCTGACTTCTCATGTGACTTTTAATGGAATGAGGATTGTAAACATCATACGAAAATGACGCTCACAGCTCCAATAAATTGGTCGTGTGGCAGAGAAAATGCTGTCTGAAGTTACCACTTTCCATACAATTGAAAAGCAGTCGCTCAAATAATCTTTGGCCTTGTCCTTGAAAATCAACGGTGTGAATCTGACTTTATAGTCAGACTGGGCTGCTCTAAGTACGTAACGGTGGATCTACTCCTGGCGTAAATTTAGGTAGTGGTGCGTCAAGGGACTACAGCCTATCCCCAGCGTCTTTATGGCCTGTTTTTCTCGCCGGCTATTCCTGATGTAGTTAACTTATTATTAATAGGTTGATTTATGATAAAGATTGAAACAATAATTCTTTTTGAACTTATTTCTTTTACTTGACCAATTCCTCCATTAAATATATCAGTTTTTTGCTATTAAAAACCATCATTTTGTGTGTATCCCTAGTACTAATTCCCAATGCACAAATTATTAATATCTAAAAACTCTTTTTTATTTCCTTTTTCTTTCTCAAAAAAATGAAAAATATTCAATACTTGGTCCAGGAAAAAATGTTTTATTTATTGGTAAAGATTTTAACAGGGTAGTTTTGACTGAGGGCAACTATAAAAAATAAAAATAGTAAAAAATTAAGTTAATTAAAAAGAGCAACAATATTAAAAACCCTTTCCAGGAATATTGAATCGGTAGGCCGAAAAAAGTAACGCTAAAAAGATTGGTGAAAATTATATTATTGTATTTATTATATTTTCAACAGCGCTAGACATATCTAAATATGTCATGATTGATATTCAATATACAATATTTTCTCCAACTCAAGTTTTACCAATAGTTACATTTCTTGCAATTATATTTGTAAAAGCTAACACACCTGAAAAAAAAACGGTACATCAAAGTAGACTCTATTACGAAATTTCAATGCATTGACGTCCTGAAATTTTATCCCACCCTTATGGCAAACCCTAGTCACAGAGCTTTACCTCCAAGTTACCTCGTGGTTTTTTCTCCTTTTTACGTCGCAATTTCACAACGGGGAGGGCGCTCAGCTTCCTCGTCGCCCCGTATGGCGAATGCAAATTAAACGTCAGCGACACTCAACGGTCAGAAAATTGCTCCCGCTGCGGTTGCCATTCACCGTTGCAAGATGTCTCCACCCGCCCCGTCGACCTGCTCATACTCGGTGATTATCACGCAGTTACGCTCAGTCCGGCCGTTTTTTTCCTTTCCATGGCCTCTTTATTTTTTTCTCCCCCACTCCGTAACTTCCATTTGCATCGTTCATTTCGTATACGGCCTTTTCACGGACACCTTGTTAGTTCGTCTTGGGCATAGCCCAGGTAAGCATTGGAGGTAAATCCGTAAAACTAGTACACCTTTGCCCAGGCCAAACCTTGCGCTATTTAGATAGATGGATAGCTATATTGTGCCCTTGAAAAGGTCCCCTCGGGGCAAGCAAAGATATTTACAATAATGTAAAACTCGTGTGCCATACAGGGGCACAATTACATGACAATAATAATGAAAAACATAGGTTTATTTAAGCTCAGTCTCACGTTTGTGATAGTGTAAACAAAATAGGGATGAATGCATGTATTACAATAATTAATAAGACCACATATTTTTAATACAAATTAGGGTTGAGACAGTTTAATCACTTTTTCACTTAAATACTCGTACAACAAAATTCTAAACGGTTTTATAATTTCAACATATTTTAATTAATTGTTATGTAATGACTTCCAGAAGGAGGCTATCAGGGGAGACTGAGTATATTTAGTAAAACATATGTAAGCGTGTTTTCCATATTTATTACCTAAGTAGTACAATTTATTTCCTGATTCTTGGGTTAATTTAACGTCTTTGAATAACATGTGTATATGGAAATGTACAGTATTGGCTTCTTACTAAAAATATTTCAGAGAATATTTCATTCTAACTGGGTTAAATATATAACTTTTATAGCTTTATTACTTTATTTCGGTACGTGAACCCTTTCCCAGGCCAAATCTTGCGTTACTCAAATGATTTTTTATGTATTTAGGACCTAAGGTGTGCAATTTGCGCCTGATTCTAGTGTTTGTTCAAAAGCTTTGAATGAAATGTAGTCTTGGTTTCTTACCCAAGGAAGTCTAGAGGATGTTTTTAAATAACCGTGCAAAAATATGACTTATAATTATGATTCTAAATGTTGGTATGCACTTATGAATTTATTACAATAATTTTGTAAACCCTCTGTACACGTTCTGTACGTATATGCGCTATAATGCATAATCAATATCCATTGGATTGTAGTCGTAGCGCTGGTCCTTCTTCAAGGCTACATAAAGTTATTCTCTAATTGATCACTAGTAACTTTAGGATTATGTATGCTGGAATAATAAACATTATCTAAACTTTTATTAAATAAAAAGGCAGATTGCTACTAGGGTTGGGGAGTTTTTTGATGCGATGTATTGCCAGCCGTTATCGATATTCATGGTATATCGCTGTGTAAGATTGTGACAGCTAGCTATGTGATGTAGTAATTAGCATCATCAAGGCACATGATATTTTGTGTTTTATCATTTCGTGATATCATCACATACGGTATTGTATGTGTTGTTGAACGTGTAATATAATAAATTATGTGAATGCAGAGTTGCGATCTTCGTTAAATGTAGTATCAGATATTATCTTAGGTGATATTTTTTGTTAATTGATAGTTGGTATTAATAAAAAATTAGTGTATCATTTAATATGAAGGCAATAAACTGCGATATTTGTGGATACATGGTTTGCATGTGACATTTTTTTAGGGGCAATAACGAAAAATGCGTACTATACTTAATGGATGAAACTCGGTTGTTGTCTTTCCATGCCTTTAGCATCATATTTGGTAGATTTTAAATCCTGCAGTATATCAGCTTAGTGGATAAAACGTGGAATGAATTTATTATGTGATGTATTAATGAAATATATACATAATTTCGTTCAAACAGAGGGTTAAAGAAAGAGGATAGGAAACACACAATATTCAAAATTGTGAAGTCCAATGGTGGTGTGAAGATGGTATGATGGCCGATTCACAGTGAAAAAAATTCAACTAGGCCGGGAAACGAACCACGGACCTTTCGAATATAAATTTGATATGATATTTTTATGCGCTTCCAACGGTATTCGTTGTCGTTCCGCATGCGAGATTATGCCATATACGATATAGCAGATAGCACAAATATGGTAAATGCTAATTTGTTAACCGTAATTAGGAATAAGCCGCCGCCATAACAATAAACGCATGCCTTAAGCGTTTTGTTGCTGTAGTAACAATAAATGTTTGAAGTTTATAAGAATATTTCCAAAGTATTATTCAATATTTTTGGGATAAATTAACATTTTGTGCATTGAAAAACACTTTACAGTATTTAACGGCTTTATTTTCATTGGGCTTTAAATTTAATAGTGTAGGCTCTATATTCTAAATAAGATCTTTGTAAATTGAAATTTATTTTCGATTTTGTCATTAGAAATTTCAAGTTATATTGTTTGTATTGACATATATGAAAAACAGTGGATATGTTGACAATTCTAGCATTAAATAATCTTCTAATCTTAAATGCAGGTACATTATGTAACAATAGCAACCTGAGAGGGAGAAATAAAGGATATGAGCACTAGTATATTTCTTTATTAGTGCAGGAATAAAATATTGTGGTATAGGAACACCTTGGAAAACTCTATGGAGCAGGTAGAGGGATCAATACGTTAAACAGATCAAGCGGGGCATGAAACAAAGTAACTATCAGGGCATAAAGAATCAGCACAGTACTTTAAAGAGTGGATGGCTGCAGTCATCCAATCTTAGGAATTAAACATTTTTTATGAAGAATATATTTCTGGCGCAGTGATATAATTCGATATGCGGAATATCTCATCTTTTGCAAGGTACAGTTTAAATCGCAATGTGACGTTGAAATGCGAATATCGCTGGCAGCAAGGTCCTTATACCGAGGAAGTGAAACGCATTATGTCTAATGTAATCCGCCCTTTATTATTTCGTCGTAATCGCCAGGGTAATTCAGATTTTTGATGCGAATGAAAGCACGACATAGGTCAATAGTTCCACCGTGGAAGGACATAAATGCCGGTTTAATCGTATTCTGTATACTTATAGAAAATGTGTCCTCCACCTTATATGAACAGCAAAATGTTTCCTTTTCACGCTATTTTTGACGAAAATTGAACTTAAAATTACATCGTGTTAAATGCGACAGTGGGAGAAAAACGAAGAAAAATATTGAATAAAAAAATAGCATTTTTTCATTTGACATAAATAAAATATCTGAATGATATGAAAATCTGTTTTGAATACGTAGAAAAACCGACAGTCGCTTTCATGATAAGTACAGTGATATTTGTTTGACAGAAATGCTATCCAGTTAAATCAATGATGAAACTCTTATCACCTGGAATAGGCATCCTTGGATTTCTGGTGTTTATATTTTGATGACTCTGTATTCCAGCAGTTTAAGATTTTCTGCATCTATCAATTACGATTCGTCATCTTAGTAAAAAAAAAGAAAATTAACGGTAGTAACCAAGTCCTACCTACCAAAATAACCATCTATTCGATTTTTCCATGAGCTCTGTCAGGGCACTGAAAAGTTTATGCCTAATATTTATAAACAGACTAGCAGTTCCCGGCATGCGTTTCAATGACTCTTTTTCTTTCTAAGTAGGCACACATATACAAAGCAGACGCATTTACGTGTACAAAATGAATGATAGACAGTGATTTTTTGTGTATTAAATTAAAGTTAAAAAAATGTATTCAAGTGCTTTGGGATATACAATATTTTTGGTCTCTGCAAAAACAAATAACTTTTTCGGCTATCCCACTCGTGAGCATGTGAAAAGCATGGATTTTCCAGATTTAATCCACACACTTGAAGCGATTGACCTCGTGTCTTTTTGTTGGTCATTGAGAAGGCAAGTCGAACGGGGAACTGTATTCGTTTGGCTAAAACTATCAAATCAGTTACTGAACCTGGCCTTTAAATCCTGCAGGAGTGAATATCCATTCATGAAATCGCTATTAAATGGATATTCACGCCTAGTTTCCAAGGAAATTTTGTATTGTTGAAATGGAAGAAAAATTGATGAATTTCGAGATAAAAACACAATAATTGGACCAAAATGAAGCGTGTAAGAAAATTGAATGAAGTTATTAAAAACTGAAAAACTTCTTTTATGCGTTCTATGATACACATTTTTATCCAATATCATGAGTGTTAGTAATTTAAAGCAATTAAAGAAAACCCTGCACCGAATTAAATGCTTTTCTTATTGGAGTAAATCTTAACAATATTGGGGTAAAAACAACCCCAAAAACTGCCATTTTTATAATTCAGAAACCTTTATGGGAACGCCCACAACAACTCACCAAAGTTTCATCTCAATCGGATGAATGATATTGGCGTACATAAAACACGAACAAAACAAACATTCTTTTTTAAATATAAGATAAAGATCGAAATTCGGGTGTTTAGGCCTGCATATCTCGGAGGATACCATTTCCCTTAATAAGGGAGGTAAACCTATGAAACCTAAGGACCTTGGCTGGGAGGAGATTTAGGTAAGACGTGGGGGCCTGTCGGACCTTTTAGGGAAGGGATACGGAAGGAGAGAAAGGGAACAGTTCGTGTGTAGAGAGCTCAGGTTAAATTTATAATTATAAGGGTGAGGTTAGGAGATAAAAATGATCCTGCGGACTTAGGAGAGGACTTGTATGCGAATGAGGCTGTGGAGATAACGCGGATCTCGGGGCCCTATCCCATTGCAAACACGGTCGCTACCCATGCTGATCCACCATCTCAACCCTTTCCGATGCCCATCCTTCCCACCCCACCTCCTGAATAGTTGGTACCACTAGCTGTCCGTTCAAAGAATTGAACATTGCGAGCTATGTGTTAAAATCACGATTAATACTATCACTTTATGTGCACTCCTCATTCTTGGACGGAATGTATGACATTCTTTTCAAAATTGAGTACACTGTCTATTTTTTTATTCATTTTATATAAATCATCTTCTATATAAATCAACCTGGATTCTGAGCCATTAGTAAATCCCGCCCATTTGAGAATTCTTAGCGTATCGCAAAGCAATCGGAAAGCAATTTCATAACTTGTTACGTTACTGAAATGCATGCCCTTTGTTACGTTACTGAAATGAATTAGTTTATTCAAAAGAAAATGGTGCTAGAAAAGTAGGCTTTCAGGAATATGATAGAGCTGATGAAGGGAATCTTGTGTAAGAATATAAATAAAGGTTGGCGAAGAGTCTTATGTGGAGTGTAGCGTCGTATGGCGTAGAAATAAGAGATCTGGAAAAATTCGACGAGAATAGGCTACAAGCGTTTGAAATGTGTGTGTGGAGAGTGGAGGAAGTTCGGTGGACGGAAATACAGACAACCGAAGAAGTACTTGATAAGGTGAGCGAGGAGAGGAAACTAATGGAGGATATCAGAGGGAGGCAGAGTAGGTGATGTATGATCTGGTGCTTTCCCGGCGTAGCTCATGCTCCAACGGGGATGGAAACCCGAGAAGAATTCATGCAGAGTATGTGGTTTGAACGGGTAATGAGGAGCGAGGGGATGCTAAAGGCTGTGATATGAGAGAGGATGATGGGTAAGCTGAGAAGTGAAGAAGGAGAATGCATAAGGGCTACATGAGAAAGGGACCTGCGCCCGTAAAATATAGGATCCCTACTCTCTTACATATGAACCTACCTTCTCTGATAGATCACCCTAGTGAATTTTCTTCCGATAGTAACTAGATGTCACGTTCAAATAAAGTAATTGTATTTGTCATGTTAGTGTCAACCATAGAAAAACGCTTATGCCATCTGATGTCTACAAAATACTTCTTTTTACCAAATGCATCGTAGTTATTTTTGAGCTGAAATATCATAGGCGAAAAGCTTGAGTTAGTGAAATAGAATAAAATTGTATTTTTTCTCTCTCGTCGATACAAAGATATGTTCCCTTTTCGCAGTGACCAAGTTTCTAAATCATGCCAAGCCATAACCTAAAGGCTATATAATCTTCACTCTACTATTCCTCCGTACCCTCAATAGTTCTTTCCTAAATGCGTACTCTATCATTCATGGTACAAATGACCTCTGTTGTTAGTAGCCTCCCCAAATAACCAAGCTAACCAGCCTTCAGGGGCTATGGCGCTCGAGCAGCCGTGCGCAAAAATTGATTGAAAGGCAAATTAAATTTAGAGACGAGGTCAATTAGAGTAAGTGATGAAGAAAAGACTTCTCCCCAGAATGAAGAAGGGAGAAACGCTTTGCTTCTACATCAAGTAAGGCATTCGTGGGCGGAAGATAATCATTTTCGATGAAACACTACTCAAGTTCCGGGATTATGTATCAAAACTCTGGTCCGTGTACTCACTGACTCGCGCACTTAATTACGGAACAATTAGCTTGATGACTCGCAAGCAATGGTTATCTGTAGTAATACCTGACGAGGCTCAGACGTCATTGTCTGACGTCGAGGCTCTCGAACATGACATCCACAATTTGGGGCAGATTCTCATGAATTCCAAGAGCTTTTTCCTCGTTTTTATGGAATTCTTATTTGCATTCCTTCGCCTATGACATATACAGGCTACATTTCACTAATGTACTACTCTCAATCATTTTACCCATAAAATCCACCAATTTCAAACATGTGGAGAAGAGCTAACACCCGTCAGGTACCATTTCTCCGTAATCAGATCTTCATAACCCAGAATACGATGGACGGCTAGGACTGGTGAATTCGGAAGATGTGCTTTTGTGAATGTGATACAGGAATATAAGTAGTGGAGGATCTTTTAAAGACGGTTAGGTTTGCTGATGACCAGGCGTTGGCTACTCATTTTCAGTCAGCCAGGGGTCAACATTCGTTAATGAATGCCCTACCGAGTCAACACGGTATGTGATAAGTAAGCTGTGGACATCGCCTAAAATGCCTATTTTTTCTTTTACTCAGGAAACCAATTTTATGAAGTTATAAGTTCATTTAGGATCATTTATGGCGAAATTAAAGCGATTTGTTACTGCCTAAAAATGCCTATTTTACCTGTTTATGCCTTTTTCTGCTGGTATCGCCTATTAAAGGGCCTAAAATAGCTATATTCTTCTCAACGTCACCAAACTTCTCTTTAGTGTAGACCTTGTCAGGTATTTCAGTTTCGTTTTTAATATATCAAGGTTGAAATAATGTCATTAAACATTCATAAAGAAAAATCATCCCAAGTATTATTATATAAAGAGTAGAAAAACAACTATGGTAATTTTACGTGATCCGTACATGCGATGGTTTCAATTGCCAAAGACTTGTTTTTGAAGGTACCACTCAGTATTGCTGAGTTTAAAGGCAGATCAACTTCAGGCAGTATGCCTGAAGTTGATCTGCCTTCACAGCCAGTATTGATATTATGGGGAACATGGCTAAATACTGCATTATACTCTGCAGATAAAATTATTGAAATGTGTGAGGTATGTGACAGGAATAATGTGTGCCTCCGATACTTCAGTTCGAACGACTTTTCCACCCACTTAGAGGTACACTATTGGGCCATTCCATGCCAAGTGGTCCGGTGGTCCCCGCTCGACCATCACTGATTTCAATGAAATTTTGTATGGACATTCACATATATTCCCAATAAACATTTTTAAAGTTTTACGTTCGCCGATGGTATACTTGTTGATATATAGTAATTATCTGACCCCGTGCCGCAGCCTTCTTCAGTATGACTATGAGATTTCGGTAACTTTGAGGCATAGTATCTCAGGAGATATTTTGATAAGAGAAACAAAAATTGGCTATCTTCTGCAACGTTTTAAGCTCTATTAAGCAATATAATAAAAATAACTGTAAAAGCGACCTCCTTGCAGAAAATTCAGGGCGAAACTGGCCCGAAAAATTGCGGATCTAAAAAAAATTAAAATTTTGGCTTTTTATATTTGAGGAAGTAAAGGTATATTCAACGTGAAACTTTGAGCATGATAACATGTCAATGCATGGTTTATGAATATAAAATTTCATCTTCTAAGTGCTTTCCATTATTTTAAAAATCGAGTCGAAATTTGACACTTTTTGTAATAACGCCAAAAATAGGGTTTTTTCTCCCCGCTTTTACAAAAAAAGACCCCCTGGAATTTCTTTTGGATCATTTTCATTATAAAGAGAATGATTTCAACTCTCTAAATGGTACATCTGGTTTTTCATCGCAGGCATATATGACCCTAAAAATAGGGACAACGTTGAGGATGACATTTGTAAAAACGACAAAAATAGGTTATTTTCTGCCCGCTCTTGCAAAATGAAGGCCTACTGGATACTATATTGAATCATTTTCATTTGAAAGAGCATGTTTCACACCTCTTAAAAAAGTAGACTTGGTTTTTCATCGCGAGCACATACGGCCCTAAAAATATGAACAACGTTGAGAACGTTGCTATGGTGGCGCCAAATGAATTCTGTTGTTTGTCGTCCTGTTGGTTTTATTTAGAAATTTTTAGCATATTGCGTTGGTCCATGGTGAAATTGCCTCCACCAGTTCAGGCATTTGAACCAGGGTGGTTATTTTGTAATCTCATCTTTTTAACGACTTTGCGGGAAGGCGGGAGTTCCGTTTCTCTCTCTAAATGATCGACTCACGATCGGCCAAGGTCCGATGGTGGCTCCATTTCATGTTCCTTACGGCAGGTGAGATGGAACTAATGAAATGCGGAGCCAAATAAAACGTATCAAGAGTCGAAAGAGTGGATGAATCAAATAAATAGACCGGCAGTTCACCACTTGAGAGCCGAAGATGGTCACGTCGCTTGGGTGGCAGACTTGAACTACGAAAAATGACATAATTTTCCCCGTTTTATGACGTTTTCTCACTTAATTGAGTTTACAAAATAACCCCTCAGTAACCCCATCGCCGTAGGGGTCACGCTCAATTGCCGTGCAATACCAGCCACGGGTGGGTTTCTTGGTTGAGGATCCCAAGCCTGCAATTTGGTTTCTTCGACAAGGTTCCAAATCCTTGTGTGGGTATCTGTCTGGTTCCAAAGCCAAAGGTTAGACAGCTTATCCTAGGTAAGCTCGTATGTTTTTTTGATACTAGGTAAGGGGACTATACTAGAGATTTGGGTTCAGTCGTGGCCTTGTGGCTGTTCTGTATTGTGTGAGTCCGAGTTTTTATAATTGTGAGAGATTCTATGTATTCATTTCTTGGATCCTTCAAATTTCACCTTAATGAATCCGTTATTCCACTAGAGGTGCTTCTAGAATAGTGACAGCTGTTACTGGTATAGACCAACTCTTTGGGGGCGAAGTTAATTGGACTTTCGTTGATTTATCGTTTTTTTTTTTATTTTTTTTTTCATACGTTCGATTAAAAAATATTTTAAGCGCCTATTTTAAGTGCCTATTTTAAGTGCCTATTTTGAAATTTTTAGTGCCTATTTAGGCTGCCTATTTCTTCATTTTTAGTGCCTAAATGTCCTCAGCTTAGTGATAAGTGAGGATAAACCATATTAACATGCGTGGTAGTTTCCAGCGTTACTTGGTGATAGCGATTCATGATTGAGTGAAACACTTTGATATTCTACATTTAAAATTTAATCATGACCAGGCAATACCTGATTATGACGCAATTCAATGAAACCTAGTCGTGGTGAATGTGCTATGTGAAATATCAAATTGTTTGATTTGATCAAAATATATTTAGGCAAATTTATGAGATTTGCATTGCAAACCAGTTTTAAAAAATCGTATTAGAGTTGGGGAGCACAAGTGAGAACAGTCATCACAATGTGTTTCTTTTGGGAGTAATCCGGACGAAAATGAGCGCAGCACAGTGACTACCAAAGGAAAAGTAGTGGTTCCTAAAGAAACGTTCATTTGAACCGATTATCGAAAGTTTTTGCCGTGGAACCGTAACTTAACAAGAGATAGCTAATAGCGTGAAGGTAAGTGAGGAGCCTGAAATGCCTGGTGCAAAAAACTGGCGCTGCATGGTAGCGAAAATTGAGCCCTTGGGTGAAGGACGAGAATATATTGTAGGCGTTCGAGACGTGGGTTTGGAGACGAAAGGAGATAGTGTGATGAACCGAAAGGACAACAAAGGAATTAGGTTTTGGCGTGGCAGGTGGAGGATATAAAGTTCCTATAGCAAGTCAAGAGGGGGGAAATTGGGAGGGCGAAGAAAGTAATGAAGGGGAATGGGAAACCGAAGCCTATTTTTGAAGGAAGAATGCTGGAAAAGAGAGGAAGGGGGTCGGGAAAGATAGGTATTTAGGGTGCAGTGAAAAATGGTAGGAAGAATACTGCGCTGAAAAGATTTTGTGTAGAAATAGTGTAACCCTAGAGTAAGGATGATAGGAGAATAGAACAAATCTAAAATAGCCTAATCTGATTGGTTGAACACCAAATAATAATACACCAACTCCAAACCATCTTTGATTCTCCCATTTTTAGGTGCGAGGGTTCACCATTACGCGGAAAGTCGTTATAACCTAAGTATTTGTCCCTTAATATCAATAATTGTAAAAGTTATGATGCTTCGAATATCTAAAGTCAGCGTAAAATGATTTGCTGACTATGCGATGCGCTACGAACAGTATCTTCATCATAAGTCAATCTGGCAGATTTTGAATATAACTATATCTTCGTGTATAAGACAACAATATTAACTCTTAGCTACAAGGGCATCTATTCCAGGCTCTTAGCGGAGTAAATTATTAGGAGCCTAATTTTTTAAATAATTTATCCATATTCAGGGCATAATAAACCTTAATTTTTCTAAACATTTATGACGCAGGACTATACATAAGTAGAATGCATTATCTCCTATTTGCTGTACCAAACCACGGTACGATGGAGCATTGAAAAGGGCAAGGTGAAAAATATTACTACTTTTGTGGCGTGACAAAAGCGATGTTTGAAAAGGCGTTGTAGGTTGAAATGCATATGTTTAGCAGTTTAGAACTTTGTCTTGCAAAAACCAAAACAAAACAGTTGGCTTGTTTATTCTAACACGCAAAAAAGGGCAAATATTATTGATCTGTTCAGCGCGCGTCAATTTCGCAATGTGAGATCATGCGGGTGGTTTGCTCATGCTCCGCACCCTGAGTCATTAAGTGAAAGCTTCGCGCCTAATACATAATACCCTTCTAATCCACTAATAAACCTAAACGATGACTAACCCTAAAAACTGTGATTATAAGTTGGAGAAAGTTTATTTCTTATGAAATATCTTCCAATATTGTTTTACAGAAGACTGTTTAGTCCCAGAATGTGGACCATATGTTTGATTCCTAAACTAGTGGAATTTTAATTAAATATCTATTCTGCCCAGCTCTTCTTAGGGCCTTGGCATTTTTGGTTCACTCTGTCCATTTAATGTTCACAATCATTTGATAATCAACATTTACAGCACTCCCAATCGTTCTGTTGCTGTGTGTTCTGTTGAACTCTTGTTCTACTGTTGTTATCAAAAACTGAAATATATTCGTCAAAATTAAAAAAAAATAACGATTGTCTTGGTTACCCGAGAGCCTGTAGTATTTAATTAATCGTTTTAAATATTACGACGTATTTTTTAATGTTGGAGAATGGGGAACTTCCGTTTCTTACTTGTCTCAAAAGGATGCTTCCGATATAGCGAGTGGGTGGATCCAATTTTCCTCCTCCCACACATTTTGATTTCGCCTCTTTGAACAAGGCGTCCTCATGTTTCCTTCCCACCCTGCCCACCAGAGAACTTTCAAAATATTGGCAAGTTTTGTTAACCTCGTAAAAAATGTAGCGAAGACACCAATATTTATCATCATCGTATCTCAATGCACTCCAACAACTGAATGTGTTTAGGCCGGGACGGACTTGTTTTATTTCATTCTTTTATTATTTGTTTTCCCCAAAATTCTTTTCTTTTCTGTTTAACTTCCCTCCCTGTCCTACTCCCGTCTGCTTCTTTTTTCGCTTCGTTTTTGTTTCGTGCGTGTACGGCGAGATATTGCCGTAGTTTGGCAGTTCCTCGAAGTACTTCGGTCAAGGTGGAGTCGTCTCAGAGAACTCATTTGGGAGTCACCGTAGAGGGACTGGTCTAATTCACGCCAGCGCGAGTCAGCTGACGGAGACCATGAAGTAGCAACGGACGGGAGTGAGTTTTTATTCCCTTCCTTACCTCCTTTCTTCCCCCGTTCTTCACCATTCTTTTTATTTTCTTTCCCTTATTGATTTCCCCTTTCCTTTCTATTCTTTTATTTATTTAAGTAAGTGTGCGTAAGGTCCGTCCCGGTTTTTTAGATCTAGAAGTTTCAAGCATGGGACTAGCGGCCCCGTGTGCATACAGAAAGAATTCCATGGTTTCGTGTTCAATTTCGTGGAACTTAGGGAAATGAAAATATAAATAAAATAAATTTTGCAAATACACCAATATTAATTAACATCGTATTTAAATATAAGCTCTTGCGACTGTTTGACTTTGATGGTTGCTTGCTCAACTTCGTGAAACTTTTGGGAATGGGAAAATGAATACACGGTTTATTCTACGAAGATTTTTATCAGGCACCTACAACTGCACTCTTATCATATATTAAGTTGATTGAAGGTACCTGAAGATGTCATTCCTGTGAAGAAACCGGAAAATTAAGATATCCATGGAACCAGACTATTCTGTTGTTTTTATTACCAATAGGTTGTTAAGTTTTAGGATATTGTCTACCTCAACTTCCTCTCCAGAGTAACCATTAAAGTTTTCTTGACATAACTACCTGTTTGCATGCCATTAAGATACTCTTCTGCTCCTCAATTTCTGGATCCCCTGATGACGTCCAATGTTTTCATTTTCCTTGACGGTTTGAGGGGTTAAATAGACATTTAAAGTAGGGGAAAAGAGCTTGTGCTGTCACGAAAGTTACAGTAAAGCCTTAATATGGAGTATACTGAGGTAGGGTTTGTTCAAAAGCCTATCAATCAAAAAGGTAGGAGAGAAAATGAAATAAAATGGAAAGTTTATGGTGGTAGTTTTAGTTTTTAAGTGTTTTTTTTACGTGGATAAGTTTTTCCCTATAAATACGGCCCCCATCCACTTTTCCTGCCTCTCTTGAAGATTCACAACCAATTTTCTTTCTTTCCATACCATCTCTAATATTTTAATAACTTGTCTTCTCACGTGATTCAACTTATCCACTCCATTTTCTCCCGAAATCACATATCTAATCCTTCAGTGCACGCACATCGTATTTTCCTAATTTCCATGTTTCTGAGCCTTTTTTCTTATTAGGTCTCACCAATCTCTTCACCCATCTTCAGTTTTTTTCTTCTCCAACCATCTCTAACACATATATCGTTTGACTTACTCGCAAACCAGCTAACCCTATTCTCCGCACTGTCTCAATTGCACATCTCAAAATCCTTCCATTTACATACATCCTCTTTCCGCAGACACCAAGTTTCCGAACCATAGAAATCCATTCTGCTTATTGCAGTGGTTACAGATATTTCAAAAAACCTTGAAATTTTATTACACGCCTGCCTCGCATTACCCTTTATCGTTTCCTTTCTTTCTTTGCCAGCTTACCCTTTACATTCTCCTCCAACCTCACATTTCTAAAACCTTCACTCTACGCCCTTTCTCTATTCGCAAACACCTCATTTCTGACCCATGTAACGCCACGGTCTATATTATTAGTTTCAACTGATCCTTGCCTTTCTGATAATTTTGGTAGTAGTTACAATTTAAGACAGCTAACACAGCTTGTTCCACGTAGCGGTAGCCAGGCCCAAGAGTGATTAAGCAAATGATCTTTGATGTCGGTGGGCTAGTTCAACTCCCGATTTATATGTTCCCCCGACATTTAGCCCTCAGTTCTTCTTCGCTTAATTTACACTCAATCTTTCTCCCTTACTTCTCTTGTTCAGCAATACCTGGACAAGGGCAATCATTGCTAAAGTGCTGGGTTTTGGGATACGTTTGTGTGAACTTGCAAATGAACATAAAAGATGTTTTAAAGAGGCAAACCAACCGGATTATTCAAGTTGCGGAGTTTTACGGTGGCATTGGTGTTGATGCACATAGTGGAAATTCTGAAGCTAAAATTGGTGACTGCAGAACTAATGTGAATTCTGAGCTAGTAAGAATTACTGATTACGGTTCGGGTGAATATGGTTCGGGTAGTGGCACACCAAACGTGGTTTAGAATGACGACGCTACTGTAAAACTCACTTCTGACAATGAGTCTCTAAGGGATTCTGAGAAAGTCCCTTGGGGTTGTGTTTGAAACGCTCGCGCTAATCCCGATCAAGTAACTATGGAGTCACGTGGTACAATAACGAATGGTTCTGAAATTTGGTGTGTTCGATACACTTGAAAAACTAATTCAGCCTTCACAATCGAGTTCCAATAACCGGAATATTGTTGATCGTTTAAAAAAATCTGATTAGAGACGAAATAATTTCGATTATGAAAAAATCCTTAAGGTTCATACACACCAGAATCTCGAACCGTTCGTTATTGTACCACGTGACTCCTTTATTACGTGATTATCTCGAGTGTTTCAAACACAACCCCCCTTATTCAGAGTGGGCCCCATAGACCGGCTAAGCCACCAGACAGACTAAATTTGTGAATAAATGTGTAATAAAAGTATATATATCTGTATGATGAGGGTATATTTTATCATATACATAATGAATGATGATGTACGCTTATGATATACGCTACATCCATTGTTTTGAGTAATTTAAAAAAAACATTTGTTCATTTAAAAGCAAAACTACTTCTTTGCTAGTGTTGGAGGAGAAAAATATGTATATGTATACAGTAACTGTTTTATCAATAAAATAGGTCATTTGTTTATGCTTATGTAGCTAAAAACTCAGTCATTAAATATGCGTTTATTGATTTTAATTGTTGAGTTGTCATGTCGATTAGAGAGCATAATAGCTGCCAATGAGATTTTTAACTTTAGTTGTCGATTGGTAATGTGGGTAATTTGTTGATTTGATTCCTAATGCTTGCTCTAAAATTTATAAATCTGTGTGTTTGAAAAAGTACATCAATACAAGTAGTTTCTCTAACATTGATAACATACCTATTGTGTAGGGCATGTTGATGAAATTTCACCTCTTGGCAAGTACTTACCGGTTTCTGCTATTGCATTAATAGTCGTAGTTTCATTAACTTCATTCATTTCATATGGTGTAGTGCCTGTTGGTGATAATTCACCCCCCTGCCACACACCCTTGAGGTGGCTTCCAATGTATTATTTAGATGTAAATGTCTAATGCTGGACGACTAATAAACGTCTTTCTCATAGTTAATTACTCCTTACTTCTCGATACAACATACGAGCATATTAAACCATCACCAAAAACTACGCATCACAATTGAATCACGATTTTTTATTTCTACTTCATAGTTTAGGGGACCGTGAAAAAATCACATTTTCACATTATCTCTCTGAAAGTTTCCTGTAAGTACATGAAATATGTGAGTCTAAATTTGAACGGAAAGACGAATCTCCGATACCGGCCTTGGCGTCATTTCATACATCGCTTGCTCACGGCGTCTTCCCTTTGAACTTGTGCCATCCACTTGTTTCACCTTTGTCAACTCGTATGCTTTCATTCGTGATATAAAAGGACGATTGTGATTTACAACGCCTGAACGCCATACCGTTGACTGTTGTATTGTATCGTGTATCTGCAATGACTGGTAGTGAGTAAATGCTGTGTGGTACCTTGTGCCATAATACGGAAAAAGGCTTCCTCTTCCTAATCTCATCTAGAAGTGTCCTTTCCTCACCCACCATGCCAAGCAATTCCTCGTTTGTCTTCCTTCATTTTACGGAAGCAGAAAAATTTTCAATTAATTTAATAATTCTTCTACGCTGAGTTATATTGTTAGTATGACTTAATGTTGCTAAGTAAGTGTGTAGCTCTATGTTATAATCTTATCTACAATCCATTCAAACAATCAATTGGGGAAAATTTTCGAATGTTAATCCCCAATCCAAGACTTCTCCGACACTAATCCCATGACGCCCACCTCTTTGTGTCCACGTATGCGAATTCCAGGCAGGGCAGGCAACACGGGCGAGATTAAATTTCACCCCGGGCCGGAACGCGAAGTTTCGTGACGTCAGAGCTTCGCGTCGGATACGTGTGTGGGAGAGATGGGGGGCAAAATGTGCGGGGGATGAAAAATGGGGGGTGGGGAACGAATTGTGTTCCCCCTTTCATTTGCAAATAAAAAAATAAGCCTTCAATTCCCCTTGACTAACGTACGCAAGCTCACCATGCCGATTGCGTCAGCGAAGCTCAGAGTCGTGCGTAAACACTCTCCCTCCGGCCCTCGAGCACAAGTTCAAGCATCGGTGTTCAAAATTGCGATACATCTGCCGCTGAAGGGAAATTTTGTTTCAGATAAGTGATATATGTTGATTTGTTAAAATGTTAAACTGTTAATTTCTATCTACCATTTACGAAGTAATTGTAATGTTTCATTTCTACTAAACTGCCATTTTATTTAGTAAACATAGAGAGTAGTGTTGAAAGATTTGTTTATTTCCCGGCGAATGATGCTGTTGAAGTTTTCTCGGGATTGCTACCGGGTCAGGACAGTTGCTAATGCCATTATTTCCGTTATCATGTGATAACAAGCGATATTCGACGCGATTTCTTTTGCGATGTGAGTCAATATTCGTACAATATTCGTCGATTTCATATTAATGAAATTCGACGTCCCACGAAACATTCAAAATGCCACATTTTACGCATGGGTTTATTGCACGATATATAATGATATTCCTCACCATTTCTTTTTCGATTTTAGTCGATAATCGATAAAAACGCTATTTTTAACTATACGATACCCATACGAGATTATTATAACTTAACCTAAAAGTTATTCATAGCTTTATTTCACGATATCAAGCGATGTTTCACGCGAATCCTTAGGCGATATCAGTCGATATTCAGTGTTACACGATTTGTAACAGTTTGTGATATGCGATATTTTGAACAGCAGTATCTCATGATAACGCTGTAAACTGCAAGATCTTACACAATGGGTTATTGCATAATATCAAGTGATTTGAAGTATTATTCCATTTCGACCTAAGGTCCTTTTTGACTCCTCGAGGTTGACTATCCAATGCGAATTGCGATTTTATTCTAAATTTGACTCACACAATATCTCTCAAGACCGTTCTACATGAGGCACGTTATTGCACCGTTATTGCATTGCGTTATTTGAAGCTGCGTCGGTTTTTGCAATGCGAGGATTCCAACTCGGAGTAGAGCAGGGGATATTTTCACATCTCTCGTTTATACATTTGCGCATGCATTTCAGAAATTCACTGTTTTACGCGGAGCAATTTCCAATTCACATTCATTCGTACATCATATTGTGCAAAAAGTGTCTCGTGTAAAACGGCCTTTAGAATACGATAGCTTGCATTTTGGGCTCTGTATTCCAATCATCTTTCGAGTGGCAAAATCCTTAGATATATGATTACACGTGTTTTTTTGGCATAAATAAGCATTTGTAAATTTCGCGGTATCGTGTGATATCAGTTTAAAATGTGTGTTGTTTGGTGTTGGACGTGGTATCCTGCTATGTGCTGCCGTGCAGATTTTGCTGTTGCTATTACGCGACGGTGACGTACAAAAATTCTCAATTTGTGAAATGAAATTTCACATTTTGTTCAATATAATACAACATATGCCCTTCCCTTGGACTTCAACCTTGAAAAAGACTAAAAGGTTCCGCATTCCAAGAGCCGTTAAAGCTGGACTGGTTGGGAAAATAATAATTTATCCTAGTATAAACCCCCATGATGGATAGGTCGAAAGTTAGGAGGGAAACGAAAGCTGATTCACGTGATGGTGTCCCGTTGAAAATACCGCTAGGAATGACAATGGCAAACTCTCCAACAATACATTTCCCTGATCATGGAAGTTAATCACAGATAATTAAATCCTGGCAACTGCGGGACTCGGCTAACCTGGGTGGTTATCGTGCCTGATAGTGGGGGAGACAATTCCTTCGCTGTTTTCGTGACACGAAATCCTTGTACAACAACAATAGCTGACGCAAAAGACAGTGACAAGGAAGAAGACCAGGAGAAGAAGAGGAAAGCAGGTATTGTGATGTTTGGACAATGATATGAGGGCAGAAAAGCTATAAAATATCAAGTAGGCGATAGAGAATGGGAAAATGGATTTGTATGGTTTTTGAAAGGTAAGGTGGAAGGACTGCGGTAAAATTTGGAATGATAGACATGTTAGGTATTTTATAGGGAAGAATACGGGAGTCAAGGTAAGATACAGAGCGTTCCGCATTAATTTGACAGTGTGGGCTTTAAGTAGAATAGGGTTGTCAAACTAACGCTCCGTGCTTTCACCTCCAGGTCACCGAAGGCAACCATAGCCAACACCGCGCAAAATAAAAGTAAGCTACTTTTAGGGAATGATATTTGCACATTGGTAGACTCCATAGATATGTAGTTAGTACACTGCATAGCAATATTTTAATTTTTCTGCTGTAATTGGCAGCATTGCACCTCCGGCCTTATGAAGATTTAGTACAGAGAACGAATCGCTATAAGATTATATACCTACTGTCAACTAAATATTGGAATCGCTATATAACTATGCTACTGAAAGCAAAATATGTCGCACATTTTACGGCAATAAACTTTTACCGGAATGCGATATTGAATTTCACGCAGCGTACAGCCCTAGAAGTTGAGTAGCTACTTCGTTTTTCAACGCCCCGCTGACTCGCGAAAGTGCTAACGGTGACGCTCTTTAAACCTCACGATCAAAAATGTGCGTCGGAGAACAAAAATGCAAATGAAGCGGACGAAGAGCTCAGGCTATACGCACGCTCAGCCATTCTCCTCTTCCTGCGCCCTCTCTGCCCCCCCCCCTTCCTCCCCCCCCCATCTCCGCCCCCCTCCTTCCCCCCATCTCCCTCTCGCCCCCTTCTACTCCAGGCCATCATGACTTAAACCCTTCCCACCCTACCGTTAAACCCATCCCCCTCTCTCCTCCCCTACCTCGCACCCTGACAAATACCCTTTACCCATGTTTGGCGTGAGGCCTTTCCCTTTTCTGGGCCACGACAAGAATACCCTCATTCAACACCCCTTCCCCTCCATCCCTCCCAAATCTACCCTGACACTCTCTCCTCTTGTTCCTCCTCTCAAACTCGTGGCTTTAGGACACATCCACCCGTAAACAACTCCATTTTTAAACTCCTAAGGCCGTTTCATCATGACTACGTGAGTCAAAGCAAGTGAAGTATCCAAATTTTTGGCTTCTCTCTTTTAAGAAATATATAAAAATATATTTCGCTGTTAACATGCCTTAGCCACTGGAAAGAAAAATTAACGTGCTAAATCTAAATATTGTGACATGTCTCTCTCAAGGGGTGCTCTAGCTACTTGGACTCAGTCAGGAAAACTCCGATTGGAGAATCCAAATTACATTACCAGATTTGATCAACCTTAGAAATTAAAAAAATTAAAAAAACAACGCTGCCAAGTACTCATTTCTTAATAGGGGTATATAGATTAGAACCGGCTGCCTAATGAACTTTTTGAGTCCTTTCCTAAATCTGTAAAATCTTTTAGGATTAGATGTTTAAAACACCTTAACAAATTTAATCCTTCAAGTGTAACTACAGGTGTCAATTCAGTTAAATTGATTTAATGTTCCGTTATTTTTCTTTTCATTACCACCCGGCAGATGCCTATTTGCATTGCTATCTGCAAATAAATAAATACATATTAGTGAATGATTATGTATGCAGTGATTTGAGGCCTCTTTTGGTGTAGCTCCTTCATGATGAATCAGAATAAGGATAAACGTCCCACAATTGTATATATAACTTGCGACCGGTTTCATAACAGAGTATCATGATTAATACTGTGCATTGAAACCAGTCACAAGTAGGTACTAAATACAATTGTGAAACGAGTGGAGTTGATCCTAATTCTGATTCGCAATGAATATATTTATTAAATAATGAGTACGTTTTCCAGACCAAGTCGGTGACTACATTGCCGATTCTAAACTAAAGAATTTTGATTTTTATAATAGCACGTGTAATTTTTATCGTGTATTAGATAATAATTTGCTGGTAACTCAAAGTGAGGACTAGTAGTGGCGATAATAGGGGATCATGACGAAAAGGGTGTCACAAAAATAATTGGGGGGGGGGGGGGGGGGATGGGATAACAAGGGATATCAGGAAATTTGATGGGGGAGATGGTGATAAAAAAATATCGTACATGGGGGAGAAGATGAATCATTGAGGCTGGAAGGATGTGCACCACTGAAGGGGAATCAACTTCATTGAAGACGACATCCCAGTTGGACGTCGAAAAGTTAGCCAGCATGGAGCCTTTATCTCTATTAGACACCCGAGAACAAGCACTTCCTCGCAATTCGCAAGTATTTACGGTATGAATATAAATTAGGGGCCCCCTGACCACCTATCATTTGAAGTGTGCATGCTGCATTCTCGCTAATCCTTCGCGTGCGTTGTTTAAGATTGACAACAGTTTCACCAACGTTGCAACTGTACTTTTCAGGTCGGCCTGTAAACTGTTGTCACTCTTGAAAAACGCGCGCGACGGATTCCCAAAAGTTCAGCCTGCACATTCCACACGT
This sequence comes from Pyrrhosoma nymphula, assembly GCA_963573305.1. Classification (NCBI taxonomy): domain Eukaryota; kingdom Metazoa; phylum Arthropoda; class Insecta; order Odonata; family Coenagrionidae; genus Pyrrhosoma; species Pyrrhosoma nymphula. The sequence continues at coordinate 32,064,898 of OY754339.1, forward strand.
CGCAAAAGCCTTCGTACTTCATTTGAAGGTGAAATGAGGGTACACAGACGGTTAAAATTTCTCGTTGGCTAGAGAGGTTCCTCTTTAAAACGATTTTATGCATTGTCTTGCTAGCTACTTTTAAAAATGTTTGTCAAAATTTAGGTGATGAAGATGAAATTCGTCAAATTCTAGGTGAATTAAGCTCTCGCTCATACTACCTCAAACCTAGTTAAACGTTGGAAAACTTTGCAATCATAAGTCCTGCACGGCTCACTTATTCTGAACCACAATTTGTGACTCTTTTTTTTTAGAGTTTAGGACATCATAAACTAAGGAATGAGTATATATCTAGCATTTATTTAGTCAATAGAGGAATAAAATAACTCAAATATAAAAGGAATAGTTAATTTCATTTTACTATAAATGGTAAATATTTCAATTTCCTCTTTATTTGGCTAAAACTCTGTAAGTCCTAAAATGATTAAATGGCAATAACTAATCTGAGATATTACCATAAGATCCGATAGATATTTTTAGAAAACAATATCTATTAAATGATATCTTCATGGCATTCTAATCTTTATAGTAGTGATTATCTACCCTATTCTTTCCTTGCTGATTTCTTTTACAATTCAAAGGCATAGCATTGATATGTTCAGTTCCAAAATTGTCCTCTGCACACCTGCCACGAGCTTACATGAGGCCTGTTTCCCTGATTTATAATTCAAGCCGACACTTGCTCACACGTGAGGTAGGAAGTGAAAAATATATTCTGTTAGTAAGGGACGGAAAGGAAGAAGATTGATTGGTTCATGGATTGAATGTGTTGATTAATGTGGCGCGAGATTGGGTATACTAAGTCTCCTCTCCCACATAATCCCAAGTCAAAAGGCATCATCGTGATTACTGGTGTGAAAAAAGCCGATGGTTGAGAAATGAGAAGGGCAAGCCAGTATGGATAACGAGTTGGTGGAAAGAAAGATAGGTGAATGAAGGTCTCCATTACGACAGCTTGAAAAACGGCTTTCACACAGGGGTCAATATAAACCGTTGGGTCTAATCATGCTTTTAAGCGTCTGAAAGTTCAAGGATAAGTGATGAGAAAGCAATGTCAAACTTTCGCTGTCCAGGTGAATAATTAATTGCTGTTATTTTTCGTAATTATGTACCTCAATTAAGGGTAATTTAGATAATGTTCAAAGTCAGTGTTCGTTTTTTTACATTTATAAAAATATTTATGCAGTGAAGGTGTGTTTCGGGTTCTGCTATTTTGAATTTTAAACAGCTAACTCTCGGGGATATTGTTAATCTAGATTTCTGGCGTTTTTGTCTGATACTTGTACGAGAAACATTACGAATTCGTCAAGTTAAATTCATCACTTGCTTACGAATAGTTATTACTACGGTGTGTTACAAAGAAACTAAGTATATTCATCAGCAGTTATCAATCAATTCAAAATTGGTTTGATGCAGCTCTCCGCTTCTCACTCCCGCCAGCCAACAGCTTCATTCCTACATATTTATCCAATTTGAGATCCTTTGTAATTTTCCTGATTTAGGTATTCCTATCTTGGTCTTCTTCTGTAACTCTTCCCAATCTCCCTTAATTATTGTTTTCAATACGTTTAAAACCTTGGTTATTTTAAATTAACCATGAAGTTATTTTTTAAAGTGACCCATTTATTTTTAGAGGTACGAAATGAATAATGGAGGCAAAATAGTTAACAAATAAAATCTGCTTTTAGCCTTTAGCAAGATTATTATCGTTTGTTAACTTATAGCAGAGATATGGTTGCATACTTAGTAGTAAACGCCACTCGTCGTTAATATTTTCATGCTGTTGAATGAACCTGATATTATATTTAAAGTGTCTTAATTTAAGTTCATCGTTATCGGTAGAAATCAAATTCAGATGCTTAGAAATCGGAAAATGAGTTCAGTGATGAGCCAGCAATCCTCTTCTTGTTCTGACTAGGATTGAGTTCTGAGTATCGCTTTAAGTGAGGGTTTATTTTGGGATCCTGTTTACTTTTTTCGATTTGGAGGTATTAGAAGAGTAATTGAGATGGAGGAGGCGGTCAGAAGGTGCTATTCGGACAGATGGTTAATGAGATACGATCAGAAGAGAGATTGCCTCTCCCCTTGAAGGATTTACGCGACGCTCATTTGCATGCAAATGCCACGACAAATCTATCGCCGGCTTTTAGACACAAAAAAGCTTTCGTGCGACCGAGGGGGAAAAGGAGTCATCAATATTACTGCACTGGCAACATGCGTAAAATATATTCCTCATATTTGTGTTGTGTGCATGATAGAAAACTTTCCTGCAAACTCAAACAAATAATCCATATATTTGTATGCGTCAACCGCAGTTATTAATGATAGTGCCTTTAGAAAGTGCATAACATTTTCAAAAGTCACGTGATGCAAAACGGCATCTAAATGATCTAAAGTCATTTTAGGGCAACATATCTCTGCTCTAAGTAACGATATCTCTACAGGAAGGACCAAATCATTACATCTATTTGTCTTCCAAAAAGGAAACAAAATCGATTTTTTCATCTAATATGGTTAAGACAGGTGAAATTCACGTTAAAACATAATATACATACTTGGTAATAACATGAGCAGCGATAAAGAATTATACGATCACAATTTATTATCTGCATGTGAAATTATAGTGCATTAAAATATTTTAAAAATTAATATTCTCAACTTAAACCAAGTCTATCTCAGAGAAAAACGCGATTTACAGATGATCAACGATCAGACTCGTAATCATCACATCCAATTTATTTAGATGAAAGGTCTTTTCTTTCATTTGGTCCTTTGTAAATAAAATAGACCCATAATGTGTTATTTCTTTTAATATCATGAGGATTTTCACTTCAAGTTCAGCTTATGAATGAATAATAGCTTTGTAATCTTCACAATGGTTTTCATTTCATAACGACCGGTTTCATCGCATAAGCGACATCCTCAGGTACATTTTCAAGTCCGGCACAGACTACATCTCCGTAACTGGGAGAGTGGAGGAAGGAGAAGGTAATGTGCGGAGGAAGGCGGAGGTTGTTGGAACGGGGGAAAAGGGTAAGGGGGGAGGTGGAGTAAGGGGAGGGATTTTTTTGGAAGTGGGTGAGGAGGTGGGGAAGGAGGGGTTGCAGTAGGTGGGCTTTTGCTAAAAAGAAAAATATTCTCGTTCAAGACGTACTCTTCTTTCAGATGTTTCCTTATCTCCAATTGCTCCAACGAGTCCATTATGCGTCCTTTTCCATCTAGGTGAAGACTTTCCGGCACGAAATCTCTTTTGTGGTCACATTCCCACAGGTGTTTCGCAAAATGGGATTTATCGATTTGCCCAATGCGAAAATGTCTCCTGTGTTCTTTAGTTCTCAGGTTGAATGATCTCCCTGTCTGCCCCACGAATATCGCCTTGCACTCACCGCACTTGAGCTTATAAATACCACTTTTTCATTCTTGTCTATTTCGTCCGTAGTTTTCTGGTGTAGTAGGCAATTTTGAATTCTTTCTTGGGAAAAAGTTTTGCAATTATTTGAAAAAAATTTCAGTGATAAATAAATTTATACCAGCGTTTCTTTTCGAATTTGAAATTAGATGACGTATATTTGACTATTTGTGGTCTGATGGAGCGTTTTTTATTGAGTATTTTTCTGAGTGACTATTTCACTTAATCCATTTTTCACTGAAATCCTATTTACAATGATAGTTCCCTGGAAAAGTTGTTTGCGGGGAGTGGGAAGTTAAGCAATCCCTTCAACATAAAATGGAATGAGGGAATCTATTGAAAGGGATGGTGTATGGAGTCTTAAGGGATGACATGGTCCATAGTGGTTTTTTTTCGATGGGTGGAAAATTTTAGCCTTTACACGTCGTTGAAATCGTGATGTTGAGGAAGTTCATACTATTGTTGCTTTCCTTTTCAAAGGTGAATTTTATATTTTTGAACTGGGTATTTAACTTGCTCAAAAATATGTCTAGTTGTCTCTCTGTACCTGTTCACATGGTGAACACCTTTTCAACAAATCTGTACCAACGATTAACGAAATTGGTGTTCAATTTACTCTCAATGAATAAATTTTCTTCAAATCCGTTCATATATAGGTCCACCAAGAGTAATGACAAAGGCGAGCCCACAGCTAAACCGTCTTTTTGTGGAAAAATTACCATTAAATTTAAAATAATTTTTTTCAACACATACTTGAAAGGGCAAAAACTCGTTGAGGAAGGAAGGTTCTTTACCGGCATTTTTAAGCAATTTTTCAGCCTCTTAAACAGCTTCGGAAATGGGAATATTGATGAAATGATTATGAACGTTGAAGGGCACTAAGGTGTGTTTGGACGACGGAAGCTCTCTATGGTCCTGTCGCCTCATCTTCGTCTCCTGTCCCCTATGCAATGAAATCGGTCGTCTTAAAATGAAAACAATTGTGAAAATTACAAAGTTATTATAGATTCATTCACAACTTATTTTTACATAGTTACGCCAGAAAATGCCGGGTTCATCTACCAACTTCACCGTCTATCTTCGTTTTTTTCCTGTTGTTAATCTCATGTACAACATACTGAAGTTAAAATATTAAAATGGAAATCTGCGAGTGCCGCGTAGCCAGTGGGAAAAGCTTTATGAAAAATACGACAGGGGGTTTGCTCCGAGGCAAAATAAAGAAAGAGTCCCACAAGGGCGCCCTCCTCGACCGCCGCAGTGTGCAAACACAGGGAGGCGTGAGAGGACACGAGACACGCAAGACCGCGCCAGAAAGCACGCATGGTCACGAATAACGACGCCTTGCTTTTTAGCCCCACCTCGCAAAACTCCTTTCTTTTTTTTTACTTGACGGACGATTGAACTCTTTTTCGGTTGAAAGTAGGGGCTTTGGTTGGGGTGTTAATTTTTACCTCCCCCCCCTCCTCAGCCTACAACCCCCTCGAGTTGTGAAAGAGCTCTTACCTCCGCTATGTAACCAACAGCCGCAATTCACTACAAATTGAAAAGCCACCATTACGGTGGCAAAAGACGGAGGATAATGTAAAAGCGTCCATTTTAACTCACTTAAATCGAGACAAATTGAAGTAGAAATTTTTCCAAAGATGAATATATCGTATAAATAATTCCGTGTTCATTTTATATGAAAATAGGATAAACGGAGAAATGTTAACTACGTAAAATTATACTACTTGATACTTTCCACACAATTATATTGAGAAAAACCACTGATTTCGTCACCTATGGCATAAGCATGTGACATAATGTCTTCACCTAATGACAGGGTGAGAAATAATGTCTCTTTTCACATTATGCAGAATATTTTTTGGTTTCTCTAGTATTTTTAAAATTATCATTCAAATTTTCGCGTCCTCTTTTGGTCGTATCATCAGGAATACTTACATTTAGAGGATGCTTTTATTGGGCAGAAGTGCAGAGCAAAAGAGATTGGAAAAAATAAAGACGTGGTGTTACCAAACAATTATGAATACCAATTGGATGGATAGAATCACCAACGTAAGAAATCCAGCGAATAGTTAGTGTGTAAAGAGAGACTGCGAATAATGAGAGACAAACTTATTGGAAACATAAAAGGACACAACAGCCTATTGAAAACAGTGAAGCAAGGAGAAATGAATGAGAAGAACTTGAAAGGATGACCAAGATGGGATCAGATTAGCCCAAGAACAGAAGGCATTGCACTAGAAGAGGAGTCTGCTGATTGCTTGTAACACAAACCTGGAAGTAAAGAGCGATTACATATATTTGGAGCATGCTTTCATATGGCACTGAAACAAATACACTAACAACTGCAGAGCCACAAAGATTAGAAGCAATGACTTATGTGGTGTTATGGAAGAAAGATTAAGAGTAAATTGACGAAGAGAATCATCAACGAAGAGGTCCCACAAAGAGTTGGAGAGAAAATTAGTACAATGAAAACTCGGAAAAGAAGATGGGACAAACTTATTGGACACATTTTGTGACCCAACCGCCGAGATGGAAAGAATTGGAGGAGAAATGAATGGGAAGAGTTATAGAGGAAGACCAAGAATTAAATACAAAGCAAAATCATTAAGGACGTCAAACAGAATAATTATGTATGTATGAAACGGTTGGCGGAGAGAGGTGTGGAGTGGCGAGCTGCAGCAAACCAATATTCGGATCAATGACAACTGATTATGATGATAAGCAAATCTATGGAACATACTCTTGCATTAACGCTGTGACGTAAACAGAAGCAAAACAATTCGGATTCCTAAAAAGAATTGGGGAAAAGATGTTTGCTGTAAATACGGCGAAGACATTAATTCTTTGGGCACACCCTGAAACTTGGCACCTTATGTATTATATTCAATTATAATCTTATTGTCTCATTGCCCTATGGTGTATGCCTCTTAATTAACCCCTATCTACCTTGCACCGTTGGTCTTACTTGTATTCTTTGAGGCAATGGGTGGTCGGAGAATGGTTTTCTATCAGTTTGGTAATTTGTAACCGCCATCTCTGATTATGTTCTTTGAGAATTCGAGAATTTCTATTGCCTCGCGAATCAGGTGCAAGTGGTAGAATTGTTTTTGCCACATTTTTATATTTTATTTCCTCGAAGTCCATTATGTATCCGGGTTCCACCGTGGAATGTTCGGGAATGGTCACTTTCAGTCATTTTTTATCTTCAGAGAACGCCTGTGCTCCTGCATTCGGGTTTCCAAGGACTGTCTGTTTGTCCCACGCACCTTGCGTTGCGATCATGTGTAATTTCATGTTTCATTTCAGTTTTTAATGGAGATGGTTTATTCTTCGCCGAAGGAAATATGTGACTACTTCTGTTTCCGAAACTTTGAGCCAGAAACTGGTCACCGCGCAAACGAAATAAATTGCCTCCCAACCAGGTAAGACTTTCCGCAAAAACCTACAATCGTAGTTAAGTTTGAATAATTCCAGCAAATTGAAGGGTGTAAAATTAAGGAGTGAACAAAGTAGCGAAAAGAATCTGAAAACAGATTGGAGTGAAGAGTTGCTGGAGAGAAATGTTCAGACTGATGATGATTTGAGCTAAGTTTGATTATTCGCATGATTCATGACACCAACCATACCACGGAGGTTCACCCATGACTAGAGATCGTTTTTGATGCCATATTATTCCAAAAACTGGAGCAAGAAGGATAATTTAATTGATTTCATTGCATGTATATCTGTGGAAAATGAGAATGGTACCAGGGACACTGAAGAAAGAATTGCTATAACGAAAATGGCGCAACAGGAGGTAGATGACGACGGGGACCTTGTGTGAGAATATAAAGATTAGGGTCAACGATCCGGACTCCTAGAAGATATCACGATAATATGTTGCAGGAATTTGAGATGTGGGTGTGTAGGAGAATGGAGGAGGTGTGGTGGGCGAACAAGAAAATTCTTAGTATGGTGGGTGAGGAGAGGAAACCTTTGGAGGAGATCAAGAGGTGGCAGAGTAGTTGGTTGAAGAACAACTGAGGGTTGAAGGGTTGCTGAAGGACTTGATTAAGGGGAGGATGTTGGGCATGCGGAGAAGAAAAGGAAGAGAATTATATTTATGGACTGGGTGAAAAGGAATAGGACATATGCTAAGATGATAAGGGAAATTGTGTAAAGAGATAGGAGCTCGCGCCCGTAAAACAAATCTAGGAGATTTACTCATTTCCATTTGGATCTGCCCGTAGATTACCCTAAAAATATGTTGATCATATAAATGGGTTATGTCTTGCACTCCCTGCTTCATGTTTTCGCGTCAGGTTACGAAGTAAAAACTACGAGTGGACTCTTCTGAGGTCCTACTCAGGAAGACCTCGGAATTATCGAGACTCAAAAATGAAATTATTATTCACGGCCTTGAAAAATCCCGATAAAACCTTTCAAGGGTTGAAATTTGTAGACACGATGGCGTGACAATTCCCGCGTTGTTGAGGTCCAGATTATTTTGAGCCATTCTTCGATAAGAGCGGTATTACGAGCGGCGTTTCCTGACGTGACGGAAACGGACAGTCGCGATCGTGAAGCTCGGATGCTGTACTAATGTAAGAACACAAATATTCATTTGGAAGAGAATGCGACGGTGCATAATAAAATGACATGATTAGTTAAATATTTTTAAATTTAGAGCATAAATTTTCATTCTGAAAATTTCAAATACATTTTTCTCAAAACACGTGTTCTTTAGATTTTGCTCATTTTCTTATATTTTGTAGCTAAATAGGAGCAAGAGAGCCCTACATCTTTGAAGTTTTGAGACGTTAAGGTTTTTATATTCAAGGGAGAAATAAATGTTTGTGTGCCGTAATGTTCGCTTTTTACGTCAAAGTTTCGCGTCATCCAAGGCTTGGGAGGACAGTGGTTTTATATCAGCGAGTGATCCAACACCACTCGTGTATCACTTAATTTCAGGGAGCTAATTTAGAGCTAAAAACAAAGAATTAGAAAGTACTAAATTGCAACAATGCTGTTGTAGCGATGTCTCTAAATCGTCGAATCTCAAAATTTGTTCTCGCAGTTTTGACGTTGATCCGCTAGTCATTTTTCAGGCTCATCAATCACATTTACTCCAAGTATTTTTGCAAAACAATGGGGTATGGCCAAAAATGTAGCAAAACGGAATACGTCCGGCAAATTTGGTTCAAGACGGTGAGGTCAATGGCAACTCGTCGCTCGAATGGGCGTGGAATGATCCAATCCACACCCTTGTTCACGGGAACAAGACGAAAAACTGAACACCACCGTATCAGTCACGTGACGTCGATCGTGATCCCACCCGTAAGGGGCCATTCAAGTATTACGTAAGACGTTTTGGGGAGGGAGGGGGGTTGAGCTTTTCTTACGTTGTCTTTCGTAGGGGGGCTGAGGGGGTCCGAGACAATCTTACATAAGATTTAAGTTACTTCCGAGATCGTATTTGTACGAGGGTAAGTCAATAAATAAGTCGCAAACGTTACGCATACGTTACGTTAAGCTGTTACGAACATTTCATTGGGAACGCTTGGAACATCCACTGAACGGTCCCGTCTTAGCCTCCAGTGCTTTTCATCTGTTTGGGCTCCTAAAAAAACACTTTGGTGGTCGACGTTTTGAACATGATGATGCCATAGCCCAAGAAGTTACTCGTTGGCTGCGACAGTAACCGAAAGACTTCTTTGCTGCCGGCTATCAAGGACTTGTAAAGGGATGGGATAAGGGGCTTGAATGCTTGGATTGAAGTTGAACATGTAGAAAAGTGAAATAAATTCAGGAAGTTACTTTGATTATTATTGCCTCTATCCAGTTTTGCGACTTATTTATTGACTTACCCTCGTATCAACTTGTTAAATTATCGTCTGACGAAAAATCTTACTTTGTAAGATTACCACTGCGGCAGTAGGCCTTAACTTATGCTAGACAGTAGAAAATGGTATGGTCACTTCCTTGCGTCATTAGTTTGGCGACATCGCATTTGTGAGGATCTAGTGTTTTGAGAGTCCCGTCTACTGTGAATCATGAAATATCGAAAGTCATTGCCGATATCTGACTAAAAATTCATACTTCTACGTTTCTCAAAAGGGCCTATAATTTTGTAAAAAAAACATTTTAAAACAGGGGTGGTAAGGTCAGTTTTTGCACACTAGGACATAGAATCTCCATGTATTGTGTATGTGAATGGTTCCAAAAATGTATGGCAACTTACGTAAGATAGGTTCATGAAATCTTACGTTGTCTCACATGGGGGAGGATGGGGTTCCAAAAGTTGCCAAAATCACCTTACGTAATAGATACTTGAATAGCCCCTAAGGCCTTTGATATATTTGGTCTCTCCGTTATGGCGGAAGGACGCATCTTCAACTTGCGCGTGTTAGAAGTGATGGTAATCTCTAATTTCAGCTTTTCAAGAGGTACTTTTATCACCGCGAAGGCACATGTCTACACGTGATCAGCTCAACACTGAGTCTCGTGTGTCGTAGTGGCATCGCTTATACATACAGAAAAGGTGGTGACGTTCTTTTGACGGAACCACTTCAAGCAACTTCTCCAGTCCACGACACTTGTCACACGACAGTCTTGGCCACCATTTGATGATAAAGGCGAAGGGATTCTCAATCTAACACGCGGGCTACACTGGCGCCGCAGCAGCTGCAAGTAGATAATCTTTTAACCTCTGTGGTGGTGAAGGGGTTATTCACCTCTCCTCCTTCCCCCTACCTTTCCGTTGTGTGTGTGTATGGCAGGGGGTGGAAGAGAGAGAGAGGAGGGAAAAGCCCCGAGATTCAATCAACTCGCAGTGTTCCCCCCTTATCGTTCGCACGCGGGCTCTGCGATCTCCCATGCGTCGACGCTTTTTCATTCCCCCTTGCCGGACGGGCCCGCGTCTCCCTCGATTAATGACGTATTTCGAAGTTTCCGGGGAATGAAAAATTCCCGGAACGAGAGGGCCGTGCATTGCTATGCATGTAGCGTACGTGATTAATCGTGCGTTTTCATATCGATTTTTTTATAATCAACCTTGGCGGAAAAAATGTTATTCATTCATCCATCTAGCTAATATCCGCTGTTCAAGGTAAACAAATTTCCGTAAAAAGCTATATAAAATAGTTTTTATCGCACATATTTCTGTAAAACTGCTTCCTCACGATTACTCTTTCTGGCTTGATTTGTTTTTTACGACAGGCCAAGTTTTTTTATCTTCCACAATATTTCGACCCATCAAATATATTTTGCCGTACGCTTGGACGTACAATACAGATGAACTATTCATCCCTTTAAATGGACTATGGCATCCATTACAGTAAATATTTAAATATACAGAATAACACGGTCTAAAAGGGGTTTTTACTTTTTTGTCAAATGATCGTTTTGATAGGTATCAGACCAGAATGTTTATTTAGTACCCCAACCATATTTAGCAACACAAACGTTTATTGCCCACCAATAATATGTCAATTAGCTTAATTTCTTTAACCACACGGCGCTGATTAGTGCTTCATTATTAAATTCTCAGTCCAGAGGAATAATTTTTACCAGTGTGAATTTCTCACATTCATGCGGTGACTCCCGTTACAATACTTTTGAGTTTAAGCTGCCAGTGATAAGATGCAGTCAAATATCACCTCTCGTGTTCTGTGCAATATCATTGCGTAATTACATAATCAGGTTACCATTTCCTCCCAGTTTACGATAAATCTTTACTCAAGATCAAATATGAGACAATTTGGATAAAATTACTATCACAAATATTGCTCGAAAAAGTCTTCCCGCTTTCATTATTTCCCTAAAAGATAAAATTTGGATAAAAGGTGTAATACAATAGACTTTTTCAGATAGTAAAAGGAACATTCGAGCAACCTCTAAAACCTTGCTATTAATGAATTATTCAAATTTGGTACGTGAAAGCTATCTAGTGGCTAACGTTCATTAAAGTAAAAATATGAAAGTAGAAGTAGCTGGAATTACCCTATCGAAAAACGAACAGTAAACGAAAATTAAACGATAAATAGTTTAATATCTAGTACTATTTCATTTCTTGTGATGTTTAAATGGGATAACTTGGTTTTTACTGTTCTTGTTTAAACGCTCGGGGTGAAGGTAAGAGAAAATAAAAAAAGTTAAAATTAGTGGAAAGGTCAACAGAATTAAGGGGAGGGAGAAAAATCATAAGAAGTTTAAGGTAATCAGATTTTCTATGAAAAGAAAGATTTTTCATGCTGAGCTAGTACAACCTTACCAAAGTTGGCAATGCCGCATCTAACCTTATAAACCTTTTTCGGCAAATTTTACCCATGACCTACGAACAAAGTATATGTAGATATATATTTTGGTGTAGAATCAAATTTTCCACTGAAGTAATTTCACCAGATGATTCAATTTTGTATATTTGTTTCCAATGTGTCGCGAATCGGCTGAGTTCTGATGGAAAATGCTCAGTGAAAAGGTTTTTTGAAGTGGACTGAGGCACCTGAAAAAGAATCGGAGTTGTTTAATGGAAAATGTGACAAATAAAATGATTGTTTTTCTGGATTATTGTTGAAATTAAACCGCCAGTAAAAGATGAAAACTCAAAGTTGACGTTTTAAATAAATCACTCGCAAAAGTGTCCACGCTGTCTCACTGTGCCGACACATACGAGCATGAATAATGAATGCCATGACCATACGGGAATAGAGGACCAGGAAAAAACACGTACAAAACATTTAAGAAGTGTTTTTTAACATTTTTATCCAACGGAAAAAAGAGAAAAATCATATTTTTATGATTAATCGCGAGTTGGCGTTAATTTATTGCGCAGTTATTTTATAGATTGTGATCCGCTTCAAAGTGCTTTGTTTGCAATTTTTCAGAATGATTTTTTGTCGTTTTACTCTAATCAACTCTGTTCAAAGAAGATAGGACACGAACGAGGAAACTGTTTACGGAATCATTCGTGAGGAGCGTGGCACTCTATGGATCCGAAACGTGGACCATTGGAAAAGCAGACCAAAAATATTAGGAGCATGCTGGTGTTGGAGGAGGATGCTGAAGATCAAATGGACGGATTAATAATAAATGAAGAAGTTTACAGAAAATTATAAGAGGATTAGGTCATATGGAGCACTAAACAGTAAAAAGAACCCTATGGATTGGGCAGACCCTGCTGAACAATGGGTTTTTAATTATTTTAATTGAAGGAAAAATATAGGGATAAGTCCAAAGGAAAAGGGTCAAGGGGATAAATAAGTAGATCAAATAAAGAGGAAAGTAGGTAAGGAGAACTTTTAGGGAGTAAGGGAACTAGCTTTACATTGGTAAGGATGGAGGACTGCAGTCAATCATTCTTAGGATTGTGCGATCAGTGATAATTCTGATATTATTGAAGTTCATTATCGTAATAACTAATCCTGATCTCTGTGTATCATGTCGCATGTATGTCATAGTGGCATAGATACTGTTTTATTCCGTCGTATCCCCCAGTGTACCTCAACGTAGCCTATGATCTCCAGTGGCAATTAATTGCGTTATTTTTGTTATACTTCTCGGGGACCTCACTCTTCAACCTTGCTGTAGTCAAATAACCATCAAAACCTTACCCAGCGTTGTCGGAAATCGGTTAGGTTCGGTGGCTAGAGGACTTCCATCCCGAAGGTTCAGGATTAAATCCCGCAAGTGCCTGACAAATTTCATAGGAATTCCAATCCCACTTGGGTGACTAGTGGAGGCCACATCAAGCATAGTACTCCATCAATCCGAAGGGTTGGGTTGGCCCTGAAAATTGTATTCCTGTTTTTGGATAAGTATAAAATTAAGGAACTGGTGACAGCAAGGAACATCAAGATGGATATTAGGAAAAGATTTGCAAAATGATTTATATGGAGCATTGTGTTGTATGGATGCGATGGACGTTGAAGAAGAGAGAAGAAAAGTACTTAGAAAGCTTTGAAATGTGGCTATGGCGAAGAATGGAGAAGATTGGATGGAAAGATAAGAACACGAATGAAGAAGTGCTAAGGAGGATTGGAGAAGAAAGAAGTATATTGAGAGAAATTAAAAAGAGAAAGGCAAAATGGATAGGATATATTTGAAGGAATAACTGCCTACAGAAAATAATAATAGAAGGGAAATAGAAGGGACGAGAGGAAGAGGAAGGAGGAGGTACGGAATTCTGAGGGATATAAAAGAAGGAAGGAGTTATGCGGAGATGAAGAGAGAGGCCCAGGACAGAATGTTGTGGAGACAACGCTACCATTGAAACCTGTCTACGGACAGATGCACCAATGATGATGATGATGATGATATCGCCTGGGTAGGAAGGGCTGCGGGGATAGGTAGGAAACAAGGATAGGTTGGAAGGGTAGGGGACTGGGAAAATTCCGACCCCAGAGTCATATATAGGCTAAGGGGAAAACGGAACGCGAAACAACATTTTATCTCTAGCGTTGGCTACGATGAATTCTATGAAAGAGAAAATATCAGAGTGGCAACCCATCGTCCAGCCGGGTCCGCTAAATCAAAATTTCCTCCTCTGATGTTTTCTCTTTCATAGAATTCATCGTAGCCAACGCTAGAGATCAAATGTTTTTTCGCGTTCCGTTTTCCTCTTAGCCTGTATATGACTCTGGGGCCGGAATTTTCTCTTTCCCATACCTTTCCAACCTATCCTTGTTTCCTACCTATCCTTGTTTCCTACCTCTCCTTGTTTCCTACCTATCCTTGTTTCATACCTATTCTTGTTTCCTTCCTATCCTTGTTTCCTACCTATCCTTGTTTCCTACCTATCCCCGCAGCCCTTCCTATCCAGGCGATGAGCTAACGCTCGCAGGCCAGGGGAGGGGTGGTGCCCTGCGCGGAGTACCCGCTTATCCACTTCTGTTAGGCAGCTGTCTCAGGATAAGACGCTGATGGCGCAGATCAAGAAGATCAAGTCAGGTATTAACTTCCACGCAGTGAAATTCACGGAATCGGCCGGAGTACTGCGATGTAATAGTCAACGAGAAACCACCACATTAGCCTATCTAGAAAATGCAGCCTTGCATACATATGACGTGAAGGCATTCCTCCCGGTAAAATATCCCGGAGGTAAAATAGTTCCCCAATCGGATCTCAAGCCGGGGACTACTAGGAGAGGAAGATCAGTCAGAATGGACCATGCTATGCTGGACGATGAGACGTTAAAGTGTGTAGCCCTGTGGCGTCTTTCGTTAACAGCAGGCTTATGCCGAAGACTGATTTCACTCCACCCTTGCTCCAATTTCCTGCGTTATCCCGCCCTTCCCAACCTACCAACGTAACGTAATTGGCGGAAATTACCTCAGTTGTTGGTTGTCTCCCCCAAAAAAACCAGTGCTATTTACAAGGAACCACCTAGGTCGATACTAATACCCTAGTTTCGAGCGCCAAGAGAACTCTGACGTCTAACATTTAGTGCTCTGAGGATTCAGGGACGATCCACTGCCGTGCGAAATGCAATTTCTACATCGGAAAAGTTGAATCATCACTTCTAAGGGGACGTTAATTTCTCCACTGAATCATATAAATTTAAATATTGTCCAAAAAATATACATTTGATCGTAAGAACTGGCGTCAAAACAAAAATAGCTAAAACTTTTTTTTTAATTACGTGATTTTGGTCGTTGAAATGTATTTGCGTTAATATGCATCGTCGCTTGAACAGCTTAAGTTTAATTACATTTCACGTGTGTAAATAGTATTCTATTTGGCTGACGCGCAAATAAATCTCTCTACCTGTGTCGCTTTTGGCTACTCTGCATTTACTCTCTTTTAAAATAAACGCTAGTAACATTAAGTAAAACAGTCCCTCTAACATTGGTAGCAGACCTATAGTGTAGTGCATGCTTGTGAAATTTCGCCACCTGAAAAGAATTAGCAGGCTTTTGCTAGCGAATCACCAGTCTTAGTTACATTAACTTAAATGGGATACAGTGTAATGCATGTAGGTGATAACTCACCCTCTGCTACACACCCTTGAGGTGGCTTGCTGGGCATTCGGCCCCAGGGGCTGAACCACCAGAACTTGACAGAACACCCATGCCCTGGGCATGAGAAAAACCGACCCAGGTGGGACTCGAACCCGCGACCCTCGGATTAGCAGGCGAGGAATCTACCCCGCCGACACCGGAGTCGGTGGGGTAAAGTCCTCGCCTGGCCTAGTTTAGTCGGATCGGTCTAGTTTAAGACCGATCCCACTGTGATTTGGAGGACATTTCATACCACGAATTACTGCCCGTGGCACACGGCATGTTTACCATTGATTCCGCGTAGTCAAATATTCCACTGAAGTCCCGTTTTCATTCATCTTTGCTTCACGTCCCCTTCTGCTGCCTTCCCTCATTCCTTCCGTGGAAATTTCCTCCATCCGAAACTCTACCACCTGGGAACAAACACGACCTCGCATTTCAGTCCGCCAGATGCCGCTGGAAATCATTCCTTCCTTCCTCCTTTGGGGTCAAAGTTGAAATGCCTCCCTTCCCTGGCGCCTTCCTTTAATCCGTTTCCATCATCTGGGAGTGTCGGGAGGCAGTAATCTCCCGGCAGCCATGCGTAATAGTGGAGAGAGAGAGAAAAGGGGAGCTACTAAACGTCCCATGCTGAGAAAGAGTAGTGCCTTTATGCGACTGTTGGAGCGAATTAATGCAGTTGAGGGTTTCATCCCTATGGTTTTTAGACCGACGGGATGGTGGGATGTGACGCTATCCTATGCATTCTTTCTTTCTATGGTGTCTTTCGCCCTTTTAAGTCCCGTTAATTTCATCTCGGATATATTTGGATTTGGACTGTTTAAAAAAAAAATTCGATTCACAAGGGACCAGTCTTATGTTATGGCTGCTGAAACGTTGTTTGATACACAAGTTCCAATGGGAATCAGTGCAATTTAAATCCTTCCGCCGGAAAATGGAACTAAGCTAGCTTCGACGATTTCCAAATCTATGAGACTCTTTCTCGCTTAACTTTCTGGAGCCAGTCGTTTAAAAATTACGATTTCTCAGTTATGTCAACACTGTAATTTAATACTAACCACAGCTTCTGCAAAATTCATTGCCATTTTCCAGGTAGTTTTTAAACTAAATATTTTCAAATGAAATGCAAAATACACACATGATATGCGCGCAGTCTTGCTCAATGGTACAAATGTATGCACCAAAGGAATATATTCAACTACCTGGAAAATGGCAATGAATTTCAGAAACTGTGGTCAGTATTAAATTACAGTGTTGAAATAACTGAGAAATCGTTAATTTTTAAACGACTGGCTCCAGAAAGTTAAGCGAGAAAGAGTCTCATAGATTTGGAAATCGTCGAAGCTAGCATAGTTCCATTTCCCGGCGGAAGGTAATTTCAATTTAGTAATAAAATCTGCCAGTTAAAGGTAGTTTTTAATGGAAATCATAAAACATCCTTCAGATTTTTACACGTGCAGGGTCCTAAGGAATATATTCGCTATGGAAAAAATTGCTTGACTCAACCGGTATTCGAGCCCGAATCTTCCAATTGCCGGTCTGTTAACTTACTGTTAGCCAAATATATCTGACCGGGAATTTTTTTTCGTATCCCGGTTGAGTCAAATCATTTCGTCATTGCTAGTTGCATCCATTTGTTGTATATCTATACAAGTTCACTTTTTCGGTGTATATTTTTCATCCTTTATTATATTCGTTTCTTTCTAACATATTAGAGAGGCAAAAATTGGTGAACAATCTTGATATTTATGTTGTAAGAAAGTATAATTTTTTGTAATGTTTACGCTAGTTAATAAAATTCACAGTTCACAGTTAAACCAAGATTTATTTCGATTATAATAGTGTCGACGCGAGAAGCTGAAGGCAGAAGTCACACAAAGTGGAGGGAAATTAGAAAAAATGAATACCTTCACCTATCTCTAACTGAAGAAGTCCCGTGTGATGGTTGCTTCCCAATGAGCCCACGATAAGGGAGCATTCATGATGAATAAGGCAACTACTGTGTTCATAGAGGATAAGGTTACGAACGTAGAAAGATTATGCAACAAGATTCGTGTGGAGCATGGAACTCTATGGATCAGAAACACGGGCTATTGGAAAGCAGGCCAGAAAAGATTATAAGCATTCGAAACCTGGTTTTAGAGGAGGATGCTGAAGATCAAATGGACGGATATATCAAGAAATGAAGAATTATACAGAAGAGTAGAAGAGGAAGGGACCAAATGGACATACTCTATACAGAAAAGAGTAACCAGATGGACTGGGCACGCCCTGAGGCTCAATGGGTTCATAAGGAATATAATTGATGAAAATGTAGATGTAAAAGTCCCAAGAGAAAGGCCAAGGGATAAATGCATCGACCAACTAAAGAGGAAACTGCAGAACTACCAGGCAATAAGGGAACTATCAATAGATAGGGGAAGCTGGAGAATGGCAGTCAGTCAGCCTAAAGATTGAACGACCGAAGAAATGAAGCGAAAAAAGCATGTAGTAAGAAAATACACTAATGCAGTTTTTCACAACTTAAGTAAAACTCACAACGTACAACTAAAAACAAAGTTTATGTCGATACTAGTAGTGTCGAGTCATTGGCGTCACCATGAGATACCTACGCCCTGAAGTTTCCGACGCCGATTCGTTGAAATTAGTTGTTGAAGTAAATTTCGGTGGAAATATACCTTGTGCATTTTACTTAAAGTATGAGGTTGACTAAGATTTTACTCTTGTTCCTAGCGCTTAGTGGTACTGTATCGTGAACTATGAAGAAAGAGGACTGGAAAAGGCTGCAATCTTATGAGATTGAATGATATTAATATATTCGTCGAACAATCGGAATTATTTGTTGCTAAAATGAATTTTAAGATGAGTTTACACTGGCAAGTTTATTGCGCAAGTAACTTGCAGCAAACGACTTTTGACGCAACTTGTGGGTGTAAACGCCTGTGTATAAAGTCCTTTTTAGGATTAGGCAATTCCGCATGAAGAATCGTATTGTTGACAGTGTTGAAAGCAACGAAACTGCCTTTCCTCTAACCTTGAAAAGTTTTTCTTCTAAGTAAAATCTCCCGAAAGATCTTGCAAAATAAACTTGACGATATTGCTTTCCAGCCCCAAAGCAGAACATCGAGCGACGGCGTGACGTTATTACAGAGCGAAAATGAGGGCTGTAGAAGCATATCGTATTCACTGAAAAAATATTGGAACGCAGCGTTCAATAGTTCATAGAAATAAGAATTATTCATGTATGAATTGCTTACTTATTCACCTATAAAACCGCTATGGTAAAAATTTATCACTATAACTCCCGCACTCACAGAAAGATTATCGTCTTAACATCAACCGTTTCAGAAAGATAAAACACATTCTGTTTTGGGGCTTTCCAGTGCAAACCCATCCTTAGAATAGCTTTGCCATATTGTTCTCGAAAATAGCGAATTTCAAATGGCAAAAAGTGGAAATGGTGTTTTTTTTTACAGCTCCCCAGTGGACATTTTTATGCATTTTTTTTAGATGGCCTTGTTCGCCATTGTATTGATGTTCTAACAACGCCGAGTCTGGTTGCTATTACGTGTAAAACACTCGTGATAATGACTGTTTTGATTCGCTTGGCATTGCGTAGCAACAGGTTATATATCGCGCGTAGAAGTTGCTTTTATCGACTGGAACATGCACGAAATAAGCGGTTGTCGTGGCCATTCAGGCGATGAATAATTTTAAAGATCAACGGCCGAGTGCCAGAAGTCGAACAGTTATTACCCGGTGTGTCGCGTTGAAAATGCTCTTAACCATCAAGGTCATGAGTTTTCGCGCACTCTTCATTAAATGGGAGATAAAATGTTTGTTAACGAAATGAGTCCAGCTGAAATACTCATATTGCTACATGCTCGCAATAAAAAATAACGGATCATTTCACGAAGCTTACTTCTTGTGTTAAAATAGTTCAATAATTGTGATAAATATTTGCTTTTATTTTTAAAAAATTAATTTGATGAAGAATTATGGAGCTTACTGCCTAAGAAGTAAGATTTTACTATTGTATCCGTACTAGGTCATCATCATCATCATTATTGGTGCTACAGCCCATGTAGGGCTCTGGCCTTCAGAATTATCTGCCCCCATTCTTCTTTATCCTCTGCAACACGCCTCCATCTCTTGACTCCCAGTTTTCTCAGGTCTGTCTCTATATCGTCAAGCCACCGCTTTCGTGGTCTTCCTCTTCTTCTCCTCCCTCCTGGAGTGCCATTGAAGACCTTTTTGGCTGCCCTGCTTTCCTCCATGCGTTGCACATGGCCAGCCCAACGAAGTCTTCCTTGCTTTATAACTGATATGATGTCTGGTTCACCATATTGTTCATAGACTTCAGCATTTGTTCTTATTCTCCATATTCCTGCATCTATCACAGCACCGTATATTCTTCTGAGAATCTTTCTTTCCCATCTTCTGATTATATCTTCTTGTGTAACTGTCAGTGTCCATGTTTCAGAGGCATAGAGGACAACAGGTCTTAGCACTGTCTTGTATATGATTGTTTTGGTGTTTCTTGAAATATTTCTTGACCTGAAAATAGGCTGCAGTGCATAATAGCATTTATTACCTATGTGTAACCTGTCTTGAATTTAAAGGGAAATCTGATTTTTTGCTGTTAGCAAGGATCCCAGATATCTGAAGCTTTCCACTCTTTTAAAATGTTTATTGTTGATTTTTATTGTTGGTTCTCTAGTTTTTTCTTGATTTCTTTCCATTTTCAAATATTTTGTTTTGTCTTCATTAATTTTTAATCCCAGTGTTTCTGATGCGGCTTCAATAGAAATGAAAATCTCTTCCATTGAGTGTTTGTTTCTTGAGACTACAGCCAGGTCATCAGCATAGGCAACACATTCTAGGTCATTGTTCAAAATAAAATATTAAAAATCTTATGTATAAAAAAGAATGTTTGTCTGTTCACTTTTTATGCACTCCAATACCAATCATCCGATTGCGATGAAATTTTAGCGAAAAACATGAGATTGCGTACCCATAAAGGTTTCTAAATTTAAAAAATGGCTATTTTTGGGTTTTTTTTACCCCAATATTGTTATTATTTACTTCCATAAGAAAAGCATTGAATTCGGTGCAGGTATTTCTTTAATTGCTTTTTTAAATTACTTGCACTCAAAATATTGGATGCAAATTTGTATAATAGAACGCAGAAAATAATTCAGTATATAATTATTTCATTCAATTTTCTTATACGCTTCGTTTTTGTCTAATTATTGCGTTTTTATCTCTAAATTCGTCAATTTTTCTTACTCTTTTACAATAGAAATTTCCTAGGCAACCAGGCGTGAATATCCATTTAATAGCGATTTCATGAATAGCGTTTCGTCCCTGCAGAATTTGAAGGCCAGTTTCAGTAACTAATTTGAAAGTTGTAGTCAAACGGGTAAGGTTCACCTTGCCTTCTCAATGACCATCAACAAGGCGCAAGTTCAATCGCTTCAAGTGTGTGGATTAAATCTGGAAAATCCATGCTTTTCACGTAGTCAATTATATTTTGCATGCTCACGAGTGGGACAGACCAGTAATACCAAATTCAACACCAGCTGATGAACTCAACACGTGCCTCAAAGCGTCGCATCTTTGGAGACATGAGCAGAAACTCACGTAAACGACCAATATGCGCGTAAATCTGTAGCGCAATGTGTCAAACATATTTTCAAAACAGCTATTGGACATTGGTAATGAAAAGTACCAGTTGATGCCGACACAAAATATATTTCTCTTCACACTTTTGTGTCATTGTTTCATCGATTGAACAATTAATTCAGAAAGTTTTTTCACAAATTGTCACCAATTACAAAAATCACCAATGGCTTTGCGTAAGTGCTATTTTGGAAGCAAATAAACCGACGTCAATACAATAAACTACGCCATCCACGAACAAATTTCTGGCGAGTCTGTCACTTAGAAATCGATTGACAGCGTCATGAATGCGGACGATATTTATAATATGTAATTGAGTTTTTCAAATTCGTTGGATCTTTCTGGAGTACCACCGCAAAAGTTGTCACTCAAAATTGGTGCACCAATAAATCTTTTGCGCAACATTAATGCACCATGATTGTTCAATAGAACCAAACAAATGTTCACTGTCAAACAACTGATGCCAAACGTCATCGAAGCGACAATTCTGAATGGCAAGTCAAAAGGAGAAGATGTGCTCATTCCACGTGTTTCCATCATTCCCAGCAACGTGCCATTTGATTTCAAACTACTACAGTTCCCCTTCGCCTTGCATTCTTCATGACAATCAATAAGGCACTAGGTCAATCGCTTCTAGTGTATGGATTTAATCTGGAAAACCCATGCTTTTCACACGGTCAATTATATGTTGCATGCTCACGAGTGGGACAGTCGAAAAATTTATTTGTTTTTGCAGAGGGCGGTAAGACCAAAAATATTGTATAGCCGAAAGCACTCGAATAAAATGTTCAAGTCTACTTTAATACACAAAATATTTTTCTATAATTTATTTTAAACATGTAAATGTGCCTGCTTTGTATATGTTTGCCTACTTAGAAAAAATGCATTGCAACGCATTCCGGACTCAGATAGTATGTAATTAAAATATCATACCATTAAATGTTAGGTATTTTGTAATATAAGGTCCAACTTCTCTTAGCCATCCATGTTTTTAAGAAATTGTTCATTATGTTTCACAGTCATATGATACAATGATACAAACCCTCGTGTTTAAGAGTCTTGTCATTTGATCTTGTTTAAATCCGTAATTACCAAGTGTGTATTTTTGTACTTTTTGAGTCAAACATTGTTAGCTGAACTGGTTGAAACTTTCTTTAAATATTTTATTGATAAATTTAAATAGAGAGGAGGAGATGGAGAATTTTAAGTAATGCTTGCCAACTTGTGTGAAATCCTCATGCAGGATATCATACCACTCATTGTTGAAAAATACTTTTAATTTGTTTTTAGCTCCGCCTACAGTATTTCCTTGAAACGCCCTACTCACGTGTGATTGGTTGTTGTATGTGAAAACCAGATGAAAAATAAGTATCGCACTTATTTCATTTTGCGGAACTGAAAACCGAATAATTTGACACATTAATCGAATGCAATAGCGCCATTTACACGATACGATTACGGGTGCGGTGAATTTTGTTCAAATTTAAGTACTGAGATAAGTTCAACAGATTACGGCTTCGTATGGTGTAAGAAATCAGTATTAAATCACACCCACGTACACTTTAATGCTGCAACACGTTTCAACTACCACCATATCAAGCCTGAATTGAGTTGAGCTCGTTTGGAATGAGAGTATGATATATCAGTAAATTTACTACCATGAGGAAATATTTACAAACCGCAGAATAGCAAAATATTCACAGGACCCGGGTTTCAATTCATGAGCAACATCATCAGGTCTAGAAACCCGGGTTGAGGTGATGTTTAGTTTTTCTGTGGTTTGTAAATGTTTCCTCGCGGGAATAAATTTATTGATGGAATACCACACCGTTTGTGAAAAACGTGTTTTATTTTTATATTTGCTGACGGTGACTGTGAGTTGAATGACGTTGTAGCATTTAAATATCCAGTGGAAAAGTGAAATTAAGTGTGATTTAATGCTGAAGTTAGTATCGTGGAGAACGACCTTTAGAAATTCTTGTGATCATAGTGTATATTTCATAGTTTGTATAGTTTGTAAGTATAGTTAATTTAAAGTTGAGGTTTTATAGAAAGGCAAGCATCGAAGAAATTAATGTGAAGTAGTATTATTACTTTAGGTGCTTCAACGGCTGAGGTCATTCAGCATGAACGTCAATTTTTATGAATGTATACACCCCATTTTTCGTATGGGTAATAAAAACCTAAAATGTTTCTAAACTGAAGTTAAAAATTGTTCATTTTTAACATTTCAGGAATAGTTTTTTCGGGCGGGAAGGATCCAGCCACTTTTTGGGAATTTATCTGATATATTGTTCCCAAATCCATCAAACATTTGTTGGTACAATGGTTGGTTGATATATTCTCCATGGGTTTAATAACCATAGAATTGTTAATATTTTAATAAAACGTCCAATGTACCTGGTTGCTTGGATTCCCTGACAACCAGACGTTGGATAGTTGATCATCCAAGGGATTGCAGACTTCGTAGATGCATATTATAATCAATTTGGGAAATGTGGAATGAAGATTAACGATAAGAAATCAAAAGTTGTACGATTTAATACGGCAAAGAAAGCGAAGCTGGCCTTAAAATTAGAAGGGAACAAACTAAATTACCTAGGTAGTACATTGGAGGAAAATGCGCTTATTATTGAAAGAATTAGGAAAGGAATATCGGTATCAAAGAAGGACGGAGGTGACTACGGGCACCCAGTGTAAAAATGTAAAGAAAAGGTTGGCGAAACGTTTAATATGTCATCAAGCGCTGTAATTTGCAGAAACTTGGACTTTGAGAAAAGAGAACAAGAATAGGCAGCAGGTGTTTTTTATGTTCAGATAGATGTAGAATGGCTGTTAAAGATTCCCTTCGCACACTTCAAAATGCAATGGCAATTTAAAAATGTATCAGCCAAAACACATTTGTGCAGGTGCGTTTTTAAAACCATGCCGATTAGAAAAATTGGAAATTTTAAATTTCCAATTTATTTTTCGATACATCCGTAACTATCCTTAGTTTTCAGAAGATTCCTACGCAATTTAAATATTTAGTTCAACTTTAATTGAATAAAATATTCAGAGAATGCCGTAACATTGCCTTCAGGAACGTCTTTAATAATGTCGGTTCAGACCTGGTAACATTGTCAAATGTTGAAATCGATGGAATCGGGTTTAATTATATAAAAACGTCACCTTGAATGATAATAGTCTGCATTGTATATATGGTTAGGTTACCATACATTCGGTTAGGTTTAATGATGTAAAATATAGGTACCAAAGGAAGGCCTGTATGCAGTGAAACCTGTAGTAGGTACTAAATAAACATTTATGTCAAAGCTATACATTGTTATACATTATCTTTCAATTTTCAAATGTAAATAACTTCCAAGCACAAGGGCGTGCCCTAGGGCGTGCACAGCGAATGGATTAAAATCCCGCTCGCGTCCTTAAATAGATTTACGTTCATTCAGTCGTTCTCGTTTTTTATATATATCCCACCGTGTCTCGCCTTACTTTCCCACACTTCAACCTCCCCCCACCGCAAATACAATGGTCCCTCTTGAAGAAGTATCCCACCCGCCACCTTCCTCGACTCCTTTTAACCCTCTTCCATGCCCTGAATCACCCCTCACGGTCTTCCCCGGTCGTGTCAAGCTATCTCGCCGGCGCCATCTCACTCCATCACCGCCAATTCTCATCCGTTCTCCCTTAGTCTTGTGCCTTCGACCATCTGCCAGTGCCCTAACCTTTCAGCCCTGTCTCTTTCTTCTTCGGCTCTCAATCTTTCGTACTTTTCAATCTTTAAAACCTCTTCCTACTGACAATGGACACCGTTTTGGTGCGAAGAATCAAATGAAAGAATGGGCACCTTAACTTAAATAAATTCGTTCTGCTGATTATTTTTCTTATAGTTTATATGCGAATTGTGCTTCTTAGATAATTGTAGATGAAGCTGAGAATATCGCGTATGGCTGTTTTTAGACTACAGCATGTTAACCTCAAGGTAGCAATCCCGAATCCGTAAAGAAAAGGCGTCAAGGATATTTATTAATCACTATTAAATATCTACTGAGATATTGTATGATATCTCAATTCCCATAATGTCCACATATGTGGTTTTTTAACTTCTCGGGAGGGATAACTGATGATCTAGCAGAAAAATATTATCCAAATCACCCCTAGTACTGTTGTTGGTTTTCAGAGAAAATTAATCCTCTACGCTAGGGAACCCAGGAAAGGCTTGGATATTTAAAGAAGGTTAAACAATCCTCCCTCTCAATGCTATGCATGCATTCAGTCAAATTGACATGTTTCATGGATTACTAAAATGTCAACACCACTACCTTAAGTTTTTAGTTTATTATTGAGGTTGATGAGCTGTATCAAATTCAAGATCTTAAGAAATATAGTACTCCAATTTTTGTTGTACATATAAAGCTTAGAGCACCACCCTCCAGAGACTACCCGACAGGAAAACGCTGTAGGACAATTGGACTGCTATTTATTTATCGTGTTATTTGGTTGGATGGTTGCACAAACTATTTAGAAAAACTTGGTTCAATGTTGAATTAAAGAGAAGAAAATGTCACTGTTCTGATGAAACTTTTCTTAAGGTTTTTGTTCAATTGAATATGATGCTAGATGTCATCAATTAAATAGTCGTACTTCACCCGCGCTTATTTACACAGGAATGAAAGGCTCATTCTCTACTTGCGTAGCTTAAAGAAGAGGCTCAATTCCCAGAATTTCCACATTTGTGGTAGTTCAACTTCTCGGAGAGGAGAACTGGTGCTATTAAAAGCAAATATTATTCGAAAACACCTGTGTTGTTATCGGTTTTCGGGTAAGCATTAACTCCAAAGCACGAAGGGGATTCCGGGAATAGTTGGAATTGTTAAAGAGGGAATGAACGTAATCCTCCTCCTTCTCGACGCTGTGCATTCCTCACGGCACATCCCCTCTGAGTCTCTCCACGCGCGCGCACTCACACACAGTCAAACACACTGGTTCGAAATCCCTGGCACGGTGAGGAGCAATCCCTTCCTTCCCTCCAGAATAAATTCCACTCTCTCTCCCCCTCGTCGTCGTTCCCATATAGCGTCCTCCTTAACCCTCGTCACTCCTCGCCTCTTCCCCCTCCTCCCTCCTTCGCACCCACTGCCATCCATTCTTCGCCAAACTCTTCCTCCTCCATTCCTCCCTTTTCCTTTCCCACACCCTCTCCCTCCACTTCCCTCGTCAACCCCTTGCGAGCCAACCAACCCTTTTAAATCCACTACAAGCAATCTAGCCTCCTGACATCGTTTCCCGCTTCCCCCGAACATTCTCCCCGTTTAAGCCTCGTGATTTTTAGGATGGGCTGGTACGATTTTATATCGGCCGACGCTTGCCGATATTTTCAATGGTATCGTTATCGGTCTTCATCATTAGCCATTCAATCCTAAAAGAGCCTTTTACACGAGGTTACCTTCAGTGCTGAAAATTGCACTGGATTTGATATTCATGTTTAAGTCAGCTCACTTGGTAAAACGTAGACACTCTTTTTTATTCACCGACGAAAGTTTCAGCACAAGGAGGCATTCTCAACTTGAGATCTAACAAGTCAAGCCAACTTGAAATCTAGCCTCCTGACGGCGTTCCCACTCCTTTTAGCATTATTCCGGTTCCTGAACTGAACTATACATTAAGTTCCCCCTTTGAAAAAAACCTAGAGTCACTCTCTGCTAAACATTGCGTCGTTGAATGAATAAGTATAAACATTTTACCAAGTGAGTTGATTTCACTATGAACATCCAGAATTTTCGCTAAGTGATGCCTGATGCCGTTTTAAATTAGTTAAGCATGCTTAAAATCGTATTGCTTAAATATTGGTATCGTATCCGATGAAAGAATCGTATTCGATAATTAGAACTGAGAACTGAAATTTCTACGATACATATTTCCCATCCGATTCTTGGATCCAACGACCAATCGCTGACAAGCATCAGACAATTCATATTAAGTCCTGTTTCGAGAGGTTACTGTTGGTGGAGCTGTTACGGTGAGAAATTTCCTCTCCTCACCAACCATGCCAAGCACTTCTTAGTTTGTCTTCCTATTTGTTCATCGCACCTTCTCCAGTCTCCTCCAATCCCACATCTCAAACTCTTGCGACCTATTTTCATCCTCTATTCTCAAGAGTCCACGTTCCTGCACCACGCGACGTAATATTATGCATTGAACTTTTTGCCAAACATTTCTTCACATTCTTACCCAAGGTCAACCCCGTCATCAGCTCCCTTCTATTGATAAACGCCTCCTTTCATAGAAATATTCTTTTCCTAATTTCTTCCCTTATATGCCTATTTTCCTACAATTATACTACTCAGGTTATTTGTTCAGCGCTCTTTTACTTTTAAGACCAGCGTTGCGTTCTTTGTTGCATTAAAATTTAAAACTTTTGTTTTCTTATCGTTGTTCTTTATGTCGTACTTCCAAAATTGATTTTATCATGCGTCAACAAAGTCTGCAATACCTTAGACAAGGAACTAACCAAAGCCTGGTCGTCAGGGAATCCAACCAACCCACTGTATTTGAGGTATCATTAAATTATTACTAATGCTATGGTTATTAAATCATTGATTAAATTTTAAATTAATTAAATCAAAATATATCCCTGTATATAGCAACCATTTTTTGGGGGGGTTTGGGAACTAGATATCAGAAAAATCCCCGAAAAGGGGAGGGAATTTCTTCCCGTTCGGAAACGCTATTCCTAAAATTTTAAAATTAACCGATTTGTGGGTGCCTTCTTTGCTTATGCCCTTCTTCTTCTTACATATTTACCACTGTTTCCCTTTTCTTCTTACATACTGCCCAAGTAATTAAATGCTTCTACGTGCTCCAGTTTGTGCCCTTCTACTTTTATGGCCAACTTCGATTTCCCTATATCTCTCATTAATATTACTCAATTATGTTAATCTCATTAATATTATGCAATACCTTGTGATGAAAAGAATCTCTCAAAATGAGATAAGGGAGGGTTTTAACTGGTCTATGCGAAAGAAACTGTTGGCAGAAGTAATTTCCTCTTCTAAAAGAAGTAGATAAGCAGATGGCAGCTCCTACGTATCTTTCCAAACTTACCTCAATCGGTGAACTGCCTGTAATAATAAATATGGGAAGGAATAATACGCGATGAAACGCTATTCAATAAGCGATAAATTTCGTGTGTTTTGATACTAAATTTATATTACAATGCAATGACTAGAGGGTTTTTGGGGTATTCCCGCGTTTATTCATCCTTAAGGACGACAGATTTGCTAGAATCTTCAGGTCCGAAGTGAGTTTGTAGAGTTTTTTTGCCTCTTTGATCCTCAATATATAGGGCTTGGTCTAGCTAGTCTAGGAGACTTTGGTCTTTGATTGTAGAAAAAGAGAAACCCTGGGCCTCAGAGCACATAGCATCTCTGACGCAGATTCCCTCGCTAGAGAGAAACAACATCTCCTGACTGCGCTCCTACTGAACGACTGTAGTCGGGATATTATCCTAAAGACCGCACGAAAGGACGAAGGGAAACACGATTTGCCCCTGAAGAGGACCATCGAGGCTGAAATTCACCAGGCAGATTACGCATACGATCTTTTACCATACTCGCAAGAGTCCTCACCAAGCACGACATCTTGACGAGATTCAAAAGCGACACTAAGACTACTAACCTGACCTCCTTCGAGCCGAAAAAGATCGGCGCCCAAAAGACATTCACAAAGGAGTGTACGAAGTGAAGTGCAGCAAAGTAGTTTATAGGCCAAGCTTCGACATCCCTCAAATTAAGATTAGAGAGACATCAAAGGGCCAACAAGAAGAATCAATTTCTCTATTCCACTGCTGAAGAGCACGCCTGGTAAGTACCCGGACACTTATCAACTTTGAGGAATTCATTATCATCGCCAGGGAAAACAAGGACTTCCCTCGGCTGATGCGGGATGTGATAGAAATCGCTAAGGCTCCTGAAAGCTTTAACAGGGAATATTTCCACTTTCAAACGGATTTTCAAAAATCAAAGAGCAACGGAACTTCCAGCCTATCAGAGAGCCAGACTAGTCCAAGCTACTATATATTGTGGGCCAAGAGCACTATTGATAGCGGCCAAAAAACTGTGCACTCTCCTCGGACCTGATGATACCAGCTGGAATTCCAGCGAAACTGCTGTCCTACAGGATGAACAATCATGGAATAACCCGAAAACCCTCTAGTTTTATAATCACCATAGAAGCCTTCGTGGCATTGCAATATTTATATGGAAAATACCTAGATCCATAAGGGGGTGACTAAGTCTTTTCATGAAAATCAATTTTTATTGGCTTAAGTATACCATTTTTCTGTAGCTTGAAAAATGTGATGAATAAATCATGTGGTAGCATATCATACGATATGTGATACACCATGGGTGTTTACTATTAAAATGCGATGCTATATTTAAATTAAACATAGCCCAGATCCGTGACCAGGTGGGTAAACTATTTTATCCTTCTTTATTAATTTTTACTATCCTTATATCATTTTTCTGCTGGTTAAAAATGACAATAAATAAATCAGGTGACAGAATATCATGCGATATTAGATGCATCACTTGTGATTCGATGCGATATTTTTACAATACAATGCCTCATTTAATTTAAACACTGCCCAGTTCCACGAGAGAGTGGCTAAGCTAATTTCATTTGTTACTCAATTTTTAAAATTAACTCAAATTTTACGAGCCTTATTAAATTTTTCTGAGGGTTAAAAACCTAAAATTACCTTGTCTCTTGATTTATCCTCTTCTTCTCCTGTGAAGCCTCTGCCCTCTCTCGGTCGTTCACGGCGAAATGGTTCCCTACTCCCTACTAGTCCCCTTCACGTCTTTTCCCCTCTCCTCAGGCCGTGGAGTCACTCCGCTCCGGAAGTTGGCTGCGGCCCGGTCTACCACACTTCCTGTAATTGAGGTCCGGGTGAATCCGCACCTAAGTCACTCCACTCCCTTCCCTACCCCAGCCCTCGTCCACCCTTTTTACCACCCAACTATACAACTTGGTCTTCTACCTCCTCACTTTTCTTCCCTTTCCTAAATCCTTTTTCTCCTTCTCCTCCTCCCTTTTGTCCCTCCTTGCCTCTCGGGATAAAAAATCTCGTGCGAACCTTTTTCTCCTTCCTTTCATCTAATCCTGAAACTTTCTCGTTTTTGGCTTCGGTCCCTACTCCTCTTTCTTTTTTTCCATCTCTTTCTCTCTCGCGAAACCATTCTTCCTTATTTCTCTTCATTCTTCTCGTCCGTTCTCTCAAGATTCATTCACTCTACAGTGTCTTTTATTGCGAAGGAAAATGCTCTCGCTGCGAGGAGGTTCCATTAACACGTTCGTGTCCGAATGGTAACTTTTCTAACCTTCTGTTTAAAA
Organism: Pyrrhosoma nymphula; assembly: GCA_963573305.1. Taxonomy (NCBI): domain Eukaryota; kingdom Metazoa; phylum Arthropoda; class Insecta; order Odonata; family Coenagrionidae; genus Pyrrhosoma; species Pyrrhosoma nymphula. The sequence continues at coordinate 32,095,408 of OY754339.1, forward strand.
TCCACTCCCAAGTTCCCTAACGACCATACGTATTATTAAATTGATTCACGCTAGGCAGTTTCGGTAGGTACTTTCCAGAGCTACTTGGTGGTAGGGGCTCATGATTGAACGACAAGGTCGTGATTAAATTTATATGTGGACTTTCAAATTGCTTCATTTAATCATGTTTTAAAAGAAGCATTGCGACTTGAACAAAAATTAAATGTAAGCACCTTACCCTCTTATTACTTCACTCAATAGTAATTTACTACAATAATTGTAGTCATTGTGTGGTAATTCAATAGAAATGGCGCTGCAGTCAGTTCCCATGGTTGGACAAAAATGTTTATTAAAAATATGTGTCAAATAATCTGCATGTATTGTACCTTGAGTTTTTATTTTTAATAGCTAAACCTTGTCATCAGTGAAAGCAGTATGTATGTAACCAATAACATTTAACCTAAAGAGGTTTCAAAATAAACGAAACGCTATTTTAATTTTTCCATTTTCCGAGACTTATAGACGCCATTATTTCATTTTTTCATGTTTCTGAGCCTGATAGACACGATGCAGGTACATGCATGTCAACTTCAAGACGGCTTATTTCAGTTATAATGCATCAATGCATAAAATACTAATGCAATTCCTCCTAAAGTGTACCTGTTTAACAATACCTATGCAAAAGGTTTAGGCTGATGAAAATATGGTGTCAAAGACAAAATAAACGCAAAAGTGTAGTAAAATGTACCAAAGAACAAGGGTGCGTATTTTTAGCCGATATAATGTATAAATGATCGTATTTTGCATTGCATGATCATGAAAAACTTATTTTAAAAATTCTTCCATTTTTGCCAGAATCCAATTTGTTATTTGATTATTTAGAATCTGAGTCAATCAAAGTCAGATGCCAGGAGAGTACGAGCGTTTCAAAAAGTGACGCAGGTAGCGAAGGTTATAAAAGAAAAATATTATTTGTTGTCAACAATGTCGAACGCACAAGTTTTCAATATAATATTTTAGGAGGGAATTTGAAAACTTCTTTGTACTAGCTTCGAATTCCTTTGCTGCTACGAATTATCTAGAGTGAATGTTCTTCTCAATATACGGGTGAGCCTAATGTTACGTTAATTTTATTGCGAGATACGATAATTTCATGTTATATTTCTCAAACATTATAATGATATCATTATTTTCGTTGTAAAAAATAAATATGTTCTAAATATTTTTTATTTTGGTTGTCTTTGGTTGAAAGAAATTTAAATAGCTCACTTTATTCCCTGAGGAAAAAACGAATAGAGTGAAAACGATTTTCCCCGTATCAGCATTCACTCATTCTAATATATTCCCTTTTTTTAAATAATAAAACACAACCATGTATTCTTCATCGTATTAGACCGCGGCTGGCATTTTGTTGTACCTAGTCAGCAACCTAACCCGCACCCATCTTTGTACATACCTGGAGAAAAATCCATCCAAGTCAGATGCCAGGAGAGTACTAGCGTTTCAAAAAGTGACGCAGGTAGCGAAGGTTATAAAAGAAAAATATTATTTGTTGTCAATAATGTCGAACGCACAAGTTTTCAATATAATATTTTAGGAGGGAATTTGAAAACTTCTTTGTACTAGCTTCGAACTCCTTTGCTGCTACGAATAATCTAGAGTGAATGTTCTTCTCAATATACGGGTGAGCCTAATGTTACGTTAATTTTACGTTATATTTCTCAGACATTATAATGATATCATTATTTTCGTTGTACAAAATAAATATGTTCTAAATATTTTTTATTTTGGTTGTCTTTGGTTGAAAGAAATTTAAATAGCTCACTTTATTCCCTGAGGAAAAAACGAATAGAGTGAAAACGATTTTCCCCGTATCAGCATTCACTCATTCTAATATATTCCCTTTTTTTAAATAATAAAACACAACCATGTATTCTTCATCGCATTAGACCGCGGCTGGCATTTTGTTGTACCTAGTCAGCAACCTAACCCGCACCCATCTTTGTACATACCTGGAGAAAAATCCATCCATATAGAGTAGCTTCGTGTGTGGAGCTGAGTCACTTACCACTCACTAATTAGTTTATCAGTGCAGCCGCAAACCAGTAAAGTTTTGGAATTTTGAGGAAAATGGACTAGCCAAGGCATTTCCTTTACGGAGTCAACCGAAATTGGGCATAATTGCGAAATTCCACAGAGGAAAAATTATTCGCCTTGAACATCTTGTTCCTTTGAAGCCCTCAGTAATCCACAATGCTTCGATAAGTTAACGCGATAAGTTAAATGATAAGTTAATAAAATATCAAGGGATTCGCAGTTAAGTTTAGGTTGAGAAACTCCGTGCGAAAAAAGCTTTATTTATCATATCGGCATTTTACGCCACCAGCCTTTGAATTCAGATTTATTATTATTCCTCGCTTTTATTTTTTATTTATACAAACTCATCTCTATCATGGTCAGTAATGACCCATCATTTATTCGTCATTAAGTTATTTCTTGATGCTTGAGTTAACACTTAATTTATCGTTACTATCTGAGTAACTTTTGTCGTATTATAGTCATGAAATAGCCTGGGATCGCTGATGGTGGCCCGAAACAGGTATTCCTTAGAGGTCACCCCACTCTTTACATCGTAATACATTAGTAAAAAAACTTCATGATATTAAGGTGAACAGATTTAGAATCCACTTGACAGGCATAATTTCGGTTTGCTTAAGAGTATAGGAAATTTTACATAAATGTTTCTTTAACTAAGCGAAGTGTTGGAAAATTTGTCACCCTTTTAGTCCCACAGGACTCAATTTTTCTAAACCTAATTGGTGCAGCTTCCCTAAGAGCTTAGGACATAATATATATATTGGTAGAAATGAATATCAAGTGAATTCATCAAGCCAATGGAAGAGTAAAAGGAATCGAATATAAAAGGGAAAAGATTTTTTCATTTCAATGTAAATGATATATATCTTTAGTTCCACTTTTAAAGGAGGTTTTTATTTTAATAGGAATAGAAAATTTGAAGAGTGGTACAAAATAAAAAACATTGCCTTAGTAAAAAGTCCACCTGGACCGGGAAACGAACTTAATTGCCCTAATTGGCTTTTGGGGCCAAACCATCACGCTTCCTAATTCCTGAGGCAATTATGGAAGGATTTGAGCGAACTACATGTTCAGAAGTATATACTATTAGCAATAAGTGCTAATATAGTATGTACTACATATGTAACACAAACTAAAAACACACAATATGTACTTAGTACATACTATGTTTGTATAGTTTATATAACGTATGTAGGTATATTTTTTGTTTAGTATTTCTTGACACTGGGACTAATAGCTCAAAACATTTACTGTCCCGGCCAAACGTGTAGTACATATATGATCACCTTCCATATCATAATAATAAAATTAAGCTGAATACTTGTTAAATAAAGCGTTTCTTATATCAATACTGGTCAATTTTCGCGCGCAAACTATGTTGGGTGCATAGTTTTTCACGAAAAGTAGTTTCAATTTATAATTTTCACGTCATGTTTCAAAATAAGCTATGACGTCATATTTTCTCCTTTTTAATCTCACGGGCTCGAGACTCCTGGGTGAATGGAGACAACGTGATGAAGGAAGACGTTGCAAGGAGGGGGAGATGAGCGATTCGCGTAAGGGACGGATACTGAAAAGAAAATTGAAAGCTATGGCTTATTGCTTGGCTTCTCTATGAAGGTATAAAAAAAGAAACGGAGACCATCAAAGGCACGGGATATCCACGCCGAAAAAATTCGATGTCTCCAGCGAGTAAATATAGAACAAATAAGAATATGTGGGCCTTTTGATTTCCTTTCGAATTCTTTCCCTGCAGGGAGTCTTATCTCCGCCAAAGATAGAATGAGGATTTTGAATGTAGGGGCAAGAGAAAATTTGAACTGGTTGAAAAACATGTGCATTTGTTAAGAGATGGTTTGGAGAAAACGAAAAATTATCTCAGACTTTAAAAGATGCACATGAAAAATCACCATAAAATTCCGTTAAAATATCATAAGTTCATGACTTGTGATGCAAAGAGTATTTCGCTACTAATACTGATATTAATTATCACAAGGCGAGGTTTCCAAAAAGATTCATTACTCGTTATCAAATAAATTCATGGACATCTTTCTATTCTTGCCTACCTCAAACGTTGAATGTGTTTATTAATCTTCTTTGTATCTACTGTGAAACTCTATTATATTGTACGATAATATTACCAACAAACACATAGCATATTTGTCACATTTATCCCAAAATCATTCAGCCTATTTCGATTTTTTTTAATTTTTAACCTTATTGATAAAGATGAGTGAGTGAATGTCGGAACGAAGGTAAAAATAGTTCATTTTGTCTTTCATATTTTTCTATTCATGAATAAAGTGAGATCTTTTCAATTCTTTCAACCAGAAGCATCCAATAAGTTTAACATTCAGAACATAATTATAATTACGAATATTGATATTATTATACTGTCGGAGACTTTTAATATAATATTATCGTTTCTTAATGCATTGCTATCAGGGAATGAAACTCATAAACAGGGTGATTAGCTTGATACTTTATATCATCTATTTGAAATACAATATATAGTCGATCCAGAATGTGCAACTTCGGTAAAAGAGACTCTAATTTATTTCATAGCTCATTACTCAAGCCGCATTTCAAATGCATCCAATGGCAAAACAACCAATTTAAAAAAAATGGTGGATTTATGCATAATTGGAGCATGTAATTCTTTTGGAGCCCACATAAGTCTTGTTACTAGGTTTCAATCCAACATGGAGACATTGCATCGACTATGGGTTTTCATCATGACACGGAGAAATTGAGCTAATATCCTTGTATTTGGGAACTAAATGACTCAGTGACTATGTCAACAAAATATTATTGAGCCACCTCCAATTTATTTGGGGCAAAATGAACACTAATATGACGGTCAGGGGTGGATTAAGGTAGGGGTGCGGGGGGGGGACGGCCCCCCCCCCCGTAATTCCGCGGCCCACGCCGACTCCAACGGGTCAGATATATAAGACGACAAATGGCTGTACCTTCACTTTACCGACCTGAAGAAGCCGACTGAAACACCGCCGAAACTGTCGTCCGAGGAAACGTGGACCAACGCGGTGTAAAACCCGGTAGACCCGTATCATCACAAAAATGGCATTTTTACATAGTTTGCTTACGTTTTTCAAATTTGATTAGAGAGCTTTTCTCAATAATTTATCTCATCTACTATATAATATTGCCACACCAAAAATACGTTCCAAGCGCTTCATTTCTTTTAATTTTCCGAGGGAGGTCCACCCGGACCCCCGTTTCGTTGAGAGGTATTGCATACCCCCAAGGGCCACGAAAAGTCTTGAACCCCCCAAACAACCCCAAACAACCCCAACAAGCATCCCCAAAACAACGACCTTAATCCGCCCCTGATAACGGTAGATTCAAAATCGTACAATGTATTGAAATAAAATAAGACTGGTCATTCCACCCACAGAATAGGTTTGGTTAAAAAATAATATTATATTTTTAAAAAATAAAACTTGCTTTTATAAAGAATGCTATAAAAAGGAGAAATTATTTTTGTAAACAGTCTCAGTACTACGAGCGATCACAGTATGTGCGTATGTCAATAAAAATAAAAGTGAGGAGAAAAACGTATTCATTCTGTCAAAATTACCTTCGTAAATTTATTCAACACTTTTTTCTGTTAGTTTTGCAGACTTTGCCTGTACAAATAGCAGTCATTCTATTTTTATTATCACTTTAGATCGCTACCAGTGGCGAAGCCAGGTTCATGGTCTAGGGGGGGGGGGGGGCAGAAAATTTTTAGGGGGCGCCGACTCATAAACTAACCAGTTTACTAAACTTAACAAATTTTGGTGATGCAATAGGCGGATGGGTTTGTACATAAGATGACAATTGATAACGCATTATATACATTTTTTATACGCATTAGGGTCTTAAAGAGTGGAAAAATACAAAGGCTGAGGGGCGCCAGAACACGGGGCGGGGGGGGTATTCGTCCCCCCTTCCCCTCCTCTGGCTACGCTACTGATCATTACAAGAACAGCTCATCACCCCAGTACTACAAAACATCCCACATAGCAGCTGAAAGCACATTTCTGACACTTGACAACCACCAGCAACACAGCCCTCAATAGCACATATTTCTCTAACATCTTCCTTTTATCAAATATGACATTGGCTTCAGGTACCTTGAATTTATCTTCATCAACGTGCATTATTCTCCTCTTATCCAATAGATTCAGGATGTGTCAGCTTGGCCAACTAACTCCCATTTATCACATTTACCATTATTAAACAATATCACATGCTTTGAGTTCTTGAATTTGTCAGAGTCCTTATACACAACACTTCTATCCCAACCAAAAAGCCCAAAAGAACTTAATATCCCTAATTTTCCATTCAATAAAATAGGAACTGATATCGCAGAAATATTAAACAAATATCGTCTCTAACAGTCTCTACCTATCGTGGGGAGCACATATAAGAAATATTTGTGGCAGAGCTCTGAAGAAGCTAGGATTCGTCAAGCGTATTGTGGGAAGATTTTCGGATGAAAAAGTAAAAGAGAGGTGCTATTTCGCACTCGTCCGGCCACACCTTGAATATGCAGCGAGCATATGGGATCCGGTGCAGAAAGACTTAGTCCGGGAACTTAATAAAATACAAAGGAAAGCTGCGCGATTCGTCAAAAACAGCTACGGGCGTACTGACAGCGTTACACAGATGTTAAACGAATTAGGCTGGGAACCGCTAGAGACTCGGAGGCTGCGCGCTAGGCTTAGATTGCTTGAACAATTGAGAATAGATATCTTTCAGAGCGACACGGAGAACATCATATTAGAACCCCACTATATTTCCAGGTCCGACAGAAACGATAAATTAAGAGAGATATTTTGCCGAACGGATAGGTATGGGAATTCGTTTTTCCCCCGAACAATAAGGGACTTCAATAAATGCTAGGCGTAATTTCATTAGAGCGTTTCCTTTTTATCTATAAGCGGCTGGTGTCCTAACACCCCCCGCCACACGCCTATTGAGGCGGCTTGCGGGGTAATATGTAGATGTAGATGTAGATGTACCTATATTTCTAGGGTATTCATTTGAAAATAGACGTATTGTCCATTTATCATTGATGAGGATTGGCGTATGTTTTATATTTCTTATTATTTTAAGTAATTGAATTTTCACATGCAATGTAAGTGGTAAGAACTCTTGAGGAGTTTGTTGCACGACTGCTCAAACGTCCATTGAAATGAGGTTTTATAGCTTCGGATGAGAATGAATACGATGTAAGAATGCGTCTTCATTAGCAATAAACACATGGCACACTACTCAGCAGTAAAGTTGAAACAATTTATACTCACTTCAACTCACTCACTTACTCACTATAGAGCATAAGTTATTTTCCAAGTTATTTCAATTCCTCACGGGATATTGAGATCCCGCGTAATATAAGGGGGACGACTTTTATTGGCCCGGATTTCTCTCGGATTTATATTAAATCGTTCCCTCGTGGATCTGCAAAAAAATGCGAAAAGAGCGATAAGTTATTTTCAAGCGCATTTCTGGTCGTGGGTTTAGTCCGCAAATCTCTCTTCCGAAATGCGGATCGAAATTGGAGTTGTGGGGGTCTCCGCGGGCTGTTTATGGCCCATACGAGTCAAGTAAAAAGATTCGTTCCCAAACCGCCCGGACGACCGAACTATGTGAAGTGCTCATTGTGGGAGGAACTCAATGGATTTTGAAATTGTTAAAAAAAATACCCTGGCAAACCCATGCTCACAGGCGGTTTCAGGTCAGTTGCGTGTCCTCTTTGTCATTTCATAAGAATGCCGTCCTGTTAGCCCTTTGTGGTATAAGACGGGGGTAGTTAATCTCAATTTCACACTTAATCTCAATCGTTGCACTTTATACTAGAGCATTTCTTCTCATTTGACAGAAGAACTCAATTATAACCCAAGAACGCCATTGGTTGTGCGTGATCGATGAGGTATAATGTATATTCAATTGACCCGTGAGTGTCTGTCTTCTGTCACTACTTATCCCAGGTCATCCAGTCATTGTAATATGTAGCTGGGTCATATAATATCTTTTTATTCGCAAGAATTTAACGTAGAACTTTTTTCCTGTGGGAGCGAAGCATGCAGTAAGGACCCAAGTTCACAAATGGTAATGCTTGATGGGTAACAATTAACATGAGTACAAGGTACCCGTTAGTGTCTTTGTTCTATTAGCATGTCGTAATACGTCCTTACGAATTCATAAGATTTTCAATTGTCCATAAGATGTATTCCGACGAACCCAAAGCAACTGTTTCAATTAAGTTAGTAGCGTGTTCCCCTTTTGAGTTCTTTAGAAATTCGGCCCGTTAAATCTTTGTGGTATGTAGTTGGGACAGCTGGGACATACTGGGTCAACTTCTATTATATGGAGGTACTTTATGGTAAGACTATTAGAAAATTAGGTAGAATTGATCAATAAGAATCCAAGAGAAGGAATAGATTGTATGAAGTTGATAATTTTCAGTATACTCAGCTTCTAAGGACCCGTAATTGCCCGTTAACGGCTTGAACATTTTCTGAGTCAATAAAAATACCAGTCCGTTATATTGTCGTTGCTTGCATCTCAGAATAATAATCCATAGTAATTCTCCTTGCTTATAAGTAGAATGGTTGGACTCAGAGAGCAGGAATAGTAATGCAGTAAGAAGCCAGGAATACTAATAGTTCATTGTGGTTGACAAAAATAATATGCTTACATTAAATATTCACTAAAGTTTCAACATTTGTCAAATATTCATTGCAAATGAGGCTTGAAGGAACTGAATGTAAATTTATTGTGATATTGTATCGGTAGTAGTGAAATCAACATGCAGAAAACTTAGTTGTATCAACTTTCTGTTTTTTTTTATTTATCCATAGATGTTTTCCAGCTACAAATCACAGGACCATTATAAATTAAAATTATTAGCCATAAATTATATTATTATATATTATCATTTTAAATCCTGGTGCACTTAATGACTTTTTTATTAATTTAACATGCTATTATGTAGCCTTATTGTAGTAAGTACGTTGAATGAAAAGTGTTAGATTCTGGGTATTTCTATTGTTAGTCTTTCTTTAAATACGGTTTTATCGTGAGAGAATAAATGATCACACCATAATCAATTGCACAAGCAAACAGAACTCACTTCTTTATTGTGACGTATAAAACAAAAGTCACTCGCACTTCACAATTTCGCCAACCTTACAATAACATAAAACTGACTGGGTTTAGGCAATATCGTACCAACATTCCCTCAACACTCCCCCAAAAACGCAGGACATTTTTATTTTGAAGTAACACAAAATCTTTAAATCTTATGTTAGTATAAATATAATTAATAGTTTTAATATAATAAAGTCTTTGTTCATTATTCATTTTCATCAATTTCTACGATAGAATTAAATCAAATATTTACTTTTGTTTAACATAACCAATTAATTATAAGCTATTTCCTTTTATATTATTTGAGACATTAATTCAATTATCAGAAAGAAACACACATTACACATTGAACTCACTTATAAAATAGCAAGTCTTTAGCACACTATTCAAAATTAATAGAGAATAATGGTTTAGTTAGTATATCACTAACATTATATTCAGTTGGCACATATTTAATATTAAACAAACCTTTATAATATTCATATTTGACAAAGAAATACTTTACTTCAATATGTCTACTTTTCTTAATTCTTCCAGCTTTAATAAACTTCATTGTGCTTTGATTATCAATTTTCATAATAGTTTTACCTTTCCCAGCTGTAAGCTCTTTCATTCACTCTACTAGATACTTAAGTTCCTTGGAGCATTTAAAAGCAGCGATAAGCTCAGCCTCTGTTGTAGACTGTGCTATAACAGCTTGTTGCCTAGAACACCACGAAATAGGGCCATCATTCAACATTATAGCAAAACTTGAGGTACTCTTCCGTCGAATGTCTTTCCTTGCATCTTTTTCTCTGGTTCTAGCATCACCCGCATAGTCTGAATCACAATATGCTACTAACTCAAAATTTTCATCAGGGCTATTTTCACTACTATAAAATATACCAACATTTGTTGTGCCCTTTAAATACCTGAGTGTTCTCTTAATGTTTACTTAGTCCTGTTTCTGAGGTTTTTCCATCGATCTGCTTTCATAGTTCACTACAAAACTTATATCTGGTCGTGTCTTGCAGGACAAATACAAGAGACTTCCAACTACTTCTCGGTAATTGAACTTGACCTCTTTTTCAGGATATTCAGAATCTTCATATTCTTCATCCATTTTGATATCAGGAGTAATTGGGGTCCTCATTGATTTTGCTTTTTCCAAACCATATCTCTTCAGTACTAGGTTTGCGTAGTTTTCCTGAGAAATAGTGATTCCTCCTTCAGTTTTGACTATGTCTATACCATGTTATGACTTTGGTTCTAACTCAACTGTTATTTCAAACTCTTCATTTAGTTATTTTGCAGTTGCTTTATCTTTTCTTTCCCTTTTTCAATAATAATTCCATCATCAACATGTATTGCCAAAAACATATCTCCTGCTTCTATTTTGAAGATACACTGGTCTGTCTTCAATTGAATCATTTTCAGTTCTTTGAGGAATGTTGTAAACTTCGTATTCCATTGACAAGGTGCTTGTCGAAGGCCATACAAGGATTTTTACGGGAGACAGATTTTTCCTGGTTATAGACTTGATATTACCAACATTCTCTCCACAACAGTTCCTAATGTGTTCTACCCCTCAGTGTCTTATGTGTGTTTTCATCTGATTCTGACATGATTCTCTTCATGATTTCAATTAGCACTTTTTTCTTTGCCCATTGGCAACTTTATTCCAAGAACAAATATCATCAGTCTATAATAGACAAACATTGAAACGTTCTTGGAACAACAATCGTATAATTATAATTTCGTTGACTAAATTGGTAATGCTATTGATGTTCCATCAAAATGCGCAAATGAGCTAAAATCATACATTAAATTAACCACTAACGTGTCAGACGTTTCTGGAAATTTCTGGCATATGTTTGCGTGTTAGTGTAATAATTTACATATATTATCACATACGAATATTGCATAATGTTTCTGTTCAATTAAGCGTATATTTAATGCAGTAGAACGTAAGCCTTGGGTTCTCGATATTAACTTGAATTTCGAATAAAAAAACTCCATATCCTGAATGATATTTGATCTCTATCCGATCCTAAGGAATTTATTCTCATAGTTCAAGCATGCAAAACTGTCTCATCTAGCATGAAATGGTTATTTTACCGGTCATATCTCATCTCTCCCCGTGCATAATGCATTGGCAGCAGCATATCCCCCAAAAAAGATGAATAAAACCTACAACCTACGACTCTTGTTACCACTGCTGTCTCACGGTAGTGTTACCTTAATTTAACTCTTTTTAAGTGACCATTCAATGAAATGTTTCTTGGCATTTTACTTGATGTTATATCAGATATGATATAAGAACTAAATTTATTTTTTAAAGATTTCGCTCTGGGTTAAGTGTTAAGGAAAATGGGTTTGGTTTCCTGAACTATATTCATTCTATTCACTGGGAATGCCTTAAGCCCATCATGAAATAATAATATTGAAATTTAGTAAAGGCAAGCATACCCAAAATGATATTCAATCGAACTCACGATCCGTTACAGAGTGCTAATACGATTCCTCATTACCAAGGCACGTCTGACCCCGCAGCTTACGTGTCCATGCATAAAATTCGGTGGAAATTCAATATTGAATCAATTACTTGTGTGCTTTTAAATATTTTTCTCTAGGCCAAGTATATTTTTTTATTGTATTTTACCTGTAATTGTAGTGGCATATCTGTGATAAAATCGTTGCAGAGCCCAATTCTGTATCTAACTTGCAAAACGTTAGATTTGAGGAATAACAGTATATTTGTTTGCCTCTGTAAAAATCCATGAATCATTTTCGAATACTTTTAAAGTGACATTAGTTTAGTTTTTTTTTATTTGAGGAACATTTTGTTTTGACGGAAAATGCCGTACACCGCAGGTCCGATGTGGAAGGACATTATGCAAAATTCGATGCAAGGATTTGGTGCGTATCAAAATAATTGTGAGACTATAACGCATATCCAAGTAACCAATATATGGTTTAATAGAATATAGATGTAAAAATTTCACTCAACTTTAAATTTGAGCACGTTTTGTCATACTTTGCCACAACAAAGTCAAAATTTTGTAGCGGAATATTGTAGCCACCCGGAAAAATTTGTATTGATTGATATAGGTGGAGATGAGGATATTATGAGAATTATCATGTGACAGAGCATGATCAGTACTGATAAATTATTTGCTAATAACATAAATACTTGCAGGAATAGAAAAATTATACGCTGATAAAGTGTTGAATATTTGCTATTTTTCTCGAAAATGTTGAATATGTCCACACAAAACAAGAAGGTAAATAAATATCGCCACTGTGAATCTATGTCTAAATCTTAACTCTAAAGATCCAAGTGAAAGAAGGGTAAATGAGGTATACAAAAAGGCCTCTAAGACATAAGCAGGATGAATTTTGTGAATCAGTATCGACTAGTTGAGGTGAGCAACAGTGGAGCGAGCGTAACCCGCAACGTCAGATGCAAGTTCAGAGGCAATAGATTTCATTACTGTGGTGGAAGCAATGGAATACGACGAAACACAATCAGATGTAACTTTTGAGGATCGAGATTTAGTGTATACAAAACTTGTAAGTTTGATACTACCATTTTTTCTTACCAATCCTACAAACAGCATGCCCCGAATATACCGCTTAGGTAAGACGTTTTCAGCCATAACCCCTTGCGGTCACCCTCCATCACTGCCTACTATTTTTTCATGTGGGAACGTTACAGCCATATAAAGGGGACTAGAGCAAAAACGTACGACGATTATGTTATTTATACGAAATATATCAAACCAGGCATATTTTTGCTACTATAAGGTTATACACTTCATCTACAGGAGGTGAGTTTAAAAAATCTGTATGTATGTATTCTTTCCCCGTTTTTTTCCTTAAACTCTCGAGATGTCATAAATTAATGACAGAGGGTATTAAGGGGTATGTAAGGCTGACCTTCATGAAACAGAATTGATTCAATGCTCGTGTTTGGGCGGAATTTTTTTCTTATTGCGCGTGAAGCACTCTTGGATTTGCTGCTGCCTTTCTGTTTTCTTTCTTGCTTTTCCTCTTTTTCATCATTCCTGACATTTTCCTTCAACCAAATCTCTCTGGCCCTCTTGGTGATGACAATGTGTGCTAACACTTTACATTTAAATTCTATGTGAACCCGATACATTTAAATATTTATAGCAATCCCGAGTGCAGGCGAAATCCTCATATATCTACCTCATCTTTCTTCTAGTTCCTTTCAATTTCTCTGGCGCCCAGCAGTTACTCTCCTAGCATTCAATCCTCGACCGATGTGCTGAATAGACGGGAGGCAACATCATAACCTGCGGTGTAGTGCCTACAAATATATATTGAAAAATTTCGTGGCAAAACATGAAAAGGATAAATTGAGAAAAGAATTAATGATTACAAACCAACTGATAAAAACTAAGTTTCTAAGAAAAGAGGTGTGGAAGTAATCAATTATATCATAAGACAATTATACATGGCAAGATATGACAGCTCCTACCATGCTGTGTTTGAATCATAGCCATATTTTCTAGGGCCATATGGATACAATACAATGTGATCACTTGACTTAATTTTCTAAAATGCGCAACTAAATTGCTATTCTTAATTGAACGCTACCAGAGGAATATATTTTTCCAACCACTTATTATTCAGCTTTCCACAAGGTTTGTGTATTTGCTTCAATCTATTACCGGGTAATTCCATTTCATTTTGTTGCTCTGTAGCCAATGGTATACCTCTCATTCAGGTGACATTTTCAGGTCGAAGTATTCTTATTACATTGATGGAGGATACTTCATTGCACAGCACCATGTAACAGTCGATCAAGGCGCTCGGAGAAAAGTTCAAACTCCGGCAGTCGATCGAAATGCACCTTAGCAAGCAGATACACCCTAATAAGTGGCCAAAATGCAAAGAGAATTCCTGAATAAAACAAGTTCAAAAATAAATTAACAGGAGAAAGAAAACATATCATAATAAAAAACATATAATTTCAAATTAAAAAATAATAAAAATAAAAGCTGTCAATCTCTCTAGTGAATCCACAATGACACCTCTCTCTCAAAAATTTTAATAACCGACAAGTTAAAACTGCTTTACCGAAAATTCTTTTTTATCATTGTTTTCCTCGAATGTTATCTTGTTCACAATGTCTCGCACTCCTAGTTCGTAAGTTTCTTCCTTTTGCACAAATTTTCACTACTACTCCTCCATTACCAATTTATTCATCGGACACTACGCCAGTTGTGGAGAGCATACTCTCCGGTACTGTATAGATACTCGCGCCTTCGGCGCGGAGAAGACCTACGTGTCGGAAAGAGAAAACCTGAAGACCCCTCCTGAATGAGAGGTGAAGCGTTGTACATAAAGTAACTAAACTCGATGGAATTCCAATAATAGAATGAAATTTTCCGAATAATATTTTCTTTTTATAATATATACTATACTCAGAGTAATAGGCTAGAGGTAGTAGTAATGCTTCTGTGTGAGTTACGGGTGAGGTAACAATTTTGAAGGCGCATAGAACCAGATATAACGTGGCCCATTATATTTCTTTCCGGGTGCTTGGTGGATGCTCACCTATTATCGTTGGTTATCCTCCCTGTTTGTCATACAAATGTCTCTAGTGCGCCTTCTGAAAACGGATGATATCACAGAGGGAAAAGCCCAGATTTCTTCCTCTTTTAACTCACTTTATTTAACGACGATTCCTGGCATAGTGCCGAAAAAATAACGATCTTCGAGATAATCATTGTAGTTTTTGTATCGCGGCGCATTTGTCAAAATGATTTAGTAAATCATGCGCAATTGCGTAACCTCGCCGCTTTTCCCCGTCATGAAAATGTTTGTGGCCTCGGTGTTTTCTCGTTAAGCAATCGTAATAAAATACCATGAGATCAATCAGGAGGATAGCTTTTGAAAAGAATTGACTCGCATAAATTAACTAAAACATTTTTGGCGAAATTTATCTTCAACATATATCTGTCAAAAGATAAAAAAATAATACCGTACTTTAAAATAAAATAATAATAATGGAAATAATGACCGTTCTTTTTGCCGTTTGAGGATGAATGCTCATTTCTAACTACGAAAAAAACATTCGTGATTTTTAGTTATTACACTCTTAAATAATGTGATTTTTCTTCAATATTGGTAAAAAATGTTGATTTACATACGATTTATGTTTTGGTTGATTCCTCGATGTTTCCTAAAATAAAATACTATAAGATCATTCAAGAGCATTGCTTTTTAAAACATTGATTGACTCGGAAATTTAAATGCTAGGCTGGCAAAATTTGTCTCGTATATTTGTTTACCTAAAGGTCGAAAATTAAAATAACCAATAATGATTACGGCAAAAACTTTTTTTTATGAGAGACAGCTTTAAATTTTAAAGAATGAAAAAATTCGTAATTAATAATTATTTTGGACTTTTATGACTTAATTTATCTTCAATATAAATATAAAATTTTACGGTGAATTTTTATTTGGGGCTTGGAAATTAATTTTAACCGCTACGATAATGAATGCGTTTTCCTCCACCATGCAATAACTTCACCTTTTTATCGTGTGTCTAAGGAGCTTCTTTTTTTTAACATCGTTTTATTGCAAACTCTGACGTGACTTTAATGTTAATTTTCCCCATGTGTTGGTGCTATATCCAGCACTCGTGCTCAAAGCTGTATGTATTGTTTAATTTGTACAGAAAATTATGCTTAAATTCGAGCGTTTTCCGCGACCTCGATTCAACAGGGTTATTTAGCAATTACGTTGCTTTTGCAATTTAATTTTCATGTCGGAAAAGGCCTACCAATGATAACCGTTCGTGATATTTAAAACGTTAATGCCCTGTTTTATTATTTATAGTTAACGTTAACCGCAAGGTGACGTAGATTTTACGTTAACTTGATGTGAACTGAGAGTTTGGGTTCGCAATAATAAATCAGACTTCCGGTAAGTTGACGTGGGCGTCATTGATTAGATAACGATTTAACATTGGTTTTTATATCGTAAAAATAAATATTTAACCAGAGAAATGAAACTGGGACTAAGTTAGCTGTGAAACACTCCAGAGGGACATAATTTGATCGTTCGCTGGCTCAAAAGAGCACTCGACCATGTTTTTATAAATGTTGACGTCATTTTGCAGCAAGAATTGTAACGTGTGGTTCTTGAACTTAGTTTTGTCCGAGAATATCAACAAAAAAGGATTTTTGGTGCGCGAGTATTGAAAACACGAACTTAAGATGTGGATAAACGGCAAAAATTGGTGTGTTGTACCGAAATGTACATCTTCATCTTGTATCTCGAGTAGACTTGAAGATATTTGCGTTGCCACTATCTTCGCCTTCCTTTACTTTTGAAAATATTACTCCTTGAACTCCGTTACGGAGTGCCTGATTTTGGAGTCATATTAGAATTTTCCTCTTCCCAACCCAAGTTTTCTTTCTGGAAATCATTCATCGCCTAAACGTTTGGTGATAATCTTTTCTTTCAACGCATGTTTGCAAGTCTCTCTAGCTCAGTTGTTAGTAGCGTTAACAAACACGTAGCCTGCGATACTGTCCAGTGACGTCATCAAACATGGCAACCTGTTTTTTACGTGGAAATTTTGGTAAGTTTCGCTAAGTTCCTGGCATAAGAAGCCTTATAAGTACTTTAATTTATCTTTATCTGATTTTTTAGATCCACTATTTGAATTTAAAGCCCATATTTCCAGCAAATAATTCCTTACAAATGAATGACACATAACCTTATCGAAAGGGAAGTGAAGCCATAGTCTGGAACAGGAGTAATCGATGGGCTAATAAATGTCTCTCTTCAAGAGCAATATTTGTTTCTTACTTCAATTTTAGAATAGCTTAACAATTTTGTCATCGAAACCTTAGCATTTAAAATGGAGTCCGTTGAAGTGGCTTTAAGTGGTATACAGTCGTAATCATGGAGTCTTCGTAATACTGCCTAGTGACGTCACCAAACATGGTGTCCCATTTTTCTTTTAGACATGGAATTTCTTGAACGTTTAGCAATATTTTCTGGTGAACGAATTGCTTAACGAATTCAAAGGTTAACTATAAAATGAGCTCTTACGACTAGCTTAAATAGTTAATGTTGACGTAACTTCAATTGACGTAAACTTACATAAGTTGGCCCACGGTGTAGGTTTCTCATGAATGAGGGTTTAACTCCTCGTCAGAAAAACACTCGCCAGTTGAGTGATTGATTACCGCCTCGGTGTTGAGTGGTGTACCATATTGTTGAGTTGATCTTTGGGGCGGGTTAATCCCCCGTAAATCTCACTTCCTTTTTCATCTATTCTTCCAGAATGGTAACTCTTTACCGCTATCGGAGTCATTACCATAACTGTTAAATTTAACTGATGAAGTTGACGCTAAATTTTGATGCATGCCTTATTTTTTGGTAAATTGATATCTGATTTCGCAACACCTATTTGCTATTTGCATTGTCCGCGTCAGGACCTCTATTCCTGCAAAATTATGACTTAGTAGGTCGCCTGAAAGTATTTCACACATTTTCAGGATAAATATTAGAAATGTGTTCATGTGACTCATTCGATTCTTTAATTCTTCTCTCCAAGAATTAATATTTCAGAAAGTTGTTTTTTTTATAAATTTCATCTTATAGCAATGGCCTTTCTAAGTAGCTGGGTGTTTCCAACGTTTTTGTAATAGCCTCCTAGGACTCCTCTTTATCTTAGGACTCAGTCATTTCTCGAGTGTTCAGGTTCAATGGATTTTTGGAATCGTGGGTTCGGAGGAGGACGATATGAAGGTATGAAATCTAATGTCATCATGATAGTTTACCTCTTAACCTTTTCAATGCTAACTCGACAATTTTGTCGAAGCAAATGTTTCTCTTACAAATGATTGATGCACACAGTGGGAGCGAAAACTCACTGAAAATAAGTTATGTTACTTAGAGCATACAAAAAATCACTGTTTAACGAGATAAGGAACAAGAACTTGATTCAAGAAAAGCATAATATGAATATTTCGCCGTTCCATTAATCTCAATTCTAAAAGCATAAAAGTTATGAAATTTTCGACAAAAATTACCAAGCTTAGCATAAAAACCGAGTGAGTAGTCGTCGTAAGTAGGTCAGCTTTTAGAAATTGACAGAGGTGTACTGATATGAAAAAGTAACATTTATATCTGTTGTTCTCATCATTTTTGCGTCTAAGTTCTCGTTAATTCATGATGAATTTTTGGAATAATTTGGTTGATGGGCTGGATTTTGTTCAAATAATCGCATAGGCGAAGCAACGTATTGAGGAGGAGGATGGCGGCGCGGCGGTAGAATAAAGAGAATTTTGTACTGTGAGTTGTTAGGTGTGTAACAAACATTTTTGCCTTTCATTGTCAGTCATTCAATCCTAAAGGCCGTTTAACGCGAGGCATTTTATTGTGCAATGCGATGAACAGAGATTACTAGAACGCGGGCACGGAATTAGAGCAGAGGTTATTTTCCTGTCTTTTGTTCATGCATTCGCACAGTCACTCAAGCAAGTCCCCGCTTTACACAACGCAATTTTCATCGCATATCCATTCATTCATCAGCCTGCAGTAAATTGTCTCGTGTCTTAAGACTGGTTGACTGCAGCCTTATGTTCTTTCTTTTCCTAATGAAGATTGAAATTGCAACTTTCCAATGGATAAAGATTTATCGCGACCTAGGTTTCAATGGACTACATCATCATCTGATGATGATGTACTATATCGAAACCTAGGTCGCATAAATCTTTATCCAGTAGAAATTTGCAATTTCAATTTCATTATGTAGAAATTCCCCCATATCACGCCTGATACTTCTCTTTCTATCTTTTCCCAGGCTAACTCTTTGATTTCCTTGTAGCTCTCCTTTTTCGAGTCCAGTTTCTGCTGCTTTAAACATTTGTCCCTGTTCCCTTCTATTTTCCCTTACATTGCGCTCCTTACAATTTCTAGGGTCGTTATTCGTTGAGTATGGCCTATCCATCTTGACCTTGTCTTCCTGATAGTGCTCCATATGGTTTTCTCCTCCCTATTCTTCACTACACCTCCTCGTTTCAGATCTAATCCGCCCCATTTGATCTTCAGCATTCACCTTCAGCACCAATTTTTGAAAGCCTCCATTATCTTCCATTCCATCTTTCCAATGGTCCCTGTCTCAAAGCTATGTACTGCTGCACTCTACACAATTTTTTCAGCTTTTTCCGTATTGAAAGTCCTAATTACTTTGAACACGACAGTTATCTGTTCATCATGAATGCTTTCATGTGCTCCGGAGAGTTTTATCTTCATCTATTCTTCTGTATATCTCGTTTTTGATCCTATCCGTCCATTTTATCTTCAGCATACGCCTCCAGTACCAGGATTTGACAGTTTATATGTATTTAAGTATGTATAGGAGAGAAAAAATAATCTTTTATCCATTAGTTCGCTCTTCATTACCTTTAACTCCTTGTATTCTCAATTTTAATGAGGGGAAAAATTGAGCTTGAAAAGTAAAAGTTTGCTATTGCTATCAGCTGGAGGACAAGATTTTCTGCAAGTGTCACGGATGGGAATGAATCATATTTAAATTCTGCCATCAGATAGAGGACACGACTTTCTGCATGTTTCGCTAATGGGACATTCCATTTCACAGTAGATGGTTCAATACCATACAAAAATGTGCACAGGGTGAGGACTAATGGTCCAGAGCCCGCAGGCTCATCGCCATAAAATTGCTTTTTCACCTTGTAAACACGCGATTGCGGTATGGTGTGTGTATGTGTGGGTCCTGTTTGCTCTTGTCGGCGGTCCTCGCGTTAAATTCCCATCTATCCGGAGAGAGGCTGGGCGGTTGAATTTTTGCTGCGGTGTCCCCCAAACACTCTCCTCGCCACACTATTCCTGTCCTCGAGTATTGCGCGCGTACGAGGGCACTTGTGTGAGGAACGCCTGCTTTGCGTCTTCTCCTTTGAGTAGTACCCGAGTCGTGTTACATCCGATATTACCCCTCTTTCGGGAGAGTTTTAATGTAGGACAAACCCTCACCATGGCTCTCATTCCTAGTAATGAGAAAAAAAACGTCATTAGTTCGCGTATATCTTAAGCCTACATACCTATCACGCCGTTCTCTTTTAATAATAATAGTAAATTTTGTTGCTCTAGGACTTTTAGGTTCTTTGGAACAGAGTGTAGCGGTAAAATATTAATAAAAGAACGAAATATCCAATACATACATTCAGTAGTGAGAAAACATTCCTAATATATAAAAAGGGAGGAATCAGTCGAGATGTTGTGGAATATGAAAATAAGAACTAGGATATTACAATTTTCCACAGGTAAACATTTAATCGACCCGGGTTTCGATGCACTGCATCATCATCACCTGATGATGATACAGTGCATCGAAATGCAGTGCACTTTATCTGTGGAAAATTGTAATATCCTAGTTCTTATTCCTAATGTATACCTACCGGCCTTAATTGATATATCTGCAAAAATGACAACAAAAATAGAAAGTGTGTACAAAAATATACAAACACAGTTACATTATTTTCATCTGTAAATATGACTAAAATTTTAAAATAAATAAACGACATTAACATTTTGAACTTAAGGATATTTTTGAATCCACAATATAATGTCAGAAATATTATTCCAAACCCTCGGGGTCTAATTTATTGGTGAAAGCTGGTAATAATAAGTTCAAATGTTTGCTATTTTGAAGCATCTTTGTGATCTATCGACTCTTTCTGAATTTATGAGGTTTACATTAATCCTTTCATTAAAAAGTCCTATAGCATACAGTCAATCCTTTCAGGGCAGATGCAGTCAAAAAAAATATTATTTTGTTAATAGGCCAGTATAGCTGACGCTGCATACATAATTCCCTACATACTGCCCTATCACTATATACAACTCTTGCTTCAGTTACACTCATGCATTGCTTCATGTACGCCCTCCTTTTTTAAGAATGATAACGTTCTTTCTCTTAAGAGCATCTTCCACCACATTCATCCACGACTTTCGTGGACTCGATGTATTTAAGAAATTACAGTTCAAGGAAAAATATGGTGGTGACAGACCTTATAATTTGTCACACTGTAATGACACTTGCGTACCTACTCATGAATGACTAAGGTCCAACTAAATGTTGCCACTGTAAAGTACAAATTAAAATAAAGCACCTTATTACCGCTTGTAATAAATATCGCTTATTACGCCTGAAATATTTAATTATTAAATGCCTTAAAAGTGACAGCCAGTAGAACAAATGCTAAACTTTTTAAAAGGAGATAACATCTTTAAATGTCAAAAATCACAACTTTCCAGCGTTTGATAAGCTTCTCAAATATATACATAATATGTGAAGTGATGAGTTTTCAAACATGTTCGTGCACATGGTGCCAAATGACCCAGGCTTTAGAATCACCCAGTAAATTAGCACCTTCTACTATGATTATAGCACCCGAAGAAAGAAGATAAGAAGTTGGTGTTAAAAATAATTATGAAGATCAAATGGGTGGAGAGATCAACCAATCAAGAGGTCCCAGGAAGCATTTGAGATAAAAAGATGTTTAATGACAACTCAGCTGAGTAAGATTGGAACGCTATGGGTGATGTCAGAAAATAATTCTGTGGGAAATAGGTTTTGGCTGAAAATACAATGGATTGGAGAATTACAAAGAACCAATCTTAGGATTAATAAGTGGTTTAAGTTTTTCCCGGTGAATCTGATTTATAAATCTTTCTCGGGTTTCACACCAGGTTAAAGGCTTCATTACCCTGATGATGAGGCCAGATGATGGTGAACAAGTTGTTTGTTGAAACGTTGGCGGAAATGAAGCCTCTAACCTGGTGTGAAACCCGAGAAAGATTTATAAAACTTCGGATTGATCACTGTTGATGATGACTGAACGACATGAGATTTCTCTTGTTCAGATAATCTGTCGTGCTTTATAACACTTTTGTAAATAATTCTGCTTGCCCTCCAAGAGATGTTGGGCCATCTTTCCAGCTGCAACTCTTCTTCCGCAAGTACGTCAATGTAGCTCTGACCCCCTCCTCCTTTTTCTAAAGTTCCTCCATAGTTTATTTTCGCAAGTTTCTGCCAAAAGTAAGTGTTCATCCGAGGTAATCTAATCAGCATATGAGATGAACAACTATTTACATATTTTAATCTGGAACTTTTCTCTTGCCATAAATGAACGTTGATTGCTAAAAGGATCGTAATTCCTCGAAGTGTAGGCCTCCAAACTTGCTGGCAAATATTTCTTTTTTCAAGGTTCAGCGTGGTGTATAACGTTGATGATTTTGAAAAGACTTTAAAATTCAAGGTTCGTTCCCCACTCTCATAAAAATTTCTTGAATCTCTGTCCGTGGTTTCATGGACGGTTCAGTACCTCGGATGACTGAGAACCGGGAATGGTAGATTTCTTGGACAATAAAGATAGTGTTACACAAAAATAAAACAATAACGTTATTCTTATGGTTACCACTCATTAAATATTTACTTTACTGGGTTAGGTCTGTATGAATAAAACTAAGACTACGTCCTGATTCACGCGTCAAGCCGACATCGGTTACAAAAGTTCTAATTTATGGGGCGAGTATGCCTTTGTTAAAATTTAAACTTTATCCTCCACTTTCTGTCACGACTTCGGTAATTGCAGTCTGATATGATGCCATTGGCCCATTTTTGCTTACAAATAATCCGATGTAAAAAATCTGGCATCTCGAATTATTAAAATTAATATGGGTGGTTCTATAATTTACTAATAACCATAAGTTATTTTGTAATAACCATCTTTAAAATTTTTGGCCCGTAGTTATATATGAGCCATACGTTCATGGCATAACTTTGATGATTGAAACTTGATTGAAACTATATTTTCAGGCATTTTTTATGGTGGTTAATTGAGCAATGTTTCATATAGTTTCACATAGCGATCAGAGATTTGTCATTGTGAACAATAGCCTTTTTTTTAATGTGTTACATTGTAATATAAAGACAAAAAAGAAGTAGAATGAGTTACAGGTGCTTTATGCTTGCTATCGCGATTCTGTCTGTTATATTATTTCGTTATTAAGTAAACGGGAGCTCACAAGGAGCTCCCACTTCCATTTTTAGTAGTATTTGAGGATGGTGTCTTCCTAAAATCGTTAAAACTGTAATGAAATAGGAACTAGCATTCCGTTTCCTTGCTTAAAGCTTTCAATAACAATTATTTTCATTCTCATCCTGAGGTTTAGGAAAAATAACACGTAGCCGATTTTTGGTGTCGTGTTTTGGAAACTCCCTCCTACGAACTATTCTGCATTTGAATGGCTAAATTTTTTTCAGTACAATACCTTAAACAAAGACGTAATAATTTCGTGTTAATTGTTTTTAGTAGTCGTGGAATGTAAGTAAATCAATGAAAAGTGAGAGTGGGACTTTGTAAAGTTTACGAGTTACTGAAAGTAATTTTTTATACCCTGTGGTGAATAACTTTAATCCTTTAAGGTCTCGTAGGTTGATGAATGGATGTTGTATCTCCATCCATCTCTTGTTTCATCTCATCACTTGGGAAGATAAAAGAATTGATTTTTTTCCAGTCCGGCTTGTTCTAAGCATTTCAGTCTTGTTACATAATTTTAATATATATTTTCTTCATAAATCACCAATGTTCATGATGCTCCTATGAAAGCGAATATCGATATACCAAAATATCTCTCCTAATACTAGAAAGACTTTGTAGGCTACTCTATCACTGCTTTAGCTGTTCCTCTGCTCACAACATACAACCATCCTAAGAACTTAAAAGTTATTACTTGTTAGCATAGTTGGGATTAACGATTTCTAAAATTAATGATTAAAATTAAACGTTAATAATGTAGTTAACTATTTATCTTAACCGTTACTTTTTAGAAAAGTTAAATTTTAACTTTAAATCGTTAAAATTATACATTAACTAATACAAATCTATCTTCAGTTAATGTTTTTCGTTATTTTTTGACGAACGTCGACCTGTTTGAATTTGGATACAAAGCTTGCCCAACAGACAAAGGGGAAAATAAAACGGTGTCTGAGGTGCAATATAGCTGGGTCGTTGTATAAAAATGCAATGAATAGGCCCAGACGAATGTATCCAAACAAAAGCGGGGTTGAGTGGAGCGGCGAAGTTTAGGAACTTACCCTCAGACGAGAAAACACGATATCACTCGATGTCCATGCCCGCGAGGGCGCGAATGCCTTCCTCGGCGACGTCGAGTCATCAATACTACATAGTTAAACACGAGAATGGGTGTCTCCAAAAACACCTATGACGGGTAATGAGGGGAACGGGTTCATCCAAAGTAACGTATCTGTAACATGCGCCAGCTTACACATAACTTTCGCGGCGATATCCCGTCGTCAGCGGGGTTGAGTAGAGTGACCGCAAAAATTTGTCGACCAAATGTCCGATACAAATTTTGAAATGAGAATTCTACTAAAGTTTAATGACTTTTTAAGAAAAAGTCAAAATAAATTTTTCGTTGAATTTGAAGTTTGTATTTATTTTATCACATTTGCGAATAATAGCTTTTAAAAGTTACTGTTTAAAGGTTTCTGAAAAAGTAACTTTTAATGTAAAAGTTACTTTTTTTAATTTAACTTTTATCAGTTACTTTTTTTAACTAACTAAGAAATATAAGTTTTAACTTTAACTAGTTATTTTTTACAGAGAATAACTTTAACTTTGATCAGTTAATATTTTTGGTAACTTTCCCAACTATGCTTGTAAGTTATTTCTGTTACATGACTTCCTTTTATTAATTTCCTCCATAATTCCCTATCCTTACATGCCTCTATCCCTTAGAGTACATTCATGTATTGATTCAAAAACACTCCTATTCTTAAAACTCCTTGTATTAGAATAACTTTGGGCCTCTGATGTCAACTGCGTATAATTTTTGAGTGAAACTCATATATACGTATGTTCCTCAAAATCTAAGTAAATAAATTAATCTTCCATTGTGACACAATTTTTCATTGATTTAAACGAATATTAATGTTAACGATTAGCAACTATACGCCTTAATGATGATATTCTTTACTCTGTTGCAAAATGTAATTGTTATACAAAGTTGGTCATTGCTGTTTCTTCGTAGTTGAAGATTTTCACTGACTTCTTATTGTTAGCTCCGAAGTTCCACCAGGTGACTGCTAGACTGGCGAGAAGACGTGACTCACACTCGCCAGCTCTAGATTATAAAAGTACGGACAACGTTTGTCCTCAACCAATTCCGAAAAGCGATGCAATCGGGGAAGATATGTGGCATTAAAGTATTATAGTATTATATACAGCATCACTATTGATGACATCACATGGATAAAATTCGCTTGAATTCTTGGCAATACTTTTTTCCGGAAGAAACATGTGAACTCACTATCTTCCCCATGTATTGGATAGGTCTATTTTGGTTCCATTGTCCATACTTTCCCAATCTAGCGCTTAAATGCGACACAACAACAGCACCGCATAATACAGAGTGCCAATAGTAATGCTTACCGCATCTCTGTAATGTATTATTATGCCTAGTGCAAAAGGTAATCTTTGAGCAGTCAAAATGATTGCTTCCGCTGTGGAAGTAGATTCACCGCCCAACACCAAACAAATACAATAATAGAATAAAATATGAAAGCATGTTAAACTTGAGGCAAAGCTGGGAAAAGTCGGGTATTCCCAAAGTTAAGAGAGTAACCACACAGAATGGTGGCCCTACTCCGGCGTTATACTGCACGTTGTGTCATCTTCTAGGTATCACTATCTTAGTAGTCTTGAGCCTTATATATACCTTAGGTCATATTGTGGTGACAAGAAGGGGGTAGAAGAGAAAGGAGTAGAAGTGGAAACCAGGAAGAAGTTTGAAAAACAGCGCAGAAGGATTAAGATAATGGCAGGACAAAGGATGAAAGTTGAACTTGAACTGATATTTCACCATTGAGGATGTGAAATGAGGATTTTAAGCGGGGTTGAATGGGTAGGGAACACGTTTTCATTACATAGCGTTGTACTATCGTGGCTATTCACAATCTCAAATTGTTCATTAAGTCCAATTTTATCCCTTTGCGTAAGACATGTAAAATCTTTGGTTCAAAATCGCTGGAATGGCACATTTCACTAAGTTGTTTTGCGAACCCGGAAGTGTTGATGTCGTCGTTGATAAAACACCATCTCTGTTCTTTAACCCACACAGAAAACTGTTTATACTCTGTGGGTTTTTAATCTTTATAATTGAGATCAAATCATTCCAAAAAGTGACGCCTTCGGTGTTAGCTGATATTCTAGTTTTAATGATTTCCTCGATATCCTCCATATTCTTGCGAAACTCCTTAGTTTTTATTACATTCATGTACTGATTCATACACGCCCTCTTATTCCTGAGATTCCTAATATTGGAAATACTTCGCAGCCCGCTCTATCTCTTGTTTTGGCTGTTCCCAACGAATATAACCCTTGCTCTGTTCCACAATATATAACCCTTTATCCTTGGTCTCTATCTCTCCTTGCAGGGCCGAGGAGGCTGCAGACGGCTCCTTCTTCGAGAGCTTCACGGCGTTGCCATGGAAACTGGAGAACCGTCGGCTGATAGCCGTGCGGGAAGGGGAGGGTGGGGCGAGCCTGGGCGGGGGGAGCGAGGGGGGCAGCGGGGGCGGGAGCGAGGCGGAAGGGGACGGGGAGGGGGACGGGGGGGAGGGGGATTGGCACGGTGGGGGCGGAGATGGGTTTGGAGGGGATGAGGAGGAGGGGGATGGTTGGGGGGACGGTCCGGGGGACGGGGTGTGCGAAGCTGACGGAGTCCTCGGGCCGGAGGCTTGGGCCGCGGGAGAGTGGAAACTTGGGAGGAAAGAGGTAAGAGAAAAACGATGTTTGTCTTCAAAAACTTGTTGTGTAATTCTTCAGCTCCAGTTGAAAAATAATTATTTGGATTTCTATGATGCTAGAAATTTTAGTAATGCTAGGCTTGAAAATACATCTATGTGTTTTTGGGTATTCTTTTTTTTTCTTTCATCATAAAGTAAATGCTTAATGTGCTAAGGATGAAGTGATTTAAACTCGCCAACGACCTCAAACGTCTCCCGTGGCTGTGTTAGTACTTTTTTCAGACCAGGCCTAATTACGTCCGTGCGGTGCTTCCTTTAACCTAGTATTCATCTAGTATCATCACCTATATCCTTATGGCGTTTTGAAGTGGATGTTTCTTTATAATGAAGCTGGCAATGGGGTAACAGCGTGGAAATAGCAATGTAACGTTTACGGGTGATCCATTCCCTTTGCTCTAGGTGACTAATAGCAAAATTGAAAAAAAGTGGTCTCGCTCTATCGGTGACCAATGCACTTTCACATCCAGATAAAATGGCAGTAATGCGATAACGGTAAGGTGCATGAGCTGCAAAGTACATTCATTTTATCCTAGTGTTAAATAATTTGTCGTATAATCATTGTCTACACACCACTATTCGAGCCTTTGCTAGTATATGTGGAAGAGGATGTTGAGTAACCAGCCATTTAGAAGGTAACGAATTAGGATAAGGAATCAGAGGAGAGATAAAACTGGAGTATTTTAAAAGATAATAGCATCGTTTTGCTACTCAAAATTTTATATACTCACCTGCTCTAATGTAACAATTTGTTCGGCGGGGTATTTCTATTATTTATCCGCTGATGTCTGTTCGACTGCAGTAATATAAGGGTGATATAATATTCTCGGTGACACCTTGAAACTTGTGTCATCTTACTTATTTCAGTGATCATAGCCTTGGATAAGATTTATCAAATCTCTTGGGGTAACAAACTTAGTTACTTTATTTTCGAAATTTTCATTTAGATATTCTACCAGCTGATTGGTAGTATAACCACTGTAAAATCGTGTTTACGTGTTCGTTGCAAATGTGATTGGAACAGTCTGTACCGGAATTCCCTAATTCGTGTATTTCCACTGTATTCATGTCATTACGAAATACTTAGCAAACACGGAAGACAGCGTTATGCCTGCTGGGCAAAAGGGTGGGCCAAAATTTCCATCTTTTTAGAACTTCATTGGTGTTGAAGAATAAATATTTTTTTATGCAGACATAACGTATACGAAATTTAGAGCCGATCAACCCCTCGTCAACCCGTCCCGCAGCGGTACCGAATTTGCAATTTGGAGGGTGAGAACATTTTTTTTTTCGTTATACTCTGATACAAATTGTAAATGTCGACATATATATTCCCTGTGAAAGTTATAGGTATATTTATTTTGCACATTTTTAAGGATAAAAGTTTATAAAGCAATGTCATCATTAGTAAAATAATGGTTATAAAATATTTCCGTCACCGATAGCTAGGCAACACGTCGGACACGTTTTCGTGTTCGTTAACTTTTGCCACTATTTCCTAAGTTACTCATTATACTTTGGGTTTTATATCTTGAAAATAGTCGGGGAAATCCAGTGGACACGAGTAAAAAGGAGCTCCTTCAGTATTTTGAATCGATATCCCATATAGTTTGGTGGGCGTTTTTTATATGCCCACCTGTTTCTGATGACAACAAGTGTCTCCCATTCTCTCTCCTACTTTTTCTTTTTCTGCCTTTCAATGTTTTACTCCGTGCAGTCATAAATGGTGCGCGGGGAGAAGGAATTCTTGCACCTGTTTGTGTGGATATATTTCCTGTTTATTTTTCTTTCTACAGTTATTCAAGACGTAATTATGACAGTAAAATAATATTCATATATTCCATGTCTTTATAAAACTCGTGTGGAGTGAAACCTTAGCCCCGAGTGGCTACAGAGTCGGTTCTTCTAAATAAGATCATACGCTTGCTGGTCGCTTATTGAAGGAAGTGATTACGTGAAAGTTATTCAATTCAGTGGGAAAGTTGAGTTCTGGAAATATAATTTTTTTAATCAATGAGAAACATTTTTGCAAATGAAATGCGTGCCAAACATTTTCACTTCCAGTTGTTGTTAAACAAATATTTTTCCCCAGAATATCAATCATCATCTTCCCTTCCTGAATAATGTTTGAAGTTTGTCTTGTGGTTTCTCGGACCCTATTTCATTTAAGTGCATCTGTGTATGCGTTGGAACCTACCATTTATGATATAATGGATATTGACCACATTTAATTTTTATTTATAAATATAATCATGTTAAAATTATTTTTCCTTTAATGAAAGCATGTCATGACTAAAGTTTTCGGCTCGGTATTCGAAATTTAGACGAAGTTTTATTGAAACGTTTTTTTTTCAAATACTGAACTCGGTGTGGCCCCTGGATATTTGTAATCAAATTGTAATAAATATATTATTTCGTGTTAAGAAGAAAATCCGTATAGATTTTCTCGAATTATTTCGAATCATATGCCTTATTCTATAAGGATACCTATTTAAATAGCATTGAATTGCAAAATTATTATGATGCAATTTGTTTAATTTTATCTATAGATACTAAAAATTAGGACACGCATACAAATTTCTACGCAAATCTGTTCATAAACAAAAATCGCTCCAACAGTCTTAACTCTAACGTTTAGTAGAACACTATGTCCCAAAATGTAACTGTTATAGTCTGAAATGAATTTAAATTAGTAAAATGTTTTTTTAATTTGTTCATCATCATGTTTAGCAATATAAAAAGTAAATAAAAATAATCGTAAATCCTTCTTGTTCATAAGCAATATATCGAAACGTATAGATTGATATATAGAAACAATCTGCCAAATTCATTTTTATTTAACTACGGGGGAATAGTATTGATGCATTTTTATTTACTTATAAGCAAAGTGTACCAAATTCTTCCTGTGCTATGTTTTCAAATCAAAGTGCAGTCATATTTGACGTTACCTCTCGGAATATACTCTTGACTATCTTTGCATCATTATCGATGGTAACGAAGTTTAAAGCCACCTGGAGAATGTTCTCCATGGATTTATAGGCATAGATCTGCCGATGGACTAAATGTCTCTCTCTAACAGGATTTCCTTTGTTTTGCATCGGTGTTATTTTTCTGCCTACCCTTCGCCCTTTTTCCTGGTGACAATTAAGGTCCCGTATTTCCCATATCCCCTTTCTTCTTGTTACTTACGCCATCAACTTTTCTTCTTCGCCGTGGATCCCCCTCTCCCCTTTAAGAGTGCTTTGCGGTCTTGTGTTTTATGATTACGGCCCTGGTCCGCTAGCGTGTGGCGCACGGAGAGTAAAAAAGGGGCCACTCTGGAAAATTAGCACTTGTCCTGAAGGCTGAGGACTTGCGGCCTTGTCTGCGATGCCACAAAATCTCTTTGTTTTGTTCACTTTCTATTACGCGTGGTCGTGCTTACATGGAGGCTTAGAGTCCTGGCTTCTCATTTAAAAGGTTAATCATCATCATTCGTTATTTCATTGGTCGTTCAATCCTAAAATTGATTGACTGCAGTCCTCTATCCTTCCCTATCTAATGCTAGTTCCCTTACTCCGTGGATGTTCTTCTTTTGTACTTTCATCTTTATTTGGTCATTGTATTTATTCCTTGGCCTTCCTCTTAGGATTCTCCCCTCTGTTTTTCCTTCAATTAAAGTCGTCACCAACCCATTGTGCATCAGGGTGTACTCAATCCATCTGTTTCTTCTTTTCTGTATATGTACTCTACAAAATACCCTGCAAGCCACCTCAAGGGGGTGAGTAGTCACCAACATGTATTTCACTAAACCATACTAAAGTATAGTGTTCCATATGGTCTATAAGGAATATATTTACTTATAATCCAGTGAAGTAAAATAATTGGTAATATGTGGCAGGGTAGAGACTAAAAAATCAAATGGACGGAGAGAACCATCAAAAAAGAAGTCCTACGGAGTGTTGAAGAGGAGAGAAGTTCAATGAAAACTTTGAGAAGAAGTGACTTCTAAAACGTCTCTAAAATATTTTTTGGATTCTCTGTGATTCTTCAAACCTGTGAAATCTTCAAGCCTGTGAAAAACTTAAAAGTGAGGTAGCAAACTTAATGGATATATTTTTGAGCTTATCGGAAGAAAGGAGTGGAGAGCTGCAGCAAGCCCATCTTCGGATTGATAACTACGAATGATGATATTTTCTTTTGAACACTCCGAAGCAATAACTATTCAGAAGCAGGTGAGTGATCGAACTTGTCGAATTCGTAGTGCTTCTTGTCGGGGAGCTATATAAAAATACAACAGTCTAAACAAATAAATCTTCCCAAGAATTATTTGCCTTAAATTCCAACTAGTAGGAAATGAAACACATCGTCACTGCAGAAGGAATTTCAAAAATTTAAAAGTAAATTAGCAATGAATTTGAAGTTTATCTATCTGACTAAGATTGGACTGTTTTTAGTACGCAAACATAGTGGTTGGCTGGCAGGAGAACTGCAGCGAACCAGTCCTCGGATAAAATACTGCTGCAAATTATATTGAGAGGTTAGATAAGGGCTCGAATGAAGCAATCATAGAATTGAAGGACTGATGGTGATGATGACTTAAAAATGACATTACTTTCCCTCCAAACATTTTATTTGAATGGGATTAGCTAACGGTCGTTCTCTATCCCACTTCTATCCCGTAACTCTCTCTCTCCGTTCATTTATTTTACGCACGCGTGTTTTTTTATGCCCATCCTTTTCTCGCCGTCAACAAGTGTCTGTCTCCTTCCCCTCTCTTCCTACCCCCCTTACCGCCCCTTTGTCACTAACGCCATATTCTTCCCCCCTGTGGTTACCCACCCATCCTTTGAGGGCGCTCTGCGGTCTTGTTTTGTTTTAATTTTACGGCCCCAGGTCGGGTAAGTGCGCCGTGCATGCAAAAAGTTGGGGTCCACTCTGGCAAATTTTTGCGTGTCATGGCAAGGCTCGTGGTTTCTTCTGCGGTGCCACAAAACCTCAACTGTCTTTTGGTCTCCTTCTACTCTACGGGGTTGGGCTGGTGTGGATGTCGGAGTTATATTCAGAGGGTTTTGGCTCGAGTCCTGTTAACCTCACCGATTATTTCAGTGTACATGATACCTCAGTCTTCTCTTTTGAACTGGATAAGTGATAATCAGTGAAAATGTCCGCGAGCAATCGAAAATTTTTATAGCTCATTTTGCTTTTCAATATCGTAAATGCCAATTTCCCAGTTATTTAAACTGTGCTTTTTGCACGGCTCAAGTGAAAATGTAGAGTATCTCGTTTTTTTTACTGATGGATTAGCAACCGACGTTCTTCAGTATATGGTGAGGTGAGTTAGAACTTGCACAAAAGCTTATCACCCCCGCGTAGAAACCTATTTTTAACTTGGGAGAGTCAATATAGACTATAAGATCACTCTAAGGATCAGATATGTTAACCATAAAAAATAGGCAGATTTTTAACTAGATGTCGAAGTCGTAAATGACTCACCCATGTCGAGAGGTCTACGTGCATACTATGGATCAGAAACAAGAACATTTTAAAATCTGTCCAGAAAAAATGGAATCCTTATAACCTGGTGTAGGAGACGTATACTGAATAATCAATGGATGAGCTACTCGATAAGCGAGGAGATATTATAGTTAGAATACATTATGGAGTCAAAGAAGAAAGGATATCAAGGAAAAACTCATTAATTAATCTTAGGTTCGAAAGATTGATGATGATTATGGGAGGTTTCCAATCAAGTTGTTGAAGTTAGCGCAGATCGGAACTCATTAGCGCACACGAACGATTTAACAAACGCTAATGTCTAATCGCTAATGTCTAATCGCGAGTGTCTAATGATGTGCGCAGGCGAAGCTTTCAGTAACCTGCCGTTCTCTAGGTGAATAATAGTCGCGGCCGATTCTTTTGTAAATAGTTCACCAATTTGTTCAATGTACATTCTTATTAAGGTAAAATGTTTGCCCAAGAGTAATTTAAAATTTCTAAGTATCCATGTTCGATACCTGTCCTGGAAATTCAAAATAAAAAAGCAGTCAGTCAGTGCGATTGTGGAAGTTCTTTTTTTGTCAAACGCACGTCAACTATACTCGCGACCTGTTTCGAAGTGCGTTGCCTAGTTCTCAGGGTCTGAAACGTATTGAAACAAGTGTGCTGTCGTGTTGCGAAGTTAACAACGCACTTGACCGAATAGAAAGCTGCCAATGTTGATGACGAACACAGTCACACAACTGTACTTTTCAATAAAAAAACTAGTTTTGTAAATAAAAAACTAATGATTATTCGTGAAACATAAATGTGTAAATAATAAATTAATAATTTGAAGACAAATTTATTTCAGAAAGTTGAAAACACTAAGAAAATATACAAATAAATTAAAATAATTTTTTTTCCTGCAGCAACGCGTCAGAGATAAATTATCAAGATATCACATTTAATTCCATTGTAATACAATTTCCTTGACAGTAAACATTCTACAGTTTTTTAATAGTAATAAAGACAAAATTATAATATAAGAGGGACCAACAATTTAAAAAACTGTTGATTATTTTATTATTTTAGATAATATCGAAAATTATTTTTTAAATAAATAAAATAATTTATGAAATGTCGTATTTTAAAATAATTTAAATACATTTGCCCTTGAAGGTCTGTTAAATGTTTTAATAATTAATAAATATTCAGATGTTTTTAATTATTATTAAACTGTATAATTTATTTAAATAATGAAAAGTATGTTTGTTACTATTTCACATTGACTTGTGTCTGGTAAATGTTAGCTAAGGCTCTTTCTCTCATCTTCTTCACTCCCTTACTGATCTCTCTTCGCTCTATTTTACATGCGCGTGCATTTTTTATGTCATATCCTCCCTCGTTTCTTTCCGGCGTCAACAAGTGTCTGTCTCCTTCCCAATTCTGAGTTATCTTGCCGCCCATTACACCCCTTCATGGCTGCGGTCCCCCCTTCTTTAAGAGCGCTCTGCGGTTTTGTTTTGTTTTTATTTTACGGCCCGGGCCAGCGTGCGTGCTTCGTACACACGAAAAAAGAGGGGCCACTCATGCAAATTAGCGGGTGTTGCTGGAGAGCTAGTGGGTGGTTGGGTATGTGGTACCACGAAATATCTACTCTTTAGTACTCGCCTTTTACTCCTAGATTGGTCTACAAGGCATGACGAAATTTGATGCCACTAGCAAGCGTCGCGTTTGAGGTCGGTGAGGGTGAATAAAACGTTGATGAGCGGGTAGGGGTATAGCTCTGGTAGTGTTCGCTAGGCTAGTTCTTGGCTCAGCGCGTTGGACAATTTTGGGACATGGGCTATGAAACTTTCAAAACTGTGCGAAACGGGGGAGGAAGGTTGATAGCTGTGAAGGGTCAGTCAGAAACCATATCCAATTGCTACCAACGCAAGCGCTTCGAGAAGAAGGATAACTCACCGCTACCTATCGTCCCGTTTCGACTAGTTTCACTATGAGACCACTAGATATGGTCCCTGGTGAAGTCATAGCGATGAGGTATTTTGACACTTTTAAAGGTTTAAGTCTTCCGGGTTTCTTTCCGCGTAGGTCCATTGTGCTGGGACATTATTTTAACACTTGCCTGCGTATGTCTCGTTCTTTTTCACTTGAGTTTGGTTCTCCTGCCTCTCGTTGTCTCCCTCTCTTTGTACTTCCCCTACTTGTGCGGTTGTGTCCCGTAAAAACGCCGGGTGTCCGTTACGATGAAACGCACATCAGGTTCTTACGTGGCACGCATGGTGCAACACACGGGAAAAGTCTCGTGTGTGATTCCTGGTATAAGGCTCGTTTTCCCAACGCCGCTGCTTTAATCTGTGGACGGCTCAGAACTTATAACTTATACGAGGGAACCTTTTCTAATCTACCCTCCCCGTCTTGCGTCGATAAAATCTTTGACTCCCCCACGGCATCGGAGTGATGGCAGTTTTCATTCCCATCACGTCCCAGCCGTATTTCTTGCGATTTTGAATTTTTTAAACATCAAGGTCACCGATGCAGGTCGTCGCTTCCTTTGCGTGAATATCTCTGTCCATTCCAATGAGTACCAACGTGATGGAATTAAATTGAACGAATTCAAAAGATTGTGTGTAATTTGAACATTCTTCATCTTCTCTCGGTGATTAATCCGCAGATTGGTATGCAGCAGCATTCCATTTTACTGTCTTGTGTTGGCCTCTTCATCTCCGTGTAGAGTGGCAGCCGGTGTCCTCCATTATCTGTTGCATATAGCCCAGCCGGGGTCCACTTCTGCAGTTCTTACCGTTAATGGATCCTTCTAGCACTTTTACTACCAGTTTCCCGTGTGGAACTAGTGTATTATCTAGCTGTCACGTCTCTTCTTCGGCAATGTCTACTTACTGATGGAGAAGAAAGGTGTGCAATTGCCTACAAATCAATAAAACTTTAATTATGACCTAGATTCTAACCTATTAGATATCTTCAGGTGATGTAATGCATTGGTTGAAATTTAGGCTGGAATTAAATTTGTATTTATTTGTGGAGTATTACTATTATGAATAATTAATTTAATCGATCCCCAATCGATCCGAACTACAATCCGCTGCAAGAAGAGATGCTTGAAACAGTGTAACCGATGGCATGGGATGTTTTAACATGCATCAAGAAAAGAAAAGCTCGAAGCCAAGATAGCATTCATGAGAAGAAAATCAACTGTTGAATTCAAAGAGAGTAGCATTGCCAATAAGGAAGAAGTACTGAACTGACGACATTCGTGTGAATTCTTGAGCCATATGAGAGAGAGAGAGCTCAGAGATTGGGAAAATGGGAAAGCTGGAACATACGAAACTTATAAGGTGCTGAAGATCAATAATCGAATTGGATCAGAAACAATGATGTGTAGAAAAGAATAGAAACATATGGAGGATAACCAGGGAGACAATATCCAGGTGACTATGCCACTTTTTGAGACAGAAAATTTTTTAAAGGAATATAGTAGAAGGATAATCCCCATTGGGGAATATAGAGGGGCAAATACATTGGCCAAATAAAATGGAAAATGAAGCAGTAGAATTACAAGGATGTAAATGAGTTAGAAGGGGACAGGGTAGCACATAAGACTTCAGCCAACCATTATTGGGATTGAATGATGATTATTTATTCAAAATTTTATTATTTATCAGCATGTAAAAGGCATATTAATATATATTTTTATATATATTTATTTATTTATATATATATATATATATATATAAATAAATCACTACTCCATTTTCTACAACTGAAGAAGGGCCTACATGCCCGAAACGTCTAGTAAGTCCTCTCTCTCTTTTTACTTTTCTTTCCCCACCCCCTGTCAAGTGTTTTTATTATATTGTGGCCTATTGGCGAAATTTTCGTTACGTATATATATATATATATATATATATATATATATATATATATATATATATATATATATATATACACACAAAACGAAAATTTCGCCAATAGGCCACAACAATAAAAACACTTGACAGGGGGTGGGGAAAGAAAAGTAAAAAGAGAGAAGACTTACTGTACGTTTCGGGCATGTAGGCCCTTCTTCAGCTATGGGAAAAGTATATATATATATATATATATATATATATATTTATTTATTTATTTATTTATTTATTTATTTATTTATTTATTTATTTATTTATTTATTTATTTATTTATTTATTTATTTATTTATTTATTTATTTATTTATTTATTTATTTATTTATTTATTTATTTATTTATTTATTTATTTATTTATTTATTTATTTATTTATTTATTTATTTATTTATTTATTTATTTATTTATTTATTTATAATGCAAGGTATATTTAGACATCATCCGGTTAAACCTTTTTGTGTAAATTTAGAATAGAGTGACTAACCTCAATTTTAGTAGAACAAATACAACCAAACCAGGTTTCAACACTATCTCAGTCATTACAAAGAGTTGAAACCAAGGTAAAATGACACATAGTAACGATACCTGGTTTGTTGAAGTGTCTTGAAAGCTAGTTTGAAACTTTAACTAAGAGATTTTACTCCCAGAGCTAACTTTTAGCATTTTAAACTTTCCTGCATGGGTACATGGTTCCTGCGACAAATTTTACTCTAACCAAAATACCCTTTTCGCCGATAAAAGTTAACTATGTTAACTAACAATATTTTCGGTGTACTCTAATATAGCAAAAATTCTGTTTCTTACCCATTAATAGCCATTCAATAACATATGAAGTTCTGCGAATACATTTAACTGACCTAATGTAAAAACAGTTGTTGACGGGGGAGAAACCAAACCGGCCCACAAAATTGTCTACTTAGCAGTCTAGGTATTCAATCCCCAAGAAATATGATTTCACTGTGCCACACTCTCTTTATCTACGCTTTCCTTCTAAATCTTTTGATCGTTTTATTGGGTAACATAAATTGTGGTAGCAATGGAAAATAACACGATAACGTTACGTAAGGCTATATTTTTTATTTCAATCCCTGCATTTGATGTGCAGAAACATTTCACAAACATTTCACTTACTTCAAATACATCCTGTAGCCATGTAACAACTGTATTATAATTTTTTTCTGATATTTTTTGTTTTGTTTTGATGTTATCTCTGCCGAATTAAGTTGCTGTTTCACACATTTCTCAGTATTATTGTTTCACGTTGTAAATTTTCCATACCCACCACATCCACATAAAACCCAGCATATTTTCCTTTTTAATACATATTTCTATTTCGATAATCGATTCGGGTATGCCATTAATCACGCTTAAACGCAATCATGAATTAATTGATTCTGCATTAATGCAATTCTTATTTATTATTTATTATGAAAACTTTTAATTTTCAATTTCTTAAGTATTAGAATTAGAAGTAATATAATACCTTTAAAAGCTGTCTTATTATCAAAGATTCTAAGTTGTGAGAAAGTTTCACCCAAATACGTAAAAAAATGAAAATGGTACCCGGGTACCACGTCGTAAGGACAAGAGTTATACGCAATCTGGAATTAATTCATTAATGCAATTCTTATTTATTATTTGCATTTACTAAATAATAACTTCCTATGAGGGTCGTACGACTTTTGCAAATTCGGAATTTCCAAAGCTTTAGAAAAATAATTTTAGGCTAATTTTCATTTTTAACACACCCTGTCTTCGAGGTACATTTGCCTCTGATGTTTATCTTTGTAACTTATCCGGCGTGTGATATATTTGTGAAGAACCAAGCAATGTATGTTTGCCTTTGTTATTTTTTCATTATATTGGGGGTGAAATAAGTAGTTTGTGTCTGTCCGTTGTGATTCGTGGATTGAGAGATTCATGCGATCGTGTAATTTGTCCAACGTTTACGGATTCGGAGTAGCACATAAATGACAATTGATGATTTATTTTAGGAACAAAATACGTCTAATTTCATCCTAAGTTATATGCTAGTAATTAAAATACGTTTAATTGCAAGGAAGACAAACGAGGAAGTATGGTGGGCTACGAGAGGAAGCATCTATATGAGATTAGGAAGAGGCAGAGTAGGTGGTTGGAAAAGGTATTGAAGGGCGAAGGGATGCTGAAGGCCGTGACAGAGGGGAGAACAAGTGAGAAAGGAAGGAAAAGAAAGAGAATAGCATTTATGGATAGAGTGAAAAGAGGTAGGAGGAGGTAGGACGTATGCTGAGATGATGAAAGAAATATTGTAAGGAGATTGGGGACCCTCATTGGTCGTTCAATCCTAAGATTGGTTGACTGTAGCCCTCCATCCTTCCCTATATATTGCTAGTTTTATCTTTATTTGGTCTATGTATTTATCTCTAGGGGCTTTTCTATCTATGTTTCCTTCAAGCATATTCTTCACAAACCCATTGTGTCTCAGGGTGAGCCAAATTCATGTGGTTTTTCCTTTCTGTATTGTTTTCCATATGCTCCTTTCCTCTTCTACTTTTCTTTTAACTTCTTCATTTCCTATTTTATCCGTCCATTTGATCTTCACCATCCTCCTCCAACACCAGATTTTGAACGCTTCTAATCTTTCCTGGTCTGCTTATCCAATGGTCTATGTCTCAGATCCTTGGAGTGCCACGCTCCACAAGAATGTTTTTTTAAGGCTTTCGCAGCTTTTCTTATCCATGTAGGATGTTGTATTCGGGCAATGCTGCGTTTTGTTCATTTTGATACCTCAACGTTTCGCTTCTCTTACTGAAAGCGTCATCAGGAGAATGAGCGTTTACCGGCTTTAGTTTGCTCTTATATAGCATCGATGTCCGTTGCACCATTGCTGGGCCGATTGAATCTTGAAAGGTTGAGTTTTCAAAATGAACGAAACGCAGCATTGCCCGAAAACAACATCCTCCACAAGAATTCTTTCACATACCGTTTCCGTGTTCGTAATCCTATCTTCTTTGAACAAAGTAGGAGCCCACACCTGTGGAAATCCGGTGGATTGCTATTCCCTTCCATTTAAACCTAACGTAACTGGTA
This sequence comes from Pyrrhosoma nymphula, assembly GCA_963573305.1. Lineage (NCBI taxonomy): Eukaryota > Metazoa > Arthropoda > Insecta > Odonata > Coenagrionidae > Pyrrhosoma > Pyrrhosoma nymphula. The sequence goes on from OY754339.1 coordinate 32,134,984, forward strand.
GTTTACCCAATTAATAAATAGTCGAAAAAAGCGATGCCAAATTTTATAATTTTAACTAATAATGAAATAACAATTATCCTGTATTTTTATCAGCATAGATAAATTATCCTCTGTGTTTTTCATCATTCGTTTTAAATTAGTTAAATAGCATCCTTTTTCTGTCATTATTTATTACTCAGGGCACATTCATACAGATGTTGATACTGTGCTTCAATGCTGGATAAAAATATACTCGATTTTTTTTTCAATGCTACCCAGATAATGCAATTATAAAAATATCTAGATCACATGGAATTTCTAAATACTTGAAAATGTATTACACTTCGACTGGAGTTGCGGTGGTATTTTATAGATTCCATTTAATGTAGAACTTGGGATATTTGGTTGCTGATATTTTAAGTCCTCAAATGTTTTTTTCCCAATTCTTGCCTCTTCTTAAGTTTGCTTCATCATCAATTCTCTTGGTTTCAAAATATGTCACTTATCCCCGTTATTATTCCCGAAGTTATTTTCCCCTACTAAAACATATATTTTGAATTATTCGTATCTCTTTTTCTTGCATACTTGTTAATGCATTCATGTCATGTGTCACGCGAAATTTTTCCGCACCAAATATTATGTAATATCATATTGTCATGAATGACCTTTTCACAACCTGCGTCAAGCCGTCCGTTGATTTAGTCTGTATGATTACTTTTTTTTCGAGTAATGTTTTAGATTTCTTGAATTAGGAACAACCCTCCCAGAAATATCCAAAAGCGCATTAATTCAACTTCTCTCACCTGTTGTTTTCAAGAAACTACCCTTGCCCTAAAAAACAAACAAAAGAGCCTGGAAACTGTGGAAAAGCCAACCCAACGTGCACACCCGAGCATCTTTTGTGACCATAAGGCGACATTCTTGCTTTCTTCTTCGGCGGGACTACAAGAATTATATTACAGAAATTACCAATGGCCTTCGGGACAATTCAAAAAGGTTTTGGTCGTTAATTAATGCTAGAAGGAAGTCCAACCGAATCCCAGTTTCAGTAAAGTTGAACGATGTAAACATCGAAGGTGATTCCCGCCCCTCTGCATTTAATGACTTCTTTTCCTCTAATTTTAATCATGCAGTGCCCTCCTCGCCATTTCCTGACCTACAACCTGTATGCCCTCATTCCCTCTCCAGTATCTCAACCGACCCGTTTGAAATTTTAAATTACCTAACCTTGCTGCCTTGCTATAAATCCACAGATTCCGACAACAATGGCTCCCTCTTCCTCAACCGCACGACTAACTCCCTACACATACCAATTTCAATGTTGTACAACAGATTCTTTTTAACTGGCTCATTTCCATGCGTATGGAAAGAGTCAAACGTTACTCCAATCCTAAAATCGGGCTTAAAAACTTAAGTCGAGAATTATCGACCTATATCCATATTGTCGGTCCTTTCCATTATTTTCGAGCGCATTATTCATGACAGACTCCTAAAGTTTACTCTACCGTATATCTCCCCCCACCTGCATGGTTTTCTCCCTGGTGGCTCCTGTCTCTCCAATCTTGCTGTCCTACACCATCATATAATAAAATCTTTTGAATTGAATTCTCAACTCGTGGTCTGCTATATTGACTTTTCCAAAGCATTTGATTCTGTCAACCACTCTCTTCTGGTACACAAGCTAAAATCTCGCTATAGTATCCATGGCAATTTCCTTTCCATCATTGAGAACTTCCTTACTTAACGTAATCAGCGGGTATTAATTGACGGCATTTCCTCTAAACTCCTGCCTGTGTCTTCTGGGGTACCACAGGGCAGCGTTCTCGGCCACCTACTCTTCTCTCTATATGTAGATGACATTGTCGACTCTATCATCTCCAAAGGATGCAACATATTACTATACGCAGACGACTGTACAATCTTCAAACAAGTTGACGGCCCTTCTGACCACCTAGCCCTTCAATCTGCACTGGACCTATTGAACTCGTGGAGTGCTCAGTGGCAGTTGCGCATTAACCCTACTAAGTCAGCTGTCATGACCTTTTCCTTGAGTCATAAACCCGCCGATCATTCTTACACGTTCCAAAATAGCCTTATTCCAGCAATGAGATCTCATGGCGACCTGGGTGTCATATTTGATGATAGGCTACATTTCCAAAACCACATAAAAAGGGTTGTGGGCAAGGCGATGGCGGTGGTTGGCCTACTGTATCGTCACACACATTCATGATCCCCTTGCCCTCAGAACAGTATTCTTTGGTTGTGTCCTCCCAATCTTAGAATACTGCTCACCAATTTGGTCAACGGCTTGCCCATCCACTCTGAAACTTCTAAATCGTCCCGTAAATATTTTCCTAGCCATTGCCCGTCATCGCATTCCCTCCCTCAAGAATTCAACCCGTGAATCCATTTCGTCCTTCCTAGGAATTCCTCTGCTCTCCAATCGCCGTTCACTATCTGACCTGAAATTCTTACACAGTATAATGAATGGACAGCTTCGTTCCTGTGACCTTCTCTCTCTCTCTTTTCAATTCGTGTCCCTCCTCGCCCCACGCGAAACTTCAATCTCCTACACATCCCGAAATTCCGGCTTTCCCTATCACAGCGATCCCAGTTTTACAGAATCCAATCCAAATTTAACATTTTGTCCTCAGCGCATCCGTCCCTTGACCTCTTCTCCTCGCCCAACATATTCAAATTATTCATCAAACGGCACTTGGGTATGGAACCCCAAAATTTGATTTAATTTTTTTTTGTGTTGATGTTTTTATTTTTTATTTCATTCTTCGTGTTTTTTCGTTATTGTTGTTCTATGCTTATTTATTTTGTTGCATCGCCCAAAGTAATTAGCCATTGTGCCGTTTTTGGTTGTGTGAGAAATAAATAAATAAATAAATAAATAAATAAATAAATAAATAAATAAATAAATAAATAAATAAATAAATAAATAAATAAATAAATAAATAAATAAATAAATAAATAAATAAATAAATAAATAAATAAATAAATAAATAAATAAATAAATAAATAAATAAATAAATAAATAAATAAATAAATAAATAAATAAATAAATAAATAAATAAATAAATAAATAAATAAATAAATAAATAAATAAATAAATAAATAAATAAATAAATAAATAAATAAATAAATAGGTATTCAGATATCACTTAACATAAAATTCAATGAATTTGGCCTCATTTGAATGAAAACGGTCTAATATGTTTCTAATGATTCTAAAATATCATCTACTTACCGCAATACCTTCTCATATGTATGACTTCAAGCCTTCCCGGCGAATGTGTAGACTGAATGTCTATAGGTGGTTCAGTATCTTTCATGAAAACCATTAGTTTTTTCTTCCTTAGCGGCGGGAAGTCAAGCGGCATTATCCCTAGTTTTTACAATAAGTCACCGTAATACTTATTTTTGAATCGCAAGGTTAAAAACCTTCTTTTGTGAATGCATTTTCATCGTACGGAGTGAAATGAATGATTGAAATAAAACCTTGAATATGTCTGTAAATATTTAGAAACTGATAAGTGCAGTCGTAGGAATTAAAAGCTTTTGAGTCATAAATATTATAATATCTATACATTTCTTGTAGCTGCTTAAATTTAAAAATAAATCTGTAATATTTTATCTATAATAACTAGAAAAATGAGCGCTCAAACTATTTCTTGTAAATGTTTGCTTTTTTTAAGTTTTGATAATATCGCTTGTTATTTCTTATGGATATAGATTTTGCGTTGGTGAAGTTGTGTTTTTTTATGCTTGAAGCTCTTGAACCACAGACGTCTGATGTTGAAAAAAAGACCTCTCTTTTGAGTGCAATTTTTGAAGTTCTAATTGGTAAGCAAAGTTATTCCTTGCGGTATGTATAATGAAAGCATTGAGATATCTTGGGTTTGAATAAGACGCTGGAAACACCTGACCTTTAACTCAGCCCACGTTTCAAGGTTTCTCTTTTAGCCTTTCTGTAGACTTTTCATTGGAGTTATAAAAATAATTTATTCAGCTGCACGTGTGGATGTATTTTTGTCATTTTTCTCATTACAGAACGCTTAAGGTAGTTTGAGCGAGGTTTTTCTCCAGTCGTAATGGAGACCGTATTCGAATTTTATTTTAAAATTCAGAGTTTTGTAAGCAGCAGGAGGTAAATATGGTAATTATAGTGACGCAAAATCTTTCGTTAAGTGACTGAACCTTTCTTTCATTAGCTAATTGTACATGTTTGACTCTTTAACCCCAATAGTTTGCACTAAAATATGTCCACAAGTGCATGCTTACAAAATATTTTTAGAATTCAAAAGAAAAATCCGTTTGAAGAATACTGATATACTTTATTATAGACCAGTAATACGAACTTTTTTAAAGACAGGTGTGTCGCGGTAAAGCATTTGCTATGCACAGTCGCAAGGGGGATGACAAACATTCTCTCAAGCATTGTATAAATAATGCATCTTAAGACTTTTCGATTGTATCTGTGTAGTCCTCAATTTATTCTTCACTTGACTGTTTTGAACATTTTTTCCTTTGTTGTGGTTTTCGTATGAAATAGCTCCTTGAATTGTTTCACGCCGTACGTTGAGCACGTCTTTAAAACAGAATGTATTGTCACGGTTATAGAAAAAGTAATATGTGAGTATAATGAATTCATTCTTAAAAATAATTACGAAAACATAGGAACTATTCATCGTTACATTTATGACGCAAGATGTGCTTCCAGAACTTTCCTCCGGAACTACATTATTTTAATTACTAGCTGTTTTTATTTATTTATTAATTTTTATTTTTTAATTAATTACCGTCCCGTATTTAATACTGTACCGTATTTAATTATTACCCTTCCAAAATGATGTCCCCTTCTGCGAAATTAAAATAATCTATTTAAGGATTCCTCCAATAAAAGTTCCCGTCCATATATTTAAATGAAAATCAAGGCAGGATCATCTGTAATTAGCATTCACTAAATAAATACACTGACCGTTTCTTCGTTAAATAAATCAATATTTTTTCATCAGATTTGCGCGATTTTTAATAATTTGCGTTTCATTATTTCCAATATACATTGCGCTTGGTTGCTTATTTCACAGCGTTTTGCCTCTCTTCCTGAATGCGTGGTCAGGCAAAGAGTTTTTTACCTGACAACGCCTCCAGGAAGAGAGGAGAAATGTTGGGGAAAAAAACCAAACGCGATGGATCCCGAAAATAATAAAAACCAAATTATCAATACGTTGTTTATAGCAACATAGAAGCCATCCCATGTTTAGGGAAGTATTTATTTATTTATTCATATATATTTTAAATATCATAGACACACACCATATGGATTAAAAGTACAGATATAGTCCAATAAGGATGTTTTTGAGACTGGATCTATGATTCGAATAATTTGTATTAAATTTAAAAATCAATGTTAATAACTTCCAATTAAATATAATTCACCATCGCAGAAATCCTAGTGGCGTTACAGACTGACAGACCTATGGTTTGATGTGTCAACGGATCTCACAGCAGTACCATATCCCATGCAAAATAGCTTAGAAGAACTAATTTTTGACTGGTGTTGATAACGAAGGAGCTTTTTTAAAACTTGTTAAGGAATGGTTATTCGAGAAGAAGGAGGTAGAATATTTTCTTGAAAGGAATGAGTCTTTGAAAGAAAGGTCTTTTGTTTGGATAGAGTTACGATACTTGGGTTATTTTATTTTGTATTGTTCATGTCATGCTTGCTTGTACTTAATTCACTTTAGAATTTTTCCTGCAAAAAGGTTCATGTTACATTATTTATGTATCACAATTATATAAAACTTATCTTTTGTACAATATATTTTTGCAACTTTCAGTGATTCTAATCAGATTCTGTTGTGTGTTCCGGTATTATCAATGTTTTTTTTTCATTTTCATTTTATTATTGTTGGTATTTTTGTATCCACTATTAATTTTTGTAAAGTGACTTTTAATTTTTGGCACAGCGACTGATTTATGTTGTTTTCTACGTTGGCCTATTTTTGTTAGACAATGAAGAGTCAGTTAGCCCTAAACAGGATGTTATCCTAAGGGGGACCTATGTCCCTCGTTTTGAATGTTTCTAATTTTTACCGTTGTGTTTGAGCTTAAACGGGGAACAATTAAATAAATATAAAAAATTAATAAAAATACAATAAAAAGTATTGCCGTGAGTACAAGCTATTATTGTATTATTAGAATGTTGAGAACTTTTTTATTCGTTTTGAGGCCCCCATTGACTTTTATGTGAAATGATATGTCGCCCAAGCCACATCAAGAGAATTTTCATCACCTTATTTGCAACTCTGCATTATAAACGCCTTCCGACGATACAAACTTTCTTTGAATATGAGTTAAGACTTTTCATTAAATAGTAGGTGCATCTTTGACTTATCAATTTTCTCCATTTACACCTCAGTATTCTCTTCGCCAGATGCTTTGATTTTATTCTTCATGCTTGTGATTTTCGTAAGATATAGGTCCTGGAGTGGGTTTAAATTCACATTGCTTGCTTGAATTAAACAACATCAGCCATCAACAGTCCTTTTCATTTGAATTTTTAAAATAATCTATTAACCCTCAGTTTTGGAAATATTGTCATTTTTCTCAAAACTGAACTAATGAGAATTTTTATCATCTAATGAGTGACTGCGCATAGGGCACAATTGAAAAATTACGAATAGCGGTATGACGATCAAATTAAATATATAGGTAATTTATTGCCTCATGTCATATTTTCTTTCAATTATAAATTAAATGCAATTTCCAAAAAATTTTGATTTTTATGTCATCACCGTCTTCATTAATCCCCGAATGCCTGACGATATTGAGGTTTATGGTCTTTCCTGGTGGGGAAAAAACTCTGGAAGAAAATATCTATCTCATTCCCGCACATGTAAAATTATATATTTTTTATGTAAATTGAAAAAGGTCACGCGAATTATCCATTACCTTTCTGTGCATTTATTTTCTTTGGTGTATTTTATTCCTCTTACTTATTGTCTTTCAATTCTCTCCGTTGTTTGAATTTAATTTGATCTTTATCGATGAATTTTAGTCGTCCCATTTAGTTAGATGTGCATTTTTGTTTAACATATTCATTCCTGTCATCAATTTCCATATAACTACCAACTGTTTGAGTAAAATACGGAGGTAAATACTCTCAGAAACGGCACAAAAAGGTCTCGCCAAAGTTCCTGGGACATACCTGAGCAGTAAGAAGGGGAGGTAAAAGTGTAGGGGGTAAAGGGAAAAGACGCAGGGGAAGATATGGAGGCAACGAGAGAGAATAAGACAGGGGAGCAAACTAATTCGAGAAAAAGGTACGAGGAACACACTTTACCCGGAAACCTATCTTGAGGTCTCACTCTGAAACGAGTCGAAACGGGACAAGAAGTAATTTTGAGTCATCCCACTTCTCTAAGCGCTTGTGTTGGCAGCAGTAAGAAAAGTTGTCTGAATCACCAATCGCTATGAATTTACCAAGGACCCTATTTTGGGGTCTCATTGTAAAATAAGTCGAAAGGACCATATTTGTGAGTCGTCCCACTTCATGGAGCTCTTTTCTTGGCACCAATTAGAAATTTCAGGTTTCCTGAATGACCCGCCATAATTAACATTCCTCTGTTTCGCAGGATTCTGAAAGTTCCGTACCCCATGTCCCAAAGTCGTCCGTCAGCGCCAGGAACTTTTACGAGAGTGACGTTCCTGTTATACGTTCATAACTTACCTTAGCAAGGTACATATGTCTGAACGAAAGCACCGCTAAGTCATCTCTCAAAATTTCATATTTCGGATCGAATTTCTGTTAATGTTTTGGATTATGGAAATTTTATGCATCGCAGTAATTAAGTATTGGTTTGCCGAAGCCAGTTTACTCTTCGGCTTGTCAACACGCGAAATAACCATGTGGAATATGAGGCTACTGACCCATTCTGATCTTATCCAAATCACTTTATGAGTTTTCTTTAGCTCATGCTATCATATTGCACCGTTTTTTCATGGAAATGTAATTAATTTAGAGTGGATTTTTCTTCCTGTAAGAACCAGTTTCATTGACTTATGGTTTCGTATCGTCCTTAAAATAAGCTTACTATTTTATTTAGCTTTGAAGGAAGTAATAATGTAATAATAAAACTGTTCCTTGCAATGTATTACAGCAATGAAAAAATATCCATAAACAGAATAATTAGGAATATAGACACCCCTTAGAATAAATAGTTAGGATTTTTGGTTGGAAACTTTACAATTTAATGAGTGCAATTCAAAAGTTTTGCTGTGTTACATTCAATTATTTTAATGCTATCCGAATTTTGTAACATGAGAAGTTAGAATATAGAATGAATTTGGTGAATCAGCCTATGTGTAATTTTATGATATTATACACTACTAAATTTTGAACGTAATTTCGCGTATTTGTGGCAAACGTTTTACAAGTGAGCAAATATTTCACTTCCTCAATTTCCAGTAACCAAGTTTTATATTAATTTACTAAATTTCTATTTACTTTTAACTTTCGATACTTCTGGTGGCAATGAGCAGAATATTTTAGCTCCCAAATATTTATATGTCTAATTAGTTCCATCATTACGTCCTGGTTAAATCGTAAACCTTTATAAGCCCTGGGCTTAACCAGTCCACTACCATGGCTTTCAAATTTCTTATAACTTTAAATCAAAATAAGCGCCTCAGTGGTAGAATACTTTTTAATACTAATATTAGAACTTAAAAACAGGGGAAAAGAATAAGCTGTACCATAGAATACTCTCATTTCCTTTCCCTGGGTTCAGTCATCTAATAGTAAGAACTTCAGTCTTACATCTTGAGTCCAAGTAATTAAAAATAAGACAAAGGTAAACCTTCACTGCACTCAACGCTTCCCTTATTGGGCAAAAAGTTATCAATATGGGCTAAATACAAGCTTATTTTTATTATATTACTCATGTTTGAGGATTTTACATGACGTCCGTTATTTTTGCTAGATTTTATCTTCTTAGGTCGCGTGGAAGTCTTTCAAAGAAGCGTGGCTGATAGCTGGACCGACTGACAAGCAAACTTTATTAAATTAGTAATATGTAAATATAGATAGCATTTGAAGGTTTTGAAAATATACTTGAAGCCAAAAGGAACAGTTATGTTTGTTTTCTAAAATGTGTAGATTACTTCGTGGAATTGAGCAAGATATTGATTTTTCAGACCGATATTCGATCTTGAATAAGCGGTTGAGCATAAATGTAATATTCATGCCTCTGTTTCAAGAAATTGTGTGTATATTGAATTTAGGTTCGTCTTTCTATCGTAGAAGGGCATAAGGCGGCCTTAATTCTGTCCTTTGAGGGTTTAAGGGATCGAATTGAGTTCCTTCGCTTTGTTCTTCCCCTCATTCACTTTCTAGTTTATTTTCCCGACTCAGCATGTTTCTATTTTTAAACCTTCATCTTTAGAATCTCTCCAATAGAATGCCGAAAATAACTGCATTTTCCAGTCGCCTGCCCGATTTACCTTACAAAGGGAGAGATATTCACAGGGATGGGGAACATGAAGGGAAATAATAAATAGAATAGTACACTTAAGTTTATATAATATTTGAGAGGTGTGGTGCAATTCAAATTTTGTATTTCTTTTTTTAAAGAAAAACCTTTTCTGCTCCGGTTCAGCTTTCATTTGCTTCTTTATCAATAGTTGAGGCTTTGCTATGACTAGCAGTATCGTCACACATGTTCTACCTGATTATCGCTTTTTCATGTAAAGCACTGCTTAGTTTTTTTCTGTTTCCTTCAAAAACCTAACCATTTTCCATTATAAAATCCATTTTAAAAACTTCTGCCCGCCTGCATACCGCAAAAACTCGTTTTCTTTTCTTTCTACCACGCTTTTACAAAATTTTCCCATCTTCAGCATGCCGTGTATCCTTTTTGGCAGTCTCCTTCCAATTTTTTCTATCAGTCTTCCTTCACCACCATACCAAACATTTGTTTATTTGCTCTCTCTCCATCCGGCTTACCCTTGCCATCCATCTCCGCGTCTGCATCTTAGATGCTTTCATTCTTCCCACAGCGACCAAGTTTTTCCACCTTGTAGAGCTACGTTAGGGATTAAACTATCAATATATCACGTTTGGTATAAAGTTGAATTTTAGGTTGATATGCTGACAGTCAAATATAACTGACGATAGAGCAACAGAAAATAGCATCAATGTGTTAGTTTAACTGTTTGTAGAGCTTCCTTCTTATTTACTTTTCTTTCAGTCTTCTGCTTGATTTGGTACCAAACCGAGCACGTGTTTCTTGATGTTTTAGTAACTATGGCTAATATTTAAGTAATGTAGGGGCACGATCATAGCATTATTCCAAGGAACATGCAAACCTTCCCAATTACCCTGGAGATGAGACCCCTGCACCAGAATTCTGATTTGGGAAAACTCAACGAAACTGGTCTGCCAAGGGCAAACCAAAGCAGATATCCGAGTCCCGTCCGTTACCTTCGCCATGAGTCCCAAGTACACTCAGGTTCGTTTAACACCTACCGAATACCGCGCGTACGTACCTTCACGTACACGCCATTCGAATTTATGTTGACTTACATGTGCGGTCGGTAAGTACGCATTTCTCGAAAGTTTTTACACATATATTCAAGCTGACACCGGCTTGCGCGGACCTTTCCAATGTCGTTCAGTCCGCACAGTTCCAATTCCGAAGGAAAAGACTCCGATCCATCCGCGGCAGCCTAGTGCGCGAAGTACACCCGTGTGACTACTGCTTTGCTATCGAGCCAGTTCGGGAGCATAAGTTGACGGCAATGAAGTCCGTTTGAGTACCTGCACCCAATGTAGAACACTCCCCTGCACCGGAACGATAACTGTGTATCGCCTCATCTCGTATGAAATGTCGTGCATGATTTTATTTTCTGCTCGAACTAATATCTTCTAGTATCCGAAAATTAAAAATTATAATTATACTAATCCGTAGTAGTATTTTCACCCGCGTACTGCGTTTTAGCGTGATTAACAACGTAGAACTCTCTTGGTTTCTGATTTGGTCTTGCATTGTTCTCCTGGATGCTTTCTGGTCCTCGCCTATCGGTCAGGGGAGCGTGCTAGGTTATGATTTGGACTGGGATGAGACCTAATATAAGAGAAACAATTGCAATTTTTCACTAATTGCTTTAATGTGTACAACGCGTTTCGGCTCACAGAGCCATCATCAGATACAAGATCAGCCTTGTATAGGTGAAGCGAAACTTGACGGCAGTCACGTGGGCGAGTTTTGTCGTCTGGTAAAGTATACAAAAGAGATGGGACAAAGGGGCCGAGGGTCCCTTCAGAGGTCTCTGCGGATATCCTTCCGTACATCTGTCCAACCATCAACGCTTGATTAATCCTCTATGACCTCAGTTTCTCTGATACCGAGTGCCACCAAGTTTCGCTATACCTATACCTGATGATGGCGCTGTGAGCCGAAACGCGTTGTACGCATTAAAGCAATTTGCGGAAAAGTGCAATTGTTTCTCTTATCTTATGAAGAACTTCCACGATATCTCGCCTGAATCTGTTGAATTTATTAGGGGTGAGAACTACCTGACTTGTGCGTAATCACCCCGTGCCACAGTACCTAGAGGTGGCTTTTACGGTATTTCGTAGATGTAGATGAGGATAACGTGTAACGATTCGAACATTTCTTCGATAGTTTCGAGAGAAGCTCGAACTGGGAAGAATGTGACGGTGAAACGCGTGTGCAAGAATGTCTCCCCCGGTTCTCCCTGGACTTCGTAGAAATACAGCCCAGGCAGATAAATAACTAAATATCTACACCATGAACTAAGGTACCTTGCCAGCCACTTTCATGCACTGGGTGCCAAGGGGTGATTCGGAACCTATTGCTCGACGTGAAGCACAATAACTTGCTTCGAGTCATATAATCTACAAGAGTATTTGTGCTTCGGATCATAGAGAATGACCACGTGGTCCCTTTCCATTCACCTTCCTCGTGGCATTCAATATTTTTTGGAGTTCGGAAACGTGATTCTTACTCCGTTTAAAAAATTTTAAAAGTATCCGGGTAGGGTTTGAGTTCCATCAAACTTTCCTCATCTTTTCGAGACTCACTTATTAGAAACTGACGACCAAACATTTCCCTCGTCCCCGAAAGTAAAAAAAAAAAACAATTTACTCGGCACAGGGACTCATTTAAATTACGGTCCTCAGGCACTGGAGCCACGCTTTTATTTTTCATAGCTCTCACAAAAGAACCCCATCCCCCGGCCCCGATTCTCTCCACCCACGCCTAAACTCCCGTCCCCCCCCTCTCCCTGCAACCCTCCACGAATTTCTTTCTTTATTATTCAGTTATCCCTCCTCTTCGACTCTCTCTCTCTCTCTCCCACTCTCTCGCTCCAAACATATTCACATACGCCCACCCTCGCGGTATGCATGCATATTTTTACTCTCTCCCTCATACCTATGGAATTTGCTCTTCCTCCTCCTGTTTCTTTACCGATTCTCCACTCACCCCAATGTAAACAGTCGAAGGTCATGAGGGTTACGATTTTTTATTTCCTGCGATTTCCCCTGCGTTCAACCAGACGATGTGGCAATTTGAACCACGCTGAGATCCAATCAACGTGACCTGCTTTTCAAAGCGGTAAAAAAAACATGACTGACAGTTTCGAAGAAGCTTCGGTCTATGTTTAAATTATCTACATCTACTCCTAGATGTCCAGTCGTACTCTGATGATGATGTGACGACTAATCTGGTCAGTTATATATAAAAATAATGTGAAAAATCATAAAGTGATTTATTTTTTAACTATCTACATCTACGTACTACCCTACGAGCCACGTTAGAGGCATGTGGCAGGGGGTGTTAGGATACTAGACATGGAAAGCGGGAAAGAATAGGGAAAAAGAGGGGGGAGAGGACAGAGGTGAATTGTCTCAAAACAATGTGCCTTAAGATAGTGTCAAGCTTTTTTGCTACAATCACCATTGGTGATAGGAAAAAGGATTTTTTCTACCTGTCAGTTCGGCAGTGTCTTTCTTATTTTGTCATTCCTATCAGTTCTAGAGATATAGCGCGGGGGTAAAATAATATTCTCCGTGTCGTGCTGAAAATCACTTGAGTTAATGTAGTAATATAGAAATGGCATGTATCCTCCGAGTATATGACCGTTCCCAAAGCAACTGTGTGACACTTTCTCTAGGCTAGTAGCACTTTTTAACAAAGCGTGGGCTTTCCTTTGTTTTACATTTGCCTCGCCAATTAAATCTTTCTGTGCAGGTCCCAAATGCTAGCGGTGCATTTATGGTGTGGCCTAACTAGAGCAATGTAGCATCTCTCGTTCTCATTTTCATCAGAGAACCTTCCCACTATTCTCTTGATAAATTCTAGTTTCTTTGATACATCACCGAAAATGTTTCGTATGTGTTTCCCCCACTTTAGGTCTGAAGTTAAATGAAATTTATTTATTTATTGAAAGTATTATACAATACGATAACATATTTATACATATATATATATATATACATTTGAAATATGGAGATGTTTTGGGTATCAAAAAAGGGGGACCTGTATATGACACCCTTTCAAACTTTGGTATATGTGAAATTAAAAAAAAAACAATTTTAGTTTTAAACAAGACAAAGCACTTACGCTCAACAACAAAAGACTAAAGTGAAAAACATTTTTTTAAGATAATCCAAAAACCGATATTAATTCAGCACAAGTATACATCGAATTCCTCTTTTTGCAACAATCTTATTGTTAACCTTTGGAGAAAAGAACTAATGCCCCATAATATAAGACAGCATGAATTATAGAAGAAAAAAAACAACACAAAGTGAACAATTTTTCAAGATAATCCAAAAACAGATATTAATTCAGCACACGTATGCATCGACTTCCTCTTTTTGCAACAGCCATTTCGTTAACTTTTGAAGAAATACATGAGAACTATGTACATGAGAGCTAAGTTAAGGTGATTCCCAAGTATTTCACTTAATATAATTCCTTTATGTTAAACCCTTCCGCTGTGCACATACAGTGTTGGTGTGCTTTCTTTCATAAGGAAATAACGCCATATACTCACAAAAAGGGAGGAATCAGGCGAGTTGTTGTGGAATCTGAACATAATAAGAACTATGACGATGCAACGCAATGACGAGCAAATTTGGGAATTTTTATGTGACAAATTGCATCGTCATAGTCCATATTACGCCATATACTCTCTGGAATTCCCTAATCACGTGACTGTGATAGGAACTCCTGATTGGGCTTCACTTTTCAGGGTTAAGATCAAAACCGTGCTCTATCGTGGTTCTATCGTGTAAAAACGCGAGGTAATTTTGAGATGAAACACTTAGCAGGTCCCAAGGTACCACGATACCACTGAGTACATACAGAGCTGCCCCATGCAGAGGAGGTATGCTTTTTTATGTAATGTCTAGCTTTAACCCATAATAACTGACACACATCCTGCGAAAGTGGTATGTGATAAGTTATTGTACTGCGGCGTTAGACAGGTATATACATTCAACATGTCTATAATACCATGGTACCAAAAGTTAATTATTAGGCGTGGTTTGGTGGAATTTAGTCCTAACTAAATCCGGATCCAACGCTCGACCAGAAGTTCCGAAGTCATTTAAAATCTAAACAGTAAAAAATAAAATACTCTATTTGAGCATTCATCCATTAAAATCTACGTTCATATATTTAATAGAAAATCAAGGCTAAGATTTCCTCGTATTACCTTTAACTGTCATTCACATAATAATTGCACTATATACCATTTATTAAATATATCTATCAATATATTTTTCATAATGTTGTAAATACTTTTGTGTATATAATATATCAATGTTTTTGGTTTCAACATGGTTGCCATGATAAATATCCACCACATATCTCTAAGAATATTTATTTATATATATTTTTAAAACAATAGACACAACCATTTGTATTAAAAATATAGATATAGTGTAACAAGAATTCTTTGGGGTTGTATCTATGATTCGAATAACTTATATTAAAATATGACAAAAGTTAAATTCACTTTCAATGAAATTGAATTCTCGATTGCAGCACCCCTAGCAGCGTTACGGACTGACAAACATACCTAGAAAGTTATATGGTTTAATTGTTGTGATAATCTGTAATATCTCAACGATAATATCGTATGCCAGTTTATTAGGTGTAAAGAAAATAAAATCATTGCTGTGCACCTTGTGGCTTCTGACGAATTCTATGATTGGATGTGGTACGATAAGTAAAATTGGGTAAATGGTTCATTCTGATCAAAACTAAACGACGACATTTGGGAAAGAATAGGTCATTCATATTTAAATAGAATATAAGTCGAACTTAATCTGAGCAAATGTGCGGCGGTACATTTCTTGCGGAGGTCGTCCAACTATCCCCGTGTATATGCTGTGGATGGTGTTAAGATAACGGCGACAGATGAAGTTAAGTATCTGGGAGTTACGATAACCTCAAACCTATCGTGGGGAACACATATAAGAAATATTTGTGGCAGAGCTCTGAAGAAGCTAGGATTCGTCAAGCGTATTGTGGGAAGATTCTCAGATGAAAAAGTAAAAGAGAGGTGTTATTTCGCACTCGTCCGGCCACACCTTGAATATGCAGCAAGCATATGGGATCCGGTGCAGAAAGAATTAATTCGGGAACTTAATAAAATACAAAGGAAAGCTGCGCGATTCGTCAAAAACTGCTACGGGCGTACAGACAGCGTTACGCAGATGTTAAACGAATTAGGCTGGGAGCCGCTAGAGACTCGGAGGCTGCGCGCTAGGCTTAGATTACTTGAGCAATTGAGAATAGATATCTTTCAGAGCGACACGGAGAACATCATATTAGAACCCCACTATATTTCCAGGTCCGACAGAAACGATAAATTAAGAGAGATATTTTGCCGAACGGATAGGTATGGGAATTCGTTTTTCCCCCGAACAATAAGGGACTTTAATAAATGCAAGGCGTAATTTCATAGAGCGTTTCCTTTTTATATGTAAACGGCTGGTGTCCTAACACCCCCCGCCACACGCCTATTGAGGCGGCTTGCGGGGTAGTATGTAGATGTAGATGTAGATGTAGATAAGAAAAATCTGCAAACCCCACTATATTCCAAGGTGACGCATATTTTTTTTCGTAATGTCGTTTTCACGTGAGGGACATAAGAAGCAAATTTTGTCAAACTATGATTTGAATCCATGTCAAATCACCTAAGTCAAATATCAAGCGTATCGCTCTTTTCTTCGCTAAACATGCGCTGGATTTTAATTTATTTTTTGATTACTCAAAGAACATAAAAACGAGTCATGAAGCTCACGTTTGGCATTACGTTCTCTTTTCCCATTAAAAATTAATTTTCTCTTGCTTCCACTGCTCAACTATAGACAAACCGAGATGGAATTGCTTACTATAATGGCAGATTACTTAGGAAATAATTACAGCTAATATCGCTTTTAGCCCCTCTGCATGCCTTCTTAGTGATCAGGCATAAGGCAGGGTAAAAATCTCAGGGAAGAGCCCTATGATACGCCAGCTTAACGCCTTAAACACTTTTTTCACGGATACCCACATATCAGCGGCATACATGCATAGTTCTATGCTCCCCAATCCCATGGTTGTTCCTCATCCTCCTGTGTCTTTTTTCGATTCTCCGTTTCCCACCCTTGCGTAAACAGTCAAAGGTTGAGTTGTGGAGGTAACGAGGTCGTGTGGGAGGGGTAGTAGAGGCTATGAGGGTAAGGTCGGTGAAGTTGTACCAGGGAGAGGGTTCTTTAAAATATTTTGGTGGAAAAATATGGGGAAGTACTAGAGCGCTCGAAAAAGCGCGTGGCAGTTGCGCAGATGTCGATTTCGGCACCGGAAGGGTCTATTTTACAAATATTCTCTGTGAGTTAATGGGTAGGTATAGAACGTTCCTCATTTAGTTGATAGCTGCAGGGATCGTTGATACACGATCCACAAGAAATGGAGAGATCGTAGAAGATAGGAGAAAGGAATTGGAAGAAGGGTAGTATAGTAGGAAATGGTGCGTTGACTGCGTATCTTAATGTTTTGTTATATTTCTGTTGTCCTCTCCGATGAACTAGCAACTACTACCCTGTTCCATCGTAGGTTTCCGCGGCGTTGAGATGAATATTTCTGCACTTTCGGGTGTCCACCGCGTATGTTGTTTTCCATGACAACGGTTTCGTCCGAGTTCCAACGGGCGTTTTGAGGTTGAAGTGCCGGGACATCATTTTGGCCGCGTTAATATAGGGCTTATGTTCTCTTCCGTGCTCTCTGATTGGCTCTTTTCTTCCCTCCAAATGCTATCGTCATGCGCCAGCACATCATTGCCGTGCACCTTCTACTATTACTAGTAGTTGTGCTATTTGTCCACCTCCAGAATTTCCCAAGGTGGTAACCGTCTTCTGTATTGAAGTTATTCTTCGCTTTATTTTGATAGATTCCCTTATCAGTCTAGGATCTTTTCTCCTTGGTTATCAATTTGGCGTCGTTAAAATTAATTTTAACACTCGGAGAAGAACAGAAGGCCTATATCAACACGATCTAAATGATGTCCCGGCACTTCGACCGTTGGAACACGGGTTAAACCGTTGCCATGGAAAACAACTTACGCGGTGGTCAGTGGTCACCCTAAAATGCGAAAACATTTAGCTACAACACTCGTAGTTCTCTATGCGTGACAAAGTATAGAGACAGAGGTTGCAATGAATTATCTCAGCCACTGCTGGGATTTGAACTAGAGCCTTTAGAATGGAAAGCCGGTGCTCAAGTCAGCATATCAGATTTCAATGTCCAAGTTAACTAGGCATTGTAAAAACTAAACTTTTGGAGATCTGTTCTTGGCCAAAAAAACGAGCGACTGTTTATGAGCGAGGTAGTATTGAGGAGGAGATGACGGAGAATCGAATTGCTAGAGAGGAAATGGAACGACGGATGGTGTGTAAGGAAATGGGAAGATGGGCTGAGTTCGTGAGTGGGGGTGGGAAGAGGAGAAATTGATGGGAAAAGGGTGAAAAAATCGAATGGCTTCTGAAGGTGGAAGGAGATCTGGGGGAAAATGTCCAAAAACGTCAATTGTCACATTTGCGGCATAGATCTAAAATGGTGAGTCTATGAACCCTCACCAACAACGCGGAAGCCGCCGCTGAACTTATCTCGCAGTTTAACAATTTTTTTTACTTATTGAGCATCAACATAGTTAAAAGTTCCTCTCTATAAAACTTTGCGCCTAGTTTGAGATAGAAACCATAAAATATTTCGCAAACTTCGAGTGAAATCTAACGCTGCTTGGGCAAATAGTCTGTGTGTACCTAATACGCACTATTATCCTTATTATCATCGAAGGTCAAAAGTTTTTCCATGTGAGTGAGCGTACGTGCCTCAATATCAGCAAAAATAGTCGTTTATTTAACATTCGACATGATATGTAGACTGTTGGGAAAAATAAAGCTTAATGACCTGCCAACTATGGCAAATGACGCTGGGAAGATGATTAGCGTTCGTCGAAGAGCGACAAAAGATACTGACTTCTCCCCCGCCTCCTTAGGGCAAATGGGTGCCACTTGAATCGCCGCATCAAAACGAAGAATTAAGGTCAGTCTATACTTCCAAGCCGCCTCAATTTAACGGTCACCGCCTGTATGGTCGCCTACTGGGATGGTAGAAGCCTAACGGGAAACTGTGAATGCGGCACTGACAAAAATTAAGTGGGGAAGGATTATCCTTGGCCGCGGATGGAAAAGGTCTACTCCTTTGTCAATGCAGGCTTGAACGTTTAACATTGCTAAAGCCTTAATACGAAAACAGCATCAATGGTTGTTGATTTTTTTCGTACATAACAGATGATTCTTTGATTTACGTGGGCTAAATATCCTCATTTCGGAATCTAGCCTTCGCAACAAGCCCCGGAATATTACCTAAACACTTAGTAAAAACCAAATTTGTGCTATTTTTATAAAAAAAAACAACCTCATCCTGATAAATTTCTCCTCTTACATCAAAAAATGACTTAATCTACAGAAGACAAAAATTGCAAGTCTATAGCAGTCACGGCAAAGCCGTTACTGGGTTAGAGAGAAACGTCTGAAACGAGCTTCTTAGCCCCGTTATAGAGTCACTTTAAGTCAGGTTTACGGTTGGTGATGACGTGTGGACTTCAGTTTTGTGTTCGGCACATTGGTGCTTACGGAGGCGTTTACCTACGCGGGCAAGCATCAACCGTGAACATTAACCGTCAACTTCAATACTTCAACTGCTTGCATCACCTGTTAATGATCGACATTGGCGATTTCATCTATGAAACTTTTGCCAATAACAGTGAGATTTTAAATGCTTCTAGATAGATGTGCAAATGTCATATGGGAATATCCAAGAACATTTGTGGCCTTTTATTTCCCTTTTCAAGTCCAATCGGTACTCAAAATTCAACCGAGAAATGCCGAACACACTAAATATCTGAGAGAAGAAAATATTTCTGAGCTCATGGAGGTATCTGATTGATTGCAAATGTATAGGGTTAAGGCTCAGCCAGTCATAGTATTCTTGTTAGTGAATTCAAAGTGGTTAAACTTGAGAGGCAATCTTCGCAAGGAAACGCGGACATTCGTTATTCGCAGCGAAAAAAAGGGTTCACATTGACTAGGATTCGTATTCTGCTCCTCCGAATTAGCGTCGAGTGCTTTAACCGATTAAGATATTCGCGTCTTCTTACTCTGTAGACTTCATAGAGGCTTTCACGGAATTAGATATTCTCACGAGCACCAAGTGTGCAATGTCAAGCGGTATCGCTTGCGTCAAATCTTATGGCCCCAAAAGCATACTGAATGCCGGCGAGTGGGCGAGATTGCTGCTAATGGAGAAAACTTGAAACGGGAAACACAGCCTGTGGCCCACATGCCCAAGGGACATCGGAGACATTCTCTTACACGCTCATGATGTGGCAGTTCGCCTAAAAGCTTCGCTCGACCTGGGTAAAAATAAACTTCTGCTCTGAGGCATTAAGCTTTTGCACAAGCTCTACTCGTATTCGTGCATATGTCGCCGCATTTCACGAGATCATAGCAACGTTTGAAAGTATGGTCGATGGACATTGACAACGTTCTTAGCAGTTAAAACTTGAGCATGCATCACTTAACGAAGATAGACTCACATTTAAGAAGTTCATAGTCAAACAAATATTATTCTTGTGGGCGGGAACACGGAAGAGATCGAAGTGTGGAAGTGATTCTGAATGCCAACCAAAAAGAAAATTCGCAGACCTTAAGGTAGTTTGAGCGAGATATTTCCCTATTTATAACAG
Source organism: Pyrrhosoma nymphula (assembly GCA_963573305.1). NCBI lineage: Eukaryota > Metazoa > Arthropoda > Insecta > Odonata > Coenagrionidae > Pyrrhosoma > Pyrrhosoma nymphula. The sequence goes on from OY754339.1 coordinate 32,155,303, forward strand.
AGACCATTACCGAATTTTACTTTAAAGGTTAAGAAATTGACAGAGCTATTAATTAGATATTGTAATAAAAATGACGGAATTACTTTGCTTTGTATGTACTAAATGTACTAAAATGTACTAAACTTCTCTATAGTTTAGAAAATATTCATGTTCGAGGCTATAAATTGACTCGTTCATTTCAAACTGCATGCTGAAAACTCTTTTATGACCGAAGCTTTCTATGCGATATTATAAATGTAATTACGGTGGGGGATAAATTAATTTGTGTACAAATAATTGAGAAAACGTACGACCCTTCAATATCTGACGTAATCCATGCGTCAATACAGAATTCAAAATTTTAATAATATCTCATTGGAGCGAGCATCCGTAACATATTCATGGAAAACGGTTTCTATTTTTAGGCAACTAACTCAAAATGTAGAGCTGGTAAGTGCGTAGTATTTTGGTATCATTCATTTAAGGTTCATTTTAAACTCGTGGCATGGTATGTTGCGCAAGAGTGAAGACCTGGAAGAAGAAAGAGGGTTTTTGACGCCGGGAGGGAGAATAGCGGATATGAAGAGTCTTACATGGAAACAGTGGCGGATACATATGGGGGGCGCGCGCCCCCCCCCCCCCCTTGCGGGGCCGCTTGCATTGCCGCCCGCGCCTCCCCCGCCAGTCAGCCCGCACGCTATTCGTTCGTGTCTTTCGTCAGTCGACTCTGAGTCGAGTTATCGAGTAGTTGTACTTTCTCATGTAGCACGCGCGCGCGTCCGCGTCATCGTATTTTATACGTTTCGGTCTGGTACATAGTTAGCTAACCTACGAGAAAATTCGCGGTCATTCTAGTGATCTCGATACGTTATTCTGTCTGGCATTTGTTCGAGAAAAGTCGCGAATATTCTACTGTTTGTATTTGTTCACACTCCGTAAAAGTCTGGAAGCGAACATTCTGGCACCGAATGTTCTCGAAACAACCGAGCTACATATATAAGGGAAGCAGAGTCGCTTCCAGGCAGTCAGTTTGAAAGCTACAATCGTCGCGATAACTAGCGCCCCCCCCCCCCTTGAGTTTTTCTGTATCCGCCACTGCATGGAAAGCAATAAGGATGTATGTAATTTGATGTATTACGTATGCAATAATATAATGGGCATAAGTAATTGGTTCTTGATAAAATTGAATTACAATTCTGCGAGATTTTCAGGGGAGAGAAGGAAGCTATGATGAAGTTATCCTAGAATCTACCAGTATTAGTAGAGCACATACAATAAAAATGGCTGCAAACACACGTGGAAATTTAAACCTACTAGCCTAATATTTATTCCTCTACGATTGCCCAAGTTTATGCTAGAGGATATTTATGGGAGATGGAAGCTTGGATGAAATTGTCCTAGAATCTGCAATTAAGTCCTTTTCCTTTATACGAGGAGCGTTCAATTACATATATCTACAAACTTCCTACAACAAACTCGGTTCAAACGAGTGCAATAGGTTGAAACATGTCTTAAAGTCTCGCATACGTACTTTCAGCTCATGGCGTTTACGACACTGGGCGTGACTGCATGTTGATTGCGTCATTGTCTGAGAATACCAAGAAATTGCTTGGTTTGGAGCTCCGGGCTGTGATAAAATTCCTCACTAGAGATGGCAACAGGCCAAAGAAAATCTGTGAACGAATTTTTGAAGCATATGGGGATTCTTAACTTACAGGACTTACCTTATTCAGTAAGGACTCAACACGGTCGAACCTCGGAAAATCCGTAGGTGTGATGTCAAAGCACGCGACAAATCTCAACTTTTGAATGGCCCTATTTGAAATGCTCGTGAATGTGACTTCAGAATTTCGTAAATGTTGAGACTCGGTAATTTCGTGGTTATTCAGAATATGAAATAAAATTTTTGAATAAAAAATTCAAGTGGGGCAGAGAGTCCATAGAAGATGACCCTTTCACAGGCCGACCTGTCACAGCAACGACTCCAGAAACGTGCAGAAAAAATAGGCATTTTAGCGGGTACAGTTTTGACCATCATTCGTAAGTATTTAGACTTGACTAAAATCATCGCAATATGGGTTCTGCGAATGTTGTTAGAATACAATATAATTGGACTCAATTCATTGAATTTTATGTGAAGTGATAACTCGCTCAAACTACCTTTGAAGGGGAAAGACCCATGAATGTGGAAGGGTTGGTATGGTCGCGAAAATGGTGGAGGCACCGGACATGCGGGTAGGGTTTTAAGGGAGTTGTAGTTTTTTGGTGGAGGGGAGATGGGGAAGCGAGAAGGGGTTGTGATTGAGTATCGACCGTTGAGGGACGGGATATGGGAGTGTAGGGAATTGAGCGGCGAGAGAGGGAAAGAGAGAGAGAGGATATAGGGGAGGGGTGGTGTCCAGGGGTTCGGAAGGGTAACGGGGCGTGGTAGGGGAGATGAGATGTTTTTAGAGCCAGTCCGATACTAGTTTCACGATACCAGTTTTCCGATACCTTTCGATGCCAATACTTTTTTTTTGCTTTAAATTTACTAGTCTCAATTTTGTTGTAGAAGGAAAGGTTCTTTTTAAGGGCTGTTACGATGAAAGTTTCTATGGTGCAATCCGATATCGATACATCACTGGCCTATATCGTGGTACTGTCAATTTTAGGATCGGCAAGTCGAAGATTCGAAGAGAATGTTGAACTGAATGCGCAAAAAACTATGAATCTCAGACGTGAAAAAGGAAAAATGATCCAAAGAGGCAATAAAATAATTTCTTACGATCCAGAACGTTTCCGTCATTGAATACAGAAAGGTACAGGAATGGTATTTCTAACAATAATATTCTTTATTAGCGGCTACGACCCATTTTCATTAAAATATACAATTCTATCATGCAAATAGTAGAAATATAATAAAATCCATATAGTGGATTTCATTTGGAAACTAGTTTCATAAAACAACATAGTTGGTGTGACATTCGTCAATATTTCGGAGGTATATGTGAGAATTGAGATTGAAAGAATGTAAACTATTACAAAAAATATATCTATTTGACTTGCAAGAATGTTGACTAGTCGCATCATTTTACGTATGGTGTTGTAAAAACAATATTGTTTGGATTTTGAAGCATAAATAAATAATCGCTCTCTCAAGTGAATAAATATGGTACATTAAAACTTATCTCACTATAATCACAGTCAACCTTGATTAGCCAATATTCATTGCGGAAAATACATCAATGATTTGGTACTCAGTGAAACGCACGAGTGTAAATACACCTGCCTGCCTGCACCTGCAACAACGTGATAAAATTCCCCATTTGGAATCATTTGACTTGACCGGATGTACCAACTGCCGGTCATATGTTTATGCTCGAAAATGACTCCTATGCCTCAGAGCAGACTGCAGACGAAAACATCTAGCTGGCATCAACCACCCGCTTCCGAAATCAGCTTTGAACTCAGTACTCTTATATAAAAAAAACTCAAATATTATCTACCTATCTACTCTTAATATAATTGGCTAAACACCTGATCGGCAATTGGGAGGTCCGAGTGCTACGCGTTGTCAAAGGTGAATGCTACTTGGTGCTGATGACATATATATTTTTCAGAGAAAAGATCTGCCAAGAATGCTTCGCTGCATGGAATACATTTTAAGAAAAAAAGCTTGACAAGAAAAAATATGAGAGTAAGGAAAACTAAAATACTGGAAAACTGGTTCGTGGAAGAAATGAAGAGGACGAATTCAAATTACTCGCACTGCTATAACTACCGCAAGTGAAAACGTGTTGATACCTAGGAAGTGGTGGGACCACCAGTGATAGAGGAAGAAAGAGATGGAGTGAGCAGAATAGTTGAAGCTAAGTAGTTATTTTGTGAGGAGAAGTCCCAATTCACAAATACTAGATCACAAATAGAACAACAACCAGATCACTTCATTAAAACCGGTGTGCGCTGCATGCTGTTGTGATAGTGAAGCTTTTACGATGACGTCAGTAGAAAAGAAAAGATGAGAGGCTATGGATAATTGGTGTGAGTACTGTGTACTCCCCACTTGTAGTCATATCTATACTCAGGATTACACTTCTGTCGGCCGTCTCTCGACGGCCACACCTTTTTCGTCATTACTTGCGTTTTTTCTTTTACTTAGTTATCCCGGTATTTCCTAAGGTTTTGGATCCGCCGGCCGGCGTGAATTATTTTTAATATCGGTATCGATACTAAAAATTGGACCACTCTATCGGACTTTTCTTTTTGGTTGGGTCGGAGAGGGGAAAAATATGGAACCAGACGGAAGGTGACAGATGATAGGTGCGTTTTATTGCCCTGAGCCTCTCAAGGGCTTCTTCCCCACCCCCTTACTCTCAATCCTGTAGGCGTGCCCATGCACTCAATGAATGGATTCAAAGCGCAAAAGCAGTCGCACTACGGAGCGACGAGCTTTCCTCGCGCCTTCTCCACCGAGCACCCGGATTATAGTCCCTCTGGGGTGGAAGAAAAATGATTTTCATGGAATATGTTTGTATTCCCACTACCTACCTGTGTGAATAAGTATACAATTTACGCTAGCGCTGCGGAAATTGATATTCCTTGCGAAACTTGGATGAGTACTACTGACCTGTTTTCAGATTAAGGTGTTTCCACCTTGAAATGATTTTAAAATCATTGGATTCATATTCTGGATACCCACTTAATTAAAAATATTTCCTCTCTTCGATACGAGCAACAAAGTTGTTACCTTTCCAAGCTGTTTTTTCCCTAATCGAACTTGAAATTACATGATGTTAAATGCAAGAGTGCGTAAAGCTTGGGGAAGTATATTTTGGGAATAGTATTTTTCTATATAATATAATAGCCATTCTTGCGAATAACTGTAAATAAGAAGCAAAAAATCCGTGGACATTGAATGAAAATAAAATATTAGGTACCTTACAAGCTAATTGTTTCAGTCAATAGCAAATTACTGCCGTGATTGATGTCTAAATGAGGTAATTCAATAGAAATAGTGCTGAAGTCGACTTCCTTATTTGGAAAAAAGTGTTTTTTATAAAAATATTCGTGGAATAATGTGCACATTTTGTACCTCAATTTTTTTTCAATCAATTATCCACGTTAACACAACAGCCTTACGTACTGACGTACCCTTTCCTGTACGCCCAAAAGGCCGTTGAAACGCACGTCAGTACAGCTGTAACAATTAGCTCCTAACGCTACCGACCTTACGTTGGTTGTCGCTGGCAATGTGGGGACGAACTGGAGATATGAAGCGCGATACTCAGAGAAGGAACGCAAAATGGATAATGGCCTGGTGTAACTGTGTGTGCTTTGCTCTTGAAACCATTCTGAATATTACAAAAGGTATCATGAATGCTATAATTCAAATATCGTTTGAAATTAACTGCTTGCGTTTCATTTGTTCGCGGCAATTCCTGGAGAGGGCAGCACAGATTTATAGCTGCAACGCCAATGGCGTACAAACGCATGCATGGTTGCTACTTTGGTACGTAAGGCTGTTGTGGTTTATGTGTTTAAGACAAGTCGTCATTGAAAACAGAATTTTTTCAACCAAACAAACAAGAAAGTATAATTAAGTATTCGTTTTGACTCACACAGTCGCCTTGGTCCCTCCTTATAGAATAGAATAGACGGAACCATGAAGTATGGTAGCACAGAGGAATATTGAAGCCGTTAAAATGCGGATTTGGCCGTATTGAATGGATCAATTGCCCGGATAAAATTCGGTAACCTTTTATTATCTGTTTCAAAATTCTGTCAACCGAGTATAAAATACCTGTAGTATCTAAAAAAAATGGTAAAAGTTATTTCGGTAAATTGCACATTAAATTAAATCTTATTAGTTTATGCCTTGATTAATAGTGAACAATTGTGTCAAATTATGCTTTTGTTGAGTATTATTACTTTAAGAACGGAAAAACTGCCCATTTTTCGAGCTCTTAACCGAATGCAGCGTGTTTTGTGCTTCATCATGACGAAACTAGGAGTGCGGGTAAAATATCCTGTATGTATACATATTGTTGCTAAAGCCTTTGCAAGCACTCGAATGAAATTACACACCCATGGCTTTATCTGTTTAGCTACAATTTAAAAAAATATGGAATTGCATTATCTCCTGAACTGCGCCTCCGCAATAGTCGCTGATTGAACCATTAGCTAGGTATTGACTTCAGCATTATGTATCAGCTACGGTCATAAAACTGGGATGACCGGGATATTGAGCTACATTTTCTGCATTATTCATAAAATATATGGGCAAAATGCTCCCGATAGTCATGTTAGACGGATTGTTTTTCGTAAAACAACAGGCTTTATTTTTACAAATGATCGTCATAGGATTATTTTAATACTGCACCCACATGTGTGAATTGTTACAAATTTAACGCTAGACCCGCGGAAATTTTTATCCCGCTTGAGGTGTGAATGGGTTTCTGAATCATCTATCGATTGAAGAAAATAACAGATATAGTGATACGTTATGACGATAAAGAGAATATTGGAGCTCCGTTAAAATGCGCAGTCGGCCATATTGAAGGGGTCTATTGTACAGCTGATAAGCCGTAAAAGTTTAGTGGCGAAGCTGTCACGGTACCTATATGATTGATCTAGTGTAATGCAAAATTGAAATAGTTTCCTACAAAACTACCTTATTAATAAAATGTATGGACAAATTGCGCATGATAGCCATGTTAGGTGGATCTTTTTCTCAAAAGAAATTGACTTTCGTGACTCAAGACGCCATCTTCTCTCTTCTTTAATCTACGATCCGAAAAAGTAAAATAAAAGTGTTTTATTCAGCAATGGGGGCGTTTACTATTTTTTCATTATTGCCGAATCTGATAGAGTTTGTAAAATAAAAAGACCCGTATTTTTCCGTTTTTCTATCCGTCACCTAGTTCTCGACTTATAAGCGACGAAAAACAGATGTCCATAACCCTTTCGCTGGAATGGGCGTGCTGAGACTCCTTACGTCGTCCCTTCATCCAATCACAACTGAGAATTCGCCCCTCCTTCGCCCAATCAAAATCTGCTGTGCCAGGAGCTATGTAGACAGACCTCCCCTCCCCAACTCCACCCCCCACTCCACTCCCCAAAACAGCCAAGGAGGGGAGGTGGATGACGTAGAAGGTCTCAGCGCAGCTCATTCGATGGGCGTCACCTTTTGTGTATTTTTATTTTCAATTCATGAGTGAATGGCTACGGTTAGAAGATTTATTTTTTCACAAAAAATTCATTTTTTGTTTCCATCTAACGATATCGTTAATGAAATAGCAATTTCGGTTCCGAGTAAACGGCCCCATTCGCATGTTCTACAAAGCTGTATCTTCTTCCTTTATCTTGCCTAATGAGATTTGATTGCTTAAACAGCTTGTTCTCGTTCAGATGGTTTTGCGTTTGGACGTTCAGACTGAGTTCTCTCGACCACACATTTCCCAACGCGACGCTGCAAAGCATTCTTTCACCCTCGAGCGGTCCTCTGAAATTTTCGACGCTTCGATTTGTTCATTGTTTTTCATCCATCGTACGCGTCCAATTTTTTTAAATCGAATCTCGTCTTGTAGCTAAGCAGGCTTCATTTTCGTGCGTCAATACGCTATCTGCTCTCATCTTTGATGCATGGGCTGGCTCATCATTTTATTTTGCCCCTACGGATCCATGAATGTAGTAAGGTAGTTTTGATTGACATTTTAATAAAGAAATACGACAGCTTATTTATATTTGGAGCTATGTATGTATATACACTTAATTTTTACGTGGACATGAAAGTCATTGTTGTCAAGCGGTGGAAGACTCTCTAATAAGAAGAGGAATACTGGGAGCATCAAGTATAGAAGAGCGTATATGAAACAATTAAAGAATGTAAAGCGAAGAAGAAGCGTAAGGGTTATGCAAGGATAGAGTATTATGGAGGACATTTTTAAAAGGCAGCCAGTTTCCTAGGCCTTCAGTAGGTGAGTTTTTTGACTGAGCCGAACCCGAAATGGAGTAGCATGATGGATAAGTTTGTATCGGCTGGTATGATACATTTAAGCGGCCGTATATCTTCAGACAACGAATAATTTTTTTAAACCTTGTATATATTTTTTGTATTGCAAATATGGATTTTAATAACGAATTTTGAAGATAACGAGACTAGCCACGGTATTTATTACCTTAGCGGAGTCACTTGCAAGTAGGCCTGTTCTATTATTCGATTAATTGAATTGTCGATTCAATTCTTTTTAAGCGGTGATTACACACAGGAGTTGACTCCTATCTGATCAATTTATATCGAGTCGACTCCATTTGGAACCACAAGTAGGATGGCGGCTACTCCATCCAAGTATCGAATTCCGCCGCTATCGATGGCGAAATCCTATAGGAGTAGGTATGATACACGTCCAAGTTTCACCTTCCAAGTGGACTCGTACAGGAGTCAACTCCTGTGTTTAATCGCCGCTTAAACATTTGATCGATTATTTCAGCACATCGATATCGATTGCGGTAATTGACTCGATTGTCAATTTTTTTCAAGTGTCAATTGTTGTCATTCAATTCACAATTATTATCCGATAATCGATTAATTGACGATTATTGATTCGCTATGGATTGCTAATTGCACGTTCAAACTTGTTTGCTTTTGTTTGACGTCGGCCGATGACCGACACTGCTGATGCTTGCTGCTCGCACACACGCCTGTGTCTGTCCGATGAACACGCTGAGGATCACATCTGCCTTCCTTCAAATAGTGATCTATTTCTCTAATTAACTAATAAAAGCTTACTGATTGTTTTTCAAATTAGTTCTTTCATTCTTCTCATTGCCAAAGGAAAGCCTTTGAAAAGCACGATACAATTGAGCCCTGTCCATTAATTGGTTTATGTCAATTAATCGAGAAATGACAATTAATTGACACACATTTCGATGTCAATGAATTGGCCTTTGTCAATTAATTGAATGGCTTCAATTAATTGTCATTTCTTCAATTCCCGACTATTGAATCGACCACATTTCCAATTATTCTTAAAATAGATCGATTTCGATTTTTTTTTAGATAATCGCACAGGCCTACCTGCAAGTGCACTTAAGAGCGAAATTCCACAGATGAAAATAATTAGCCTTGACAAGGACTCAAACCTAGATCCCTCGACATGGCGCCGAGTGTCTTAGTTAAGCTACTGAGGCTTCCTTCTCCCCGGTGGATTTTTGAGGGCTTTAAAGCAACAAGTTGTTCAGCACTGCCGGACATACGATGTAAAAGAAGTAGTCCAGAGCGTGCGCACAGCGCCACCGTTCGCGAGGTTAAAGCCAAATGTAACTTAATAAGGTGTTTGCTCTTTTTACATATTTTGAGAATACCGGGACAAGCCGCGGTAATTATTACCTTTATAGAGTCACATCCAAGTTCACACAAGTTCGAAATTCCTCATTGCTTGCCTTCACCGGGACTCGATCCTGGAATCCTCGACATTGCTTCCCTCGAGTGATTTAGCCAGTTCAGCTACCGAGGCGTTAGGATTTTAATAGTTCAGAGCTAATTATCGCCAATATTGGACAATATCGGATCATTGATCCTTTCATAAGCATTATTAATTTTCTCCTAAGGCATCGCTGTGATATATCAAAGTGACTTATGTTAATCAGTTTCACTCAATCATACTCATTATGTTTTTCTCGTTTATAATACACCTCTCTTTTTAACAGTGAAATTAACTTGTCCACACAGGTGGCTGAGAACCACTCCAGTTACATGCTTATTTTCAAGGTGTAGAAAAGCAAATATTTTCCTTTTCTTACGGTTTTAATTCAGGCAGTGGGAAGGCTGTTCGAAAACGTATTGTTTTCTTATTCCACTAACGTATTTTGCGCGCATAAGATGTTTTTAATTTTTCTCACGTAACAACTCAATTGAGTTTTTGTTACCTTACGCTTTCCCCTCGTTTAACTCCGCACATCCGATAATAAGTAAATAAATCTTTCGTAGAAATGTGTGACGATAAACCCACACGCGTAGAAATTTTATTTACTGTAATAATTCAGAAATATGTTCGACAAAATATTAGTTAGCATGTAATTAGTTTGATGAATATCTTTATCGTTGTCGACCAAATCATGTCCATCAGTCATTCAATCCTAAGGAAGGTAAACTAAAACTCTCCATTATTTCTTCATCTATACCTACATAGTAACCTACAAGTAGCGTAAGGTTTCGTTGCAGGGGGTAAATTTTCATCAACATTCATTGCAATATTTTCAAACAAATATTGTATTTACTACGAGTACTTGATTATACTCAAATCTTCTTAAATACTACTTCTACTATTACTATACCAATACTATAGACGCACTTAATTTTCACCAAATTCAGCTAGTGACGCCACAATTTCAACCTTTGGACCAACTTCACGACCTTGAAAGAGATGGTATGGGCTAATAAGAGAAAAGGCTAACTAGCCGGCCTTACCAGTCGCACTAATTCATCATGGCGTCCGCTATGGCAAGGGTTCAGAACTTCGTGAGAGATTGTGAGGGCCAATTTGAATGTATATATTAATTAATCTGCCATTATTAAGTTTCAGAACTTTTACTGAGCTACGACGTGACCTATTAAACTTTCCTTTGGCATTAAAATTTAATTTGTAAGCGTTGTAACGAGATATGCCCAGGTGACGACCGCCGTCACTCATTTGTTTGATTTATTTTTCAACCACATCTGCGTACAAGCACAAGTTGTCCGTTCCACTTCGCAAGTGTGGCCCAGGCTCGTAAATGAATGTATTAAATCGTATATACTAAGGGTTTATACCCGAATTGGAACCTGGCCTTTCTCGCAATAGAGCGGCTTGATGGTTATGCATGTAATTATGCAAGTATGACTACATATTTTCAAAGACATAATATTTCGTCAATATTACGTCTTTGAGCGTAAAAATCAGTGATTGTTGCCTGTTACTCATTTCAGTTTTTACCCAAGTGATTGACCAGAAAATTAGTACCTACTCTTAAAAGTATAAAATGTATCTATTCTTTTGAAATAGTCAATACGGTCTTCCGGTAACAAGACAATGTTATCCTCCCGTAATTGAATTATTGAATGCATCTCTAACTCCAGTGATTGCTTCCAATTGTTCGAAAATTCAATTTCCATTCATATAAAAGGTTGAAATAAAATTGAGCGAAAAGGGCAAAGAAGCCTTCCTTCGTGACATAGCAAACCGGAAAATTTAATTTCCTTCGTTATAAAGTTTGGTAAAGGTTTATCCAAAGAACTTCTGAATTTTCGTCATTTTGAAACCTTCGGTAATCGAGCCATGGAAATGAAAGGTCTTCTATGCAGGGTTACCATGCGTCCTCATTTATGCGGACATGTCCGTATTTTCGACTTTTAATGTAGCTTCCGCGTACATTTTTACGATTTTCGCTAATTTCCACATTTTTTATTTTTGGGAAGTAAGATCTTTTGATTTTTTTTATATCTCGTACCACCATCTACATATTTATATATCGATTATTGAATTACACCGTTATCGATCTGCTTTCGATTAGGGTGCTTTCGATTTAGGGCTATAGCCGGCGATAGACGGCGGGAGGAAGGGGTGTTCCGTGGAATTTCCTTATTTGACAGTATATAATCGAACGAATAATGTTTCATTTGGCAGTCCTAAGAGCGTGTTGATCAATCCCTTTGAGGGTGTCCGCATTTTGGGGTTTCAAAATATGGTAACCCTACTTCTATGTCTATTCAAATTGCTCAGGTCAGTGGTGGTAGTAACGTGTGTAAAGTGACAGTGGACTACGCTAAACAGTTTCAATCTGTTAAGCGTAGATTGCATGTCTGGAAAGCATCCGTTATTTCACGAAAATATTTGTTTTGAAAAATTACGCGCTTGGTGAAGGAGAATCCAGAGTATGAGGTCTCGTATTGGCATTTCTGCCATTTTCGTGTTAACTCTGCTATTTTATCCTGATTTGATTAAAATAGCCGTTTTAACTTTCTTTTTGGAACTCAATGGTCTGGTATGATTTGATCCTTTCTGTCAAATACATGTGTGTTAGAGAAGCGGTACCATGCGGTGATGTTATTACATATAGGTGCCGTTTTGGATCACGTGGATACTCAAAATAGCTATGCTTTTTTTAGGACTATTACTATTGTCTGCGTTTGACACACACACATACACGGATTATTCATTTGAGCTATGTAGATACCGTTAATGATCACACATGGATCAAAGAAGAGAGTTGATAGACCATGCGTTATGATTGCGCAGAGTTATGAAACCGTTACAATGCGCAATTGGTCATATTGAATAGATAGTTGTGAAGTTTAAACGCCATAAACATTTACGTATTTTTAGCGGAATTTTATGCGCTGCGTTACCGTAATAATTTATCTATCAAAACGCAAAATTGGAATTATTTACAAGAAAAGCCCTGCACTATTTTAAAATGCTATGGCCAAATTGCGTGCGTTAGCCATGTTGGGCGGATTTTTATCGTAGAAGAACGCGCTTCACTAACGTTCGTTTAGATGGCGTCTAACTTACTCTTCAATTTAGGTTAAAAATTGAAAGTTTGCTCTCTTATACACTACTAGTATAAGGCGAATTAATTTGACGCGTATACGCCATCATCGAATGGAAGTGGGATGGACTCATGGAGCCAATGATAATCAATGGAATGGAGACGTGAGCAATTTACATCTTCGTCCGTTCATCTCAAGATGCAGTTCCCTGAGGACTGAGTGGCTCACGTCACCAATTCGTCTGCTCCTCCCTCCAAAGCCCCCTCGAACTACTTTTCATCTCGCGCTTACCTCTCCTGGGACCGGTGTAAATATCTCGCCGAAGGAAAAGCGTTGGGTTCCACAGGGCTCCATGCTCGGGTCTCTAGAATTAAAGAGGAAGGGTTCATGGGAAGATGAGGGTTCGGAAATAACGTAATGGCTGTTTTGAGTTTGAATTTCCCAATATTACGATGCTGATTGATTGTTTATATTAGACAGGTGACCGACAATTGAGGTCATTTGCGCATTATGGTAGAATAGGACATAAATGAGCATAGGCATGGATGGGACGCTATTGGTAGGATATGGAAGAAATTATGAAAGCAGATCTAGTTTTCAGGGCTTACAACCGAGAAAAAATCTCTTTTGATGGTGCCTACCCTGATTAAAAACCATGATGAATACCTATATAAAGGGAGAAGGAAATGTGGATCATTAAATGGCAAGCCTGAAAAGGGAATTTCGAGTTCATGTGAAATATATTCCACAACGAGAATCAAAGAACTGTGGATCGCTTGAGAGATGATTGGGAGATGCAAGAGACAGAGAAGTGAAAAGCGAGGTTAACAAGAAATATTTCCCGGGAATTTAAAATCTGGTTGATTATTATAATAATATTGATATCGTCTTTTTTATATCGAACAAGATACCCATGTCCTGATTAGTGAAAATTCCACTAAGGGGGGACACGAACCTGCGACCCTCGGATTGTCAGGCAAGGACTTTAGCCCGTAGCCCCCGGTGGCGGTGTACATGATGGTCCATTATATCGAGATGATTGATACATGATGATGCCATTAGTGATAGGAGTTTCGGTTGGTTAGGAAGGGATACATGGGGAATGGATGAAGGGAGGAGAGAGACTCAGCGTCGGATGTTTTTCCTGATTATATCATTTTCCGATGGAAAGAATTTCAACTTACCTGGCGAAATGTCTTCCTGAGAATTTTTTCACTCTTTCATGGCTGTTTGTTTACATATGAGGAGGCAACCAAGAGCTGATAAATTGCGAAAGGACAAGTGGGAAGGTTAGGGCGGATCATGATACCGCTGAAAAATCATCCCCGCTATTTGAATTCGAAGCTGGAATCTCAGGATGGGAAGCCAGTACTCTAACAGCCATACCAAAACCAATCCCCTTTGATGGGTGCTCCTTCGATGGTGGAAACCATGTGCCTGTGTGAGGCACCTTAATGTGCCTGAAATGGCTAAAGTAACCAGATCGGTTTTGTTATTAGCATGCCTGAATTATTTTCTAAAAATAAGATATATTTATATTTAGATATTAAAATGGCCCCAGGTCGGATTACAAAACCTAATTCACGCACATACGAGTTGGGTGTTTATTTGTGGAGAGGCGACCAACAACTGAGGTCGTTAGCGCCATTATGGAACGTTGGATCGATTGGTGTGAAGAGGATTATTTTGGGAGTAGAGGAAGGGTGGAAAAACATTCGCTGTCGACACTACCCTACTCTTAATGAAATATGCCAAGGGGATCACGTCCCATTCGACGGACGGAGTACAACCCTTTAAATGTTTTCACTTGACACCCTAGAAGGTTACATAGATTTTGACAAGGTTCGATCATCGTCCGTTGACGTCACCGTCATTGTCCGGCCATTGTAATTGGTCCCGCTACTTCACAATCACCAAGCTCCGCGAACGCCACCGTCCGTCACGTAAGGAAACGTCGATCGTGATCCCACCACGAGCAAGTAGCCCTCCCGTCGCGTCAAGCCTCTGGGAGATAGTACGTCGCATCGGTGGGTCACGAGTTCTCCCGAGTGGGCGAACGGGGGTGTCGGGCAGGGGGTGGCGCATGAGAAGATAGCTCGGTTGAAGGAGAGTTTGGAGAAGATGAAGAAGAAGACGAAGTGGCAACTCGCGCCAAACTTCATCCACGGGGCTGAAGTTATCAGTCGTCTGTGTGACGTGAATAATTGGCTTATTGTTGTCGCCGTCGACAGAATAATCCGGGGTGTGGGGAGAGCTAGGGGCTTGCCGACACCGTAAGCGGGGGTGAAAGTTGGGTGGGGAGGGGTTGATGAGAAAGGAGCCGTGTGGGGCCAGAGAGGATCCCTCTTGAAGGTTCTGCTCACGTCCTATGGAGGAGTCATCCATTTATGGTCTGGGGATTTCGGCCTCGCGCTTCCATCTCCGGAATGGGGTGGTTCAACCCCGCTGTTACCATCCCCCATTCCACATTACGCCACTTCGCCCGACAATCTAGATTCACCCCCTCCTCTCCCCTGTGCTTTTAGACACATACGAGCGAGGAGAGGGGGTATAAGGGACACTCATGCGCAGTGCAGCCCCAAGCTTTTATTTTTTAAGTATGGGCAAAATGTTTTTCGGCCCCCGAATAAATAATAATTTATGTATCGGTTGTGATTTCTGAAACCGCGAGTTGATCGAGCGCTAGACAGGGAAGAATGGAGGGCTGGCGTCAACCATTCTTAGGATGGAACTACCAATGATGATGTTAAAAGTCCATTCTCGATGGAGTGATGTATCATTAAGATTCGAAGATATTTCAAGAATAATTTTGAATGCTTATTATAAAATATTTTGGGGTCAGCCTAGACAAACACTTTAGCGATTTTTAACTGATGATAAACAAAATGTTGAGACATTAACAATGAAGTTAGAGTGTTATTGGAACCCAGATCCACCTATATTCGTTCCTAGTGCTTTTTTATCAATTAAGCCTCTCATGCGACTTCTGCCAATTAGAATTTGATATATTTATGCTTCCAGGACTGGTCATAACCTATTAGTACCATAGTGAGCGTTGACGTTTAGTGCGTGGATATAATGACTACCGAAATTGGTGATTTATTTTCCATGTAGTTGGTTCTATTTTGACGGGCGTCCTTGATAAAAGTTGGAGGACATTTTGAAATCATATCTATGTGATTTTTTGCTCGTTAGTAGAATCTTAATAGCAGCTCTAAATTAATGGGTAAAGAAATGGGACTCCATGTTTGTAGATATGATAATTTTCGACGCTTTTTTAGTATTTTCCTTGCGCTTGGTTTTTTTGTAGAATTCCATCATAAACTTTCGTATCGACCGTTCCGCCCTATTGGCTGTTACATCAGAATGAGTTGAGGAATTGGAGCCTTTGTTTACGCGGGTTTAATAATTGCCTGTTCTGTTTTCCTATTTCTCATTTGATTGGTTCCTCGTTGGATTCATTCTATCATAGTGGTTCGTAGATCTTTAAAAAATCAATTCAAATGCAAAGCATTATGAAGCCGATCCAATTCCGTTTGGAGCTTCATCAAAATTTTGTAAAATAATTGCTTTTTTATCTGTGGGTTCTATTAAATTTTATTATTTCGTATTTTTCAGGTGATCGATAATTTTTAGGCGGCATTGTATCCTCGTGTTTAATAGATGTTTCAAAAAAACCTCCATGTGTTTTTTTGTTGTTTTTAAAAGACGTTGCATTTGAAATGAGTTAGATATATATGAAGTGTATGTTTATGTTAATAACTACTGGTATAAAAGCATATAGGTCATAGTACACCACACGATATTTGTGGTATACTTGCGCGTAAATATTCCTGAACTTTTCATGTTGGCATCATAATACGGCAAAGCTTTGGCCTGTTCATTGACGAAGGTGATCCGATTTATGTAAACTCTACTTTATATTGGAATATTTTTTAATATTAGAAAAATATATTGCATAAATTAAAATCAGGCCTCAGCTGTATTTAAGTTCGTTTTTCATTGGAAAGATTCTCAGGGAAGTTACGTACCTATCGTAATGTTAATGCAATGCAACTGATTTTTGAACTCTCAAAGCTTATAATATAATGTTTTATGTTTTCAATTTTATGCAGAAGTATAATTTCTAAACTTCATTGTAGTTTTTCATCCTCCTAAAACTGTATAACGTCATTTTGTAGCAAAAAATGGGAGTAATGTTTTAGGATAATTATAAATTAAAAAAATTTTTAATTTTTTTTTTAATTGATTCCTCGTATAAGCTCATATATATAAAGGTAAATATTACAAAAATCAACACGATGGACATAGTTTCCTCTAAGGATAACATCCTGTTTGGGGTTAACCAACTCTTCATTGTCTAAAAAAATTACATCAATATGGGAAACAACAAAAATCAGTCACTGTGCCGCAAATTACACATCACTTTACAAAAATTATTAGTCGATACAAAAAATATGAACAATAAGACAATGAAAATGGAAAAAAACATTGATAATGCCGAAAAACACGACAGAATCTGATTAGGAACACTTCAATTTAAAAAGATAGTTATATTTTTATACTGTTATGATACATAAATAATGTAACATGAGCATTTTTGGAGGAAAATAATCTAAAGTAAATTAATTACAAACAAGCATAAGGAGCAAAAAACAAAATAAAATAACGCAAGCATCATCAATCTATCCAAGCAATAGATCTTTACTCATTCCTTTTAAACAAATATTCCACCTCCTTGTTCTTGAATAACCATTACTTGACAAATTTAAAACATTTTCCTTCTTTACCTTCACCAGTTATTTTTAACGGTAGGGACACAAAGAATTTAGGGCCAAGATAAAGAAATGATCTGCGAAAAATGTCATTTTTTGCTTTAGGTATGACAATATTATAATCTGCTCTTAGACTATACACTCTGGGTTTTTATGTTCCCCGCTACTGTTATAAAACATTTGTAAAACCTTATATAAAAAGAAATGCCTTAGGGGTAAACTATTCACCTTTTTATAAATAGGTATATGCGCCGTGGTTGAGGCTCGCGTCATTACCCTTAACATCCTTTTTTTGGGATTTCATTTCTTTTTTCCAATATTTTCCGTATTCTTAAATAAGGGCTATCAACATACATAAGTGGTGTAAATCTTTTTCAATGTTGACATTTAAAATGAAACTTTAGAGGTTGATCTATGTAACCCCTAAAAAATGAAACTCATTGACAATTCAACGTGATCTCCGATATAAACTTAAAATATAACTCCACTTAGACTGCGGAAAGAGTTCTGACTATTATGTCTGACTTAAAGGAGCTATAAATTAACATTGTTTATTATGCATTCTTATCACACTATGATTTATTAGCTTCCTCTTATGCTGGTCCAATAGATATCGGCCAATGTTGATGGTTTGTTTGATAGTCTTGGAAATTTTCGAACCTTATAGTTATTTTTTATTTCTAGAAAGAAGTAAAGTATTTAAGGCTTTCCGACCACAACAAGGATAGCACTTATAAGGAAGACTTTTTTTTATTTGCCTCAGGTATTCTTTTCTTCTGGTAACTTACATATACCATCTTTGGAATTAAAATGGTTACGTATTAAATTGAAAATAGTACTAGAGAATGTGGTGCTTGATAAATGAACGTTTTAGAATGTGTTTAGTATTTTTTGTGAAAATAATTTTTCTTATATGGCATATGTTCTTTCTTCTTTAGGAAAAGTGCGAAAGTATGTCAAAGTGCTTACCATTGATGTAAATTATATACTTTTATGGCATCACTAACTGATGTGCAGTGTCAAATTATCGAAAATTAAACTTTTGGTATCGGTTTCAAAAAATTATATCGGACCTCAAAATTGTATAAAAATTCGCCATTAATGACAAGATTTTCAGAATAAAAAATGAATTTTACTTTGATCAGGACCTATTCGTCCTTTTTCATTTGTGTATTCTTACAACTTCAAATTGAAACTAGTATTTGAAAAAAGAATGCTTGCTTTCAGATAATGTGAAGGTAGGCATATGAATATATTTCATAAAATATGGTACTTAATAAATACTTGCGTGGAAAAATGGAAGCAATTTTAAATACTATATACTTTTTTTTACTTATGTTAGGTGCCATAAACTTAAATTTGAAACTATAATTTGAGAAAAGGATGCTCCCTTTCAGATGGTGTAAATGTAGATTTGTAAAAATGTATACAATATAGTAGTACTTATTACACACTTAAACGGTATAACGGAAGTATGCTTCAATGTTTAATTTTGTTTATCGCTTAAGCTTTTAAGATACGTGAAGCTTCAATTTTAAACTAGTTTTTCATTAAGTGATGCTTGCTTATAGATCGTTGCGAAGACAGATTGCTATATGAAAATATGTGAAATATAGTAGTAGTATTAAAATAATTGAGAGGAGAAACGGAGTTACGTTTAAATGCTTAATATGGCCGTAAAAATCTATCCTTGAGCATCGCCAGTATCGAATTGGATGTATCGGAATATCGTTGAGTAAAGTATCGGCATCGTATCAAAAAATGTTTGTCCTGTGTCAGCCGTTTCATCCATTATTTTCTTTAATCTATGGTCACAACTCAAGTTGAGAGGGCAAAGAAAAATTTGAATCTCTTCAGCGATTTCTTGTCGTGTTCCTGTCAATCGGAATTTTGAAAAGGCGTCTGGCGCGTCAAATCTCTAGATCTTCATTTTCGCGCGAGGCGCGCCACGCAAAATTCAGTTAAAAGTGAGGGCTGTCAACTGTCGTTAGTACCCTTCTCTCCTGACCCTGAAGGGTCAAAAAAATAATACTACTCCTGGCAGTTTTTTTTTATTTCTTTTCTGAACACTCCATCTTGATGAGTGAGGTCCTCCAAAAACGACAGCAACGCTGAAATATTTTCAAAAGACCAATCATCCCTTCACTTTTGGTCGGAGTGCGATGGTTATTTTTTTTAGACTACATGATAAGTTACTTTTTAGCATTGATTAATTCTAAATTGTCATTTCGTCGAACTTCATTCAAATTTGGAAGTCATGTTATTCATTAGATTAGAGTTCTCACTCTTCTTAAATTGGGAAATATCATAACACCTGACCTAGAATAGTTAGTATTTCGCAGGGAAAACGTTTTCTATTATCCCATAGTTCTGTTACCTTTTTCCCATTAAGTGACAATTTTTGATTCGCCGCAAATTTGAAACTTTATCGTTGAAGAAACAAGGCTTTATCAGGCGAATAGTAGGAAGGTTCTTCCATTGAAAAGTGAAAGAGAGATGCTACTTTGCTCTGGTTAGGTCGCTTCTCGAATCCGCCGAGAGCATTTGGGATACGACACAGAGAGATTAGTTCGCGAAATAAATTAAATTTATTTATTTATTTATTTATTTGAAAAGTTGATCACATACAACATTTCTGCCAATTTACAGTAACATAGTAACAAGATAAAAAAGGGGTATCCATAAGAGGTGCAACAAGAAAACAACAAGCATAACATCAGAGACAAGATTACAAAACACAAATTTAAAAAAAACAACAAAATATGAAAAGGGAGTCTTAGTCATTAACAGATATGTGGGACATCGCAAGGTTAATGAAAGAGTCAGATGATAGCAGGAAAGGATCGACATTATCAGGTAGGGAGTTAAGAAGTGAGGAGAGGCGGTAGTATAGTGAACGTTTGATAAGAGAAATTCTGGGGATAGGCAAGTGGAGAAAAGAATGGGAACGAGTGGATCGGCAAGGGACTCGGAAATTAACGAAGGAAAGTAATAGAAAGGAAAGCCGCACACTTATTTAATAACTACTGCGAACAGAAAGTGTTAATCAGCTGATGGAAGGACTAGATTGAGAACCTTTATAGACACAGAGTGGGAAAAGGTAGCCAGTATCTTAAGCCCCAGTTTTCTTATATATCAATTTTTCACGGGAATTCTATTACGGAATTGGCAGATATGATGCCAATTGGAATACCTGTGAAAAATTTATGCATCAGATTCACCGGGAAAATCTTAGATCATATATCCCAGTTTTCTTGTTTTCATTTATTGAACACAGTCCTGTCCATTTTTTCCAACGTTTTCACATCCATGTAAATTCTCAGATTCCTCTGTTTATTCATCCCACATGTCTCTTGAACTATATCGTCCATGATATTTTCCTTCCCCTCTTTTCTCTTGAGCCATTTATAAGCTAAATAAAGTTGTATCGGGGCAGATGTGGTGGAACTCATTCATATAGTAATGAAATTTCTTAGCTGTTTTCCACTTTTTTAAATTAGATATAGCCATTTATAAGCTAAATAAACTTGTGCGACTAGTTTCAATGTATTAACATCATTTTCAAGCACCTTATGATACTAAACAAATAGACTATTTACATATTTCAAGATGGTGGTTAGGGAGTGAAAGAAGAAGGTTGTAAGTAATAACGGGAGGCGGAAGCTACCATTGTGGGAATTTAATGGAGAGTAAAGGGGAGTGAGATTGAAATACGTTTTTGTTTATAAGCGGAATTTGGAAAATATTGTGTTGAATTATACTGCATTATATAAATACTGCATATGGAATCTAAAGGATAAATTAGATATTTTTGAGCAGCTAGAAATAAATCAACAAATTTGTAAAATTGTATTTGTTTAGTTTCATAACGTGATTTACAATTATGTATTACATTGAAACTAGTCGCACAAACATATATCTAATTGAAAACAAAGTGGAAAACTTATAAGAAATTTCATTACCATTTTTAAGCTGTTATAACTGTCTGTTTTTGATACCCAAGCGTATGGATAACTCTTCCATATTCGTTTGTTTCCCCAGAAAATCTAATTAAGTCGTCCCTGGAATATACAAATCTAACTTCCAAACAATAGGGTGGGAATGAGTGCCCATGCGTCCTCGGCTAGTTTTTTGTTATCTCGAAAGCCAGTCTTGCGCAGATATTCATAAATAACTTGCTACCACATCCCAAACGTTGCATATACCGCTCAGTCCAGCAGTCTTTCTATCTTTCGGAATCCTCTCTGCTGTTACAATTCTCTCGTCGAATAAAAACAGATCGGTGTGTGGATATTCAAGCGTTGACAGCATTCGGAGTAACTTGGCCGTCTAGCATACCAACGTTATGAATGTGCGGGACGGAGTCAAACCAAATTATACGGGACCAAATGAGGAAAATAAAGCATTTAGTATAATTATTAGTATTCCTCCACACAGTGATACATTTCAGGCTACGATTCCAACAACTGAAAATGGCAGCCAGTAGCTGAAACCATGTTGGGAATACGTTTAAAGGGTATATAAAAGCGTACAAAAATATTGACTTTATCATCATGATTTAGCACCAAAAAGTTATTTTCTTATACCTATTGATCTTGTTGGTTAACATCTAAGTCAAGGGTTTGAAGTAACTGCAAAATACATTTCCAGTTCAATGCTCTAGATATGGGTGGAGGTAAATCACAGGAAAACTCAATTAGAGGGATTTTCGAGTTGAAAGAAGTGTAAGCCAAACTTTGGAGAAGTAGGACATTAATTCAAGCAAATGGAACACTTCAGTCGTTCGTTCAGAGCTTTGGTCAACAAAAAACGTAGTTCTGTGGAGAATTAGAAGAATCATCACAGTGAACAATATCTTTAAAATTGAAAACGAAACGATTACTTGAACTCTGTGTGTAAACGTTTCGAAGATGACTAAACATATCGATATGGAACGCGACGTTATTAGGAAGAAAAGCATGGGCTTTCAGGAGATAAAAGGATGGGAATAAATATCTACTTTTGGGGGTTATTTTTGCAAAAAAACGGAGGAAGTTTAATGGAAGAAAAATTAATAACTTTGTAATGAGAAGAAACTTTATAAGAAGAACATTATTATGAAAAGAAATAATATAATTGCTCACTTGCTTTATCGACCGATCGATTTGAACATGGTGGGGAAAGAGTCGTTTGAAAAGGAGAACTAACACAATCCACCATTAGAATAAACTAGCCCAGCCATCGGCAACCTATGGCACGTGAAAGGTTCGTTGGTGGCATGCCAAGAAAAGGACAATTAAATTAAACTATCCGTTATCTTATTTTCTTAATTAGAGGTGGCATTTGCCCGGCTTGTAATTTAATGTTATGTAAAATGTGGCATGCGTACGAATATTGGTTGCTGACCGTTGCATTACCCAGCAGAAAAAAACATTAATATTTATTTATACCCGCATCGCAAATAACGCATCAAAATAGTTGACGCTGACAATTTTTTTAAAGAAGTAGACTGAAAGTTTATTCTGAAGGCATAAAAATGTTAATTCATCAGGATACGATTTATACTGTTCCAGTATCGTCACAATTCTGTTGTGATAAAAAAAGTATCCCTATCTTGACTTCTCTGTGCGTTTTATAATATTTTTTCATGGATTTTCAATGGAACCAATAAAGCGTACAGATATAGAAGGTCAATTAAAACTGGATCTATTCTGTTGCTGACTCTTGTTTCATTTTGTTAGCGGGAAAGAGTGGTTTTTCCTACATATCTCAGATTCGGAGTTGCAATATCCAATTGCAAGAAATTAATTGGGAGCAGTTAAATTGCAGTTTTTAATGGAAATGTTTTTTGTCAACACTACCGCTTTCGTACACAAGTAAAACTTTAGGTTGGAAATTAATATATTATGTTTCATTTTGACGAGTTCCCATTTATTTAATATCGTGAATTGTTGCATTTTGAGATAAATGGACATCCTTTGGAGAGTAAGCGAGGGAATGTTTCAGAATTTGGGATGTAGGATGGTGCTGTCCAAGAGCCTACCAATCAGCTGGTAGAATACTTGAATGAATGAATAGGTCACAAAATTTGAGGTTCCACGTTCGGAAACACCCAAATAAGAGGAACGTTCGCTGTAATGTATTTCTGGAGATGTCATCACAGTAGGGGAACTTGATTTTCATGTCATAGATAATGTTTTATTACCTGAAGGGGCAACCAGTTAGTTTTTCATTGATAACCGATTATCTTGTCTCTTAATCGTTTAAGATAGCGGCCGTTATTTCAGAGAATCTTCTTATTAAAAGTGCTTCAGTAGGTGTCTTAAGGGATCTTTCCTTTAAAATACGTATTTCTTCGTTTGCGATAGATACCATTTACTTGAGCTACTCTGACGATACCATCTTGTGTATTAATTTTTTGATATTGATGTTAAGTGATATAGCGATCAACCAATGCTTAAATTTGCTTTGCACTTTAAATGCAGGATTGTCATTTTTCAATCTTGTCGCAGAACGTTTACAATACTCACTCTCCTGGAATTCTACAATATTAGCTACAAGTTGATGGGAAGGTGCTAGATATATGACTCACCCATACTTTACACTGGTAATTTCCTTGATAAATGGGTCAAATTTTAGATGCCTGGAATTTTCACTTTCTCCAAGCCTTTTGCACCATGATTGAATAGCAAAACATAAATTATAAACTTACAATGTTGAATACTGTAAATTGCGTGCTAAAAAAGTTTAAAAATTGAAAAAAGTGGCAAATCTTTCTTTTAAAGATTTATTTATCGAGTAGCCAATCTGGGTAGGCCAAATTGATCGTGTATGTTCATATTTTATCATAATTATGATACGATAATCTCTCAATACAACAAATAGGGTACAGAAAAAAAAAAAATATATATATATATATATATATGCATACACGTAATATTTTTGGAAAAGTCAGGGATACTATGTTTTTCTTTGTAAATATCATGAGGCATTTTTTAATTGTCTTTTCACGAGTTCAGAATTTCAATTTCACTCCCACCGTTTTCATATTTTCCCGAAATAATTGTCTCACAAATTCCTTCCCCCCCCCCCCTCATCTCCCCCATCATTGTTTACGCTCAATTTTCTGCCATCCACCCACATCTTCATTCTGATTTCTAACCCTGGCACCCAAATCTCTGTTCCCCACTTTCAACCGAGATGCGGCGCAACATTTCCTTCTCCGAAAGCAAATTAATGTCTTAATTATGGGTATTATGAAGGGTGAGTTTTCTTCCACCGAGTGGGTGTTAATAATGCGTAAGAGGCTTATGTAAGAAAGGAATTCATAAATATAATAATTTTGAGTCTGCTTTATTCGAAAGTGATTAATACTATAGCATATTGAGAACGCATGTCTACTAAAAATTAAATTTCCAAATCTGTGACAGCAGACTTCTATCAGTGATTCTATGTGTAATACTGCCCCACTTGTGGAATATTGATTGGTAGTTTTTGAGGCAAGCCCTACTTCAATGAATTCCATTGCAGACCCACTTGAAACCGATATTATCTCTGAAACTAGATATTCTGTTGTGTCATTTAAAACAATGCGAGGATTTTGGGAATAGAATATTGCAAGTTGTATTGAAATAATTTTCGTCATAATTTTAGTGCTCAGCAATTTTTGGTACTTACAGTCTTTATAGCATCGGCTACGTAATTATCGCAATGAGATTTTCCCCATATCTCCGTATTAAATACTTTCTGTTTATTTAAACGTCTTTGCTTTAAACAATAACTGGACATTTTATCAATTATGTACATATTTAGGACTAATGTCGCTGACTGGCTTGTCAGGAGTTCTCTGAAACTAATGAACAAATCGGAATACAGTATGCAGCAAATATCCGCAATAGACTCTTAACTTTTCTCGAAGAAGTTATTTTTATAATAATAATTCTCTCAAGATAATTTTCTTTAAAAATTGTTAAAAGCCAAATATCCCTGACTCACTTATTGATCAAGCTGTCTCCTCACTCGTCTAGGGTATTAGTATATTGCTGTACCATTAGCGTAGATGGTTTGTTTTTATAATGCAGCCGAAAACTTAGTCTCGGGTAATATAGAAGGTAGTCTAAAAGTTTACATGAAACACTTCACCTCCTGTTTTTTAGCCAGGCATATTTTTTTCAGGGTAAGAATGAGCTTGAAGACGATCATATAAATTCTCTTCTTGTTTTAGTGTTGTTTTTGAAATATCTGATCAAAAAGATATTTTTCAATTTCTGTCATGATGAAAGTCTTCCGATGCAGCATACATATTTCGTTATATTACTGCTCGTAGACCGCCAATTGTGGAATGAATTACAGTTGAAATCAAAATTGGATGTCCATGGTTATTTCCCTAAATCCTCGTCATAAAAGTCAAACGTGGACGTCTTTGCAATCAAACTATTAATAAAAATTTGATATTTTTTATCCTGCATCAAAAAATTGGACTCTACAGAGTTCCACCGACATAGTGGGCTCTGAGGACCAATGAATAGAATGCTATTTCCCAAAATGGAATGATTTTGGTACCCTTTTGGGGAAGAAACCCTGTGGCAATAGGCCGGCGCATATATGTTAAAAATTGATCCTATTTCAGAATTCATGGTCTCAAAATGTACGAATCTGTGAGAAAAAAATTATAAAAAAGCCCCTGGTTCGTGCGACGACGGATGGCCGTGCCTGAGGCACCTAAAGGGCCTAAATGCAGTTATTTTGAATGTTGAGGTTTTTGACCTGGATAAAACGTTTTCTAATGTAAACATGGTATTTTAGAGACTTTGGCCGAAAATTTCAACCGTTTTGTCGTATCTCGATTTATTCATGCCGAAACGCTGCCTCAAAGGCGCCCGCCGCACTCCCCCCACCGCCATTTCCGCCTTCCGACAGCCGCGCCCGCTTGATGCCGGGCGGCGCAACGCGCATTGCTTGATACGCGCGACACTCC
Organism: Pyrrhosoma nymphula; assembly: GCA_963573305.1. NCBI lineage: Eukaryota > Metazoa > Arthropoda > Insecta > Odonata > Coenagrionidae > Pyrrhosoma > Pyrrhosoma nymphula. The sequence goes on from OY754339.1 coordinate 32,181,521, forward strand.
TCCGTCCCGTGGCACTTCCCTCCTTCCCCATACATGCTGGCAGAGTGGAGCTAGAGTGAGAAATAATGACAAGCCGGGGAAAATCTGATTCATTTGTAATTTCAATTTTTTTTAAGTTTTCTTCAAGTGAAAAGGGGGAGGAAAACTAGGATTTTCAGGGTGTCTATGAAAATAAGTTGAAACAACAGTATGTAATCTCGTTACTATACATGCCTAGCAATCACATGTGACTTTTTGTTATCAGGAATGCTTTTGCGGTGGCTCTGTACTGTCAATAATAAATGTTGGTAAGACTCTTCTTTCTTTGTCACACTTCTATTATAATCAGTCATAAGTTTTACTGCTCGCTTGGAATAATAATTAACCACCCTCAAATGCTGCACTTTCTCTTCACCTCTGATGTAGTCTTTCCTCTCCTGCCAAAAATGCACGGGAACATTGAAAAATGAAGTATCGATATCGAGGATGGAGAAGAAAGGTCCTGTATTTTTAGTGGCCAAGCTGCTTATGGTCATGCCAGGCATGTCGCGCACCTGTACAATCCTCTTCTTTGCCGGTTCTTCAGCGCCCTCCTTACCGAGAATGATATGCACCAAAATCTTCCGCTCCACCTTAAAGAGAGTCCAGTGTCAAATACAGCAATTCCCAGTGACTCCTCACTCAGGTACTATTAATTGGTTCAGAAACTTATTCTGAGCGGCCCTCGCCACAGGCTTGTTGACCTCATCGTGGGCAATCAAGTCCTTCAGGACCCGGAGATCGTGGCGAGGAATTGCTACCGAGTGAGTGGCGGTGAACCATACCCGTACGTAGACGCACACGAAAAACACCGTAACCTTCAGGAGCCCGTATGCTTCCATAGGTTTGAGGCCCAGTTGATTACTGAATATCGGCATTTAGATGCTGTAAATGGCCTTCGCCATGAACCTCGCGCTGTGGATGGAGCCTGGGGGACGGAAACGGATGCCACCGGGTGGAACACCGCCGAGAAAGATTATCGTTACCTTCAATAACTTCACGTAGTCCCCACGAGGTTGGCCGGTCTTAAAATGAAGGTGTCTACCGTAATTAATTCATATTTTGTCCAAAATCACTTTATTTGAATCGGAAAAAAATACCTCGATAAGTGTAACAGGAAATTTTATGATTTCATCTGCGTATGGACCCAGGGCTATCCTGGAAGCTGCGTAGGTCTTGAATGTGCATAATCTCTCATAATGTACGGACACCCACTTCTTCTGCAGCACCTTGAAGAGGGGTATCTCCGAACCAGTTGACGGCCCCATGACCTCATGAAACTCTCCCTCCAGCACCTGCTTGAAAATTTGGTGGTGGTAGTAAAGTCACAATTAGGCCCTTCCTAAAGCGACCTCGATTTCCAAGGCAATCAAAAAATTTCCGGAGGCGGCAGGGGCCGTGCGGCGGGCGCCTTTGAGGCAGCGTTTCGGCATGAATAAATCGAGATACGACAAAACGGTTGAAATTTTCGGCCAAAGTCTCTAAAATACCATGTTTACCTTAGTAAACCTTTTATACAGGTCAAAAACCTCAACATTCAAAATAACTGCATTTAGGCCATTTAGGCGCCTCAGGCACGGCCATCCGTCGTCGCACGAACCTGGGGCTTTTTTATAATTTTTTTCTCACAGATTCGTACATTTTGAGACCATGAATTCTTAAATCGGATCATTTTTTAAATATAAGCGCCGGCCTACTGTGGCAATCTGTCTGTGATCCAAGGATCTATTATACCCTTCTTCAGATGAAAATACCTGCTATATTTGACTCCTCTCCGTCCTTGTCTCAGCCATCGCCCTTTTATTCCTCCTCTTTCTCCATTCATGGATCCATTTACGGTAAAATTGCTAAAACTTTTGACAATAATGGATCCTAGTTATTTAAGTGACCCCAAATACCTACCTTATGTTTTTATGCTACTTCTTATTTTCTTTGTCGCTTTTTATACCTTGCAATTCACTTTAGATGAGATTCACGGGTGACATGGCGTAATTCATTTGAAAAATGCTAAATTTTTGTTAGTGTTGTTGAAAGAAAATACTTTTTCACTGTAGACATTCTTCAAGTGCTGGAAAGAAATAAAAAAAAAATACTCATGAATAGTAACTGCGAATATATGTATATATTGAACGCTTTTTCTACCTGAAGGAGCTCTTACGGTGGCGCCATTTCTATTACGTTAGCGTAATAGTTAAATACTATTTCGTGGAATGATCTTTCAGGTTCTTCCATTAGCAGTTAATTTTACTTTTTATAGTTTTTAGACATTCATCAGTAATTTTGGAATGGAATCTGCTGAACGGCTCCAAAGAAAAGTCGAATTTCCGTATTTGTCTTGGAACACGCAGTTGCAACCAAATCTCATATTTACACCTGAGCAGTACCATTTTAGATTACAATGGCCTGCGTGATTCACTATTCCGCTATCCATATCAACGTCCATTTGGCTCTCTAAGGGGAGAGTAGTATTCTAATATTTGGGATATATGTTTAAATGGAAGAAAATGAAATTCCTCTGGACATGCGCGGGGTTCAATACACCTACAAAATATCATTCTTCATCTCTGGATAAATTCCGCATCCCGTCCTAAAACCTATTCTTTTCCTTCACCTTCCCAGCTTAATCAACGTCCTCCCCTCTTTCACGGCCTTCAGCATGCCATCTAACTCCTTATCACCTCTTTCAACCATCTACTCTGCCTCCTCCTAAACTCCTTTAGAAGTTTTCTTTCCTCAGCCACCATACCAAGCATTTCCTCTTTTGTCTTCCGTTCCATTCGTCGCATCTTCTTCATTTCCCTCCACACCCAGATCTCGCCCGCCTACAGCCAATTCTCGTCTTCCTTCCTCATGGTCCACGTATCTGCCCCATACAGGACTACTACTCCTCTCTAAGCATTCTCCCTTCTATGACGACCTTCAGTAAGCCTTGGCCCCTTATTATCTCTCCCAACCACCTACTCTTCCTCCTCTTAATCTCCTCCAGCACTTCCTCGTTTGTTTTCCTTTCCATTCACCTCACCTTCTCCACTCATCTCCTCACAATACATCTCAAATGCCTGCAGTTAATTCTCGCACTATTTTCTCTGAATTCACATTTCTTCTCAATACAACGCCACACTCCGTATTAAGCTCTATGCCAATTTAAACCCCCAGTCTAAATCCTACGGAAAAAAAAGTTGGGAAAGCAACAGGAATGGAACGAAAATAGTCCCGTAGAGATTCAATTATTGAAAATCCATTTTCGGTCCGTGTCTCTTTTTCCCTATTATTTCCTCTGCTATGCCCTCTCCTTTCAATCTCTCAGAGCTCCGGATGGGCCAATGGAAGAGGGCCCCGTGCATCTGTTTGTAATGGCCAATTAAAGGATAATTTGTTTAGTTACGTTCGGGCCCGTAAAAAATAGCATCCTCATCTTTGTTTCATCAAAACTTGGACGATGGGAATAAAGTTTTAATGAGCGACCACCCTTCCTCGAAACGATCCTTTTCGCTTCACATTCCCTCATCCTCCCCAAAAATCCTTGCAATTGTGATTTCTCGTGAGTCTTTCCATCTCTTAAATGCTAATTTACTCCCGAGAGAGAGAAAAGCCAATATTGATAATAGATCCCACCTACTCTCTTTCCGGATGATTTACTCTCCAGCAATATTGATAGAGTTAAATTCTGTATCTTCTTTTGGTTAAATTTTTCAAGGATCAACTTTTCCTGTAACCTACCAACCTTGATGTTAAATGATGGCATTTTCAAGTATTTTTCCGTCACGTAAGTGTCTTTTGAAACTTTCACGTTCAAAAGAGGATAAAATTAGGAAATGTTCAAGTCTCTACCTTAAATTCGCTAATGATATCCGTTAAGTTCTTTGACTTTTATACGGTTAAACTTCTTAATACGCGATATTTCTGTTACCCACTTTTTTCAGTCTTTAACAATGATTTAGATTAGAATCTCCTTTTAATCAAAGCTTTCAGAGCCATGGCATAGTAAATATATAAAATGCATAATAATTTTGTAGAATTTTTTAAATTTCCTTTCTTCTTTTTTTTCGATCTGAACGCCAAACTTTTTACTGTCCAACACGGAGTGAACTAACGTGTAGATTGATATTTTTACATAAATTGACGCTAATCCGGCAACATTAAGATTCCTTAATAACGCTAAAATAGAGTTCAATATAAGAGTATTGATTTAAAATACGGCTGTGTATATGCTGTATTTCATATCACCATGGCAAATTTTCTTCTGATTGTACTAAATTGAAATCCTTCTATGATCTCAAATTGAAATTATGTGCAACTAAAATTGTTATTCTTTTCATTTATCATTCTAGTATAAAATTGTATCAGTGCTTCACTTGAGTGAATTTTCCTCTGTATCCTATCAAGGTGGAGCGATTTTTGCTTATGTACAGATTTGCGCGATACTTTGAAGTGTCCTTATTAGTAATATCTATAGATAATTGTGAAAAAATTTAATCGTACCAATTTGTTTTTTTCCATAAAATGCTATTTTTACACGTAGGATTATGGAACATTACATATATTTCCTATTAATTCAATTACATATGCACAGATTTTCTCCTAAGCACAGAATAATATGTTTTATATTATCATAGTGGTTGATAACACATATCAAGAAATCATTCCGAGTAAAAAAAGCATGTTTAGATAATATTTTTGCTTAAAGTTTGAATTCTGTGCCGAAAATGCAAGTCATGTTAATGCTTTAATTAGGCGGAAGCCACCTTAAGTATACAAAAGTATGCGTTGGTTCTTCCCATCGTCACAATTCTTAGTCTTGGGCTATTTTTTTCATGTTTGTAACTTCGTTAAACGAAAAAAAATCCATGAAAGCTTTTGCTGGGAATCTGGTGCTTATCTGAAGCAAAGAGAGACTTTAATTAAGAATTAATATGTATGAGCATACGCTGTAACTTTACAATATCTAAATTACTAAAAAATTTAATAGATCGAAGTTGTAATACTATACTCTTTAATTTCACCAAAAAAATTAAGAAAAAGTTGCTATTTAAACTTATGAACTGAAACTATTTCCATCTCACTTGCAAATTAATTTATATTAATGACGTGTAACTGAACGTAAAATGAACGGAATATAAATTTCTGTTGACCTTGTTTGTGATTGCTCGACCAAGCTGTCGCGCAGTCTCTACGCAACAGATCATCAGAACAGGTCATAGTCTAACCTTTCGTAAGTCTAAGAGGCCTATTAGCCGAGGCAACCAGACACGCCACCAGACTTTCCACCGAAACCAGTCGACTGACCCCCGCAACCGCGCCTTCCACTTTGGGTTGCTCAGCAAGGTTCCGGGGCATTGGAGTATATGTAGCCTACTAGCCGGGGCGACCAGACGCGCCACCGGTGACTGAATATTGTATGCGCGCGCCTCATACTGCCCTGACCACGACGCTCCAGACAGACACACAATCTCAGTTCACAGTCCAAACTAGTGGTGAGTTGTTCGCTCTTGTGAATTGAATTTGTGTGTAAATATGTTTTCGCCGGGGGCGGTGGTGAATGAAGATGGAGATCGCAATTTGCAAGAAGGTGAAGGTGTCGCTTGTCCAAGTGACGTAACGCAAAGAAAGGAAAACTTACTAAAGAACAGTAATAAAGGGCAACCGAGTGAACCTAGAGATTTATCGAAAGAATTATCAAAATTGTTAGACAACACCATTTTAACTACTGCTGTGTGCTGGGTAATTTTTGAACTGATACTGGTGGCGCCACCGGTGACCTGGGCGGAGTAAACCCGAACAACCAGACACTCCACCGGTGGAACGTCCGGTGGAGTGTCCAGGTTGCCTCGGCTAATAGAGGCCTAAGGTCGTCGATATTGATATCATTTGGAAACTCATCGGTAACTACTTTTTTTCCTAGGCACACAATAAACGTTCATCACTAGCAGAGTAATGAGTATGTTCCCAGTTTACGTTCATCATTTTATGTTGAAAATCGTTAAGTGTATAAAAATATTATTAACCTGAATGTCGTGATTATCTGTCAGGACTGGTGGATCATTCCTTAATAAGAACTATGAAGATGCAATTTTCCACTGATAAAATTTTTATTCGACCCGGGTTTCCATGCGCTGCATCATCATCAGGTACTTACATAAATTTTTAAATCAAGATATATGTACAAGAGACGGTGGGTGAGGGAGGTTAGGAAAGTGGAGGGAGGGAGTGGGGAAGGGGAAAATTTCAAGGTGGGAGGGAGTTTTATTTACCCAAGAATATCGTTAATATTTTGAAATTTGAAAAAATCAAAGTTCGTTAAGGTGATGTCCCGCGGCGCGTCGAGGGGGAGGGGGGGGGGGAGGGGGAAAGGAACAAGCATTGGAAAAATATACACTTTGCAACAGGTTACTGGGGAATTTTGTGGGGTACACAACAGTGGTTAACACTACGTATAAAACCAAAAGGGTCCTCTGTGGAGTGTCCCACGGCGTGTGGTCAGCCCTCGTGATGCCTGGAGCCAGACCAATATGCTCCCATATAACATAGGGAAAGGGGGGGGGGAAGAACTCCTTCTTAGATTATCACAGATCCAATATATGGCAGTCGTACTTCTCATAGAGTCAATGGTTTCCATTCGACCCAAAAGGTTTTGCAATCCGACCTCTGTAAGCCTTTTTTTTGGAAAAATTACAAATTTCTCACTCGCTGGTACTCTTAAGAATTCCCATGGTTTTTTAAACAGATTAAAATGTCCTAATAAAAACATAATAATAAGGGAAGATTTGAAGGTGTAGTGTTTCTTGATGTGACTTGTAATTTTGATATAATGATAAATAAATTTGATGAATTCAAGAAGAGAAATCAATGCCTTGAGTTTCACAAACATCTAGATCCCATTTTCCGATACGTCTGAAAGAACAATGTAGACTTACAGCAGATGGTTGAAAACCGCAATTGTAAAACATTCTTAAGATTCGACCATTGCTTAATAATGATCGTCATCAATTACGGTCCAGGTCAGTTGGGTTATTCCACTTCAGGTTGGAAGCTGGTCCCTCCTTCGCTTCTTTGATCGTCCTCTAGCTCTTTTTCCAAATGGTCTGTTGTTTTGGAGTATCTGGGGTAATCTATTGCTCGACATCCTCAAAATCTTCTCATAACATTTGTTACGGTATTTTCATAGAGTATTTTTTGTTTCGGTTATGGCCTGGGTGTTATACTCTGATCGAGTCTCCATTTCGTTTATGGTTGTAGAGTTTAACGCCAAACAAGAGTCTTAGTAATTTAATTTCAGCTACAGCCATCCTTCTGGTATGGTTTGATGTTAATTTACAAGTTTCGGAGTCTCTTAGTTCCATTGTTTTGTAGAATTGTCTCTGGGAATACGTTTTTAATAGCAAATCAAGCATGAAAAAGAAATTCGGTTACTTTGCTTTTACTTTATCTACAAAATCTTCGTTTCCGTTAAACCACGTTGAATAAAATACGATTTATATCTCCATCTAGTTCCTCTTTTAGCATTTATGCCCAAAATCATGCAACTAATTATATCTTTGAATTGGTTTTTTTCGGGTTTCTCCCACGTTGATTCATGGAAACCGTTTCACTTGCATTCCAGCTAGCGTCGTCCTTCAGGACCTGAAATGAAACGGTTGCCCATAAATTGAATAGACGCGGGAGAAACCCGAAAAGAACCAATTCATCAAATCACCGTGGAAGCCTCCGTACTAATTTTATCCTTTTATGACAGAAAAAGAAATCCAGCTACATCAAAGAGAAGATGATATGATGATCCTTAGGATATTGATGAGTGGATTGAGAACAAATTACTAATTTACCTATACTTTCTTTATTCAGACAGGGATATCACAAATTTCGTCAGAATAAGTCATATTCGGCAGTGCTCAATTCATAAAATATTTGTAAACATTTTCCCTCCTTTCCAATGGAAAAGTACCTCAATCCTATACATATTTTTTAAATTAAGAATCTTCCTCTCTGAGCTCTGAAGCCACTGGGAAAATCGAATGACTTTCACGAGAGCTTTTGGATTGGCTGTTAAATTTTATATTTGCCCACATCATTCAAAAAGTGGCTCTTGTTTGTTTAAAGAAATCAGTTGATTATACGCGAAGTAGGTATTATTCTACTACTGAATAAGCACTTATGCATATCAAAAAACACTTGCTGAAGCACTCCACTCTACTCTCCTCTCTGCCTACCGCTTCATTCCTACATAGTTCTTCACTTTGACGTCCTTCATGATTTGCTTAATCTATTCTATTCTTGGTTTTCCACTGAAATTCTTCCCATTTTTTTCTCCTTCCAATATTGTTTTCATTAGGCTGCTATGATGCAAAATGTGTCCAATATGTCCAATTTATCTTCTCCTTTCAGAGTTATCATTACATTTATTTTCTCTCCAACTCTTCGATGACCTTTTCGTTCGTGATTCTCTCGGTCTAATTTATCTTCATCATTCTTCGATAGGTCCACATCTCCATTACTTCCATTCTCTTTTTCTCTGCAGCTGTAGCAGCTGCTGTTCATGTTGTACAGTTTCACAGATGAAATTATGCTCCAAATATATGTTGTAACAAATTGCTTCCTTACTTCCAGGCTTTTGCTACATGCTTTCAGCAGCCTACACTTCTGGTAGAACGCTTTCTTTGCTTGGGCTCTACCGCGCAAAATTTCTTCCTTGCTGCTTCCATTTCCGGTAATCCTATCTTCCTAGATAGCAAAATTCTTCCGTTTGCTCAAAGTTTGTCTCCCCAATTCTGACTTCTTTGTTTCATCCAAAAACCATAATTTTGGTTTACTTGAACTTCATCTTTCAAGTTTTATTTTTTCATAGTATTTTGCATGTAGTTCTGCATTTTCGAGTAGTAGTGTTAAATATTTATGCCCAAGCAACCGTTTTCTATGCTTCAGTAAAAGAAAATAATAGAAAATCACGCCTCGCAGGTAATGCAGAATCGTAAGTTCCAGGAATGAGCGGCAATGTAAGAAGTTGAATTACAGCAGGGATTGTCTGGAGCGTAAAATAAAACAGGCAGAGCGCTTTTTTATATTACGGAGAACGCCAAACGTTACTCATTTGTCCCGCGAGAAGCAACATGGGCGTGATGAACCTTCTGTTGCCCTCCTTCCACTTTGCCGTTACGACTGGCCTGATTAAAGACGGCGGTATCTAAATTCCTCAGGGTTGGTTTTATGGCTTACATTTTTTAGCAGTTAATAATTTTTATCGTCCGTCTTAATTTCAGGAAAGTTATTTTATCCTTTTTTGAGCTTCGCTGCGGATTTAATGTCAGTTATTTGAATATTTTATTACGCTGTGCAGAATAAGACGGAATATGGTGCAAGAAAAAGTTTTTGAGAGAGCAAGCGAATGCAAATGTACCGCGGTCTGAAAACTGTAACTACAAAGGCACACGTAACCCATCTCTCCTAATTTAAAGGCTCTGCTGTAGAGAAGATGTTGAGGGAAGTAGTAAAGAAGACGTACGTATATTATTGAAGATAGGAAATATCAACAATAGTAGTATGAATTCTGAAGATATCAGGAGAAAATGGATATAAAGATTCTGATAGAAATTCTGGGACCACTGATTAAAGAAAAAGGCGAATTTTGACACAGTATGGCGACCACTGGGTTCATGCGATAAAAAGAGACGTAGATGAAATGGGGTTAACGGAAGACGTAATACAGGAGAAAACTACATTAAGAAGATTAGCACAAAGTTTCAAGGGTTTCCGGAAGCAAGAAATGAAGAAATTAAATAACTCCTGGACGGAACAGGGGTGGCAAAAACAAAGCGAAAGAACAAATAAGTATTGGAGAGCAAGAAAAGAAGCGGAAAATTGGAAAGAATATGAATGCGTTGGCTTATTTTACGAGGCCCTGAGTCTGCCAAACTCGAGAGAAGAAGAAATATACATTCATTTGGACGTTGTGTAAGCGAAATTTATGACAGTTGTACATAGCTCTTTAGATCTTCTGCTGGATTAACCATTCCTCATAAATGTTTGTCATCATTATTGATAACCACGTTTCTTCGTGATTATAAACTTTTTCCTTTTAGTGTAAATAAAGACCTCAATATTTTTTTTGAATGCCATGCCATTTCATATGATGTCTTGAATATGCTATGAATTAAAAAGGTGAAAATGAGATTTTTATGCAAGTATTTTATTTATAATTTTCAGTAATTAATTATTTAAATTAAAAAGTAACAGAATATAGTATGAATACATCAGCAGTTATTTTTGTTCTGCCAATTCTCATCTTTCTTTATATCCACATCTCTTAAATTTGAGTCATCCTCGTCCCCCTGCGACCAAATATTTTCATCACAGAACGCTACCCTCCATGTTGGGGTAGATAAATCTCTTAAAACAACTACCTCCTTCTCTATAAAGTACTGCGGCATTAGAGGGGGTGTTTTATACCAGAAACATGTTGGATGTAAATAATTGAGCGACCGGTGGTGCTTCTCACTGACGATTATATGCGTCATCTGGCGCAGACTCCATTTTTGTTCATTTCAAGGTGTATCATCCGTGAAATGACTTAAATGCTTTTAAATTCAAATGCTAACTACTAATAGAAAGTCGCGTCCTCCGTATGGTATGGAGAACAAAAACAACTTTCGCACTATTTTTTTCTAAAAATTAACCCTAAATTATAAGTGTTTAAATGCGAGAATAGGGTGAAACTTAGGTAAAGAGATATTATATATGAAGAAAGTAATTTTTTTTCTAATATTTATTGATGCAGTTTTCGTGAACAACTGTTTATAAGAAGCAAAAACTCCCAATAAATTGAATAAATATGAAATTTAGGCTCCTTAATTTTGTGTTCGAACTTTAAATGATTAGGCTATAATAACTTAAAATCGTGCCTTAATAACAGAGACAAACATCTCGGACGGCTGTAGAACACTGAAATACATTGTGAACACATGGTGCTTGATACCCCAACTCTTGCCCAGGTGGCTTTGCAGTAAAAATAAAGTAACATGCTAAATACAAATATGTATCTGCAATTTATGAAAAGGAGCATTTTCCACACGTATAACATTTATTGCACGACCAGTTTCGCTTTTTACAGTATCTTCACCTGAGGATGCTGTAACCCTGACGAAGCAGCCGCACAAGATATCGCGTTATAATTCCATTGTGAGTAAGTTGTAAACGTGCTGTAACAGACCTCCAACAAGTCCGCAATGTTGTCACAACACACCTTCTTTATAACTTATTTCCAACGTCATTGCACCGCATTCATAACGTGACAATGCGCATTGTAAAAATTTTGTAGGTGCAATCTTAGCGTGTTATAGGTATGTGCAGTCTAGTGAAAACGTTGTTGCAACGAACGTTCTCGCGCAGCCGGATATGTATTCCCAACACGGCAAAGTGCGTTGTAGAGATGTTGTGAGATCGTCATTGCAAAGGGCATGCGTCCACTCTCAACAACGCTGTTCCAACGCGAAGTCAATGGGGCTATGCGTGTTGTAGGTCTGTGGTGAAAACGTTGTTGTAACGCACGTTCTTGCACGGCCGCCTATGCATTCGTAACACGGCAAAGCGCGTAGTAGAGATGTTGTGAGATCGTCATTGCAACGGGTCCACTCTCAACAACGCTGTTAGAATGCGAAGTCAATGGGGCTATGCGTGTTGTAGATCTGTAGTGAAAACGTTCATTACGTAAAAAACGGAAAAAATCTAGTTTATTCTAAGTAATTTTGCATGTATATTCATACTATGAGTCAATATAGGTTTTAATTAATTAATTCCTGATAACTGTTATCGTCATGCAATGTTATATCCTCAGGCTATCACGGAATTGCAGTTTCCAAAAATTAGTTCTATAGCCACATATATAAGAGTTTCTTGACGGCAATAATTTCAATATAAGTGCGAGGATATGCGCGTAGAACCGTTGGGCAGCTGAACATACGGGACAGATTCAATGTCGTTATGTACATACAAGGTAGGATGATACTAAAACATGCCATCTTAATAGTAAAATTCATATTCTTCTGAATACAAATTTTAATTTTTTTAGAGGGCACAGAAATAGGGTTTCAGCATGCCCACAACGCACATTCACGAGGATGGCAATGCGGCTAGAACGCGTTTACTACGCGATTCTTTGCGTACAAAAACAGGGCCACAGCGCACTCACAACGTGATGCCAACGCGATAACTACACGATTGCAACATTCTACCTCCCACGCACAAAACGGATCCACAATGGGATAACAACGTATCAGCAACGTGATTCACAACTGACTCTGTCCAAATTTTACAAGGTTACAACGCGGTATTCGAGGCAACTGAAGCATACTTCCAACGAGTTTACAATGCAGCATTGCGCGTGATGAACAATGAACTTGAAACGTACTTCCTTCGTCAGGGAAAAAGCGAAACCGATCGTGCAATAAATGTTATACATATGGAAATTGCTCATTTTCATTATTGGCAGTTATTTTCCGTTTCCACTCCATCACGCCTAAAACCTCAGATTATGTACAAATATGTAATTCTAGATTCTCGTACTGCATGAATGAATAACACCTACCGTCTAAATTTCTTAGTTATCAACAATTATATAAAAGTGGCACTGCAGTCGGCTTTTACAGCTAGAAAAAGATTGTACATATACATCTTTATAATATCCTGCAAGCCATCTCACGGGTGTGTGGCAGGGGGTGAGTTATCACCAGCGTGTACTGCACAATACCCTAATAAGGTTAATGAAACTACGAATATTAATGCATTAGAAAAACGGATAGCACTTGTTAGGAGGTTAAATTTCTTCAAAATGTACTAAACTATTGATAGTATACTACCAACGTTAAAAAAACTGTTTCTATTAATGTATTTAGCACTACATTTATGCAAAGAATTACAAGAGTTACACAGAAAAAATGCAAAAGATTCTTTTATGACTTCGTAGCATTAGGGAGAAAATCAACCAATTAGCTACATTACCTATCAACTAACCCAGTTAAAAGTCTCATTGCATTTATTACGGTCTCATATCATTCACGGTAAAAATTACATTTTAAACCTGTCTACTGTGCAGTCTATTCCCCTAATTATATTCTCATGATCTATTCTACTTTTGCATGTCGGCTTCCAAAGCCTCGCCAGAGTCAATTTTCACGGCGAGGCATAATAAGCCCTGGCCCATCAGATGAGTGAGTCACACATCGAAACGTAGGCGGAAATAGAAGACCTATACCCGGTGTATAACCATAGAAGAATTTACGTTTATTGGAAACTTGTGACCTCCCCGAGGAAACCCGACAAATAGAATATATTTGAATGAAAGCGTAGTCGAGGAAAGGTTCGAAAAATCGGATACTGGGTTCATACCGTTGGGATCCAGCATATTGGGTACCGGATATCCAGCGAAACACTCCCTATGGGTGGAGACGCGTGTGGAGAAGAGGAGAAAGCATTGACGGCGTGATGACGGATAAGAAGTGGGAATTAATCTCCTCTTATTGTTTCAGTTCGAGGGCTTTCTTGCCATTGTATTCAATGGTCTAATCGGCAAAAAGAAATTAAGAATAACTCCAAACCTAGAATGACTCGGGCTTAACCAACCGACTCGTTGCGGCGCTATAGTATATAGGTCTGACAACCGATACATCGGGCAGTACACTATAAGCGATAAATTAAACCGCAACGCATTATCAGTTGCGGTTATCCAGTGGTACCGGTATACCGAGCGGTATATCGGCTGCGACAGCCGACATTTAGAAGGTCGGGCTTATGCAACCGATGCGTAGCGGCCCAATACATCGGTCTGACAACCGATATTTTGGGCGGTGCGCTATAAGCAATAAATTAAACCGCAATGCATTTTCGGTTGCGGTTATCCAGCGGTACCAGTATACCGACCGATATATTGGTCGCGACAGACGATATTTAAAAGCTTTGGAATTGAGTTTAATTTTACAGAAACCACTTTTTGACAGAAACGCGACCGTTGCTATCGATTTCTGTGCTCTTTCCTACGAGGGAATCTCAACTAATAGCGCCCCCAGGGTTGCCTGGAAGGGTGAAGAGGAGGGAGCGGCTGTCAAGGGCTCTGGGGGTTGGTGAGTTGTGTTGCTACCCTCGCCATGCCATGTGGGCGCGCATGCGTACTGAGAATTCCTCTCTCGCACACTTTCGGGATGCCGTCGTTCCCTCACCCTTCTACCCCTCTCTTCCATCTTCCCTTCAAGCCCCTCTTCCCTCTCACCTTCCCCTCCTCATGCTTTTTCCAACCTCCCCCCGCCTCCCGCCAAACCCCTCCTGCCTCTCCTCAAAGCGCCACCTGTCGCCTAAATGAGCCGCGCGCTAGAGATGAAAGCGATGTGGAGTGCTGCTAGGAGAAAGGGGCCACAGGGATGCTGTGAAGCATTTTTTGAGAACCCGTCGAAGAAGATGTGGAGCCAAAAGGGGTGGATGAAAGAGGATGACATGAAGTAAAAGCTGAACGAGGAGAAAGTAGAGAGAGGAATCAAGACGGTGACAAAGAGGGGAATATGATAATGACATAGGAGGAAAGGTAAAAGAGAAGAGTTTTTGGACGTAGATGTGGAGGCAAAAGGTTGGATGAAAGGGGACGAAATCAAGTAAAAGCTGGACTAGGAGGAATTACTGAGAGGGAACAAGAAGATAAGAAATATATGAACTTAATAAAGGCAGTGGAGGAAAGATAAAACAGGAGAGATTGGTGACGGATATGTGGAAGCAAAGGGTTGGATGAAAGAGGATGAAATCAAGTATAAGTTGGACGAGGATAAATTGAGAAAGGATGTAAGAAGGTAAGAAGAGAAGAAAAAGGTGATCAAGGCAGCAGAGGAAAGGTTAAAAGAGGGGAGAAAGATCGTAAAAAATGGAAGGGTTGCAAAAGATTTTTTTTTAATCATTTAAAACCACTGACGAAAAACTTTGAGCCGAGTGCATGAAAAAAAGAATTCTGGAAATGAAAGAAAACCTTTGAGAAAGATGGAAATGGGGAAGCTTCTGCAATAGGGTGACCTGCGGTGAACGTCTACGGAGATTGAGAAGGTGGGAACATTGTTGAAAGCCGAGGAGTAATGACGAAGAGGAGGCCTTGAAAGCGTGAGGTAACCTCGAGAGGGAAATGATTACGTTACTAGCCCGAATGTAGCCTTACCCCGACTGTTTTGCAAACTCGACTACGAAACTCGCTAATTATATCCAACATTTTTGGTAAAAATAATGTAGTGGACATTCGAAGAAAAAGCTCTGACATTGCAAAGTTTGTAACTTAAGTATATACCACCACTGCTCGCTTTAGTTGCGAATTAAAATTATTTTAAAGCTTTTAGTAGAATACTTAATGAGAGCAACAGAGTAAAATTTGCTCAAAAGTGCGCACCTCAAGCAAAAAAATTTATTTTTATTTTTTCCCCAAAATGTAGGAATCTGAAACAAGAATTGCTTTCCCATAAGAGGTAAGTGCAACTGGGTTTCTAGATACGAACTTTTTGAGATACGTAGAGCAGGAAAAGTTCTCAAGTCGGGGTACCACTGAATTTTATAGCTTGAAATCGTCCTAGGTTTTACATTACGAAAGGTTTAGACGCTATGATTCAAACAGCGCAGTGGATCTGATGTACGTAAATGAAAGTTAATTTAGTGAAACTATAGCGTAATAAAATATTTTTGAAAAACTGATAATATCAACTGTAACTTCGTTTGTCTCAGACAATGCATTTTGCAAATGAATGACGATCAGGTTCGTGATCAGCATTTATAACTCTTTTGAGTTAACTTATATTTTCTTTCATTTGTTTTTTTAGGGTAAATATGTGTGTCATGCCATGATTATCCAAAATGCCTCAAGTTGTGTAAAGCGATTCGTCATTCTTGCTGTATGTTTGTATGTACGCATCGAATTGTCCCATTTATAATATTTGATACAATGTAGGTGATAGAAGACTAAGAGAGAGGCTGAGTTGTGCGAGTTAAGAAAATTAACAGCATAATTTCATAGTTAAAGTGATAGCACATTATTTTTTGGAATTGAGTAATAGCAAAAAAGCGTTATGATTCGTATATTCCACACTTGATTAAAGTAACAATGATCGGTTAAGACCTTATATACGCGTCATTACCTACAAAGAAATTTCTGGAATGTCATCTATTCTTGCTTACTTTACATTGCCATAGACTTATAACGCTTATCATCAGATTAATATTTATCACTCTAATTTTTTAATATATATTAATTTATTGTCTTTTTTTTATCACTTTTCCATTAAGTTCGTCTACAAAGTCCCCATTTTAGAATCGCATACTTCACCATTCTGAGCTCTGATAAATATCGATCGGCTCATATTCGGGAAATTACATTTTCGAGGAACCTCGACCAGTTGCAACTATATTTACGCGCCGTTTTCAAGAGAACTACGAAAACATTTACGGCAATGCTTTATATACTTTGGTTTTCCTTACATATTTCGTAGACTTATAAAGGCTTCTTTACCCTATCATCAGATTAATGTTAATCTCTCTAAATTTTTAAAATATAAATTCATGTCTTTTTTAAATCGCATTTCCATTAATTTAGCTCAAAAAAGTCTCAAATCTCGAGCCTCATGCCTCACCACTCAATCTCTACGAGAACTATCGGCTTATATTTGGGAAAATACGGGGATGGGGATTGGTGAGTCATGGGGGATGCATGGTAGGATAAATCAGGGATATGGTCTTTCAAAGCGACAGGGTTTCAATGTAACGTGGAAAATAGAGGTTGGTAAGGGGAGGGGGTACGAAGGGGGTTTGGTAGTGAAGGGGTAACATGCCCTCAAATGGCTTTCCAGCGAAGCGAAACAGGGGACATGTGGTCTCCTCCACTCACATTCCGAGGGAATAAAACGCTTTCAATCGAGCGCAGACCAAGGGAGCAGGCCCTTTGTTCGTAGCGGAGGCTTTCAGGACAGGGGGGAAGAACCGTGGCGATAAAAGAACGACGTTTCAGTATTGAGTCATCCTTCTTTCAGCGGGGGTCTTTCTTTGTTTATTAGATTGGTGGAATGGCTTCCTTTTGATGTCGCAGTTACAAGGAAGCATTATCACTCTCGAGTAATACGTAATCTCACGTAATCCTCACTTTGAGGTCCGTACCATTTGATAAATGAAAATACGGCGAATATTTTGAGCCCGGAAAAAGCCTGCAAGCACGTATAAAAATAAATTCAGCAAAAGTTATTAATTTTATTATGATTCCAAAGGCTAGGAATGATAATTTCTCAGTGAGTGTCTTAACTGAACGCATTCTCATGGTGCATGACGTAAGTCATAATAATAATTCAATTATTTGCCGTTGAGGATCGGGAATAATACAAATTTCGTAGTTTGTGGAAGAGAAAAGCTGACGGCAGACGTAGCGCTAATATTAGAGGTGCTGGAAAGAGTGAAATTCTTCACTTACCTTGGAATCTGCATGAAATGTAACTTTCAAGGACGTATGTTCCATTTAAGGAACTTCAACGGACCCTAAGCAAGTAATAGCTCGAGCCAAGAAAGTATTCATAATTTAAAAACAGCTTTCGTTTTCAACGCAAATAGGATTACCAATAAGGAAGAAGTAGCTGAAAACGTTCGTGTAGTATTGCGCTATGTAACTGAGAATCATGAACCAATGGAGAGCTGGGACAAAAGTGAATAGAGCCATCCGAAACTTGGGGAATTGAGGTGGATTCCGAAGATCAAATGGACGGATTTAATCTGAAAGGAGGAAGTGTACGAAAGAACAGAAGAGGAGAAAACCATGTAGAGCTTTTTCAGGAAGTCAAGGTCCAGGTGTATAGGCCATAATTTCAGACACAAGGAATTGGTCAGGGTTGTAATAGAAGGGAAAGCCCCACGAAGAAGGTCGAAGGGAAAATATATGCTAATCAAAACAGGATATGCAACAGACGAGCTGCAAGGACATGAAGTAGAAAGAAGGGGACAGGGTATAATGAAGTCCGTCAGTCAGCTAATCTTAGGGGATTTAATGACTAATGATGATGACCGGAATGATGCTACTGATACAAGGTGGAACATTTCCGGGGCCAAAATGAGTCCATTCTGCTCATGGCGTCATCCGTATGGGACGAGCAGCAGACGACTCGAGAATTAGCATAGGAATAATGGAAGTAAGATCCGAGGATTTAGTTTTTAG
Source organism: Pyrrhosoma nymphula (assembly GCA_963573305.1). Classification (NCBI taxonomy): domain Eukaryota; kingdom Metazoa; phylum Arthropoda; class Insecta; order Odonata; family Coenagrionidae; genus Pyrrhosoma; species Pyrrhosoma nymphula. Next base: position 32,199,729 of record OY754339.1, read on the forward strand.
CAACTTTTTAGCCACCAGAATAGACTCAAGTAGATGTTTGCGTCCTTAGGTACTGATATACAACATATTTGATCGGTTATAATAACTAAATGTGTTGTTTAGGAATACCGTTTTGTATACAGTGGAAATAACCCTAGCACAAATGTATTTACAAATGAAAGTTGAAATTAATACCATTTTCAACATTAAAGGTGTCTTGTCTCCGGCAAACCTGGACCCCACTTCGCCCGTGTAGAAGTATCAGTGGGATATCTAAAAATAGTATCTACCTTCATATGTTTCCTCGCATTACTGTTGTATCCAAATACCACACAAGTATCAAATACGCAATGCACTCCGTACCTTTTAGTAGTACCATGATTGCCGGTAAGGATAGTTTTCTGATGAATTACTCTTGTTATCCCATTCGCACTGATTCTTCTTTTTTCCTTAGCTCAATATTCTTTCTTCCTCCCTTCCTATTATCGAAACCGTTAATCCTTCCCATACCTCCTTCCAAATATTATCACCTTCAAATTCACCTTTAAAACTCCATCACCTTTCAGCACTTATTCCAGCTAATTTAAGGATTTAATTTAATTCGAAGGATTTACTCAAGCAAACAGTTTTTCCTCCTCTACGGTGACAAAACTACTTTTTTATTCCTTTCCTCCCATCATATTGTTATCATCTTCGTCGTAGAAAATGTATATTCTGAAGAAACACTTGGTGTATTCATCCATTATTATTATTATTCCTAGGGCAATATGAATGCATATACAATATGAAAATGATAAAGGAGTTAACTGGCTGGTAATAGTGAAGAACAAAAAAAAAGCCTGAAATGTTTTGCAGTCAAAACGCTCATCACAACTCACTTTCGACTGATAATTTCAAAGTCGAACCATTGCCAAATATAGATGCGTATTTTTTTGAATCACTACTTTTCGCAATGTAATATTTGCTTTTGCTTTCAAATATTCATCATTCTACCGCTCCATATTAACTTATATCTTCGAAAAATATGGACTAAGGTGGTTTAATGTTTTGGTGGCAACAAATATCAATTCACTTCATAGGAATCATAGTTAGATTTTGATTTATTTTATGCAGTTTTCTTTTGCTCTTTTATGTCGTTATACTTCTCATGGAGATTATTCAGTTAAATCCAGTTATCTACTTGAGCCGTTTTGTTCATGTTGGTTCGTAGGTTGTGAATTTAAGTTGTAGCTGGTAATTTTAGAAGAATAACTTGGGAGAATAAATTGGAGTAACGGTGAACTTTCGTCACACCAGCTAAAACGCGATTGTCACCCACTTTCAACTGACGTGTCGTCACCAAATTCACCTTACGTAATTTTTTTATTTGTGCAATGGTTTTAACATAACAATTCAAAATTTCTTATAGGAATGGCAACGTGTTTAACTTGAGAAGTGAGTATTTTCCTCTTCGCCATCTTGGAAAAAATGCCATTTCACCTTCTGCACTGTAGATTGGCGCAGCGATCGAGCAGTTGTTTGTATTCTCTAAACACACCTCAACCTCACTTTCTTCACATCTACCCAGACCAATCAACAAAGAGTGGGTTCTTTAACCACCAACTCACCTTAATTTCTCACCAATCACCTACAGATGGGTTACTAAATCACCAACCTCAACCACCAACCAACAACCAATCCCGCCCGTTTGCTTAAGTTGTTCGTGGAACACAAAGACAACTCCGCCAAGATTTCACAGAAATGCCATTTTCAGTACTGGAAATGTAATTTCGAGGCCGCGTACCGTCCCACCCCAGCATTCCTGTTTCACTCCACTGGCCCGCAACATTATTGGGAGGAGTGATATGGATACATTTTAGACGTACACTTGTCACTACACCTCTACCGGCTTCGTTAAACCTCCAAAAATCGCTAATTTGGTCATTTTTAACTTCAATTTTCTCAAATATTCTAGTCACACGGGTACTTTTCTTACATTTTACACATACCCAGTCTTTACATAATATTATACCCTTTGGTATCATTTTCATTTTCGCCATTTTCGGGAGTTTTTCGCAAGAAAAATTTCACTGGTGTGACGGAAACTCACCATTACTGAAATTGGAAAAATTTCACTTTGTAAAAATTCCACAATGCTTTTTATTTATTCCTACCTAGGTTTTGACTTTACTCAGTCATTTTCAAGGCCTTAAAATGACTGAATATAGTTAAAACCTGAGTTCAAAAAAAAATATATATGGTATTTTGGAATTTTTACTAAGTGAAACTTTTTTCAAATTTCGATGTGATTCGACCATGTTAAGCCCTGCTAATTTGACATATAAAACTAGAATTATTAGTGCGCTTGGAATCTAGTGTTCTTTATTAAGAAAATCTGTTTTTAGGATTTTGCATCGAGTTTAGAGGAATTTCATTGACCCACAGAGGTAAATTGGTGTAATCAATGATCCTAGTATTAATGCTAGACCATTGTCATATAGATCGAATGGTAGACGCTTGACCAAATATAGTGCACGTTAAGGTTTCACGGGAATGGCAATGGGAAGTCCACTAAACTATCAATTTCCTCAAGCATGGCATTACTTTGATGTTATTGCCCTAAAAATTATTAGCTGCATGACTTTTGCCTCCTAGGGGTCGTTGATGGAGATTAATCCGTTCAGAGAAAGAACCCGTGATTATTATTGGTCCACTCGGACGGGATGTGGTTTTGATTACCTTGGCAACGAACTTGCTTATGTAACCACCGTAAGGCACTCAAATGAGAAGATGCTATGCCGCAATGGAATGCATTCCTATTTTGATAATGAAGGAAATGCCACTGTTGATAGTGCATTGGGCAACGTACTAATCCAAAGGCTAATGCCATAAACTAATCTGCATTTTGTAATGGGCCGACCATGAGATGAGTCGCCAGAGAACATTGTGATGAGGAATCACCTCAATAAACGATTTTAAACCTCTTCGTTTTTATCTCTCTTTTATCAACAAGAAAACGAAGTTTCTGATACGTTGATTTGAGAGTTGTGAGATGTTTTGAGCTGAAATTCGCATCCAACTCTCCAGGCTTGATACCAGAGAATTTAGTTTTGTAGTCCACGACCTGTTCTTGAGTGGATATGTAAACATCAATTAATGGTGTCCCTTCCATTGGTCCTTGCTTGAAATAAAAGGAAATACATATACAAAATTACTTCATTGAGCACTGTAGAGGGCAAATCTAGATTATTGTTAGTGGAAAGCTCTATTCACATTAAGAAATGGATGAAAGATCTTAAGGCTTTCCCGGCGCATAGTGATGTGGGGGGTTGTCCGGTGGTGGCCTAGTGAGTAGAGCGCTTAGCTAGTGATCGAAGAGTCTCGGGTTCAAATCCGGGTGAAACCTTTGGATGCCCTGAACAAAAAAATCCTCGAAGTGCGAGGTGGCCCAGGGAAAGGAACTGACCCCCCTACCCTGAATGTGTGAAATTCACACGCCTTTGGCTTAGTCCGGGGTGAGCTCTATCCTCAACTACCCAAACCAGCCTTTGGGTTTCACGGGAACGGTAATGGGAAGTCCACTGAACTATCAATTTCCTTGGCCGGGGTGAGCTCTATCCTTATCAAAAGCCTTTGGGTTGGTTTGGGTAGTTGAATGAAACCAACTGAGTGAGTGATCAATCATTATGGTTTTCACTTTTATAACATTAATATGTGTATGGATACTACTTTTCTGCCTTATGGGTTTTAGGGCATCATCCACGGATAGAGAAGTGAATGGGGAAACGGCATTGGGAAAGAGAAGGGACGGAAAGTTGGATTTGTCAGCGTAAATAAGTGTCTCCCTTTATTTTATTGAGTCGATAATAAAAATGAAGGCTTCCGGTGTAACCTTTTTTAACTATTATACGTCACATAATGAATGTATACGTTGTATATTCCACAATTTTCTTAATTCCGGCCATGGTTTAAATAGCCATTGTACTTTAAAATGAGATTGATTGTCGATATCATGGTCGGAAATAGAAGATTATGGAATATAAAAAGCACAAATTCATTATGTGACGTAGACAACAATATTGCGTCAAAAGAAGAAATCTTTATTTAGAGCAGTTCGAATACATAACTCTCTTTTGTGAGATTTTTTGTGTCTAATAGGTGTACTTATGGGGTAAAGTAATAAATGCCGACCCAAAACAAGTTTAGTACTCAATTTTTTAGAAACCTTATATTTGCGAACAACCTTAAAATCTCTAGAAGCTTTCAAAATACTAGTAAAATTTTTCTCATGCTTTCAGTTGGCTCGTCGCAGTTTCTTAAACTAAACATTCGGCTTCGCATAGTATTTTATAAAGTTCGGCAATTCAATTTGTTTTTAGATGAAACAGTGGTAAAGATAGGTGATTATTCTATCGTAGAACTTGATGTCGCATTCATTATTTCCTTTTTCTTCATCCCTAACATACCCCGAATGACTTGTGTTATAGTCCGCGCGCGTAGGGTCGTCTGCGTCCATGTGAAACGGGCAGATGTCGGCCTGTGAATCAAGCCTTAATAGAGTCGGGCGGAATTGGGTCATCATTTCCTTAACGGAGGCTGTCATCGTCTTGCATAATCATCCCATAGTAAAAAATTGGGTGTTCTGGAAGCTTTATATATCTCTTGCAAATATATCTCACGTATCTGGCTGGTCTGTTTGACAAAACATCTCTCTAATTTTGTAACTCTGATCCGCTAAGTTTGTGCGAAGATGAAATGGTATTCTCCGTGTTGATCTGACACCCATATGATCTGATTTTTGTCAAGGTCTTTGCTTATCGTGTATCCTCAGCCTCAGGGTTTTTTTCCAAACCGAGACTCGGTAATAGTTCTGTCATACTCTCTTCTCGCACGTGGCAGTTTTTAAAAAAACGTACGGCATTTTTTTGTGTTTACCTATATTTTGGATAAAATATTTCGGTGGATATTACATTTTATGAGAGTGATTTAATTTTCATAATGAACTCATTTTACTAAGTACGATTTCACATTTTTTTCATAGACCAACCGAGATTAAAACATATTAGTGCCATAATCGCGATTCAGTGAGAATTTGGAATCCTGGGTAATGCAGTGGCGTGGAAAGATGCTGGTCCGTGGTTTGATTTCCGTTAGTGAAGTATCCTGAGTGCTAGGTACGTTAGACTAGGGGAAGAGGCGTGGAGATAAGCAAGTGGAGATAAGGAAAATGCTTAGAATGTGGATGGAGCAGTAAATAAAGGTGAAAAGGATCCTTAACACCGTGGTACATGGAAGAATATAGGGTTAGCAGAGATAAGGAAGAAAGACAATAGTACTTAAAGAATGGGATGAAAAGAGAGGGAATGTATGCAGGGTAGATGAAGGAAATATTTATGAAGGTAAGGTTCTGTGGGTATTTGAAAGTAGGGGCAATCTTATGTCCATTGAACTTACCGTAACTAGTATGCCACCTCTAATATTACATCGACGTGTACTTAGTACTGTGCAAGACTACTTTAGGGTGTGTAGCCCGGGGTATTACACCAGGCATCCAATACTCGTCACAATTAAAATTCGAGCCCCGAACACTCTACAAGTGACTAGGACGAAGATCAAAAAGCAGTTGTGATTAAAAGTAGTAGTAAAAATAATAATCGTATAAAGATCGCGTTTTTCTATAAGTTACACCAAAATTATGTAAATGGTATTTTCTTTTTTCTACTGTGAAACATCCTTAAAATGCCAGCCCAGATTTCAACCTTCATGAAGTCAAGGAGAATTAAGTCGTCAATTCCAACGTGGAGGTCGTCATCGTCTTTCATAATTTTCGCGTCGTTAGACAGGGCGTGTTTTGGAAGCCTTCCAAAAACGTCCTAAGATCAACTTCACGGAGATGGAACGCGACAAAAGTTCGGTTCAACCTGCCAATTGGCCTTGTATGACATGCCTCTGGGAAATGAAAGATGCCTGTGAGCTAGCTAAGTAACTAAAGAGATGATGCCTGACTGATTAATTATCGTCATTATTAAAATATCCTGCCGACCTGCGAGTCATGTCTTTGATGGAATGTTGAATTCCCTCCCTTCCCTGATAACGTCTGAGGAAAATACACGAAGAAAGGCGAAGCAAGCGAAGAAATCTGGATGATACGAGAAAGCAATATGCGAGCTGGGGTTGGAGGTTGTTAAAGGAAAAGGGCGTGGCTAAGGTTTGGGAGACTTTCAAAGAGCCGAGACATCGAGGTCAGTTGAGATAGGATGCTCCAAAACACGATCTAAACAAGCTGATATACATATGTATACATCCATTCATGTTTGAATGCTGCCCCTAAAGCCACCACAAGGGCGAGTGACAGTTTTTTAGGACCTCAGCTTTGAATAAACGAGGTTTGGTGTCGAGCTGTATTATCACCTGTTACTTTTCTCGCAGTAATAATTTGGTGACCATTCTATCGATATTTTATATTATTATCAAGGTCGAAACCAGTCAACATACAAATGACATTAATTTTTAAACCATGGTAAATAATTTAAATTGTGTTAAAATATAAATACATCATTTTTAATGATGTATTACGCACATATTCCTAGTGTATCATTTAGCAAATGTCCGTTAGGATGGGCCAAAATCTCCAGAAATGCTGCTGCATGAATGCCAAATTGGCAACTTTGACGGGTCAGAAATGGTTTTTCTTTATAATTCTAATAATGGTTTAGTGAATGTCGATATATTTGCCCCCGTGAAACATATATCCTACTAATATGCACATGTTAAAATCTAAAATCTTAGTAAATTGCTGTAAATATTTGCTAAATAATGGTAGTAAAAAAATTTCCAACCACTGATGGATAGGCAACACGAAGAACTCAACTTCCGCGTTCATTAACTTAACCAGCACTTTCCTTACTCGTTATCTTTCGGGTTTTCAAAGACATACAAATTTAAAATTAAATAAAATTGAAGAAATATAGGAAATATTTAATCTACATGACCTTAAATTGTCGACTCTGAAAGTTTGGCCCGCCGTACATTAGTTCGGGAACGGTTTAACCTAAAGGTATGCTGTAAACTGTGGTGGGTTTTTGCTGCGTAGGAAGTCCTAGAAAAAAATTTCCACTGACTAACATGATCGGGTTCAAATCGGTGAATATCACATTTTTCGTTAAGCTCACACGGTAGGTATTCATTATTAAGGAAAATACTTTGTATTTTATTCAATATTTTTATTTTTAGGACGCGTTTCACCGATTTACGGCATCGTCAGGTACAAAATATTTTATTTTTATTATTTTTAAAATTTTGTACCCAACGATGCCGTAAAGCGTTGAAACAGGTATTTAAAATTATAAATTCTCTAGAAAAGTACAAAGTATTTTCCTTTATCATGAATTTTATAATATACATTATAAACTTCTACGCAGTGAAGCCTGCAACTGTCAGGTTTTCACGGTATTTTCCATTTTTCGGAGTGGCTACTCATAGAAGAAAACACTACCTCTATTTAATTTGAACAAACAAGTTTTACATTTCCTCGCAATTTTATTCTACAATTAAAATTGAAGTGACATGGTATATGCAATATTGGGTAAAACAGCGGGTAAATAGTATTTTTCATTCTTATATAAATGCCATTTTCGCGAAAAAAAGTTTGCAAGAGATGAAAACTCCCAGGAAATTGAACAAAAATAAAATTTTGACACATAATTATCTTCTTTTTTTATTTAATGGAATATTGCTGTAAATATTGACCTTAATGCGATATTTCAATGTCGATGGCACTGCAATCGCCTCGTATGGCTTGACTAAGTTACTCATTAAAAACTTATTAATCGGCTAATCTGCATATTTCTTGTCTTGATCTTGTTTTCCATTAGCTTAGTATTGTTTTCTATTACCATGCCATCAGTGAAACCAGTATGTTTTTAAACCAAGAACAATCATTAAGGTGGAATTTAGTATTTCCTTGGACTCACAGTCATATTGGAACCTTCTTCAGGTCGTCCTTGATTTCATATGCATAACTGATTCGTAGGGAGAAGAAATGTGATCGTCGCGTGCACAAGTTAACTTTTTATATTCAGTGCGAGGGTGAGGCCGAATTTATTTGACACAAGAAATGCCTTTGAATATAAAAAATATGGTAGAGAGGATCAAGCAATGCAGTCAATGTTTGCAAAAATATCTCAACTAAAGTGAGACTAAACCTTAAAATTTTCCATAACTGTAATCAGCCCAGAGCCCAATGGAGACCACGTTGCACACCGAGGGACTTCTTTGTAAAACTATAACACGCGCCATTTGCCTCCATATTTCTACGCCCATATTGGCGCGTGAAAGATGAAGATATAAATCACTCATTTCGGGAAAACTTATTGATTAAAAAGAGAATGGCAAAATTGCCTAGTCACGCGTTACCCTTATCAACACGGGACAAAGTCTCCTGTGACGATATCGCAATATATAATAGACATGAAAAGGCATCAAATACTCCTGCGCTATTAGTCGTCCTATGCGGACGAACATAATAATTGACCATCAGATATGTATCCCTCCGCACAACCCGTAGCCCCATAGAACACGCGTTTGCAATTGTCGTGTTATGTTGGTTGACTTGAGTTTAGTTTATGAAAAACTTGGTATTCATCTTTTCATTAGTGATATACATCGATAAAAGTGAAAAAATTGCATTTAACCGATTTGGTTTTTTGGAAAATCTATAATGTAACACGCAGCCTTTTCTCACTCAGAATATATTCCGTAATAATTCGATTATACATGTACAGATTTTCTTCTAGACGAGAAATAATTCATGTCGTATTGTTACAATTTTTGCTAACAACTATCAAGATGGCACGTCGATTCCAATATCTTAAACAAATGTATCTCATTATTATGACGTCTACGTTTCGAATACCACGCCCAAAACTCTTGTCATGACATGCTTTAATGAAGAAAAAATTATATATTTCTCGTATTATTTCCATTGCTGAGTTCCAACTTAATGTTTTCAACTTACTTAAAAAATTGTTAAAACGCTCCCTCAATGACCCACGATTACCGCTCCAGCCATTTTATGCGCATTCGTTCTTGCAACACATTCTTTCACTCTTGATTTGGTCGGCTGATGTTGCATTCAGTCGAGCAATACCAATGACCACGCACAACGGTCTTTCTACAGACGATGTGTGAAGGGAGAAATTATTTCCTCCCAGCCAGCTTGAAGCTCCTAGGATCTGGATTTTTAATTAGCTTCTTATTTTTAATAATTCCGCTTGTTAATAGCAATGAATAGACTTTGGGCCTTCCACAGTTTATTTGACAAAGAACGACCGGTTTCGGCTGTCAAGCCATCTTCAGGTACATTCTGAAGCTGAAGTTCTTTGTCAAATAAACTGTGGAAGGCAAAGTGTCTCTTCATTGCTATTATGGAGTCTTTCCACCACGTCATAGCTTCCAATTTCGATTTAATGCCGCTTGTCTCACGTGTTCCTGTCACTTTACTACCCAATTCAAACAGAGACCATACCCAAATTTCTGTTCATATCCTTTGCAATTTTAATCAAAGAGTGTAGAGTTTCCTTTTATTTTGTTGAGTTTATGAATTTATATTACCTGTCACACCTTAACCACTCGTAACACATGACCATACTTCAAGGTTAGCTACTGTTCACAATGTACTTCTGACGTGTTGTGGAAGATTATACGATCCATCCTTGAGGACTGCGGCATCTTTGAAGCATGACCTTGCCCTACAAGTACCGTCCTTGATTGACCTTAATGGCACACGGCATCTGGTTCCTGACGAAATTCCAAATATTTTCGTAATTATTGACGGATTTGCGTGGACTCGCTGCTATACACTTGTAGGGTCGATCCAATATGACACTTTCAAGGCAACGCGTGGAAGCAGAGACGTCACTGATCTACTCAATAAACTGTCAAAACAGGTCATCTTGCCGTGCGTTGTGGCAGCGGATAGGATTTATCCACGTGGACTGTGACTTGTTTTACGCACAGTACTGCCATCTATCGTGTGGATGGAACGGGGAAGTGATGAAGGCCTTGTTAAAAGGGAAGATTTTGAGTAAGCATGAAAGGGGAATAAAGAGGAAAAGTTTTATTGACGGAATAAAGAGAGGTCGTGTGCCGAGCTGAGAAATGAAAATCTTGTGAGTAGACAGGGGCCAGTGTCTCTAAAAGATTAATATTGGTTTCCATCCCATTTCCATCTAAAGCTACCTTTACCGGTAGATCACCTCTCATAAAAATAAACTATACGTGTCAGAAATTTATAGCTAAGCCCCGTACTCTTTTTCATTTCATCCTGTGCTTTCCTCCTTTTTAAGTCTGTTCATTTCCTCCGTGTATTATCTTCGCATTTAGTTGAAGGTATCACGTAAATCTACGACTTCTCTTTTTTCGGGCAACTTCACCGACTGACTGGCTCATTTGCATTGCGCTCCGGACCGTGAGAACCAGGGAGACTGTGCAAGTGCTTTGGGGAGAATTGGGGATGCTGGAGGATAAAATGAACTTTTTTCCGATCGAAAGCACGGAAAAGGAGACGAGCCAATAAACTCTCTCTCACCCATCTGCCCATTTCACATTTATTTTGCCCCAAAACCTTGTTTTATCGGTCTTTTTTCGCCATCCTACACCGTCGGCCAAGTAGAAAATTTATCCGGATTAAACGGTGCACGGTAGAGGATTACCTCCTCCACCTCTCTCTTCACGGACGCATCGTATTCCCTCGGCGCTGCTCTCTCTATCGCAACCAGCCAGGGATACATTCGCAGGCTGCCTCCTGAAAATTGAGCCGTAATCTCGCTTCGAATAAACCTATCCTTCTCATGTCTGTGCACATCCAATCACTTATACGCCAGAGCTATATATTTTTGTGTGTGACGAGAGGATAAGGTTGCACATCCACTTTGCAGCAAAAATACGTGGAGGAAGTTTTATGAAATTCTATAGCGACGACATAACACCATTATTTTTCTTGGGTTTAATTTATGTTTGGGCTGCTTATTGTAGTGTATTATATTCAGGTGGCTGGGGCAGTAATGGTAGGTCAATGGTAGTTAGGACTGCACATTTTTTTAAATTTTCTGGTCGGAAATCTAGGACCACATTTTATTTAAATAAATCTGTTTATGCGGTGAAACTCATCTTACAAACAGAGCCTAATGAAAATGATTCAAGGATTATTTTTTCCATTTTTTGTCTTATTTAGACCATTTTATGACTTGAGATTCATGCCAATCTTTACGTAAACAAATTCGCTCGACCTTAATGTGTATTATCGAAGAATAATGAGATCAAATGGATGAGAGAATCATCGCCAAAAAGATAGGAAGAGCTGAGTAGAACAAAAATGCTTGCTGGAAACTCAGAAAAATGGAAAAGTTGAATTTATTGGTCAAAATCTGAATTTTATTGAAGCGTCCTTCTACCGTAAGAGGCTTCCTCCTCCTGTAAACAATGGGAACTGTGCATTTTCTCATATTAGTGCATTGCTCACTTAGCAACAAGACATACCGTGATGGAGGGGAGGTTTTTGAGAAAGTGAGGAATGGGAAGAACGAGAATAGGCTTTATGGGCGATTGAAACTAGGATAATAAGATGAAGAAATAAATTGTGCAAGTAGATTGGGGTCTACGCCTGTGACAAGCGATAGGATTTTTACTCACATTTGGACCTACTTAAACCGGTAGATTACCATAATAATTATTATCAAAATCTTTTATCATTCATGTTTGACACCCTTACTGAAAATCAGCCAACTGACATTAATCGCGCATACGATTATCGACGATTTTTTCCGTAAAGCGCACTTCAGCACACATAACCTCTGTCCCCCGCCCCATCTGTTTTCAAGTGGACATCCTGGTGCGCAAACGAATGGAGGCGAGGGCAGTGCTGCGATGCCAAGTGAGCGACGCAGTATAGCGAATGGAAAGCGCACAATTACTGCTGATGATTTTGATGGTGGTCGTTTATTTTGGAAGATGACCTACAACTGAAGTCATATTTGCCATTATGGATATTTGGGTAGCCTATTAAGGTATTATTTTAGGGATGAGGAGAGATGAAGAGAAACCTGGCATCGGCATTAGCCTCCTCTCAAGGTTAAATTATCGTTTTGGCTAAACTTTTCAAATTCAACATCCGCTGCTATAGATAAGTCGTCAAATATGGATTTAGAATTGCAAATTTATTAATACACCCTATCGCTGTATTTTTTTCAAGCCCGCTTAATAGAAATACGAGCATTCAAATGACGAGTATGTAACGTCTCTTTACATGGCGTATTATCTATTTAATTATTGCCTCTATTTTGAGAACCATTTGTAACATATTCCCCTAACTTCACTTGTATTCCTTACCTTCATCGTCGTTCTAATTCTGCACGGCTAGCTCAGCAAATCAGAACATGAGACCATTTAAAGCATGTATTTAAATTTAATAGGACATAAAACCTTTAAAATCAACCATACACATCAATCCAAAGTAATTACTTTACTAATGATAACAATTTCAATATATTGCTTTCAATTAATGTGGTAATGGAAATCAGTTTATTTAACTCGTTTGCCTTTGTACAAAGTGGGCACATATATTCAGTATTGAATATTTTCTTCTTTTATCAAAAGTTTATGCAAGTCAAAGCCCACACTTTGGCCCGGTTCTTCATAATTAACTTAGCCACAGACACAATAGCCAATATATGAATGATGGCCGTGAGGTATAATTCTTACTCACTTAAATCTTATATTACCACGTAACAAGAATAATAACCAAAATGACATATTTACGATACACCAAAAACAGGACGCCACAGGTCGGATCAGATTCATGCAGGAAATATGTTATCCCCTCGACTCTCGATTCCAATGGACGTTGCTATTCACGCCAGTTGGTCTTTGGGGCCGCCTGGTAGTGTCGAATCTGCTAAACATCTACCTGGTTCGATGAACTTCTTCATATTTTCGGGTTCTACCGCGTTTAATGTGGTAGAACCCAAAAATATGAAGAAGTTCATCATAAACCACCGCGAAAATCTTCGTTCTTATATCTACCTGGTTTCTATCCGCATTCACTTGTAGACGCTTCTATTTATTTTAGTGGTATCGATATTGGCTACATAATCTGGGCGAACACTCCCCACGTCCTTACTTCATGGTTTCTGTGTGAGAACTCTCGCTTGTTACCCTATTTTAATTGTTAGTCGGCGTCCTTTTTCTCCCCTCCTCCTTGTCATGTGATTTTACGTCGCCTCTCTATTGACTTTCTTGTTTCATAGCGACCGCAATGTTGATATCGGCAATTGTTCACCCCATCCTAGAGATGGGCAACATTTCTTAGAAATCGATTAATCGCATTATATGATGATCGTGTCGGGAGAATCGATTCAGTACAAAAATCGGGAAGGCATAATCGATTATAAAGAATCTGTGCATAATCATATGATATCGTCAATTGTTCACCCCATCCTAGAGATGGGCAACATTTCTTAAAAATCGATTAATCGTATCATATGATGATCGTGTCGGGAGAATCGATTCAGTGCAAAAATCGGGAAGGCATAATTGATTATAAAGAATCTGTGCATAATCATATGATTTTTCTGTTAAGGAGGTTCCACCGCGACTGTGTGAGTCAAAACAAATACTAAATTCCACATTATTTATATTTTGTCAAAAAAAACCTGCTTTCGCTGATGAAATGCGTTACCTTTAGAAACCCAAAAGTAATGAACAAAATATGCAGATTATTCCACGAATGTATTTTAAATGAGCACTTTTTTCCAGCCATAGGAGCCGACTGCAGCGCCATTTCCTACGAATTACCGCATTTTGACTTCAATTAGGGCAGTAATTCCCTAATAACTAAAAAAATAAGGTGGTAAGATGCCTATATTACATTTTTATTCAATTTCACTGGATTATTTCCTTCTAAAAAATAGTTTTACGCAAAAATGGCATTTATATTTTATGGAAAATATTATTTTTCCCCGTGTTTCTCTCATTGTCCCATTGAACACCATGTAATTTCAAGTTCAATTATATAATAAAATAGCGTGGAAAGGTATTATTTTGTTATTCATATCAGATAGAGGACAACTTTTTCTACAAGTAGACAGAATATGAATAAAATGACATAGAAAGTCATTTGACGGTGGAACCACCTTAAGAATCGGAAGGATCATACGATTCATGTCAAGCCTATGAAGGATCGTCGAGGATGAGCATCGCTGTGCGAATGCCTGAAGGGTAGCATAATCGATTATTTGAAGAATCGGTAAATAACCATGCGATTTTTCTGCGGATATGTCTGTTAATAATAATCGGGTGGAATAATCGTATGATTCATGTAGAGGATCGTCGAGAATGCGAAACGGTAACCGATGCGCCCCAATTTTTCACGTTGAAACTAATGCCCTGTTGAAAATATTTCACGGTGTCGTATGATATTGGTGAAATAATTAGATTCAGTGATATATAATTATGTTCTCTGACTGAAGCAAACGAAACTGTGAAGTGATATGAGGAGAGGGAGTTGTATATAAGGAGTCGATTATATTGCATTTGTGTTAAATAACGTAACTGAAAAGAGGAAAATAATAGGTGACTAATCAAGGTTATTGCAAATGTTTTGTACAAGGGAGAGATATAGACAGAATGGGAATGTTATAGGTGCCCGGAATTCAGTGAAAAATATGTCTCCATATGTAATACTTGTTATAGCTCTAATTCAGACTCAGCTTGCTGCAAAAGTTACAATTATTGTAATTTACATTGCTCAGTGATGATGATACTTGAGTTATACATATATTTATTATTTCGACAGTAATAGTAACTTATGGAGTCAATCATTTATATAATATACATTGTTCTAGTATTTTTACGAAAAATAAGTTTACTACCTAATTCAAATTATATGTTTTCTTGACCTCTTATATTTTTGGTGTAGATATGACGAGCATTAATACTCATAAATTAGGTCAAATATTATTAGCGTTATCCTTGAAATGAAGCTGTCTGCCCTTAAGAGTCGTAAACGTTACCTCGTCTCTCGTAAAACCACATGCATTTGAGTCATATTTTTATCTGCGGCATTTTCATACGTCTTTTTGCAGATTTTGCAGTCTTTTTATCACAGTTAAAACAGAAAATGCAGTAAATATCTTTTTCATGAACTATTTTTTCATGAGCTTTTTTAGTTTATAACAATTCACTAGCAGTTGCGAAAAAATTCATCATTGTTCTAAAGCCGATTTTTTTTCCCTCGGTAAATTTTCAAATAAGACCAATCCCGCCGATTTTTTCTGACAGTCATAATTGGGATTGAATAATCGATTCAAAGATTAACTCGTCCACTCATAATCGATCTAATAATCGAAATAATTGTAAGAAAATTATCGATTATGATGAAGAATCGATTATTTTCTCCCATCCCTACCATCCCCTGGGAATTCTAAGGGAAGAAGGAGTGACAAACATGGCTGACTTCGATTGTTGTTCTTAAACCACGTGGGGAGATCTTACTCAAACATAGCTAATCGTTATGTTACAAGTATTTTTTTATTGGTCATATGGGAAGTTAGCAATGCAGGCACATATAATTTGACTTTTAAAGAATATTCCCGCACGATTCTAACATAAACATCACTGAAAATGTGCTGAAACCCCAGTAACAACTTCTAAAAGATTTGTAAATATCTGTTCACATTATCAATTATTATAAGTGAAAAGAAATAATAGTAGCACAAAATCGGAATAGTCACTATGAGAAAGAAAATTTATGAAATAATCTTGTTATCAGCGAATCTTGCTTGCGAGGCGAAAGCGCAAAATTTCTGATAAAATTAATCAATATTTCGGAAAAGTTTGCATTTTTTATTAATCGTCTCCATAATAATCAAAGCTGATTTTTTATGGCCTGATTCTTTACAGTGATGTCCACAGTTTCTGTGGTAGTAAATTAATAATCTAACGTCAAAATGATGAAAACAACATGAATTGCATCATTAAATGTTGTCCTCGTATTTGAAGGCACGGGCAACTAGTAGACATAGATTCATGTACGTATCATTTCATTATGCGTATGCCCTGGGGTCGCATCTCCAAGGATATGACCGATTTCAGCTCAAACGCTCGTATACCCTTCCAATATTTACGGGACCGGAAAATTATTGAATCAGACCAACGGAATGTGAGTGACACTCAGTCGGAAAATTGGGACCACCCACTCAAACGAGCATGTTGAAGGAACCACATCCTTTCCTTTGGATGGAATCGTTAGGGTTCACTTGTCATCAGTCTTTCAGATCTAGATTAGTTATCCAATGCTTGATTAGTAAACAGGGAGCCTTCTCTTCAGCCATGTACGATATTGACTTCTTGACTTTCCTGTCGCTTTTTTTCCTAGATCCCTGTACGTTTGTCCCTTATATTGGACGTAATAAAATCTCCGCGCTAGTGTAGTATATTCAATCACATTTATAAAATTAGAGCGATAGGTTGCAGGATAGATAAAGCGAAAATGTTCCGATTACGATTAGGGAGCACAATAATGCCCGATCGATGCCCGCATCAATGTTAATGGTATCCATAGGTAGCGTTGTTTTTATGCTTTTGTATTATTTTTTCTATTTTATATTTGCACCTCGGATGATAATTAATTTTGTTTTACGTGTCTGGAATTTTGTAATAATTGAAGCATGCTAACTTGACTGAACGCAAACAAATTGTCCCAGTGATGTATCATGTCTATATTCCGCATGAGTATAATGACGGTTGGAAGCCGTATTCAATGTGAAGTCCTTTCCATGTCTGTTACTCAATTTAACATACATATGTACATGTGAAATATATATTTTATTTTTTCGGAATAGGTTCATCATGTGCACAACTCAAATGTATATAATTCGTTTTATAAATGTTTTTCCTCATTATCTTCCACAACTTGACAGAGAAAACACGCGGTGATTGTTAAAACCGCATTCCCCCCACCACCCTATTCTACAATCATTACACTTCCGATACAAAAGAAGATCTATTCGTAAACTCCGCCAAATCACGCCTACTACTCGTTGCTTTCCTATCCCAATTCTTTTTTCCTATAAACTTCCTTTTCATGGCTGGCATCATAAGACTTCCTTCAACACGCCTTTATAGCAAATCGCAGAGTAGCACGTAGATGTAGTAGCTGCCTCTCCATCATTTTCGCCTCCGTGTTAGAGAGCGCAAAGTGTCTACTGATTCTCAAGTGAAGTTCCCCCGTTCTCTCCGGATCGTATCCCATCATATACGTGAGAGCGTTTTAAGATTTAGGACGCAGTCATTACCCATCCTCACCCCCTACTGTTTTGACACGGGGATGTCTTGAGATAAGGGTCTGTCTGAGAGGTGGGATATTGGGAATAACTATGGCATCTTTCCTCATTGACGGGAAGTGAGGAGGATGTAGTCATGTGGCCGACATTAAGGGTGTGAATGAGGGTTTTTTAATTCCGACATCTATCTTAAACCAGGGATACTATATTTTCCCATTTTAATCAAATAAATAGTTGTAATTTTCCTTAAAAAATGAAATTTTAATTATAACTTAGTTTGAGACGCGTATGTTTAATTTTTTGGTGATTTTAAGATTATAAGAAAGATTTATTACCAACTTTTTCATCTGAAGATGATGTACTAACATCGAAACGTATGTTTTTATCTAAGTGTCATTTTGTTACCTTTATAAAATTGCAATTCTTTATATAATTACATTGTTAACATTTCTCTCGTTATCATCAGAATCTTCAAAGTATGTCACCGTGTTTCTTATTTGCGTTTAATAGCTCATCATAATGCATATTGGCTTTCGATTTTTCCTATTTTTGGTCTGAAATCATGCCCTGCTAATTTACCCGCAGAAGAGGCGATTGATAGCATTATTTTCCTTATTAATCAATTGACATTTTTACAAATTAAAAACTCAAAGAGCTGCAGGATAAGACTATGTAGCAGCCACAATAGATTCTCTTGATAAGCAAACAAGCAAATGGGTGGTAATACCAACGCCGGGTTTCCCTCCACCTTTTCTCCATTCTCAACTTTCATTTAAAATTTCACTCTCAAATTTCATTTAAAATTTTACTATCAAAGTTCATTTTTAAATTTAGCTCATTCGTTTACATACACAGTCGGTGACTCCATTTTGGTCGCTATAGCATCTTAAAACGTAGTTCTTTGAACACACGATTTGTTAAAAATATCAATTTATTTATCAATTCGCCGGCGTCGGTTGCGGCGGGGTTAAGTCCTAGCCTGCCAGCCCAAGGGTCGCAGTTTCGAATACCTACTGGTAGACTTTTCATCTCCCTGGGCATGGTTGTGTGTGCTTATCCGTTGTTACCTGGTTGTATGCCTGTAGCTACATGGCCTTGAGGCTCTTTTTAGGTTAACATTAGAGAGGTACTGGCCGGGATGTTCCAGCGTTGTCGTGATCGACTCTCAATCTCAGGGTCACTCGTTAGAGATCAAGTTAAGCAAATTAAGATGTTTTAGTGAGATTTTTTCAAGTCATAATAGAGACTATATTCGAACTTTATTTATTTATTTCAGCAGCTGCAAGAAGTAGGTAGTTTTATTGTAAATATTGTAATATTAATAACGCAAAAATATTGTTTGATATGACTGAAATTATAAGTAATTAACTAAATAAGTATGCATAAGTCTTTCACTTGATGCATTTTTTTCACGTCGTGAGCTGAAGACGCCGTTCACTGCTGATGATTTTTTTACGATTCTATAATATAGATAGATTAATTGATATATTTTTCAAAATAGCTGAATATTAACGCGAAGTACACACTATTAAATTTCTGACGAGAACTATTCGTTCGAAATCCCTCACTTTTTTATTAAAAGCTCTCTAGAGTGTATACCCGTACCATTTCCAATGGAAAATGGCTGGTATTTTTGGCAAAGTATTCTAAAAATATAGAGGCAAGTGTCTAATATTTGTTATAATTGGATGTATAAGATATTTTCCTTTATTATGAGGCCAAATTCATTGAATTTTATGTTAAGTGATACTTCTCTCAAACTAACTCATCATTTTGGAAAAATATATTTCTGAAAAAAATCAGATTTTTCGGGAACGAGGCAGCGAGAATATTCTACGCATTGCGTGATTCACCCTATCTGCCCGGTTCCACAGAAGAGAGGCTGCAGTCTCAGCAAAAGGAGAAGATCGGTCCGGTATTAAATGCAACAGCTTCGGGCGAGGGTGA
Organism: Pyrrhosoma nymphula; assembly: GCA_963573305.1. Classification (NCBI taxonomy): domain Eukaryota; kingdom Metazoa; phylum Arthropoda; class Insecta; order Odonata; family Coenagrionidae; genus Pyrrhosoma; species Pyrrhosoma nymphula. The sequence goes on from OY754339.1 coordinate 32,218,973, forward strand.
AGCTCACAGGATCAGCCGAAGTACTACGATGCGGGACCACCACACTAGTTTTCCTAGGATAGATGATGCTGCCTTACATTCACCAGTATATTACGTTCGATGGGATTTCTCCTGGTAAAGTATCCCGGGGAAAAATAGTCCCGTAGACAGATCGGGGGCTAATGGGAGTCAGAGTTGATAAACAAGGTAAAAAAACAAATAAATATACATAGGTATAAAGTTACCCAGCCATCCTTAATGACAAAAATGGCCTCAGCATCCAATCGCCTCCCCAAATAACCATTCAAATAGAAACTTCTTGAAAACGACATAGGCCCAACCTTTTGGAAATATATGAAATTCATGAACTTTAATGTTATTTATTAGAGATGTACCCATATTTTTTGTACTGAATGTGGTTAAATATTTCCCTTTCCTCTCTGTTTGGGTGTCAATAAAACTGGAAATAGACCATCCCAATTCATGAAGACCAATCAATCGTCAACGTTACGGCAACAGCAACGTCACATAAGTCTCTAATGCAAAAGAAAAAGGGGCGTCAGAATGGTCCATATCCAAAGACCCTGAAATTATTATGTCACCGGGCAGGTGCGGTGTATTGGAGAGGATTTAGAGCTCTAATCAAAGCAGTTTTTTAAAGCCTTTAAAATAAGGAGTTGCCTCCGGTAGTGATGTGAGTATTTTATCGCCTTTAAAATGTGACAACCGAAGTGGACTTGTATGGTAAAGTTGAGTGATTAATGAATTCTGTAATCGTTCTAATGGTTTACTCTGAGCACACGGAGGCGCTGGTATAATGGATGCCCCAAAGCAGATGCTGCGAATAAAGACCATCATTGGCAGAATTAATAGGCTTGTGTTTAGTCATAACAAGAGCTTTTTACGTGAATTTCATGGTAAAACATTTTTAGGCTTCAAAACTCGATTTCGGTTAACTATCACATCCTTTACGTAGCGTAACTCACAGCATATTTTCTTATGAATTGACCGAAATCAATTACCGCGTATTCATCTCAAGGGCACAATGTTATTGCTATTTTAACTGCGATTGTTGGGAAAATTTTTTGAACGTTGTCATTTATAATGGGACAAAACCACAAAGGGAGGTAAGGAAAATATTTCTTCACCAATCACTTTACAGTTGTGCACAGCAAGTTAAAACAAGAAAACTCAGGTCAACCGCGTTGCTCTGAAAAGTCACATCCACGCTGTTAATATCTTTCAAACTCCCATGGTGAACTCGGCCATTCAACAAGTGACCGACTAAAAGTGCTAGAAAAGAGAACTACGACACTGCGCGGTTAATTTCACGCTCTTTCAAATTCGACCGAATCCCGAGCTATTTTTTTCGCAACTTATTAGGATTTTCACGTTTCTTTGTACTATGTACGTCACCATTGCCAGAATGGCAATGTAATTTGTCTATTATTACGTTAGCATATCGTCAACTACTCGGCCCTGAATGATAAAGGACGGTCTGAATGCCCTTTTTTCGATAACACAATTAGATTGTCATTTAAATTTGATGTTAAACACATTGAAGACCTCACGAGTTAACTCGTGTTTTGCGGGACACTCAATATAAATGGGTAACGAATATACTCGTGGTCCGCACATCAACCATTTTACCTGTTTTTTAAAATTTCATTGATATTATTGTTCGCAAAGTAAGTAATTTCATGCATGCATTTAAATTTATTGTCTCAGTGTGCATCTACTAATTTTCGCTGCAAGCGCTGAAAGTTCCAGATAAATATTGTAAAAATTTGATGGAATATGAACGGTTTAATTGATGATTGCAAAAAAAATAGCCTGTAGAAAATCCCCAGCAGCAGGGCAAAGAAAAACAAATTCCCGGTCTTTTCAGAGAGTTAACTTAATTTTGCGTCGAGTTTCCCCATAAACCGGCCTTAAGTGAGGAGGGTTAAGGTTTCGGAGTTTAGTAAAGGGTTTGACGGCTGAGGGTCACGTCTTTAATGATTGCATGTAGTAAGGGTTTGGCAGAGATGAAATGCGGGAATATACGACGTTCGCGAACGCCAGACGACGGTAAGGCGAAGCTTTCGTCCTTAAAGGGGCTCTAAAAGAGGAGGGGCAGAGGGAGTTTCCCAAGAGATGGCGTTGATGGTGGATGAAAAGGCAATTTGGCTTCTTTTTCGGCTGGCATGGCCTTCTGAAGATTGGGGGATTCTGTAGACCGTAAAAAAAACCTGCCACCGTGTTCGCCTTAAAGTTGAAAATGACGAATTTGTCGGACGGTTAAGGTTATAAATCATGTAGCCAAGGGACCGAATGAACGAAATATCCACTGAAAATATTATAATAAATCTTGGCTTTTGGTGGCTACCCGTACTTAAGTCTTGTTTGAAGTCCGTGGGCATATTATGCTGTTGTACTTCTAATCGTGTAATCTTTGCTTTTGGAGATATTTGATTGCTTGTGATTTGGGTTTACTTTCCTCTATATATATATATATATATATATATATATATATATATATATATATATATATATATATATATATATATATATATATATATATATATATATAAAGAAAAATAATACCAGGATATATATATATATATATATATATATATATCCTGGTATTATTTTTCTTTGGCCTATGATTGCGTGAAATCATCTTAGCTCCTTTTTAGATAAAACTCCTTCGTAAAGATATCGTAGAAATACAGAGTAGAAATACTCCAACATGTTGCAACAGCATCCATAGCTCCCAAGTCAAGGGTAATATAAAAGCTTCTGTCTGAAGAAGACCTTTACGTAGCTTAATAGTTTAAATATGGTTACGTTTAAATATGCCGTAACCAAATACAGTTGAAAGAAGCGGAAAAACCTGCGCATGGTATTTCAGTGAGCTTGTTAAATAAAAAAATTATTCAAATTGGCCAGCCAGCAACTCCTCATTTATTCCATTAAAACCTCCTTCAAATATAAAATTAACTTCCTTAAATAACTGGAGTACCTCCTGGATGAATCCAATGACCAGTTATTTATTCTAGCGTCGTTGGATTCAAGTCAAGCTTGAGAAGAAAATAGCGCAATAAATTAGGTTTCTTCTTTGTAGAAAACAAAATATCAGATGGTGACACCTATATGTCCATGATAACATTCTGTAAACGGTAGACTACCAGTAAAAATAATTATAGCTGTAATTCCAATAGTGTGAATGGTCTACGCTATCTCTCTCAATGAATCATGGTGAAAACAATACTTTTTCACTCAGTCATGAAAATTTCCCTAGTCGTCTAAACCAGTTGACAGCAATAAAAACTGAGTAGAACTGTACTGTGTATTCATCATGATTTATATCTCTTCGTTCCACTACGTAACGCCACAATCCATAATCTTCATGCTCTTATGAATGTTAATCAGTTATTTTCTTAAAAAAGATTTGAGATAAGTTGAGTAATTCTGTCAAACTATTATGGATAAAAGAATTTCCGCGGGCTTAACTTACACATCGTAAAAATATGCTGATGATTTTGATTCTCACTTAAATTTCACCAGCTTGTTTCTCATTTGCTTAGCATACTACCTTGACAATATTAATATCATAAAGCATGATCTGATTTTAATTTTACCGTCTAATAATGCATGAGATGACTCTAAAATGTTTCTATAAAAATTCCCATTCCAAGTGTAAACATTATGAAAGCTGATTGTGGATGACAATACTTAGTGATAAACTCCCAATATCTTTGTGCAGTGGGTAGAAGAAATGCCTATATCAAAATAAATGAATATCAATGAAGGAGGTGGCCAAAATTTTGCCAGCGGAACTATACCGTTAGAATCCCCCTTTCCGTTGAAAAAAGCGATTGTCTAAAGCTGGAGCTGGTGTGAGATAGTTTACACGGAAGATCCTGGCGCAAATTCTATCGGAAAATCCGTATTTTGAATGAGTATCGCACAATCGAGAGACATAAAATTTCCGAATAACGTCCTTTGACACGTCAAGAGAACGAGAAATAAATCCTAAAATATATATATACCACGCCCTTCTTGATTTTTTTTCTTTCCGATTTTGAATGCGTAGTGAGTGTCTGATTGGGATATTTTTGACTGGAGGGTGGAATATAGAAAAAATTGTTTTAAATTACTCCTTGAAAGTGCGATGGCTCAAATTTCATGGCGACCGAAATTGATGGATTCGGCTTTACCTTCGTGACAATTCATCTTCGATGACAGCATACGTCTTTAATGACCATGTCACCATAGGTTTTTCAGTCCTAAGATTGATTGACTGCAGCCGTCATTCCTTCCCTGTCTAATGCTAGTTCCTTTACTCCCTGGTAGTTTTTCTTATGTACTTTCTTCTTTATTTGGTCCATAGATTTTTTTCCTTTGCCCTCCTACTTGGGACTTTTCTCTTTACCTTTCCTTCAATTATATTCTTCACAAACCTATTGTGCCTCAGGGTGAGTCTAATTTATCTGGTTCTTCTTTTCTCTATAGTGTCCAATATGGTCCTTTCCTCTTCGACTCTTCTGCGCACTTCTTCGTTTCTTAGCTCGTAGGCTTCCGCGGATGTAGTGTTGACTGTTTCTTTTTTTGGGATTCATTCCGCGATGTTTAAAATTGCAAAAAACAGTATTTCTCTGGTCCTCCTGCCAGCTTCATCAGGTTAACTGAACTGATTCAGTTAACCTGATGAAGCAGGAGGACCAGCAGGAGGCAGGAGGACCAGCGATTGGCAGGAGAGCCAGCGAAATATTGTTTTTTGCAATTTTAAACATCGCGGAATGAATCCCGAAAAAAGAAACAGTTCTTCATTTCTTATTTTATCCGTTCATATGATCTTCAGCATCCACCTCCAGCACCAGGTTTCAAAAGCTTCTAATCTTATCTTGACTGCTTTTCCTATGGTCCATGCTTCCGATTCATGGAGTGCCATGCTCCACACAAATGTTTTCATGTACCGTTTTCTCGTTCGTAGTTCTACCTTATTCGAATGGTACTGTATACAGTATTTAATGGTGACGACTTTGCATTGAAACAGGCCCTGCCAAACAGAAATGGTTCTGAAAACCATGCAATTTGTGTATGCAGTCATTTAGAGCAAATTTTGGGGGGCGAAAGACTGTTGTACCATTAGATTAAACTGATGTAGGAGTTCATTCATTCATTAGAGTAATCTACCGGTTAGAGGTAGGTTATGATGAAAGTCAGAGAATATCCAATGGACTCTTACACGTGTCGTGCCCTATCTACCTCTAATATTTCTTTCTTCATCTCAGCATAAGTCCTGCACCTTCCATATACTGCATTGGGTAATAAGCCTTTACTCGTTCTTTTGGAAAGTGTGTATATCAATATGGATGAAAGAGTTCGTGTCAGTCTGACATTTTACCAATTAACCTGAATATCACGATTGGAGAGCTGGTGCAACAGAGAAACTAAAGCAGTGATGCCTTTTTTCTGCTGATATTGCCATTTAGTGGGTAACGGTCAAGTCGGTGGCCTAGTTCTTGTATTTTGTGTTGTGTTTTACCAGTCCATTGAAATTCTTATTTTTGCGATGGCTTCTCATGGAAAACCCAGAATTCTCATTGATATTGCCAAATTTAATCATTTCTTCTCCTGTTATATATTACATAACTCGTTTATTTTTATAGCAATCTAACAATAATTCCAAAAACACACAAATTGAGTGCACAATATGATTTACGATGTCGGGTAATTTTCAAACAAAAATACAATGTATCTATCAAAATAGAAAGATTATACCAATTCATTGTATAATTATATCTAGGTATTACATTGATATATAATTATACAATATATAATCCGCTGCCCGATTGGTCATTGTCCAATAATGTTAAAATAATTAATTTGAAGTACTTAAAGAAAGAGCTCTTTACTGTTGGGACAAAATCAGGATTACTAAAAAAATATATAAAATCTACTTATTTCGTAGTTGTTAGGGAAAGCCAGATGTCAGTAGCAACAGGTACTACGTGTAAGTATTAGGTTTGTAGGATTCGCAAAATTCAATCGACCTTAAAACGCATCCGCATGTACTAATGCCGCCTTGTTTTAGTGGTAAACCTTGAGGCCTTGCTCTTCTGAGCCTCATAAAGTGTGAGTCACATTGAAGTGACGGCAGCAGTGAGATCTTGTTGATTCTCCACGCGATATTCGGCGAATAATGCCTTTGGCAACTGGCGGTGGGGAGGAGGGATGGGTTAGGTGGTTGGCCTCCCGTGGAGAACTTCTGAACGCGCCCTGGAGCGACGCGATGTCACGCTATTTGGGTCTTAAGCCAGAGGAATGGGACTTGCACGTGGCCCCTTCGGTTTCGCCGTCAAGACGTTCACTCACCGCCCACGTCTCCGCTGCCATTGGCATACTCCTTCTACGAACCCCCATCATGTGAAAACACTCCGTTGGATCTTCCGACATCGCTTTAAGGTAGTTGGAGCTATATTTGTTGATGTACTGATTTGCGAGAAACTTTTAAGTTTCCTCATTACTGATTTCTAAAGATAAAATTTAAAACATTTTCATCATACCAATTTTTTTTAGAATTCAGTGTTCTTTTAACACGTAACCTTATAGTACATGAGATATACTTCACAATAGCTCGATTACATATGCACCGGTTTTCTTCTTAAATTCGGAATAAAATATTTCTTATTATTATAGGTAATGATAGCAAATATAAAGGTGCCACACCTAGTCCAATTTTTTAAAGAAAAAATATTTTTCAATGTAACTTTGTCTACATTTCTAATTCTGCGCCGAAAACCCTAGTCATAACGTGATTTAATTAAGGAAAAAAATAAAAATATAATTCTTGTATCATTTCCATTACTGCCTGTATGGTGAGCTCCAAGGCAGAAATATAGTGATTTAAATGAAATGTTATCCTAGTCTTTTTTATTGACTTATTTAAAAAATTATTAAAACGTGCGCTGAATGACTCACGAGCACCGCACCAGCCACCGTAAGGTAGCTTGTGCGCCATATCACTTCGCATACAATTCAATGAATTTGGCCATATAATAATGAAAACTATCTCGTCTTTCCGTACTAGTTAGTGCAGAGACAGATTGGTTTCTCCATGTTGAGAAAAACCACCTTTGTTATTTCCACAAAACTTTATTCCGCTGGCACGACGCGCGTTTCACCACACCAGGTTTATGTTTACATTCGCAATAGTACGCTTCTACAAGCGCACTTGCAAAGCCGTTTACACCCGCAATTCACGTCAAAAGTCGCTTGCTGCAAGTAACTTGTGCAATAAACTTCTCCGTGTCAACCAACCTTTAAGATAAAACCTGCGCTTCGTAATACTGTTTTCGTGAGACATATTAGGTCGTAGGCATTCGATTATCAAATCTCAAAATTATTATAATATTTTGATTTTATATTGATTTATTTTCATTTTGCGTTATTCAAAATAGGTGGTGCGAGAGTTTTCCTCAGTTTTCCTCCTTTAAAAAATTAATTTGACTTGGCCCCAGATTCGAACCCGGATCTCCCAATTTCAAGTGGTATTTTCCCAATATCAAGCCAGTTACACCAGGAATTCATCGTAATTCAAGGGGTTTAACTTCCGCGACAGTCAGTGTAGGCCCAACCTACAGCAATCAGTGTGGCATTAAATTTCATTTGGCTGCCGAACGGATGCTTTATCCAGTGATAGAGGGGAGGATGTTGGGTAAGCAATGGAGGGGATAAAAGAGATTACGCTGAATCGATGAGACGAAGAGAGGTAGGACGCAGTTGAAGTTCTAATATTGCTAGTAGAAAAGGACCTCCATCTACCAATGATTAGTGTAGGTATTCCTACTTCCATCTAAAACTACCTTTACCGGCAGATCACCTCTAATAATAACAATGTTTCCCAAGCCCAGAAATTGCTCCAAAATTATGATTGCGATCTATTTCTTTGTGCAAATGTCGTCACTATGAAACGATTTAAATGAGAACCAATCAGTCTTCAGGTGAATCCATGCTTCCAAGCAACCTCACCGATCCATGAACCGTAAACACTCTTTGGGTGTTGTAAGCAAGAGGTGTGGTGAGGTTAGGGGTCAGGAGTGAAGGTAGACCGGTGACGGACTGCACCAGCGATATCTTCGGGCTACATTCTTCCTCATATCACGTACACAGAGAGAAATGCAGGCTTTAACGATGTTTATCACTGTAGTCTTGATCTGATAACAGCAACAATACTTGTTGATTGTATGCGTAGATGAAGGACCAGAGCTCTACTGTGAGTTGATCGAAAATCCTAAATCGGGAAAATCCTAAATAGCCTTTCGCAACGTCCCCCGGAATACTACAAAAAAGAGAAATTTCGCTATATTAATTTTTTTTTAAGTCTACGGCTTTATCCGCTTGAGTCCGGCCACTCGGTCTCCAAAAGTTTCTGAATTACTGATTAAAAGGAATATTTTTGGGTATCAATAACATTTTTAATGAGCAAGCAAAATTAATTGAAGCAAAAGCATAAATACAATGTAACTTACCGAGTTCACAGAATACAATACAACCGCCCCCATTAAAATTCGTTGCGAAAAATTCGTCTAAAAAATAATAATTCAATATAAGATACATGCTAATCCAAGAAGAAAATTATTCTTTTCATAGCGAAAAATGGTTCTTGGGCTACAGAGGAAAATATACTGCAAGTTTTCAGCTACCACGATAGGGCTGGGAACTACCGGGTAAAATAGGAAACGTCTGAAACGAGCTTTTAAGCGCAGGCATAGAACCCCCTTAAATAATTTCTCCTGAATTCTGCAGTTCAATATCCTGCCGCTGGCGGCTCGTGCCTCCTTTCTTTCGTTTTTTTGGCTGGTGTCCTAGCAGCACCTGCCACACGCCCTTGCCACGGCTCGCGGGGTAGTATGCAGATGTTCTTTCAACCATACTTCTTCTCCACTCCTCAACCTTCCTCGTCCATCGTCCTTTCTCCTTTCGTCCCTCCCTTCCTCATTTATATTCCTCCTTCCTCTGAGCCTTGCCAAGCCATGCGCTCTTGATCCACTGCCACATCATTCACCCCTGTTATCCCCTTCCCGGGTCTTCCTTTGGCTATCCCTTACTTCCTGCCCTAAACCTACTCGTCTTCCTCTGAGGAGGACGAGAACTTGAGAACTTAAAGGGAGGATGTGTGGGTTGAGGACGGTATTGTGTATCTCCGTAACCGTTAGCGAGGTATGGAAATTTTCGTCTCCCTTACAATTGGAATTCTTGGAAATATTACCATTAATGGAATGATAATTTGCGACGAAATTCCCCTTCAAGTCCGTCGAACGGTGGTGTTTCGCGGTGGAGGTGGTGAAAAACAAGCCTGGAAGTAAGAAAGCATCTCATTCAAAAAATAATTTTAGAGCACTCTCTCATATGGTGGTGAAACTAGGATGACAAAAACTACAGAGCAAAAGAGATTGGAAACGATGGAGATGTGTTATAAAAGTGAAGATCAAATGAATGGTCAAAATCACCAACGAGGAAGTCTTATGAAGAGTTGGAGAGATAAGTAGAGTAATGAAAACTCCGAGACAAAGAAGAGGCAAACTTATTGGACACATTTTGTGACACAGTAACGCATTGAAAACAATACTGAAAGGAGAAATTGATGGGAAGAGTTTCAGAGGAAGAGCAAGAATGGAATACATCAAGCAAATCATGAAAGACGTCAAAGCGAAGAATAATGAAGCGGTTGGCGGAGAGGAGAGTGGAATGGAGATCTTCTGCAAAAAACGTTCGGATTGATGATTGCTAATGATTATTATGATGGTAAAAACATAAGTCAGTTCTTCGATATTAAGCGTTGCGTTGTATTGCTTGTGGACCTCTTCATTGTGGAAAGAGGATGAACGTGGACTGGGGACTTCTTAAAAAAAGAACTGTGTGTGGTCAGGAATGCTTAGGGATAGCTGGCTGGCGAAGAAGACAAGTGAAGTGGCAGTAAGGATATTGGAGTGAATCCTAATGAGAGATAATTGGAGTTAAAACTTTTCATCGATGTGCAATATGTGGAATTTTACTGGATTTATCTTTAAATAATCGTGATAGGCAACTGTAATTTTTTTAAGTTTATATAGTACTTTTATAGTGTTAAATAGAATTGTATAATACAATCTTAAATCAAATTTATTGTACGTGTAACCATTCATTTTGATAATCCCACCCAGAGTCCACAAACGAGATGATTGGAGAGCGAATGCTTGGATTTACTGCTCATAAAACGAAATGATCTACAGCGAGTTATTTCTTTATAGAACTTAGTACATAAATTTCACTTCTGTCGTGGGTCCAAGAACCGAAAAACCCATTTTTTCTCATGGAAATATCTTTGCAGTGTTTTGTTTAAAACGCGTATGGCATTATTGGAGATATTCTTAGTTTATCACGTCTAGGAAATGCGCCAGTGTTCAGTGCGATTCCACACTAGCTCTTTGTTGGCAGTTTATTCCCATCTTTTAGATTAAAAAATTGTTTTTATTTTCGGATCTAAATATATCCGATATAATAATTCCTTAAATTCGCTAATAAGAAGACTTCGATCGGATACCGGAGAGGTATGTTGTCTTGGTACTTGAAATATATGCATCTCTGACGCATTAATATTTGATTTCGATGCAAAATTGTCGGGTGGCCAGCTGGTAATGGATGACGAAATATATTTGTTCCCCAGCAATTAGTTACGGTGCAAATTTTACTCTCTTGTACTTTTCTATGAAGTACATTGTTGCATTAGAAATTTTTTTAATCTTTATTTAATGCAGCCAGTAACCCCTTCCATGTGTTGGAAATAAATTGGTTGGAAAATGTTTTCCTAAATACATTCATACCGTAGTTAACTTTAAGGATATCATCCGGCATCGGTGGCCGCGGGATTAAGTCTTTCCTGCCAACACTTAGATTTAGGGTTCGAACCCCACCAGGTTTGAATTTTCACCACCCAGGGCATGGTTATTGATGATTTTTCAATGTACATATGAAACATGCGATTCAATTTAATGTACGTAATTTAGTGTCAAACCTGTGTACATTAAATATACTTTTAATATTATCAAACATGCCAGCATGCTGGAAGCCACCCGGCTTGCTGATGTTGGTGATGAAGAACCTTTGAGCTACTTCATAAAAAATTAAAATTCTAAAAAAATTGTAGCAAGGCTACTTTTATTCATTGTTGTTGCCACAATCAGTTTTTTTAAACTTAGTCATTGCGTGTTAAATAGGTGAAACTCAGGACAAAAATACTAGATTTGATTTTATTTAGAATAGATTATCTCTCATAGAAGAATTAACTTATCTTCAACCCTTTAGTTTTAGGTGATTCATATTTGGAACACTCCGAAGTTCTCTCAGATCATTAATCAATATGCCAAATAGAGTGAAAAAATATAATCAAATTTTAAAAAATTTTAAATCTGGCACAAACACCAAATCTTTCGTCGTATTCAATGCAGTTGCTGTTACCTGAATTAGTTAATGTTTAGAAGGAAAATATCTTAATAAATAATAAAAAGTTTGGACCATAAAGGTTAAGATAAACAGCGATATTGATTCAAAGTTCGTACTGGCGCTGCCCGGGCATTTTCTGAATTAAAATGTGTATGGTAAATAGAGACCCCAATTCCCACCTTGCTATACATCTAACGGAGGAGTCATCGCTTCAATTTTAATATGAACATTCTCCGTTTCCAAGATAAAGGACGCTGATTTGACGTGATGAAACAATGGGAAATTGTACAGAGGAAACAATTTTTAGAAATTGCTTTGAATTTGAATTCCACTCCTCAATATTGGACCTGTAACACGGTTTCACCTGAAATTGTCATAACCAAACTCAACCCACCCCCTCTCTCAAAAAACTTATCCACCTTAGGGGCTGGTCATAAATGATGTCACACAATTTTGGACCAAACTAGAGCCCCCCCTGTCACAGTTAGTCACAAATAGAGTAACCCCCCTTTTAATGATGTCACAAAAATGAAAAAAATTCTACCCTACCCTACAGTCTGAGTAAAACTAAGACATAATATGCAGTGGAAGTGTGGATGTGACATGAAGCATAGGCCCTCCCCTCCCCCCTGTCTCACATTGTCACAAGGTGGTGACGCCTCTCCCCCAATCGTGTGTACGTCATTTATGGATAGCCCCTTATCTCCGCTTCCATTCCTTACTTTCTACGGCTATGACGTATTCCGTTTGGAGGGCGATGGACAAAGGACCAGGTTAACTAACTAATACTTTGACCTCCTTCCAACCTCACCCTCTCTTCCTTTTTTTCCTTTCACTTGTTAAAACATTCTCCCTCTTATTCCCCTCCCTCCTCTCGGGACTGGAAACAAATATACACAGCAGAAAGGGTTGTTTTTAGTAATTGTACCTGATCATGTGACACTACGTGGCAGACGAAACACGTGTAGTACAATTTTCTTCAATAAAGTGGATAGTACAGTATCAGTCTATTATTCAATTTTCAACCTAAATAAACTGCCCCATATTGATTTTGCATATGTACTATATTGCTTGAAAAGCATTAGAAACAATCTCCAGTACACCACTTTCACCAGGTCACAAGCACATTTTAACGATTACACTTCCCACGTTTCCTCGTAAGATTATCTTGGCAGATTCCAGCTCCATTACCGGTATTCTCTGAAAACACTTGATTGGCAAGCTTGTGGAGGATATTTAGTTGGATCCAAGAATGAGATGGAAAATAAAAATCGTACACATTTCTGTTTTTAGTGCTGATAATCGAATTGGGTTCTCTTTTCGGATACGGTAACATCCTTTACACGGTATGGTTTTAAGCACACTGAATTCAGTGCGATTTCAAGCGCTGCAAAGTAATTATCGTGTTAAAAGTGGTTAAGGGATGGGATATTAGGCATAGCGTAGGTAATTATGAGTATAGGAGGACGGGTGATAAATGAAAGGGGATCTGGCTCATTCAAAGGGTCGCCGGGTGTTGCATGGAAATGGAATTAGTCCAACAGATGGATGGAGGGTGAACAGTCAGGTGTTTGTAAAACATTGAGCTCATGTCACACAAGAATAAAGATGGGTAAAGGTAGGAAAGGGTTTTTGAGGAATGGTCTCAGCAGCGACCCTTTTTAATGAATTAAGGATGTGGGTCAGGATTGTTTTCGAAGAACGGAGAATCCACCGGGTAGTTGCAACTCGAGGTCGAGGTGATCTTTGCTCTTTTCCGAAACCACGCTGAACGAAATGAGTGTGCTAGATGGTCAATATTTCAATTCTCTCTCCTCTTTTCTGCTTCGGGATAGAGATGATTATATTCTTTTTTAAAGTCTATTGGCATTTTCCCCATTGAGTAGGTGTCACAAATTAAGCTGTATAACACATTTCAGGTCTTCACTACCCTGGATACTCGAGGAACTGCAAGGGAATTGCAACTCCTGGCACCTTTCTGTCTCTCTTAAGTCTCTCTTTACTGCAGCATCAAATTTTGATCTTAATATGGAGTATTGTCTTTCATCTTCATCCACCGTATCTTCATCCTCTAGAATACCGCTATGTAATAATTTGCCGCTCTAAATTTTATCCAGGTACTAATTTCATCTCTTCGCTTTTCCTTCATTATCAATCTGAATTTCATTTTCTTCACTTCGTATGACATTACCTTTGATTGAGCGTTTTTTTAAGTTACTCCTTACAGTTATGTAAGCAGTAATAATTTTTCTGTAGGAAAAAACTGCCTTCCACCTCTTTACATAAGTTTTCATCCATTCTTCTCTGCCCTTTTTTAATTAACTGCTGATCATATTTCTTATTATGTTTTACATCTGCTGTCCTTCTACTGTTTTTTAAATTTTGAACGTTCTTCTTTCATGTATTAGGTCCAGTAATTTCTTTGTAGTCCAAGGCTACCGGTTCTCCTTTTTTCTCCCTCCTACTTTCTCTTATGCTGCATTTATAATTCCTTCTTTTGATCTCTTGCTATCTTTCTTTGATTGATTTTGTATGGTTTTCATCCTTTTTGGTTTGCCTAGAGAATTTTGATGGGCTAATCTGTGTTCTGCTTCCTTCAGTCTCTCCACCAGCAAGCGATTCTCAATTCAAGCTATTTTTAATTCCAATCCAAGAGTTTGTCCAACTGATCTTTCCTCCAAAACCGTCTCTATGTCCTCTTAGAAAATGTATATTTTATGCTATTGGAAGAGTCATTTATTCACAAAGATCGTAGCAGTGGGTAGAAGAGCCTACGTAAGAGTAGTACACTTTATTTCGGTAGGCTTTAAAATAGTAGGTCTACCTTTTTCGCTGGATGTAAGGTAGATTTCGGGTTTACTCAGGTCTCAGTCTGGTGGATGCAAATAGATTATTCATTTCAATCTCCAGTCGGCTGCTTCAATATTCCCGTAGTGCCAATCCAATCTCCCACATTACCAAGCCCTTTTCACTTTTCCGGTGCTTTCCTGTATTGCTCCCCTCATCAAATCCCTCTTGCTCCTGAATTTTTGAACGAATCTCTTCGGTCGTCTATCGAGATGAGTTCCTTAAAAAATAGAAGCGTTTTGAACCTTTGGAAAGAAAACTCCTTTATTCGTTCTGCTGAAAAAAATTTTTTTCGATAGAAAGTGATATTTGGTCATTTTCTTTTTTATGATTCAAATGTATGTTAAAGACACGAATCAAAATAAATCTAATGCCGTAGGGGTAATTTTCTCATAAGCATTAATCATCCCGCAATGCAAATGCCGACGCAGAACTGAATATTAATTATATTCAAATATATTACCAATGGTAGCAGTGTAAGACGCGAAAAACGTTGGAAAATAAATATTTCATCCAATTCAACATATATAATGAACATTATATCTTGAAAATGACGTAATTGGTGTCAATCCTGATTAGTTATTTAGATAAGTGTCGAAGTGTAAAAGAGTTTCTTTTACATCATGATGAACATTTTGTGTTCCACAGAGACACGCCTGAATGTGTATTTCTAATTGGTAGACTTAGGCCCAGTTTTATAGTCTCTGACTGTATATTTTCTTAGTATGAAAGCCGATGTTATTACATATATACATTCCCCCATCAATGATGCTCTCTTCAGTCTGATGTAACAAACAAAACCCGAACTATCAGTAAAAATCAAGCCAGCGAAAAGACTACGTCATCTTGCTACGTTAACGTTTACCACACATAATTGGGCCTTTGAATTGAAATTCTTCGGCTACTGAGGATATATTACACCGTCTGACATAACACCTAAATCCTGATATGAACACATCCTTGCACGAAGTGGGATTCAACCCAATGACCAGATCCATGTGCTTTATGCATAGGTACCTACTCATTTTTTTATATTCATTGGAAGTGACCTAGAGGGAAATTTATTTAATGCGTAAGCGTAGTTTTCAGTACAAATGTTTTGTAATTTCTTCGTTGAACTTCAACAGACACTTTCAACTTCCACTAAATACTTCTTCTTTCTGCATTTATTAGGCATTAATCCTGTTACGACCTTTTTCATTGCATTTCTTTCCATTTCTTGCTTGGACGTCCCAGAGATCTTCTGCCTCTTGTTCTTATATTTCCACGTTTGTTTGGGTATTCTTCCTTCTTCCATTTTTCCACCTGTTCCCTTTATCTATTACTGCATTCTCCTTTCATTTCGTTAATGTCTTATACGCCGTGTTCTTGTCTGTTATCCTTATTTCTTTTTTTTTCTTTTCGAGTATAACAAATCGATCTTCTTAAAAATTTCACTTCAGTTTTACAATCTCTGTTCATTTGCTTTTTTATTTCCCAGTTCTTGTCACAGTATATTCCGCTAGGAATTACTATCAGTTCCAAAAATATACTAAGGTGTTTTTTACTATATTTTTCGAAGTCTGTTGTGAATCACCGTTGATGTAGTTGAAGCTGCTTCTCTATGTCTATTTCATTGCAGCATTATAACGTTGTTCCAATAAAGTTGATTGTTGTCTCTTTCTATACTTTCATTGTTTTTGACTTAGTATAGTAAATAAATAATAGGAAAATTATTCCAATCTAGTTAAAAAATTAATGAGGAATATTTAAAAGCTCAAACATTCTAAGAAAAATATTTTGTGATCGACACTAGAAAGTCTGCAGTTTTACCTCTCGATTTTTTTTACATGGAACAGGATTTAAAAAACACCGCGAAACTAAGCAATTTGCCTCATCTGCTGAAAGTAATTCTAGCCAACAAAGGGTTCCTCCTCAGCTTTAGGTCAAGTACCGCTTTTTAAGTACGCCGTGTGGCGACAGGGGCAGTCGATTATCCCCGTCTGCGGTCCTCCGCTAAGGGGATCAGGAGCTGGAGCCGCAGGGCGGAAATTCGTCGCAAGGCCGTGCTCCCTCAACCGCCGACCTGCGGAACGATTTGAGGGATATTGTGGGGGAATAAATTCACAATATTGATCCCGCCCCTCCCGTGACAGCCTTCTTTCCCTCCTTTACGAACCCCTTCATTGTTAGCCCTCCTTCTCCCTTCCTCATAACCTATCCCGATCAGGGTGTCTATTAAGGTGGGTTTACACTGGAAAGTTTATTACACCAGTTACTTGAAGCAAGCTATTTTTACGGCAAATTCCACGTAAGATGGCTCTGCAAGTCCGCTTGGAGAACTTTGAAAAGTTTATGCAAGTCGCTTGCAGAAGCGTATTGCTGCCAATGTTAACAGCAACCCATCTGTCTCAGCACCAACTTGTGAAAACATTTTTGCTGGATTACAATCCCTCGCAAGTCATTGCGAAATGAACTTGAGGAAGTAACTTGCGAGTGTAAACCCACCCTTACGGAACGTTTTCTTAAAGCGTTATCGCAGTACGTTGTACGAACTTGTTGTACGATTTCAAATGAGATGTCACATTTTTTCTCTCACTGTTGTTGTTAATGCTATAACGGCCAAACCCACCCTTGTATAGGCCTGGGCTGATCATCATTGGCCGGTTCTGCGACCAATCTTAATCCTGCTTTCCGGTTGCGTGGGACACATCTTGTTCTTTTCAATGCGAACACAAATATTTTCAGTCACCTCCTGCCGCCTTATCGGTTATTTCATTTTCTTATAGCCTTTGAACACAGATGAACATATTCAATTGCAAAATTGTGAAATTTGTAAATAATAATGTCATCACGCCATAAAAAAGTCGTTTGTGTACGCGATGACGTCACCCTACAAACATCATGGCCACCATCTTTTTTTTATTTTAAAACAAGGGCATGGAGGGGGAAGGATTCGTTCTGAAGAAACTCTCGTCCGTCTTTCGTCATCCACTCATGCTATTCATCTTTCGCTCTCTTGCCCCCCCCCCCTCTCCCCCGGGCCCCCTTCTCGTCTTCTCCTTGACGACTGTCTCCCGCACAAGTCTTCCATCTTCATCTCCAGGTGAGAGTTTTCAGAGTTTTCTCCCTCCACGAAGCTCGGGGGAGTTTTTTTAAGGAGAGGGAGACGACGGGCTTTACGTCCGCTTGTGCCTGGCGAAGGCGAAGGAGATGCATGCATAAGCGCGCATACGTGAAAGCCCTTTTACTCGAATCTTACATCAGTGCTGAAAGTGGAAATGACTTCAGTATGCCTCGAGTTCAATCATAGTGTTAAGTGTGTTATCCTACCCGACGAAAAGAATCTAATTCGATTATTTTTATCATTAGGTGAAATACCGGTTAAGGTAGGTTTCAATGGAAGTGGGTCAGTAAAAATCCTCTGGATTTTTACATATGCAATATCAATACCAATATTTCTTTTTTCATCTCAGCATAATTTCTTTACCTTCAATTTTTGCCAGACTTAAGCCTCTCGAAAAATATCATTTCTCTATGTATGGAATGATAATTCACCAAAATGGAGTTTTATTTGTCACATATATAGCCCACTCCATGCTCACATAATAGTCACGCCACTATGCCCTTTTTAAAAGATAGTCACTTCACTTTATCTGTTGCATGAGGACCATTTTTTTCTAGGTCAATTACTTAATCATTACCCAGTATTAAGCAGCTCCGTAATAGCATTAAATGTAAAACTTGCATCAAGCCTCAATAACATTTATATCATCAGGTGATCTACCGGTAAGATGGATGTTTAAAGTAGATCAGCAAGTGTGTGTAAGTCAGCAACTAGCTGTGAAAGTAGGTCAGCAAGAATCTTCTAGATTTTTACATGTGCAAGACCCTGTCTACCATTGTTTTTTTTTAATCTCAGCACATAACCATCTTCATCCCGTCCATAAAACATTCCTTTTCCTCCCCTCCCCCGCTTACCATACACCCTCTCCTCAATTACATCCTTAAGTAACCCTTCGCCCTTCATTACCCCCTCCAACCACCTACCTTGAATTTTCCTAATCTCATCCAGAAGTTTCCATTCCTCACCTATCATACAAAGAACTTCTTAGTTTGCTTTCCTTTCCGGCCACCGCACCTTCTCCATTCTCCTTCATATCAGCATCTCGAGGCCTACAGCCTGTTCTCGTTTTCCTTTATCAGAGTCCACGTTTCTGCCCCATACAACGCGACACACTATATCTGAACGTTTCCATTGCTAGTGATATTTTCCTCCAAATGCCTTTGTCACTGGGTCCATTTTTTCTAGCCCAAGAAATTAAATTACTTTAATTACTCCAGTCTGTGCCCTCTTACTTTTATGACTATCCTCGCTTTCTTTGTTTCATTACTCATGTCGTTCATGACTTTTGTTTTCTTATGATTTCTTTTCATTCCTTAGTTCGCGCTCTTATTTTATAATGCATCTACTAACTCTTGCTATTCCTTACGTACTGAAAATAAAAATATGCATTGATGAATTGAAAGTTGCGTCTATTGATTATTTATATTTATTTATTAACTCAAGAGAAATCTTTTGTTAAATAAAATAATTTGTACGAAGTAACCACTCTGACGGATGTGTACCTGATGATTTCATTTTCTGCGAAACCGGTTGTACATCATTATTAATTTTTGCGGAACCTACAAAGTCTACTGTATAATGTTCTTTAATATTGCATTGCTTCCTCTGAGTAACGCCAAAAATGTTAATTTGATGATTTATTCTTCATATTAAAATATGTAACTCGGTATTATCCCACACTTGATTGCTCTTACCGACCCATTTTTTGGCAAATTATGCCAGTTTCAACTTTGAAAATGGCATAATATGTCAAAACCTGGGTTTATTAGAGCAATAAATTAAAGGAATCATTATGTAGTTACTAATTTTAATATGAAGAATATCAAATATTTGTACAGGGTAACACCGGATATCATGTCTAATATGATGATTTATTGTTCAATCTGTTTCATTACTCCTCGCTTCTTCCATCACAATACACGTACAAACCGTCTTGGTGAAATTCATGTGCGACTTAAAACTAATTTTCCAAATTTTGAAGCTATATAATGTTCCTCCCAATAATTTACTGTTCTAATCGATGTTTCTTTATTCCTCACCTCTAAAAGGAAAATTTTCCCCTCAGCACTTTATTTTCACTATCAGGGTTTAATTATTATTTAAAAAAATAATATTGTGAAAGGGGAATGATATTTTGAACTCTGGTGAAGGAAAGATTGAGCAAAACAAATGGTTGGGAACCGCAGTTTTACCCCTCTTCTCTTAACGCCACTTTTCGCCTCAGTATTCATTTTTAAACCATCTAACACAACCAATCTCTGTCAGCGTGGTTCCGGAAAAAAAGTTAAGACCACCTACCTCGGAACGCAACTACCTGGCGAATTTTCCGTTCCTTGAAAGCAATCCTAACCCACATGCTTTAATCATTAAAACGGGTCACTGCTTCGACCATTCCTCAAACACCCTTTCATCCCCTTCACCCACCTTTATTACTGGGAGACATGGTCTCATTGTTTTACAAACTTCCTGCTCTTCACTGTTCACCCATTTGCTGGACTAATTCCATTTCCCTGCGACACCCGCCGACCCTATGAATGAGTTGGATCGTCTCGCATCTATCACTTGTCCTAGACTCACCACTCCCCTTTCATGAAATGCTTACCGCTGTAATGACAATCGAAATTGATTCCGTTATGTTTAAAATCGTACAGTTTACATCTACGATGTACCGTGCAAGCCACCACTAGGGTGTGTGGCACGGGGTGATTCCACACCAGGCATGCAGCACTCGTCCCAGAACAAATCCGAACCCCGCACGCTCCCCCTGGCTCTAGGCGCAGGCCAAAAGCAGTCAGGAGAACAGTGCGCAGTCCAACCGGAAACTGGGAGAGTGATACGTAAAAAAACATACAAACATGCAGAAATATGCTATAGACACATCTAGTGGTTAATATTACTGATACTGTTAATTTATGAATACTACGAGATGCTACATCATGCAAAGAACAAAATAAAATAATGCCGGACTAATCGACCGGTATGAAGAGTTAGTAATTATGTGGTGTTATTAAGCACAAGTGAAAATTCTACTCTACCTATTGAGGGTGGGAGTTTCATGTGATTGATCTATCGCAGCTATTATGATCCCTTATTGTACGCGGGAAAAATGACATTTTAAATCTATCGGTTCTGCAATCATTTTCCTTTATTTTATTCCTGTGATCGCTTCTACCGTAGTACGTTGGCTCTAGCAGTATGTGTTGAACGTCCGGCAAAAAACTGTCTGCTCCGAGTTTGCGCAAAAGATTTAACCTGTATTTCTCCCTTCGATCAGTTAGAGATTCCCACCCTAATTTCTTCAACGATTCGGTTACACTGCTAAGTTTATCGTAACAACTTTTCACAAATCTTGCTGCTCTCCGTTGTATTCTATCTATTTCAGAGATTAGTCCTACTTCGTAAGGGTCCCATATGCTAGCGGCGTACTCCAAGTGAGGTCTCACGAGTGAAAAATAACATCGCTCTTTAACTTTCTCGTCGCATTTTCCTAATATTCTCTTTATAAATCCCAATTTGCGACTAGCCTGTCCGCAGATTTCCCGAACGTGTTTCCCCCAAGACAGGTCCTGAGTAAGGGTCACACCTAAGTATTTAACTGATTCTACATTTGATAAGTCTGTTTGATTAATTGTGTACGTATCGTTGACCGAGTTATTCTTTTTCCAAAAATTCATAACAACGCACTTTTTAAAATTCAATTCTAACTGCCAAGTATTGCACCATTCATTTATAGCATCTAGGTCTTTTTGTAGCGCAATCTTGTCGGACTCATTGTCTAGATCCCTGTACAACACTGCGTCATCTGCCAAGAGGCGAATTTTGCTTGTAACAACGGTAGTGATATCATTAATATACAAAAGGAACAATAAGGGACCGATGACACTTCCCTGAGGTACACCTACAGTCTATAAAGGGTGTTATCGTATCCGATGAGAGAATCGAATTCGATTATCAGTGCTGTAATGGGAGCGAGGGGGGCAATGAGGGAGCGTGGTGGCCTAGTGGGTAGAGCGCTTGACTACTGTTCGAAGGTTCCCAGGTTCATATCCGGGTGAAGCCTTTGAACGCCCTCGGAGTTCGAGGTGGCCCAGGGAAAGGAACTGCCCCCCCTACCTCGAATGTGTGAAACTCACACGCTTGTGGCATAGTCCGGGGTGAGCTCTACCCTTAACTATCCAAAGCTATATTCGGGTTGAATCACTGAGTAAGAGTAATGAAAATCGAAATTGATTCCGTTATGTTTAAAATCGTACAGTCTCTAAAGGGTGTTATCGTATTCGATGAGAAAATCGAATCCGATTATCAGTACTGTAGTCACGAAAAGGCTTCATACCTATTTTCCACCCGATTAATGGATCCAACGACCAATCACAGACTAGGAATATTTCATTTGAACCGTTCGAGATAATTCCGAACGCGTAACCTAGGAGCCACGTGTTACAATCACGAAGGGTACGAGATTTTGGTACATTTAAATCAGTCGTAAAAATTTCACGCAGCCTTCCCGATCGAGTTTTTATTGCGGAAGTATTGTTGATAGAGTTGAATATCATGATTAGAGACTCAATAAACAACGTATTAGGCGCTTAAGTTACCCACCTGAGTGGGTGAAATACATAATAAACTCGAACCGTTCGTGATTGTACCACGTGGCTACTTAGTTGCGTTATCGAAATTATCTCGACTCGACACACCCCCCGAGGAGGTGAGCTATGTGTTTCGAGATAATACCGGCTATAATAATAGCTAAAATTTGGCATTTTAAATCTCTCTGCTCCTCAACCATGGCTAATAATAGCAGTTTAAAGATAACTGGTTTACTGGAGATTGATTAGAATGTCAAGTCGACTCAGGCCCCGAGGCATCGGATTCGATTCTAGTTCCGAATTTGTTTCCGAGTTTTCGGCGCTGATATCGGTACTGATTTGAAAGCTGACCCAAGATACGTGTGGTACAGCCTTAACGCATGAGATATTACAAAAATATTTTGTGGGATTTCAAAATACCTGCATTAGTATATATTCCCACGTATTTCTAATTTATTTCCGACTCTTTCTGGATTGCCCAAAGCGAAACTTTTTATTCAAACCACTCCTCCGACATTCAGAGCACGACTTCGAAAATAATGCAAAATTTAATTTGATCTGTTTGTTACTAACTTGCTGTACTGTAGCTATATGTATCTAAAGAGCTTTCGGGGATTTTGGTTCGGGAAAGAAACATTCGGGAAATTATATCCGAAATCTTTTTTTTTTTTTTTTTTTTTTTTTTTTTTTTTTTTTTTCGGGAAAAAATTCATTCGGGTAGTTTGATTTTCGGGAAAACGGATACGGGAAAATGACTGTGAATCAATTTTCAAATAATGGGAGATAAACATTTGCCTTAGTTTATTTAAGTAGTAATAGTTGTACTAATGTGTTCATTGTTTGTCTTAAATCTTATTACTATGTCTGAAGATACTTCGTGATGATTATCTTTTGAGTCTATGTATATTGATTTTGTAATATATTCGTAGCCATGAATTATCTCGCTTGTATTTAGAAAGTTTTGACCACAAATTTCAGTATTACTGGCAGTTTTCATCGATTTTTATCGAAATAATTCGGAAGAGAAAGGCCAGAATTTCCCTTTAGAGTGCACTCATGCGTTTTCCCCCTATCGGCCGTTTTCCCTCCTGTGGAATGCCTGAAAGATTGGAACAATGACTCATCAGCATGAGCGTAATGAACAAAAATTCACTCTCTTGTTCAATGAAATTTCATACACGCTTGGCTGGCCAATCAGCGACGGTAACGATCAATCAGCTGCAGGAAAGGGTTTTAGCTGTGGAATACGTTGAAACGTTTTATCTGGCGTTGATTTGTGTACCTGCCTTTCTTCATGACAGTTCTGTAAATTTCTCTGTGGAAAAATGATTTTCTGGTACAGTCCTTTTTATCAGCACAAAAATGTGCATAAATCTTTACCATTCCTAGCTTTTTCGCTAATTGCTCATTAACCTAGCAATAAAAACAGTATAATTTTTCTCGAAAATACTTTTAATTCTGTTTATGATATCTTTTCAAACTTACGCGGGTACAATGAGTGGTTTGAAAATTACCGGAATTCGGTCAGATCCAATGTATTAAAATCCCAAAATTAAATAATAATCACATTAGATAAGTTACTAGTATGAGCAAGATAAGTTTCAGTGGCAAAATTAAATCAAACACCCATATTAAATTCCCTACTAAAATGTTCTGCAGACTTTGGAGGTGCAATTTAATCTTTTTAAATGTACATACTTCTCTCAGAGAAATTATTTTTGTTACACCATTGCCCATGGTGTAGGTGAATTAAACCTTAACCGTTTCTCGAATTGAATTAAAGTTTTCGGTGCAATATGTGACAATTATTTTTAATACTTTTCCATGCATCAAGGACAGGAAAATTGTGTTGTTGAAATAAGATCATAACATTGATTATTTGATGAATAAGATTGATATTTGCGTAGCGAATTATCTGATAGGTTATTAGAAAATACCCGGTTTTAATGCATGAATTACAATTATTGAATTTCAAAATTGAAATAAAATGTTTCTATATCTACTCGCATCGCTACATTTCCATCGGAAGATCATCTTAAACGAATAATTCAAATCAACTTGTAATACTACGGAAATTATCTTCTCTTACTTCGTCTTTCTGAAACAGGCGCTATATTTTTATGACTAAAGATTAAACGCATCCAATATTTCCGAAGTACTAGTGTATGTCTTCCTGGAAAATTTTCCGAGCATAAGTTCAGTCCAAATCAGAAAAATTTAATCATGTGTGCAGACCTTCTCCGATGCATTATCGCTCACTCGTATTTTATTAACATGCAAAGTCGCCCGCATATCGGAGATGAGATCATACTTCTCAATTTAAAGAACAAAGACATACTTCAGGAGTTACTTCACACGAGTTGAATGGAAAAATATCCCATAACTATCCTAGCCTAAGCCATGTGAAATACTTCCTTAATAGTTCTGTTGACTTACATACTCTTTTTTTAAGCTATTCTTATATCCACAACCTACAGAGCTTACGGTTGTTGAAACAGAGATGGCATGAAAATGCTTGTAATTGTATATTGCGAAGGATCTCCCTTTATACGGTCCAGAATAATTATCATAATTTGAAGGCCCTTGCTTGTGGAGATGATGTGAAACATCAAAGGGAGAAGCTATTCTCTTCCCAACTTGGAATTAATGAGAAGTGAGAGTTTTTTAATGTGCGAAGTCACGTATGTGAGACCTTAGGTCATTTAAAAATGCACCTACTGCTGTGAATTGTACCCAGACTCCTTTATCCCGTTAAATTTATTGTAAAATTCAATGTTACAATATGTCAAACTTCAGTACCACTAAAAGAGGCGGGCTCGTCTTTTGGAGCATTTCCACAGATACTCAGGATTTTTGCTTGAGCTATTTTATGAGAGATATTGTAGAAATAATATTGCTATCAAAATAAGTCATCAATCTGGAGGAGGTTTTCACTACCTTTTTAGTCCATTCTTTTTTTCCAAATAACAGTTTTATTTCTACATAATTTCTCATTTTTATATTTTATGATGTGCTGTGTTTTCTCTACTGTGCTTCCTTGATCATTCGCCTTATTCAGTACTCCCTGCTTGTGATGATTTTCAGGAGGTTCTGACAAAATATGTCCTATAACTTTGACACTTCCATTTTGCTGAGTATTTCATGTATAGATCACTGTTGGATGTATTAATGAGTAATCATCTCTGGCCATTTCTTATTTTTTCATATCACGTCACATTTACATCGCTTCGAATCTTCTGTATCTTGCGGTTTCCATCGTCAATTTTACCTAATCAGCGCATGCTCTCAATCTACATATGTTTTGATATAGTGTTTCTTTTCCTCCAAGCTCGGGTGTTAACTGGGTAGACACTTGTTCTGACATAATTTATCTGGTATATTTTCTTTGTTAGGGCTACCCAGCTCAATATATTTTATTGAATTCCTCTGTTTCTATTAAATAACATACAAGTTGGAAATACTTTCCATTTCTACTTTTGTAACCAAGTCTCGTTTTGAATTTGCCTTTAAGGCATCTTCCACCGACAATTATGTTTGTGCTCATAATATTTATTCTCAATATTTATTTCTTCGTAGTTTTTTCATTAAGTGCGTTGTATTCAACTGTAAACTGTATTCGTTACTTATCTTCTTTTTTATGCCGAAATCCCAAACCATACTAATTGCATCTTTATGCACTTTTTCTTGTTTAATAACCTTCTTCGCAGTCAAAACAACTTAATAACCAGAATGACAGGAATTTAAACATGGCCTCTGTCGTATTGCTGAATTTTACTCATAAAGGAATTAGCTCACAAAGCCACAATTCCGTGCCCGCTTTTTCACAGATATTCCACCTTGCATGCTTGAATGAGCGGTTACTGGAGATCACGTGACCATTGTCATGCATCGCTTGAAAGCATTCGGCGAATACCCGTCGATCGCTCTTTTCAACTCTCCTGCGTTGATAAAGTGGTTCATGAAATGAGTCAATTTTAATTATCACCAGAAAGTTTCTGCTGAAGTTGGCACTTATCTGGCGTTTCTTCTACGCTGAGTAATAAAAAAATACCGTTGAACTCGATATTTTAAGGCGTTCCTTTGTGAAAATACACTGTGACTGAAACAATGATAACTTCGTAATTTTCAATAGGATTTTATTTTTTTTAGATTACCACCAGAAGATGTCGCTTTTGCGAGAAAACCAGTCGACTTTAAATAAAACCTTTGTGAAAATTACCAAGTTATCATTGTTATAGTTACAAAAATACCTTAGTAAACATTGAAGGGCAACCGTTTACCATTGTTTAAATCTTTCTTATTTATACTCAAATGGCTGTTTGTATATGTTGGAAGGAATATACGGTTGTTGTTTACAGACATATGCAATGAATGTTACCAAGGCTCTTATGTTTATATCTCTTTTCCTATAGTTTTTGTGTAAGTCATACTCGCATTCTGATTTGTGAAATTGAAGTTTTTTTTTCATTCTGGCCTGAATATATTCTTTTATAATTTACTTTAGATGAACGATGAAAAAGATAAGACTTCTTTCCTACAGTGGGAATATAGGGAGTCAATTAACTCTCGTCAACCATTCAGCTTTCTTCTGGGCTGAGTTTTTTTCTATTTTCTCGCCCTGAGTTTTATTCCGCTATAATTGAGCTTATATCCATCGATAATACGCGTGTTTCTAGTAATTTGTTATATTACGTTAGTATTTTTGTATTTTTTCAAACAGTTGGATAAATCGCGAGCATAATTTGTTTTTACCACCTGATGAGATATTTCAGAGAATACAATGGAAGACAAAGTGTGAGCCGGAAAGGGAAACTATGGCCAAGGTAAAAATATTTTAATGATATTCGGTTCAAATTTGTTAGAGGTATTTTTATTTTTTTTTAAGAAATTGTTCACATACAGCAGTATTGCCATTTTACAGTGACATATATAACAAGACACATGATAGAAGACATATACATACAAACATCAACAAGAGCAAGGTAACAAAATATCAACAAATAAATTACAAAGTAAAGTAACAAAATAAAGACAGGAAATAGGGTTCCAGTTATTTTTGAGAGAGGTGAGATAGGGCTAGGTTAGTGAATATGGTTGAGGATAATAAGAAAGGATCGATGTTGTCGGGAAGTGAATTCAATGAGGAGGAGAGTCGGAAGAGGAGCGAACGTTTGGTTAGTGATAGTCTAGGAACGGGTAAATGGAGTAGTGCATGAGTACGGGTAGGTCGAGATGGAACTCTGAAGTTGATGAGAGATAGAAGTTTCGGGCTGTCAGTGATGGCGTTCATAATGTTGTAAATTAATTTTAAGCCAGTTTTAAGCCTGTTATTGTGGAGAGTGCAGATGGAGAGGGAGGAGAGAATGGCATCCGTGGGCATATTGCGGAGATGGGGGACTCTATGCTTCACAATTCAACCAAAGAAATTGGTTACACAGTTAATAGCTTTAATAATAATAAATAATAAATATATTTATTGCTCCATCAAGTTTTGTACAGAATATATAACATTAAACACATACTGGAGCTTTAGGTGATCCCTAAGGCATTTGCCTGTTGGTGGAGTCACCTTCAAAATATCATAGTAGTACAAGCACAAGTTTTTTTACTACATATAACAAAATGTCTCCAGTTGGAAAGAGAAACTCTTTACAACAGAAAAATAGTATACATAAAAATTGGAATAGAAATAAATACACAAAAGTACAAAACAGGATATTGATAGCAAACAATCTCTAAAATAGATCCCTAATCATATTTCCGCTAGTAAATAGCCAGAGTTTTACCTGCTTTTGGAAATTATTGATGCTACAACTGACTTGGATACTCTGTGGTAAGCTATTGAAAAGCTTTGGCTCCAAATAAAGAAAGCAACTTTTGAAAAGGTTTATATTTGGTTTGGGCAAAACATATAATCATTTTTCCGCAGATGGTAAGATTAGACGGAGCTGACATGGACCATATGGGGGAGCAATAAGAAATTAGTGGGAGGACAAATGTTGAGAAGTACGATTGCAGTGCTCGGGGATCTCTGATTTCCGTGAAGCGGTATAGGAGGCCAAATAGGGACATCGCTTTACTGTTAATGGCCTGGATATGACCAGAAAAATTCAGTTTATTGTCCGTTATTATACCAAGATCCTTAACTGAATACACATGATTCAGAGGTGTTGTATTAAGGCTATGGAGGAATGCTGAAAGTGTCGATGGTTTACTGTGCTTTGGCAATAGTGACAAGGCTTTCCCTTTAGAACATGATGGTGTTGAATTAATGGGATCCTAATTATGCATTTAAATCCAAGAATAAAAACTAAAAATAATATTCTGGGAGGTTCTTGTAATACGTAACTATCTCTTAGAAACATCATCTCGCAACTGAGTCTATTAAAATTAGCTTTAAATTAACCTAAATTTCGGCTAGTTTGTCTTTCGTAATTAATACATGGCAAGGCTATACCTAATTGAATGTAATCGGGGAATCTTTCATCGTTTTCCTTTTGATATTTACTTTAGTCTGGATCCAGTGAGGCATGAAGTGGCTTATCTGACTTTGTACTTATTGATCACAATTTGCGATCTATCACTCCTCAACTGTTACCGAAATATTTATGAAAAGTTGTTGTATTAGGTTTTAAATTCTATTTATTGATTATTAGCCTTTGATCAAGTTAGTGAGATTGATATTGCACACACTTTTAGATATCCTGGACGTAATCGAGTTTTACAGCTCATATACGTTGGCTTTTCATTAAAACCTGCAGTAAGATATGATTGTCGAATAGCGCTTTTACTGTCAATACTTTTTTCCATTGATGTTTCGACTATTTATTTATCAACTTTTTTAGCTTGCATCACGTGTGTGGAAATATGATGCTGGAATTTGATGCGCAAGATGCGGTTG